>CAUDMG010001364.1:0-600000 GCA_958450375.1 Homarus gammarus | reverse complement strand
ACTACACCTCTTATTTTAACACACTCAGACACGTCCAGCTTTACTCCCTTCAAATGTCTTCAATTCACCTTTCCTTTATCATTAATTTTTTTTTTTACAAAGCACTAACATTTAGGTTCCTTTCAAGTATCAGATTTCCAATCATTCTCTCCTTATCGCTTTTATTTCACCCATGCACATTGAAACATTTAATTTAATTTTATTTTGTTCCTTTATAGTAACTAGCCCCCAGCCTGGGTCTACGGAAACTTGAACAGTAAATCTGCTCTTCAGTATAATGAATACACTGTGATAATGAATTAGTTTAATAGAAATGTTCAGTACTGTACTGATACAGCAAGAATCTTACCTGGAGTGCTTTGCCTCTAGAAAATGTTTCATTGAGGGTGAGCAATTTGATGTGTCTAAACTTGGCATCTTTAGAAGCATTAGTAATAATGTTTCTCACTTCTTGCAAGCCTTCATGACCAAAATAAACAACAGTTAGGAAGATTCGGCGATCATGGCGTAGAATGATAGTCACAAGCTTGTCCATAAATCCTCTGAATGTGTCAGTTCTTCCTGATAGTGGCAGGATGATGTTTATCTGTTGTGGGAGCAATAAGATGACATTACACCTTCACAGTTGTTGTAGCAGAAAGATTAAAGGTAACACTAATGACTAACGATAATTAAACTTTATATAGGTGAGCCTAACTGGTTATTCGGAAAACCTTAAAGCAGTCTATCAACAAAAAGACACTGATATACTGAAGAGGATCCAAAATTTCATTTACTGGACTGTAATACAGTATTATACACGAGAAGAACTTGTGGTTAAGATGGATAAATGTATACTAACACACGAGACTATACTGAATGGTAGGCATTAAGGAGAAACTGAAGAAAGTTACAAGGATTATGAGAGTAAATTTGCAATTATGGGAAAAGTGAAATTTTCTCAATATACAAATATTCCCTGGGAAAGGGTAATTGAGCTCCAATAGTTACAGATGCAAATTAAAATACCTCGGCTTAAAATAAAAGTTCAGGAAAAGTATGGAAATGAGAAAAGTGTTTGGATACACAATACAAATTGGACAAAAATAATACTTTAAAAAAATTAATAAAAACATTAACAGTTTGAAAAAAAAAATCACTGGTGAGAAACAAGATATGTATGTTGTGTTGTTAATGGTAAGAGAAACAATTAAGACCCTGCAATTGTGTATGTTTTATTTATTTATTTTTTTATTCATTTTTATTTTTTATTTTTTTTTTATGGGGATTAGTCCACCTGGGCACAGGTCACTGACCCACATCGGGGCCCTGGGGGGCGAAAATGTAATAATAATAATTCATAGTAAATAAAATTTATAATACAAAGTAAAATAAAATATTAATGGTAATAATAATAACAACACTGTGATAATAATAATAATAAATACAATAATGAAAAAATTCAACAGTGAGAAATGCTATATGTATGTTGTGTTGTCAAAGTAAGAGAAACAATTGAGACCCTACAATTGTGTGTAAATGAGGCAGAAAGTCAGATCAGCAACCTGGGACTTGGTCACAATTTTCTTGATGCCATATGGCAGCAAGGTCTACCATTAGACAACACATTATGCTTCCAATGTCTTCTTAGGCTGTAGTACCTCCCTGTTTGGTAGATGCCTAATACCTACTACCTACTGTTAAGGTAACCTTTGCCGAGTGAAAATTGTGAACTCTTTGAACAATCTGCCAGTGTGTGTTGTGACGGCACCGAGTGTGAGCTCTTTCAAGACCAGACTTGACCAACACTGGAGCAGGTTCAGATACATTCAGGAGCCAGTGCATGCCCAGTACAGTGCTATCCCCGTTAGCCTGAACAATTGGTGCAGAGCACTTCCGGGAATGAGAGATTTATAGGTAACAAGACGACTCTCTTAAAGCCGGGAAAAATCTCTCATCCCCGGAATTTTCCGGATAACGGAAAAATGTTCTCAGAAGTTCCAGATATTGCCCATTACATCATCTCTCGAACCCGGAAAAATATCCCTCAACCCCGGAATTTACCGGGTAACTGAAAATTTTTCTCTGAATTTTCAGAAAATGCGCCTAATTTTCATTTCTCAAACCTGGAATTTTCCGTAAAATTACGGCTTTGGGAAAGATTTTCCGAAAAAATCTCAATTCCAGTTATTGGCGAGTTCCTGGTTTGAAGGATTCCGGCTAAAGGAGATATACTGTACTTGCCAACAGTGCGTAACAGAGACACGACTGATTGCCCAAGCGGCTAACGAGCCGATCAGTGGTGAAGAGGACAAAAGTAAAAGTAAAAAAGATATTCATTAAACAAAATTCACATTCTTGACAGCGACACCAAGGCACCCTATTGTCCCCAGCATCCCCCAGTGCCTGACACTGAATTATCAATGCAAAATTTTGCATGAACATGTTCAACAGAAGGACTTTCAATATACAGTAAACCCTCGATAATTCAGCAATTGATAACTTGCAATTTCATATAAATCGGCATGGATATGGTCTTAGAATGTATTATAGTATAACCCGGGAAATGCCGATATATATAAAATTATCTGGGAAAATCTCGGCATATCTGGCCACCTGCATCACCTACCATGCCTCTGTGTCTCCTATGATACTCCATTCTTTGCCTGCAGTTCTGGTAAGCGTTACTTTCTTACATTTAGTAATTTGGGATAATTCGGCAAGGCCAGAGCCCCATATGTGCCGAGTTATTGAGGGTTTATTGCACTATATTCAAAACCAAGTGTGTATATAACATTTGTTGTTTAGTATGTAGTGTACTGAAATGTCAAGCCTGACCATTGGCTTACTGATAATGTATGTGGAGACAAAAATAAACCAGATCATTTAAAGAAAACTTTTCATTTTATATGGTTTGTAACTTCTAACATTAGGGTCATGGTTGTGGCTTTATATCTTCTTGCGGAAAGTTACATTTTCACAACATAAAACAAAACAAAACAGATGTCTTGAAGTCTTTAAACAGCATATGTGAGCTCACCAGCTGTTTAGTGTTGTGCTGCACTTTGGTAACTACAGTAAGCGGTGCAAAGGGCCTCAAGAGGGTGACAGTACGGTACTGGTGGGAGGTACGGTTGGCGTGGCGGTCGTGGAACAACAACTCATAGTGGGTCCCGCTGGTGGGCACAGTGCGATACATTCCTTCCACAAAATCATCAACAGTAAATCTGTAAAAATAAAATTACAGTATGTGGTCACAGAAATTTTCATTATAAGCAAAATTACTTTTGACAGTTTATTTTGTACTGTAATGAAACACTGCTAAATATTACAACATTATATAAGGCAGGGGTTCTCAAACTTTTTCCAACCAAGGACCCCTTATATACCATGACGCATACAAATATTGTCAATAATCAAAGAATAAATCATAGTCCAAAGCATTTGTTCATTTCAACCCAAATCCAAAATATCCTGCGAATTGGAATCGCCAAATCTCTCAAACGTTAAATTCACTATTTCTCAAAAACTTTTCGCGGACCCCAGTTTGAGAATCACTGATCTAAGGCACTTACATATGAAAAATAAAATCGATTGATTTAGTATTTGAAAATTTTTAAATAACATTACTGTATGGATTGCTCCTAAAATTATGAGACCCTCTTCTGATGTGTATTAAAAAATTTTTCCACTTAACACGAATCAGTTATTTGTAATGTCAACCCTGCTATTTAATTTTTTTGTTGTTCTTGCAAATGAAAATCAACTTACCTGGCAGGTATAGGGGTGTTCAGATGATCAAGAGCTGCAGTGAGAGAAGCAACAATATCCCGGCGTTTAAAACCGATTGGCTTTTCCACCACTCTCTTCCCCAGCCCAAGCTCTGAGGGATACACTCTTGACCAAGTGAAATGGGAGAAGGCCACAACCTCATATCTGTAGGAAAGAATTAATAAAAATCTGATAAAACTTATTAATTTCTAAAATACCTAATAAGCACATACTGTTCTATACAACACAACAAACAAACGAAGGCTCACTGAACAGTAATGATTTATGAATTATATTCAGTGCATCATCTGAGCGCTGACCACTTATTATATAAAAAAAAAAAAAAAAAAAAAGGCAAGTTAAAATATCAAGATCTGCAGTATGATTCATTCCTGCTTTTTTACTATATTTTTCCTTTTTACTATAAGAGTGTATTTGTGCTAACGAGTAAGCCTGCCATTCTGCTGTTGTGGTGAAGGAAGCTAAAGGAAGCTACTCTCTTTCTTCTGACACTCTTAATAACAAAATCATAGTGAAAACTGCATGTCTTCATATCTCCTGATTAAACAAGTTCAAGATTTGGCACATATTCTGAGTGAAATTTCCACGTTTCATTGTCTGCTTATCTTCTAAAGTTTTGGCATCTCCAATTTATGTATTACAAACCAGGTCATGAACAGTAGCTAAACAACTATCTGTGCAGGTGGGGGTCGATATGCTCCGAAATTTTACGTGTGGCTAGTGACAGCAGCCCTCGTATACCAATATTTATCGTCCATGGTCTCATATTGTTTCCCACAAATTATGCAAAGATAGTTGTTTTAACTACTGTACACTGTGGTATTAAACAGGAAGAAATACAAAGACAAGTAATGTTCTTTTGGGTTCAAGATTTAAGAAAATAGGTAATAAAATGTTTAACCTCCAGGATTAGAATTTCTGTAAATATTTTCTGATTTGTCTAGGCTCTACAAACAAGTACAGTAACATAACAAAGTACTGTTGTGCAAATACAATGGTAATGCGAATCACAATCTTTAATTCAGTGAAAGATTATGAAATTTCTTAAGGCATAACTTCAAAGAAAAATTACTTAGTTTTCTATAAACTACTAGAGTTTATTGTTATGGTGGCTTAAATATTTACTAAAACATCCAGAGCGTACTTTTCCTGGAGCAGCAGCTTGTTTTTACAAAACTTTATACTGTACTGTACTGGAGCAAGGGCAGGAGGAAGGATGAACTGACCCAAGTTTTTAGTATCTGTGGATAATAAAATCAATCTTTTTGTCATGTGAAACAATGTTATCCATGGTTTAGGTTAGTTGTTTACAAATGTAATGCTTAATAGTACACAGATAAACAAAAACCCATTAGTATATCTAAGTCATTTGTCATCTACTGTATGTCCCAGTGGTCTATCAAGGTGAAAGTCCAAAACTAGAATCTTTATGTTTGGCTATTTTGAACTCGAAACATCTATCTGGATATTCAGGGTGAATTTTTTAATTAATGGTGAATTAAAATTATGGATTCAAAATTCATATGTATTTTTAGTTTATCATTTTACCTCTATCAGCTTACTAACTGTTTGGGCAGTTGGTCTTTTCTTCTTACAACCTTCATTGTCCAGTACAGTACAGGAGAAAACCGGTGTATACCCGGAGAAGACTTGTGAAATTTGGTATGGTCACACCAAATATCACCACTCCCACATCTGTCCCAGGCTAGGAATTGAATCCATGACCAGAGGTGGGCAAGTAATGAAGTACAGTAGTTGTACAGTAATCTATTACAATAACTAACTAGCTTTTCCAGCTACCAAACAGGGAGGTACTACCACCTGGGAAGATATTGGAAGCAGAATGTGTTGTCTGTGGTAGATCTTGCTGCCACATGGCATCACGAAAATTGTAACCAAGTCCTAGGTTGCTGATCTGACTTTCTGCCTCATTTACACACAATTGCAGGGTCTCAATTGTTTCTCTTACTATTGACAACACAACATACATATATTGTTCCTCACTTTTGATTTTTTTTTTTTTCATTTTGTATTTCTTTGTGGTTCTTCATTATTATTATTATTACTATATTTTCGCCCCCCAGGCCCCGATGTAGGTCAGTGACTATGTGCCTGGGTGGGCTAATCCCCGAAAGAAAGAAAGAAAAACAGAAAAAAAAAAAAAACTGCTTGTAACTAATCACTTATCCAGAACACTACTTTCCGGCTTTATACTTTAAATCAATTAATAATTTATCAGTACGTACAGGGTAATAACCAATTTTAATTAATTATTTTTGCAAACAAGCTATGCAGTATGCCAGTACAGTGACCCCTCTGTTAACGAACTCAATCCGTTCCAGAAGGTCGTTTGTTAACCGAAAAATTCGTTGCCGAAACCATTGTTTCAATGGGTTTTTGGGTAATTGGTTCCAGCTCACCGAAAATTTCCTAAATTCAACAAAAAAGGCAGAAAAGTTCACTTACTTTGAGGTGTATATGTTGAAGGCTCCTGGATGATGATGATGATGATGGGAATTAGAATGGGGGTGGAGGAGAAGGAAGAAGAAAAGGCATAGGGGTGGAAGAGAAGTCACCCCATGGCACCATTTCATCCATAAAATTTTAGTTCTCTTGGTGTATTTCAAGATTATTTTCTTTAAATCAACACTGCACTGCATTATATATTGTCAATATGTAAAACATATTTCAAAATGACCAATAATTTGCTTGGAAACACAGAAAAAAAGCATTTAGTTGAAGAGTCTCAAGCAAGATGTTACCTCCACTGAAAACAGAGAGAGACTAACGCCTGTCTGGTGTGTTAACAGGCTGGATGGCACGCCAGAAACTAGTACAGTATCTTTACCTTCAATTTTGTTCAATAATTGTTAAAATGACTAAAAAAGTTAATATTAAACTTTTAAAATTATTGAATAGTATAAACTTCTTGATATTTACTAAAATACACTGTAGTAAGGAATTTAAGCCCTAGAACCGATTAATTTATTGGCGGACTGAAACTAAAGCTGGTTGCCTGGTCAGTGCAAGTGAAAACATGTTGAGGTCGGTTCGTAAGAAATTCGTTAACCGAATTTTTGTTCGTTAACTGAATTGAAGATCCTTATGGAAGGCTGTTCGTTAACCGAAATTTCGTTAACCGAGGCGTTCGTTAAACGCGGGGTCACTGTATAGTATGTTTTTGTTTCACTAATTATTTATTTAAGCTCCAAAGCTGTTTATTCTCCCTATTATTGATAATAGTGGAGAGGTAAAATTATTTACTAGTTAACTGGATATTACTCTCTGACTGGTGGGTGTCAGACTTTCCAGTCCATAGATATTAGACTCAGAGAAAAAGGAATTTTCCACCAACACTACTGGTAGCAATGATGATTATGATGAGGATTTATTTATTTATTTTTTTAATTATTATTAGTATTATTATTTTTAATTTTTTAAAACTGGTAATAGCCCACCAGGGCACAGGCCATTGACCCACAATGGGGCCTGGGGGGCCAAAAAATAAGAGAATAAAGAAATTAAAAATAAAAGAAAAAGACTACTGTATATTAATCAACACCACGAATATGCTGGAAAACCAGCTTTTTAAAGTGAGACAGATTGTAAGAGTATGGAGACACAGAAGAATGCAGAGCATTCCACAGTTTGGCTGTGTGAGGAAAGAAGGGTGTACTATAACGGGTTATTCTAGTGTGACCGACATCCACACAGAAATGGTGGGCACCGCGGGCAAGACGAGTGTTACGAGCCCACGAACTTACCGTCGGTACACAGGATGCCAAATCCACCGAACATTGCCCGTTAAAGTACCTGTAGAAGAGTGTGTGTGTGAAGCAACATTGCGGCAAAGAGAAAGGGAAGAGAGATTATCCACTAAAGGAGAAGAGTTAATAAGACGAAATGCCTTTGATTTCACCCTATTTAACAGTTGGACGGAAGAAGAGCCACCCCAGATATGAGAGCAGTACTCCAAGTTAGGACAAACGAGTCCCTTATATACTTGAAGCAACTGCTCAGGAGTGAAGTAGCTACGGCATATGTACATCATTCCCAGGTTTTGGGAGGCAGCTTTAGCAATGTTGAGGATGTGTGGCTTCCATGACATACAGGGTATTAGATAAAGGCGACGCCTAGCATATCTATTTAAGAATTTAGCAGAATGATTGCGTCCTGAAATGTGATTGGAAAGAGATCTTCTTTTTTGGGAAGTGTAATTGGTAAATACTGTGTTTTATTACTACAGTACTGAATTTAACCAAGTTTCTACCTCCCCATTTGGAGATGCTGCACAGATCTGCATTGATAGATGAAATGATATCAGTTCTAGAAACAGATCTAGTTTGAGAATTAGGGGGAAGGGAAAAATGTGAAGAAGAGTGAAGAGTAGAATCATCAGGGTAAGAATGGATAGAATTAGTCATAGTGTGAAGTAAATCATTGATAAAAAGAAGGAAGAGTAGGTGAAAGAGCAGAACCTTGTGGAACACCACTATTGGTAGAGAAAGCGCGAGAGATCGATCCCTCAACAACAACTGCCATGGATAGGTTCTTAAGGAACCTAGAAATTAGAGAACCAAGTGGGGGAGAGAAACCATAAGAAAAAAATTTAGACAGAGAAGACTTTTGCCATACCCTGTCAAATGCTTTGGAGATATCGAGGGCCACGACGAAAGTTTCCCCATAACCCCAAAGAGAGGATGACCAAAGATGGGTGCAGTAAGAGAGCAGATCACCAGTAGATCTCGCCTGGTGGAAGCCATACTGGTGATCCGACAAAAGAGAAAGGTAGTCAAGGTGACGGAGTAAATGAAAATTTAAGATAATTTCAAAAATCTTCGAGAGGGATGAAGTTAGGGCAAAGGGGCAATAGTTAGAGGGATTAGAATGGTCATCCTTCTTCGGGATGGGCTAAGCCGAGGCATGCTTCCAAGAAGGAAAAGTTTGGGTTCTGAGGCAAAGGTGAAAGAGGCAGCAAGCACAGGGGCCAGAACTTCAGCACACTCCCTCAGAACATGAGGGGGTATTCCGTCTGGTCCGTGTGCGTTACCCACATCCAACCTGGTTAACACACCAGCAACCTTATGATTGGAGATTATAGGAGAGTGCATAGGTTCAGTAGGAGGAGTAGGAGGGATAGAGTTGGAATCGTCTAAGGTGGAGTTATGAGGAGAATAAGGTGCCAAAGAGATTGGCTTTATCAGGAGGAAAGTTGGGCTATAGAGTTATCAGGTCGGAAGAGAGGAGGAGGAAAAAAGGAATGCAGAAGTTATTACAGATGTTTTTGGTGAAGGGACAGAAGGATTTACTAGAAGAAGAGTTGGTCAGGTCAGCAGTCTTTCATTTTATATAATTCCGCTTGGCCCTACCAAGAATAGCCTTACAAATGATTCCAAGAAGTAATGAAGAAGAAGCAAGTAACAGGAGGAGATAGTTTCATAACTTGATACACCCTGTCTCTCTCCCTACATGCAAGAGAACAGGAGCGATCAAACCATGATTGTAAAGTGAAAGTTTTGGTAGAGGGGATAATTACACTCATACCAACCAGTATAACTCCAGCAATGCTGTCAGCACATACAGAGGCGTCCCGAGTGGAAAAGCAACATTTATCCCAGGGAAAGTCGGAGAAGAATTCTCAAAAGGATTGACAGAGTGCACTCCAATAGTGGTATAGAAGGGGTGGGGGAGGTGATCATGCCCAGTTGATTTAATAGAAATAAGATTGTGATCAGAAGACCCTTAGGGGGCAGAAATTGAGTATGAACAGTGTGAGGGGTTAGAGGTAAAACAAAGATCAAGAATATTAGAAAGTTGATTGTGTCGATCAGGAACACATGTAGGGTGTTAAATTATTTGTTCCAGATCATTAAGTAAGGAAAAAGAGTGCCTAAACTCCACCTGGGTCATCCCTTGCAGAGCCAAACCACTCTCTGTGATGTATACACTCTCCTCTAAAAAAGTATCGGCCCCCTTGGGCCTGATGTTTTTTAAAATTAACACAATAACACGTGCACAGCAGTCTCGGTTCAGTTGGTATTTCTGATTGTGAGTTGCACCTTTCATTCTTTCTTCTTGCACCTGATAACCACCATGATATCTGCAATATACCAACTATTCTCCACTCAATGTAATGAAATAGGATAAACTGCAATACCATACACAAAACCAATAAAGTTACGAGTACCCGGTAACACCTCTAATTTATGCACCTTAGGTACTAATTCAGCCCCAGGGGATGGCTTGCCAAATGGGAACATAATGTTACTAGATATTCATGAACTGAGGTTACAATGGAATCGCTTTGAACGAAATATGAAACACTATGATCCGATATTACATTCATCTGCAAATACAGTAATTACAGGTATATTATGATGCCATATTAAATTACAATGACATTATGATTTACTGCATTTCGATATTATTTCTACCTCAATTAATGAGAAAACAATTATGAATATAACATATTATCTCATGATTTGTGCTGGCAACAGAATATTATCTGATATACACTAGGAGATGATGTCGTCAAGTTCTCCATGGGATTGAGAGTCACTTGGGAGACATCAAAGGCATTTTCCATCACAATGTGGCCAGGTGCAAGCTGTGTTTTCCAATGAGTCTCGGGTACTAGTGTTGGTCATGGTTTCCAGCAGAAAACACCCATTATTTGACTGCAGGTGATATATTTTCGCTACATTAATAATGTTATTTTATTCTACTAAAAATGAAGCACGGTGATTCACCATAATTACGACAAATGACAGAAATAATAATTGGCAATCTCACAGATACAAGGAAAGCAGGCCTACCAACATCACACTTGGTGATTGGAAATACTGTATTTGTCCATTGTGACACATTGTATCGATGAGTAGAGGGGTCGATACTTTTTTGGGCAAGTGTACATTGAAATCTCCTAGGTAAAGGATCTCGGTGTGTATGTGTAGATAGCAACGACTCATGGCGATACAAATAGACACTTGTAAATGGGATGAAAGTACAAAATAAAGTGGGAGCATGTGGCTCGCTTCTTAGAAGAACCAGTCAGCTCTGTAGAGAGCATTAAGGAGTGGCCACAACTTGAGCCAATATTTCTTGAACTAAACATGCCTTTGCCTTCAAGTGCTGCATACAAGCGAATGTTTAGCTGCACAGGACTAATTTTTGTACCCTGTCATTCACATTCGGTATTAGTGAGAACAACTTTGAACATCAGTTGTTGGTGAAATTTAACTCCAGCAAATTTTGAGTGGTGATATTAATTGTAAATTGCTTTTTCTGTTCAACAGATCTAGAGAATTTTGTTTATGTTTTGTTTTCTCAGTTCTGTGAGTGAGCTCAGAATGCTCAATTTTTCCCCTTGTACCTTTAAGATGCCATTTATACTTAATATTCTTATTTTTTTCTTTCAACTGTAGGAATCAGAAAGTCCTATTAATTGCCAGTTCTTCATATTTGTGTTACAATATTTCAATAAAATTAAACATTGAAAAGATTTAAATAATCAATGAAGATAAGCACTTTCTACTTTATACCTTTTAATTACTTTCAGGGATCAGAAATTTTTACTTTTACCCGGTACTCGATTCCTTTTTTAGGCTAGTAAATTTACTTATACTCGATTACTATTTTCAACAAGTAATTCTACTTTTACTCGATTACAAATTGTTAATAACTTACTCACAACTGCCCGGGACACAATGTGAGAGGCATATGCATTACAGTACAGCTGAACCATCAACAACTTTTTTCATGACCGAAAGCAGCGAGTGGTGCTTAATGGCACAAAACTGTCGTGTGCTCGTGACAAGTAGAGTACCACAGGGCAGTGTATTGGGCTTGTCGATGTTTGTTTGTTCTCATAAATGACATGCCAGAAGCTATACACTTCTCCATCAAATGTGTGCAGATGATGCCAAGTTATTCAGGGAAATTAAGAACCAAGTGGAGTGTGAAGACTTACACAAAGATGTCAGCTTCAAGAATGGTCGAAGAAATGGCTGTTAAGATTCAATGTCCCAATGGGATAAGGAAATACCATTAATAGAGACCAAATGTGAAAAGGACCTGGGTGGGTATGTTGACAATGAACTTAAGTTCTCCAGCCATTGTGAGAAGAAGGTGAATCAAGTGACTAAGCTAGTAGGTCTTATAAGAAAGTTGTTCAGATATCTAGATATCTCGTAACACTCTTCAGGAGTGAGATGCTTCGCTTGGAGTATGGTACAGTACTGTCACCCCATCTAGTTCCCAAGATATGCGAGAGACGAAGTTGATTGAAAATGTCCAAAGGAGGGCTACCAGACAGGTGCCTTCACTACTGCACCTCAGTTACCCAGAGAGATTAGAATGCCAGCAATTGCCTAGTTTATACTATAAATGGTTAAGGGGTAACTTATTTAAAGTTTATAAGCATCTCAAGAGGGCATCACTCAGTTGAGTGTCCATATTTAGAGCTGGAAGATGCCTGCACCCCTAAAGGTCACAGCTCAAGGAGGAAGAAGCCACTAGTCCAGAATTTTGTGAGAGCAAACTTTTTTGCAATGAGAATTGTAAACTCTTGGAACAATCTCCCAGTCTGTGTTGTGATGCCACTGAGTGTTAGCTCTTTCAAGAACAGACTTGACCAACACTGGCACAGGTACAGATACAGTCTGGACCCAGTACAATACTTGCCAACAGTACATAAAAGACATGACCGGCTGCCCAAGCAGCTAACGAGTCGATCAGTAGCAAAGAGGATAAAAGGAAAAATATATTAACATTCACTATAAACATTTGACAAAAGGTGTTTTAAATGAAACTCAAATTTTAATGAAATATTTCTGTGCTAATGTGAAACTTTTATTAATAAGGTTACTTACTCATTGTTAAGTGGAATCCCTTGTGTTATCTCTGACTGAGCCACCTGGTGCTGTATGATGGCCCCACATGGCCCATCCACCAGTATCACATTACTGTTGTTCTTGGTATGGGTGTTGGAGCTGATAACAGGTGGAGGTGGCCCCACTCCTACCCCGGCTGGACTCTCTGACGATTCTGAATCACCTCCTACAATAATAATTAATAAAAGTAATACACTAACTGTGAGAACAGATGATTATCCTACTGTACGTATGAACTGTTTTAGGTTAACAGTGATTCACTAAACTCTCAATCTGGATTTCACCTCAAAGATTAGTAGATAGAGACAAACACTGTACATCCTGAATACTGTAAGAGAAACACGCTTAAAAATGATCATAAGAAAATTACAGGTACATACAGTACTGAGGAATTATAGTTGGAACATGAATGAAATTATTCAAAATTATTGACAATAAATGAACAAAATTACTCGCACATTTTTACTCCAGATCCTTAATCAGACTGTCTAGAAGTAGGTTACCTAATAAGATTTTGAACAAAATCAAAATATTCTATCTTTGTTGCCAAAAGGGATTTACAGGTATTTATTTATTTTTTTGCTGAAAATGTGTTTCCTCTTGGAATTGGAAATTAACTTAAACACATACAGAATAACTGAAAAAACTCTAACAATCACCATTGAAAAACAGTTACTGTATTTTAACAGGGTTGGAAAAAAAAAAAATCCCCGACTGAATTCTGACAACAGTTCTCCGCGTATACTATTCTCTCTTGTGCCCGCTATTCCCCTCACAATGGTTTCCGCTGGACCCCCACCACCCCCGAGAAACCTTGAACTACCTGGACCAAGCCATGGTTATGTGAAGGAAGTCATCGAGTTCGGTATGAAGTGTCTAATAACCTTCTGTCGAAAATTATGGAGCCGTATGTCCAGATGTATCACGACATCATCAATGCTAGTCTCGCCCGCAACCCACCACAACCACAGCCAGCCCAAGTCAGTGATAGTGACAGTGAGGATATGGACTTTGAGGGGTTTGTCAGGGAGGTCCTGCAAACCTCTGTGAATAGTGATAGTGATTCACCGGAGGGCCACTAATCTGCCCTTTGCCTCGGAAACAGCCGCCATCCACGTGTGCCGAACCATCTCTTCAATTAACGTAAGTGTTAAACACCTTTATATTTGTAGTTTTTTATTTAGATATTATGTGTGTGTCAATACCATCATAAAATTATGATGTTATTTTTACTACAAGGTACGTATTGTAGGAAAAAGTGGAGTTTAGGAGTCGGCCCAGTCTCTATTTCAATTAATCCCAGATGTTCTGTTATTTCGTTTACGCGTTTCTCGTTTTACGCGGACTTCCACGGGTTCAATTGACCGCGTAAATGCAGACTATACTGTACCTGTACCTAAAATGAATTTCAAAGAGGCTGTGATTCTAAAATGCTTTACATAATTCCATCTTAGATATAAAGCCTGTATGTATACATATGTGTGAGATTCAGTGTATTTAAAATTTTACTCAAATAACTACAGTAAGTACCAATGTGCTAACCCCCCGCCCCCCCCCCCACCACCCGCCAGATGTTACGTGGTGCAAAAAATTCAGCCACTCATCAAATAGAATAAAAAAATAACGTCACCACAGACCCCCCCCCCCCCCAACTTGAGGGACAGTTCACGGTGAGTCAGTCATTCACTCACTATGGGGGCAACAATCATCCACAAACTCCTCAACTGAAGGAGCTTGATAGCTACTTGGCATGCTCAGGGGATGGAATAGAGCTTCTGAGCTCTTTCCCGACATTATGTGACTTATCTCTGCATCTATTTTTTTTCAGTCAAGATTTTTCAATATCAATACTATCTTACACATATTGCTTTTCTCCATTAGGTTTCATATTTCATCCTACTGCATCCTTACTGCAATATCTCAACATTTCTTTAGAAATCTTTATTTTTGACTGATCACTTTTCTTTTCTTCAACTAAAATGTTAAAAACTCTGTCACAGAAAATTCTTTGCTCCAACAAGTTGGTTTCATCTTCAGCACTGTACATCTTTATTGATGCTAGAACCCTGTTCATCTGATGCCTGGCCATGCGATAGGGTAAAAATCATCTTAAAGAACTCCCACAGTCTACTATACACATATTCAGCAAAAACAGCATCCAGTCATTTTCCTGTGGTATGCAGAACAAACCTGAACATTCTGAAAATATTTTTTTTTCAAAGCTTATATGAAATTCCTGACCCTTTCAAAAAGGCCTTTTTCCCAGACCTGCCACGGAATTCCCTAACCTGTGGCAACTCTGTATGACAAGTAACTGTACTAAACAGTGAATGGCGAGTCCAAAATATACAGTACCTGTACAGTACAGTATAGTACAGTATTATGAATTTGCTGCAGTGCCGGATTTAGAAAGGAGTACTGAGTATATAAAAAGCTATCATCTTTTGTCACTGGCTAGTTATTTTTTCTGTTGTTGTACGTAGTTAGCAACCTGGGGAGTGGGGATAGTGTATAAGCTAAGATACATTATTGCTTACTCAAAGAGATTTAAGGTAAAAATAAATTTCCCATATTCTAGGCCCAGGGCAATCATTTATTTTTTTGTAAGGCGTTTTACTTTTATAACACAACGGCTCATGAATATCTCACTAAAAGTAAGTAGAGTGGAGCTCAGGGCCCCATAAGTATAACTGAACTGCACAGGGTCCCCACAGGCCTAAATCTGGCACTAAACAGAACTGAACCTAATGCTGTGATCCTAACTAAGATTTTGGTATACGTACAGCACTGTATTTACAAAGCTCCCTCCCTCTGAACAAGCCCAAGCCCCTAAGTGTTCTAGTACGGTACATATACAGTGTAACTGATGACTTACGGTTGCCTTGTTCTCTGGCTAGCTCCTCCTTGAGTTGTGCTATCTGCAGGAGTAACTTGCGTGTGTGCGCTTGGTATTCCTCTTTCCATGCCACTTGACGCTCCCAACTTGCGCAGTCATCCTCACCTGTGGGAACACAATGGTGAGGATAAAATTATATCTACTTACTCTGTTCAAGATCATGTTTCAGACAATACATTGTCCCATACTGTTTACCCAGTTTGCATTATTATAGAATTATGCTAAATGCAGTAACCACAGAGCTATGTACAGACTTCCACCTGCTACAGTCAGCGTTGTCAATCCTCGTCTCTGAGAGTTGTGAACCATGGGAGTATGAACCCATGTCCGAAGCATTTGCTAATAACGTGGAGTGGAGGACCAGGGGCAGGTGTGAGAGAAGGGTGACGGGCTAGTGTGTGTGGGGGGGGGGGGGGGGTGAAGAGGGTAGAAGTGGAGGTGAGCAAGAGGAATTGTGCAGCTTGAAAGACTATTTTTTTTTATTATTTAGAAGTTATAACAAGTTAACCTATGGCTTAATATCATGATTAACTCATACTGGCTGTGAGCTAATATTTACTCATTTTTGCTTTGTGCAATACTGTCAGTTTTGTCACCAGAACAGAACCTCACAAAAACCATATTCACACTACACATGATAATGTCCAATAATATTTACATTTTCCGTAACGCTTGTTACGATGTCTGTGTCGCTTTCGCCTGCCCTAATTACAGGGGAAAATGGAAATTAATCCACTGCTCTAGACATCAGAGGCCATGTAACACTGCTATGAACAGGGAGAATGTTACCTCTCCCACCTGGGACTGTATTGTTACACTACATTAATATTACAATGCCCTTGCCATAATCAAATGCTTCTGTTACTCATTGTGTGAGATAAGTCAACCCATCAGAAAAGAAAAATATACTGTATGCCCCTTGAGCTGGTGACAGTTCCTCACGTTTCTATGGGGGAGGGAAAGACCTGGAAGAACAGAGCACGGCTGATGGCCGTAAGAGTGTAGGGGAGTGAAGCATAATGTAGGCTTATTTATTGTCTCACAACATTTGGTTATTAATATTGTATATGAATATATAATAAACCACTCAGTAACATAGGCACAGACTTACTAATTTCCAATACCATATTATTCTCTTTATTACGAATTAATATTTGCTTAATAAACACTGGGTTGTAGCTGGAGACGTTTTACCTCGCCTTCTCTCATCCTTGTTGCCACCTTCCACCCCCCCGCTACCCTCCTCTCACACCAGTCCCCGGTCCCCCACGCCACGTCACGAGTGAATACTTCGGATGCGGGTTCCCGGTTCATACTCCCGTGATTCACAAGTCTCGGAGATGAGGATTGACAACAGGAAACATTGACAATTGGTTTGTGAATCTACCACATTCAGGACATATACTTAATGAAAAAAATGTAAAGGAACTATATTATACATATTTCAAAGTCAATATCTGGGTAAAACACCTAATAAACTGGAGGAGTGAATGCATCGGACGAGGGTTCATATTCTAGTGGTTCACAACTCTCGGAGATTAAGATTGACAATGCTTATTGTAGCAGGTGGAAGTACATTGGCAACCCTGAGCCTGGCCGCACTGTTTGTAAACTTTGTAGTCAACCCGACTCTCACACCCTCTCTCACTACATCCTCACTTGCCCTATGACCTCCTCCTACAGGTCCCCAGCCGTTACCAACACCTCTTCCCTCACTGACCAGATATCCCTCTGCCTAGAGACAGGCCTGGCACTTGACAATATTAGGGACCTGCCACATTTTGCCATAAACAGATAAATTGTACTGGGAATTTTCCCCCCACACACTCATCATTCCATCACTTTTATGTAACTTGCTGACAAAACCCATGACCCATCAGGCTTTTACGCCCTTAATGCAGGAGTCATAAAGGCAACCATGCTTCCCAGATGGGCGCTGTAAATACTTTTGCGCTTCACCTTGCATAGGATGTAAGGGGGTGCTCAATAAACTAGCCCCCTCGGGGGCAATCTAAAAAAAAAAAAAAAAAAATCTATCACAAGTGTCATTCAGTTACCACTGGCTGTCCCACCAGTCTTGGGTAATTTCCCGACGATCGATATCAGTGGACAGACAAAACAGGCAGGCAGGTAGGTAGATTTCCACCAGGTTACAGAAACACACTTGTGAAATGTAGTCTTCTTTAATAATCACTAAGTCATCACAAAACTGTTCACATGGACTTCTCACTTTGAATATAACAGTACAATATAAACAGTTGGCACTCTACAAGTGTACAATTCCTTCGTCTTTTCACTTTATATCGCTCACAACAATTCCACAATACTTGAACAACTATCTTAAGCTGTCAGTAAGCTTGTACTTCACACTCTGGATGCCCAGAGCATCCTAGCACCACCCAGGCCTTGCAGGTCGGAACGAGGTATGCTCGGAAGGTTCGAGAATGAGCTAAGCTTTCAATACTTAAGTAAATCATAAAAAAAATGATGCAATACATCCTAGAAAATTCTTGGCTAATAATGACAAATGATATTACACAAGACAGCGGTATCCATGTGTTTTTAAACGTCTTACATTCTTCACAATTATCACTGTCACCACATTCATGTGTTCTTATGCATTCATGGACAAGTGAAAATGCTGTAGTAAAAAGTTAAAAGCATGCAAATGGTGTACACACTCGGGATATGCATACCCTTTCTTCAAAATTGCTGAAAGACAAATGATAACAGAAACATGGAAGAATAGGTCTGGAGAACAAATTCCGGCTTGGAAGTCATATACACTAATACTGACACGTTCCTTGATAAGAGAGAGGAGTTTGAAACACTACTGAAGGTACACCAACCCGATATTGTAGGAGTTGTAGAACTGTTGTACAAGAACAGAAGAATTGACCTGGAGGAATGGGAGTTCAGTATTGACGGATATGACCCATTTATGACCCTTTCCCAAAAAACTTGCAAGAGGGGTGTGGTTATCTGTGTCAGGCAAGACCTTAGAGCCAGCCAGGTGAGGGCACAGAGAGAGGATGTTTCTGAAGAATTCAAGTGGTGTAAAATTAAATTAAGGGGAGGAGACTTACTTATTGTCTGGTGTATCTACAGATCCCCAAACTGTAGCTTATTAAACCAAAGGAACTTGGAGAGTCTTATTAGACAATGCAACGGTGCTCAACCCTAGCCACCTCCTTGTCATGGGGGACTTTAACTATGGCAACATCGACTGGAGAAATGAAACCAAGCCAAATGGCCTAACTAACCCAGCTACTCCTTTTGTAGAAACTCGGAGATATTTTTCTGTTCCAACATGTTAAAGACCCGACTCATTACTGGGGGAAGCAAACACCCAAACCTCTGGACCTCATCATAACAAACGAGGAGGGCATGGTGGCCAACCTGGAACACCTAGCGCCAGTTGGCACCAGCCACCACGTAAGGTTGTCTTTCAGATTTAACCATTACTTGGTTCATGACAAAACCAGGTCTAGGGTTAAAATATTACAAGGATAATTACGATGGGATGAGGGAGGAGATGAGGGGGTATCCAAGACCAAACCCAGTGCCTCCAGGAATACAAGGAGACCACTACACATGAACCATGCGACAGTCTGCAGAGTTAAGAACACTAAAAAATCTGAGAACTGGGTTGGGACAAATAATGAGCAGGGCAGGAGGATGTATGTCAGATCCAGGAACCAAGCAAGGTCAGAGTGTAGAACGGCTGAAAAAGAGTTTCCGAGGCGGATTGCGAGTGTGGTCAAGTCAAACCCAAAGGCATTTTACCACGACGCAGTCGAAATTAAAAATGCGAGTAGGCATTTCGGACCTGAGGCTTGAAGATGGTAGTTACGCTGATTCTGACCAGGACAAGGTGGAGGCATTGAACAGCTTTTTTCATTGGTGTTCACAAGAGAGGACGCAAGCAATCTTCCTGCGTTTGAGGACAGATGGTTTGACACAGCACTGACCCACATTGTGTTCTCGAAGGAGGGTATAAGAAATAAATTGCCAAAGCCAATGGTTCATAAGATTCCAGGCCCTGACATGGTGCATCCCAGAGTGCTGAGAGAGTTGTGCAACGAGCTTACTGAGCCCCTGAAGATGCTGTTCTGAAAATGTCTGGATGAGCAAAAAGGTTCCCAGTGATTGGAAAATGGCTCATGCGAGTCCTATCTTCGAGAAGAGCGATCGTCACTCCACGAATAATTAAAGACCAGTAAGCCTGACCAGCATAGTATGTAAAGTACTTGAGACCATTATGAGAGATGCCATGATGGAACACCTACTACAAAACAACCTTGTAAAGGATTGCCAACATGGTTTTATGCCGGGGCGCTCCTGTTTAACACAATTACTCGAGGTATTGGAAGTTTGGACCCAAATTCTGGAGCAGTGGCAATATCGACAATTTATACCTAGATTTTGCCAAGCCTTTCAACAGTGTACCCCATGAAAGACTGAAAATTAAATTGAAAGGGTGTGAGATACGGGGAAATGTTCTAGCGTGGATCGGAGACTTTCTGTATGATCACAAGCAGTGTGTGGTGATTAATGGTACAAAATCGTCATGTGTACCCGTCAAAAGGGGGGTACCACAGGGCAGTGTATTGGGCCCATTGTTGTTTGTTTGCTTTATAAATGACATGCCTGAAGCTGGACATTCTTCCATACAAATGTTTGTGGACGATGCCCAGTTATTTAGGGAAATTAAGAACCAAACAGACTGTGAAGAGCTGTAGAAAGATTTCTGTGAGCTTCAAGAATGGTTGGAAAAATGGCTGCTAAGATTCAATGTCATGAAGTGTAAGAGGATGCACCTGGGACGTATCAATGGTCAAGAGGTGTATCACATGTCCCGAAGGGACAAAGAAATTGCATTAGTAAAGACTGAATGCGAAAAGGACCTGGGTGTGTATGTAGACAATGAACTAAAGTTCTTGGGCCATTATGAGAAGGTGAATCAAGCAACTGAATTATTAGGTCTTATAAGAAGGTCGTTCAGATATCTAGATGGTCCGTCCCTCGTAACGATCTTCACGAATGAGGTGCTTCCCCGCCTGGAATACTGTCACCCTGTCTGGTTCCCGAGATATGCTAGGTGTAAAGGCCTGGCCTGTGAAATATAAATCCCTTGCCAGCCTAATCAGGATCTTATAAAAAGGAAAGTCAAGAACCATGGGTTTCCAAGGGGTAACAAACAACTCTTTACTAGTACGAAAATAATCACAATAATTGACACCACTCACACAAATATTAAATAAACAGCACTGGAGTCAAACAATTACATAAAACAAAACAATCAATACAACAAAGTACAGGTATTTCCTACGGCTGCAGATGAATATTCCTCCTAACCAGCATGGTGGAATGTTCTGGTAACGCGGTGATCCGCTTAATCACCGCTTTCGGGGGGAAGGTCCAGGGCAGTTTCCTCACTTGGCGCCGGTGTTGGTGGGCGATGTCTTGCCACACAGGAGAGACGCCAGGGCACGGACGATGGATAGGGCATGGAGGAAGTGGCGATCAAGTGGCAGTCACGGCAGTAGCTGGAGTAGGTGACTGGAGTTGACAGCCGAATAGTGAAGGACTGGGGAATCAGCCCACGAGCCCTGGAACCTCAGATGAGTACACACCCAGAGTCGGAATCAAACAGCGAGGTGCGAGTACAGCTGTGGTAACGGCTGGAGTGTGTCTGGCGTGCGACGAGGCAGCAGCGACCTTCTCACCTCTGTCCCCCCCCCCCCCCCCCCAGTGGGGCCGCGAACAAGCAAACGAGCGGCGAACAATCATCCCGCTCGTTTCAGCCCTTACACTAGGGACTCAATTGATTGAAAATGTCCAAAGGAGGGCCACCAGAGTGGTGCCTGCCCTTTGGAACCTCAGCTATCCAAGAGAGATTAAAGCATATGCAACTGCCTACCTTATAATACAGACGGGCAAAGGGGGACCTAATTGAGGTGTATAAACATCTCAAGGGGCACTACTCAGTCGAGTGTCCATACCTGGGCTGGCATCAAGGTTACAGCTCAAGGTTGAAGAAGCCGCAATTCCAGAAAACTGTGAGGGAGAACTTTTTCGGAGTGAGTTGTAAACTCTTGGAACAACCTGCCAGAGTGTTGTGACAGCACCGAGTGTGGGCTGTTTCAAGACCAGACTTGACTAGCACTGGAGCATGTTCAGATACATTCAGGAACCAGTGCATGCCCAGTAACTGCCAAAAGTGCATAATAGAGACGTGACCAACTGCCCAAGCGGCTAACGAGCCGATCAGTGGCAAAGAGGATAAAAGTAAAAAGAGTTACCTGTTCATTTAAGCATTCAAACATTTGATTTAAGGCAGTGGGGTGCCCAGGATTTATCAGTCCAATAGTGCTTGATGAATATCACTCAAGAGTTACTACTTGTCCGGGAATGTCTGAGGAATATTCAATGTCGTTACCTCCAGGATCAAGGGGCCGCGTCCTTCTCTTTGTGCACCAGTCTTCTTGATTTTTCACTCAAGACTTTCTAGAGCTGAAAGAGAATTCGGTGGGAAAAATTTACTTTCCGAGCCCTGACTGTTGTTAAAATTCAGGGTGTGGCCCTGGTTACACTCCCTACTGTGTGTGTACTGCAGTGTGTGTGTTGTACACTTGATGAATACGTTGTGGTGTGACACTAATGTTTCTATATTCTCTTTGGCTGGTGCATTACTGACTGCCTCTGGGTCTATCAAAGAGAGATGCTCGACACATTGACATAGATTAGCCCATTTTCAAGCTAAAACCTACTGAATTTATAGGTACTCCAATAAGTCAGGTCAGTGGTGAAATTAACAGCAACTTATGATTACAAGTTATAGTTACTGAATAATACGTTACATCATTATTAGACTGTAATACTGTTTTGATCTCTTGGTCCAGGACTGATAAATTTTAAGGTCTCGGCCAAGGTGATTCAACAACATTCAAGCCTCACGGGTCATCTTGAATGACCCGGGAGAGTCTGCGTGGGTGATGACTGACAACTGTGGTGCAATAAGTTCATCAGGGTGGGTGATGACTGATAACTGGGGTACAACAAGTCAACAGTGTGGGCGAAGGCGAACAAATGTGGTGCAATAAGCAGGGCCGGATTAAGCTTAATAGGGGCCTGAGGCACAGATCAACTTGGGGCCCCCTACCCTCAAGGTGTATATATATATATATATATATATATATATATATATATATATATATATATATATATATATATATATATATATATAAACCCAAATACTCAATGATTTCATCAATATTAAGCTTCTGCAAAATAACACATTCAATGTTCGTAAGAGACAGAAAATTGAGACATTGCTAGGACATCGTTGAACGAAGTTCATGTTTTATATGCTTCAACTTCGAGAATGTTTGGATTTGGGGCCCCTTAGAGTCGGGGGGCCCGAGGCCAGTGCCTTAAGTGCCTCTTGGTTAATCCGGTGCTGGCAATAAGTGATCAGTGTGGGTGATGACTGGCCACTTTGGTAAACGCTTCATGAACTGTTTTTTTGCGGGGATTAGCCCACCAGGGCACAGGTCAATGACCCACACTAGGGCCGGGGGGGGGGGGGGGGGGGCAAAAATATAATAAGTATAATAATAATTAATAAAAAATAATACAAAGTATACACAAATATTAAGTAAAAATCCAATATAAGAATAACAACAATACTGTAAAATAATAATACTTAATAATAAAGGACCATAAATAATAATAAAAAAAAGAGCAAGAGTGAGAAACAATATATGTATGTTGTGTTGTCAAAGAGAAACAATTGAGACCCTGCAATTGTGTGTAAATGAGGCAGAAAATTAGATCAGTAGCCTGGGACTTGGTCACAATTTTTGTGATGCCATATGGCAGCAGGGTCTACCATTAGACAATACATTATGCTTACTGTACAATATCTTCCCAGGCATTAGTACCTCCCTGTTTGATAGCTATCTACTACCTACGATAATTGCACCAAATTATTTAAACCTGAATTCCTTCCAATAAAAACGTACGCATGATGAGCTAAAGAAAACATTTGGTCTTTTTTCTTAAAAACCAAAACCAAAAAACAACAAATATTTGAACCAGTTTTGACAGGTAATCATTCGCATGTACGAAATGCACTATGAGGGGAAACACCGTTTACACATTTATTTAATTTTTTAAATATGACGACACTTAGCAAACCTCAACAAATTCATCCTTGACTCGTAAAATTTAAGTTAGGTCGGGTAAAGTTGAGTCGTCTGAAGAATGAATTAAATAATTTCGCGGTTATGTAAGTGAAACTTGCCATCAACACAAACACCAACTCCACGCGACCCTGCACCTCAACTCTCCCCAGGGCTAGACATCTTAAGCTAATGTAAAATAGAGCTCTTTTGTTTGAGTTTCTCCACGTTTACTCCCTGTGTGAGGCCTCACCAGCATGTTTGTTATATATCCTGGAGGAGAGAGAGAGAGAGATGGACTAGAAGTTATATTTGTAACAGCATCGGTAGGAAGTCTAAGCTAGGTACTGTACCACCGTCCATTTTAAATAAGTATATATTTTCTCTCCACTCTGTTAGTTTTCTTTTTTTTATCCTCTTCACCGCTGATCGGCTCGTTAGCCGCTTCCTTACACCAATTCATTTCCTCCTTTCCCACCCGCTGAAGTAGTAACACCTCCACACATTCCACCAATTTTTATGTAAAAAAATTAGCACGAGGTAGTGGCAGAGAACTGAAGTGTTTAGCATTGTAAGACCAGGAAGTAGGAGTAAACATCACCCTTAAATGATATTTGATTTTGTTTTTAAAAATATTTTTTTCTTTTAGTTATATATATATATATATATATATATATATATATATATATATATATATATATATATATATATATATAATACTCAACCCTGGTCTCTCGATTGTCATCCCAGAAAATGACTATCGACTCCTGTGGTTTGTGGTGACGGTGGCTTACAACAGCTGTAATAATTCTTATGTCAAAATTATTGTGTGGGATAGAACATCACCCAGGGTCTCAGGCTAATAGTGTTACCACTGTGAAATGCGTTGCGAGCTATGATGTGGCTTTTGGGAGTCGTGCTAAAGCTTAATGGTGGAGGTGGTGTGTTGAGGAATGGCTAGATTAATTCACACGGGAACTTAGAGAGCAACAAGTGAAGGTGAAGCTGTACGGAGGTGGCAGGTGACCTTCTCTACTGACGGGGTGTCAAGTTATATAAACAGGGAAAGGCCCGGGACGAGACTTTTACTTCGTCAGAGCTACAACACCACCTTCGCTAACTCTGATATGCACTCTTAATGATTTGTACGTTTAAACTTCTACCTTTAACTGCAGACGGTGCACTGGATTGAGGCAACCGAAAGACAGAGGAAAGAAAAATGTACTACAACTGAGGGGAGAGAGAGAGAGAGAGAGAACGAACCATAGACAAGTATCACTTTACTGACACGCCGACTTGGGTCACAAAGAGGCACCAAGACGCAGCCTGTGAGATGAATAGTTGCACGCACGCACACAACGTTACCTTCAAGAAAAGACCAAATATACCACAGTATGTAGTTCATATGAGTTGGCCCGACCTTAAATCTGAGGATCAATTTTGGTTTCTAAAATATTTCAGGACAGGTTTCATTGACTCGCAAGTTAACCAAAAGCTGATGATAAACAAGTTAGGAATAAATTGAAGGTCAGATGAAGTCACTGCCACGCCTCACCGGTGATAGCAGCCTCATGACACGGGGCGCTGCTGGGGGGAGGTGTGAAGGTACCCATTGCACCCCGCTTGGACCAGCTTGTAAGGTGTGGTGTGGTGCATGATCCCCCACTTAATATTCCTGACCTTGTGAAGGGTGAGGAGAGGGGTGAAGGTACTGTGGTCTGTCTACGTGTGAATAATTAAGTACTAAGAACACCTGTTGATCATTCCCTCCAAGAACCTGGATGTTGATCAGTATTGATGAAAAGGGTTAGTGATGACATTAAGAGCGACTAAGGTCAAGGGAGGAAGTACTGTACGTCACCCTAATGACTGGCAGTGAGAGGTCAACAGTCTCTAGTGTGCTTGTTTAACGTCTTTTTTCTTCATATAGTTAATGTGACTTTAGAGTTTAGAGCGAGGGTGCGTCTCAAAGATCATATCCAACTCTACCATCACACTGTTACCGCTGACGCCACACCTCGCGATAACAATCTCTCGTAAAACACGGCAAAAGAATAAAACTAACTGGTTAAATACAGTTTAAGTAGAAATATGGGGTATAAAAATCTCAGTGAATCGACCTTCACTGCACACGTTCACTCAGTCACGGAGGCCGCATTCTTATATGATCACTTACCAGGAATATCTACCACACGAACCTTTGATAATCAAGATCCTGGTGATTAAGGTAACTTTCCAGAAATTTAGTAATCCCCCCCTGAGTCCATCAACAGGTGTGAACTACATACACTCTTTTAATATACTGAGTACAAGTTGTTTAGCTTCCTATCAACCTTGACAAGATATAATAATTCTGCACATTTTACTGGAAAAATTTCTTCACTTCATATTGCATTCGGAAGATAATACAAGCAGTCTGTATGTCTTGTAAAGTACATTTAACTAGGATAGGTCTTAGGTATTTACGGTCCAGTGGAGCAGTTCCAGCAAAATGGACCAAGTAATAATTCAGAAGGTTGACCGAATCGATGTGAGGCCACGGGATGACCTTTGAAAGTTTTTACGGTGCTATTTTATCTGAAAATGAAAATGACCATGTGGACGTGACGCCAATGTGACTGTGAGGCCACCTATTAAGTGAGATCGTCCAGGAAGGTCTCTTTAACACAGGTGCTGCCACTCACAATGCTCAACTTAGAGGAAGAATTAACAGAGGCATACACGCACGTCGATGATCACCACTGTCACTTGAATCTATCTGGATTTAGCTGATGGCCGCTCCAACAGAGGTCACTGTCTTAACTAAGATATTGAAGCTAACATTACAGAAAACTACTAGAGCTACAGACCCGAGAACACCTAACATGGATAATAATAACAACACTAAGGATGATAATAATAACAAGCACAGGGTTCTAACACTAAGGCTATTTCAAATTCCATGTCTTTCGGGATTCTTTGACACAGTTATGTCTGAAAGTGTTAAACAACCGGAGGAGTGTTCAGTGTCCAACATAGTCAAAACTATAAAGGTCAGGTCGCTCACTTATCCCCCGAGACTGGTGATATCCAGCATTTACGACACAGTTACATTATGCAACACAAGTCAGCAGACATAACATACAGGTGTGTTGCAGTCAATCTGACCAAAAGTTTACGGGAGAGTATTTTTTTTCTTCGATTCTCAGTCAGTTCTTACAAGTTCACTCTTTATTCTCGACAGACAACGATAACTCACTCTGCCCGGTATCGTTTCCAGGTGTCCGGATAGTGAGGAACCTTGTGGATAAAAAGTTAACACAGGATAGTTCAGGGTCTGTGGTTCTCTGAGACGCGTCATGTGGTGGCCGTTTGGATACATGACTTGCTTCCTGTCTTAAGGGTTGTTGGTTCGCGGCCAGGGCACCTTTGATACTCCCAGCAATGAAGAGGTATAAAGATAAAAGTCGTGTCCAGAAAACTGGTGAAAACAGCTCGTGAATGGTTAACCATTCGGCACGCGCTTCCTCGTATCATGGAATAGCTGGATTCAGGTTTGCCAACTGCCTGGATGTTGTTGTGGCCTGGCTTTCAGTGCGGTTCATTAGATGTACCGTGATCATCGGACAAAACGAAGACATGACTTTTGTCTTTAGCTGTACCTAACTTTGCGATTGGAGAGGTGAAGGCGGTCGAGTGTAGCATTGATCGCATTACCTATTTGTGCTGAAAGCTTAGTATACAGTGTGCTGTATCCACACTGCCCCCTGTAGATCGTCAGGCCTCTGTGATGCAGTTTTATTTTCACCCCTTGAAGGGATCCTAAATGTTCATTTTATGAATGAATCACATTTGTTTGTCATCAACAATAACATCAATTCCTAACCCACTAACATGATGTACACAAGTTGTCTCACACACACGACTAACTCCATCAAGACACAGCTGACCTTTTTAAATAGTCACCACAGTTCTCCCCTGACCTATTTAGTCTCGCGCCCTCTGAGAAACAAACTTTCGCTGAAGGTCATACATTAATAAGATCGAGAAAGATAAATATCACAGTGATTAATGAGAGACTTGTGGCGGCGGATTAATGAAATATTTTTTACGTCGGAGAGTAGAGACGTGAAGCTGAAAGTTGATCTGTCAGTGACGTAAGTCATTAACATCAGGATCGCAATCAATAATAAATATTTACTTATTCATCAGCAACTACACCGGCCAGAAGACTCCTGTCAACACTGAGTACTCGTGGGTAGGTGGACAAGGGTGAACACCAGTAGTCCTGTGTGGCCGGGAATCGAACCTGGGACCACTGGCTTGCGAGAGGGATGGATGTCCTGCCACTGAGCTATGGAGTTGGTATATAGAGAAGGTGGCAAGTGAATTAGAAAATACCAATGAATTGCGAGTGGTGTGGGAGAGGGAGAAAGAGGGTGGTGAGGGAGAAAGAGGGTGGTGAGGGAGAGAGACAGGTACTGACCGTGCAGGTGAAGGGAGAGGCGACAGTGTTGGAGCAGCAGGAGAGTGAGAGTGGTGAGGGAGAGCAGGGCGAGCCCCAGCCGTCCACCGCCTCTCACCCGCATCACACAGCATCACGCCGCCTGCGGGAGAGAGAGAGAGAGAGAGTGCGTGAGAGGTTGCAAAAAACATCCCAATCATCCATATCATCCTGACCACATCACTCCACACTGATCATCACGATTACAGGAGAACTATCAAGGACTTCCAACTATAACTTCATCATCAGAACGAGCTGTGAGAGAGAGAGAGAGAGAGAGAGAGAGAGAGAGAGAGAGAGAGAGAGAATTATAACCATATGGCAACATTTCCTTATTAATTATTAACACAGTTTAACAAAAACAAAACACTGTTGCCTAAGTCAGCACCACCGAGCATGAGGCACCTGTGCTATCATGAATATATTTAATTACTGTTAGGCATGAGGTAGGCGTAGACTCATAAATTAATGCTAACACACTGGCTTCTTTTATCACGTGAAAAATTAATTAGTTAATTAATTAACTTTTTTACGGGTACGGCTCTTTGAAAACCCAGCAATATAAACCGTCCCAAACACTTACTTTTATCAATAATGTTTTCATAACTAACAACCATTGAAAATTATCGTAGATTCATTTTATGCAACAAAAATATGTTTATTAACTCGGTATATTCACCTACACACCTTGTCTATCTTATGGCCACCGACAAGAGGTGTGGCCATGCAGAGGGAGGTCATTGGCCTGTGTAAGATTCGTCCATTGTTCTTGACAATATTGTCAAGGGCGGTGTTGAAACCCACTACTGTTCTGGACTCCACAGCTTGGACTGGTAGACCGTTCTATAGGTCTACCGGTCTGTGTGAAGAAGTATTTCCTTACCGTTCTGCATAATAACTTGGTGAGCTGATAGTTATGTTCTCTCGTGCTGGTGGTGCTGGTCATCACCAAGAAATGTCCCGGGTTCACGTTTTCTATCCCTTTCGGGATTTTAAATGTTTCAATGAAATCTGCCCTGTTGTGCCTTGTCTGGAGGGATGGATAATCGAGATAACATAGTTCTGGAATCATCTTAGTCGCTCTGTGTTGCACCATTTCTAGGGATGTTAGGTCTTTCTGTAGGTAGGGTTCCCATACCTAAAACCAGTAATCCAGACTGGGACCAACTTGAGATTTATATAGTTGATGGGGCATTGTCCTTTATAATTCCTAAATCGGTTTGCTTTCCTCACTTGTTGCGTCACCTTCAGCGACTGGTCTATAACAACGCCAAGATCTTTCTCTTTATCGACAGTATCCAGGAGAGTGTTAACAGCCTCACATTTCGTACTGTTAAAGAGCATTTGTATTGAGGTAAAGCGTTCATATACTTAAAGGTTAACCTCAGCCCTAATATATATTTTTTCAGTGTTACTGTTGGTATCTAACACATATATAAAATATATAAAAAATCTGTGAAATAACTAGTAAAGTTTTAGAGTAAAACCTGGTGAAAGAACTAGCGGTCAGCTCCTAGCGTAACGTCATCAAAGAACCACTTCAATACTTTACATCAGGGAAAATTTTTGTTTTAATAATTTCATACAACATGAATTTAAACAAGAATTAAACAGTAAAATATAATTTAGATATACAAACTTTACACACACACACAGCCTGGTCGTCTTCTCTCAACTCCACCCAACAACGTCAGCTAGAGAAGGTACAGAAAAGGGCCTGCAGAATCATGCTCGGCGCAGACTACTCCGGCTACACCAACGCTCTCTCCACCCTGGAAATACCATCCCTCAGTGACCTCCACCACCAAGCACTGGAAAGGTTTGGCAGTGGACTACTGCACCACCCTCGTCATCGCCACCTCCTGCCATCCCCCACCCAACTCGTGCAGTCCGCCACTACAACAAAATTCAGCCCATAAGAGCCCGCACCGATAGATACAAGAACAGCACCATCCCATCTATTGTTAAAATAATAAACAGCTCCTGATTTATGTACTGTACAGCCCTGTAAATGTATTGAACGTATATTATTATTATGTCTAAATCTAATGTGTCTGTATATTTTCAGCCACCGGCTGCAACTCTATTAATAAACCGTTTATTATTATTATTATTATTATTATTATTATTATTATTATTATTATCACACACACACACACACTGTGGCAGCTGAGCAATACTGAGCCCCCATGTTAACTATACTCCGAGGCTCTCACATGTCTAATTTTACAACTCTTACAACACACGAAAATTAATAATTTAGCCATTATGAGTTATCAACAGAATTTTTGTTGTTTTATTATGTTAATTGTTAGAGACTGGAACTTGGAATTATAAATACTGTACATACTAGTGTCGTGTTGCTCGCCACTCCCACGTTACTGCCTCTATGACGTCACAGTAGCTCAAGAGGTGTCGGGAGTTTGATGGAGGAGTCTGTATTTTTAATAAAATTTTAAAGGAGTGGTTGCTTATGTCAGTCCCTTTCTTCCTTTTTTTGTGTATCAGACTTGCAAACTATGGGTGCCACAAGTATTTTCCTACATTAATCTTGGTTTCTTTCTCTCATCACTAGATACGAATAAGACACAGCCCTAGTGCACTATCGAAGCCATCGTCACATCCTCAGCAAGAAGAAATGTTTTTGTGAATTTCGACTTTCTAGGATTATTGATTTAGTTTCTCATAATCGAAGGTGTGACGGAGACCTGTTTCTATGACTGCTCAGGAGGGTAAACTATTGTAAGTTCTGTTCATTATAACCAATTAATCGCCTCACAATTCTCGGCCAATTAATTTGAAAATTAGCAGACTTGTCCCTTGCTTTAATACGTTCAGGCACTTTTTTTTAACTTCCTTTACTTTAGCTACTTTTAAGATGTTGTGGAGCCAAAGGTCAATACCCTCAATAGCGTATATCCTGAGCTGCAGTTCTGTCATGTTTACACCTTTCAATATGTACAACAGAGGTATTTCTTCCTATTGGACCTACACAATTATTGTTGAAAGAAGTAAGGTTTGTGTATTTTATAAGGGGTTAAAAAGATCCGAATGTTTGGTAACTTTTTTTTTTTTTAGGGTTTTATCAAGTATCTCCGAACTAAGGTTAGAGTTTTTACAAGGCACACACACACACACAAGACCATGCTTTTGCCCATCAATCTTTCCTCCGATCATGTCCCACGTCCCTTCATTACTTTCGGCCCCAACACACTCCAGGTTGTGGACTCCACCCAGCTCCTCGGCGTCACTATACATAACAAACTGAATTAAAAAGCACACGTCAGTACAGTCGTCAAATCCTCCAGTTTCCATCTCCACCTCGATTCCCTCAGAGTTTCCAGCGCCCAAGCTCCTCAGTGTTTACTCAACATTCATACTTTCCTAGCTCATCTATGCCTCCCCTACCTGGTCTTCCTCCCTAAATGCCACACAACGAAAACAAACTAAAAATAAGTGCAGAAGAGGGCATGCAAGATTATTCTCTCCCCTTCCTACTCCACATATCAAGAAGCGCTCAACACACTGACCCTTTCACCTCCCTCTGATTAATCATCACCAAACCTAAATACCATAGAGTGTTTAGAGGAGTTTCAATTTCTTCCTTTGTTTGATGAACTGGATCACGTAAAGATTAGGCACCCCCAGTTTATTTCACTTGAGTAAACAACCTAACCAAACCTATACCCTACTTCCCAGAGGTAGCGTTAGTGTATAATCATCAGGCGAAATAGGCGGTGTGTGTGTGGGGGGGGGGTAATCTTCATGTAATCCCAATGAACTTAAAACCTGTAGAAAGTAAGAAGGAGGAAGATAAAATTATGAACAGTTTTGAACACAGTCTCCCAAACACTCTTGGCGGAGACTTTCCTGAGACACCCTCTTAAGCATGTAGTGAAGGTATAGTGAAATAGATTAAACATAAACACCTCTTAAAATTATCTCCCTAAAAGGATATAAAATTACCTAAAGTAACAAAGACAAAAAGAGGGAGGATTGGGTAATATTTTATCTCCGGTGGTTAGGTGTGCTTGGTCACGCTCACAGACGTAAACATAAGTGAAGGTGTACCGCAACAACCCATGATGTGAGGAAACGCGTATTACAAGGCTACACCCTGTAATGTCAACCACACATTGGCTATATTCAGCTTACCACATCTCTGCCACACTCAGCCCACCACACATCGGCCACACTCAGCCCACCACACATCGGCCACACTCAGCCCACCACACGGCTGAGACAATAGTGTGAAAATTGTAAATCACCACAAACCTCCCCGCAGCTAACCACACATCGGGGTTGAAATTCTCCAAGGTTCTTTTGGTACAGTCTTTTTTGACCTGAAAGAGAGATTAACAGGGTGATAACTGGGTGTAGGTGAGTGAGGGTCAGGTCAAAGGTCAGTGGCTCGCGAGTCTAGACACCGCGACGACGCCTGTATTATTGGTTACAGAGGACGATCACGTACAGGCGGTCATCAAGGACAAGGGGAGTCACGTACAGGCTAGTTGTAGTACTCAGCTGGGTCCATAATCCTGCTGACCTTGACAGCTGGGACCCTGAGCCACGTCTTCCTGGTGCCGCGCCTCCTCTGACTAGTGGCACGCCTTCTACTCGTGTCATGCCTCCTCTTACTCGTGCCAGGCCTCCTTTACTAGTGCCAGACCTCCTCTGACTAGTGCCATGCTTCTTTAGCTGTTGTAGCGAAGGAGTGGTGGTCGACAGCAGAAGAACACGAAAGTAGGGTCATCGGTCAAATATTAATAAAATACAATGATCAGGTGCATTAACAATTACTAGTAGTGCTTCACCTGTGTAGAGAGGCCGGCAATGAGGATCTTGATGATGGTGAAAATTACGTCTTCTTCCATGACAACTCTCCGCTTGTCTTGATGCTCTCTGACACCTGCTGGATCACACCTGTGATTGTTAACGCCTGTTGGACCACACCTGTGATTGTTAACACCTGCTGGACCACATCTGTGATTGTTAACACCTGTTGGACCACACCTGTGATTGTTAACGTCTGTTGGACCACACCCGTGATTGTTAACACCTGTTGGACCACACCCGTGATTGTTAACACCAGCTGGACCACTACATAACTGTACATAAATCAAATATTGTTTTCTCTCCCTTCAGTACACGTCTTGAGGTAGTACATGTACCTCGTCTCCCTGGACACTGTCATCTAGTTTTCGCTGAGGATGTCAAAGTCACTTAGTACTCTGATACCATCACCACCACACAAGGATTACCCTCTCCCCCCCACAAGGATTACCTTCACCACCACACAAGGATTACCCTCTCCCCCCCCCACAAGGGTTACCCTCTCCCCCCCACAAGGATTACCATCACCACCACACAAGGATTACCATCACCAACACACAAGGATTACCCTTTCCCCCCACAAGGATTACCATCACCACCACACAAGGATTACCCTCTCCCCCCCCCACAAGGATTACCTTCACCACCACACAAGGATTACCCTCTCCCCCCCACAACAATTACCTTCACCACCACACATGGATTACCTTCACAAACCACAAATGGACTACCACCATGAACCAACATACAACAACTACCACTAACGACCACAACTACCACCATCCACTACACAACTCAATATGGTGACGACACAACCTAACTAGACAACCCAACCGTTCAGTTCTCACTCACCTTTGATAAAGAATGGTAGGTACACTTATCATACGCCCATCTATATCCATATACAATACACTTACACCTTAATACACATAAAACACCTCACGGTTCACCTATACACTCGTGTCATGGTACATCTCACGTACATTGACATCACAGTACACAACCGTTTCGTTCACCTACGCTACCACACTCAAGACGGAGGAGAAGGCAGGGTGTAGCATATGTACTGATGGAGTCCTACTTAGTGGTGAGTCTCAGGCGGTGGTGGTAAAACTTTTCCCTCACTGTACTGTATACTTATCATCCTCTTACACTTTACTGGTAACATTTAGTCCCAATATATCGGGTTTATCGCTCCACCAGGGTATGTTGTTTCCCTGGTCAGGTTATAGATCAGACTTCCAAATATTACCGATGTAAGTACCATGATGTAGTACAGTATATTGTAGGTTAACTCTCGCATCTGTCGTTCAAGTGTACAGTGTGAACACATTTAGACGCTCTCAGATATTGTCACTATTAAGACTGTGTGTTGCTATGAATTGTGTACAGCCTCGAGAGATTATTTAATCGTACACAGTGTAAGAATTTAGGATATAGTGTATAAAAGTATCCAGCATACCATTCTTCAGTATATCATTACCATTCTTCAGTGTATATGTGTTTAGTTAAGGCAGTTGTTACAGTGTTGTGGTATTCAACTAATATAAATTATGTGTCTTGTAGTCCCCATTAATATCTCTTGGGTCTTATAATATTTTCAGCAGCATCATGAAAAACCCCGCCGTCAATGTCTGAGCGTTGATTTTCGCCGTCGTCCTCTACAGAAATAAATGTTTACCCATTCTTCTGTTGGCGCTATATGACATGTTGCTGTAACCTGCGTGTGTTTATCGATATAAGGATGGATTAGGTTAGGGTTGGGTTAGGTTAGGGTGAGATTAGCGTTAGGTTTGGTTTGATTAATTAGTCTATTAACGTTACTTTAGGTTAGATCAGGTAAGGTTAGGTTAGATCAGGTTAGGTTAGATCTGGTAAGGGTGGGTTAGGTTAGATCTGGTAAGGGTGGGTTAGGTTAGATCAGGTAAGGTTAGGTATCCGAGCCGTCCATGTTACTAAGACAAGAACTCTGGTTTTCCTCTCTCGGGTCATGAGTCAGTTTCCATGGACCGCCGACCATGGTGTAATGTAAAGGTCCCCCGACCCCAGGTAGAGCAAGTTCCTGTGGATTCTGTGGTCAAAGGTTCAGTGTGGCTAATATACCCACTTGGATAAGACTACTATCAAGACGCTCTAAAATGTCGACAAAACCGCAGCGATTGCCACCTTCGACATGACTTACACACAACACTATGCGAAGTTAATGTGTTGTCAGGAGTGATTATGGTACTGGGTGTTGTAAATAACGAAGGTGTTGTGTAATTGATAGTTATGGAGGGAATGAGGATAGTGGTAAAGTTAGTAGTAGTGTTGTTGGTGAGGTTTGTGGCGAGTGGGGGAGTTTAATGCAATTTAGGTAATGATCACACACACACACACACACACACACACCTAATGCTGTACTAAAAGAGAGAGAGAGAGAGAGAGACCAATAAATTCATGAAAGTAACCATGAGGTGGAGGATCAAACACATACATACACGTATGTACAGACGCACGCACGAAAATTTTATATATATATATATATATATATATATATATATATATATATGCAGTATATAAATATATATAAATATATATATAAATATATATATATATATATATATATATATATATATATATATATATACGCCACACACACGCACGTGCACACAACACCAAGGTCAGCAGCGGTCATCACCCACGTAACACTCTCGGCTCACTACCGGTTAACCCAGTGGGAGGAGGTAGCTGATACACAATACTGTACACACACACTCACACTATTGTGCCATACAGCTACACCATTACAACGCTACACTCCACTGCACTTTGCGCCATCACCCCTGTATTGTTTTCTGTAAACTGCAAAATTACACCATGTACCTTCTATACGACTGTACCGTTCTATAACACTGAAACAATTATCTACCACCACTTGTATATAAACAATTTAATGCTATAAAAGATCCCATGTGTTTATGTGTAAAGGAGACAAGGCATTAACAACAAAGGTGGGTGGAGCAAGGTTACCTAACAGGGGTGGGTGGAGCAAGGTTACCTAACAGGGGTGGGTGGAGCAAGGTTACCTAACAGGGGTGGGTGGAGCAAGGTTACCTAACAGGGGTGGGTGGAGTAAGGTTACCTAACAGGGGTGGGTGGAGCAAGGTTACCTAACAGGGGTGGGTGGAGCAAGGTTACCTAACAGGGGTGGGTGGAGTAAGGTTACCTAACAGGGGTGGGTGGAGCAAGGTTACCTAACAGGGGTGGGTGGAGCAAGGTTACCTAACAGGGGTGGGTGGAGCAAGGTTACCTAACAGGGGTGGGTGGAGCAAGGTTACCTAACAGGGGTGGGTGGAGCAAGGTTACCTAACAGGGGTGGGTGGAGCAAGGTTACCTAACAGGGGTGGGTGGAGCAAGGTTACCTAACAGGGGTGGGTGGAGCAAGGTTACCTAACAGGGGTGGGTGGAGCAAGGTTACCTAACAGGGGTGGGTGGAGCAAGGTTACCTAACAGGGGTGGGTGGAGCAAGGTTACCTAACAGGGGTGGGTGGAGCAAGGTTACCTAACAGGGGTGGGTGGAGCAAGGTTACCTAACAGGGGTGGGTGGAGCAAGGTTACCTAACAGGGGTGGGTGGAGCAAGGTTACCTAACAGGGGTGGGTGGAGCAAGGTTACCTAACAGGGGTGGGTGGAGCAAGGTTACCTAACAGGGGTGGGTGGAGCAAGGTTACCTAACAGGGGTGGGTGGAGCAAGGTTACCTAACAGGGGTGGGTGGAGCAAGGTTACCTAACAGGGGTGGGTGGAGCAAGGTTACCTAACAGGGGTGGGTGGAGCAAGGTTACCTAACAGGGGTGGGTGGAGCAAGGTTACCTAACAGGGGTGGGTGGAGCAAGGTTACCTAACAGGGGTGGGTGGAGCAAGGTTACCTAACAGGGGTGGGTGGAGCAAGGTTGGAGACTCGCCACTACACACTGCCCTCCCTCCATCAACACCTCGTACATAAATCAGAACCTTCAGAACTTGTCCACCTGGTGTTAACACGGTGACCCGTAAAGTGTATAACAATGTATAGTACAATCACATAGAACACAGTTTACAAGTGTGTTTCCAACGTGACGAGTTGGGAAAACTGGCCTAAGGTGTGAGCCCACAAGGTGTTCACTGAGACCTTCACTGTGTTGTGTCTGCACTCCCCGATGTCCGCGGCCAGACTGTGGTCTCTGCTGGGAGTTGCTCAAGGAAGGAGGCTGTGTTGTCATGTCACAAAATCATTGTTGTTACACACCATTGCAAATTCTCCCTACCATTATTCTTTTTTTTTTCGTTTTGAGGAGAGAGTTATCAAACATTTGCCCTTTCTGACTTGTTCTGCTAAATTCAGGTTTTAGGACTCAGGAATCTTGATGGTAAACTATCCTTTTAAGTTATGAGCAATATTTGGTGGACTACATCACTCCCACCAAAGGTATTTATATACAACGTAATGCTTTATCACCACTCACCATAAAACTTACACCGAAACACTCGCAGACAAGTCAGATCACCTGAACATGAGACACCCTAGCGTATTTACCCTGATGATTAAACACCCTAACCTAACCCCCAGGTAGCTTTAGGGCGTTTGTCAGGTGAAATAAGTTGGGGTGCCTAATCTTCATAATATCCGATAAGTCTTATGAAAATCTTAAACGATACTGAATAAGAAGTCACTATGGTCCTCCTCTAATGTTTAAGGACACTATCACATAAGAACATAAGAAGGGAGGAAACTGCAGCGGGCCTATTGGCCCATACTGGGCAGTCCCGTTTACACCCAACCCCTATTGCTCATATGAGCATCCAACCTATGTTTGAAGCAATTCAGCGTATTCGAGTTAATGATGATATTTGGTAACTTGTTCCATTCATCCACTACTCTGTTTCCAAAACAGTGTTTACCTATTTCCCCTTTGTTTAGCCCTGCCTTCCACTTATACACCTCTATCAGACCGCCCCTGTTTCTACGTCTCTCAAGGGAGTGCAAATTAAGATGCTTTAACCTGTCTCTATACTCAAGGTTCCTAATGCCCGGGATTAGTCTTGTCATTCTCCTCTGAATTCTTTCCAAGGATTCTATATCCATTCTGTAATACGGTGACCAGAACTGAACTGCGTAATCCAGGTGTGGTCTCACAAGAGCAAGATACAGTTTTAGGATGACCTCGCTAGTCTTGTAACTAACACTCCTTTGTATGAATCCAAGTACTTTATTAGCCTTGTTACGAGCAAAAACACATTGTTTACTTGGCTTAAGGTTCCTACTTATCATTACTCCTAAATCTCTCTCGCAGTAGGATTTCTCTATGGCATCGTTGTTCATCTGGTATCTGGTTTCCCTGTTTACATCTCCTATACTGAGTACTTTACATTTGTCCACGTTGAATTTCATCTGCCATTTTTCAGACCATTCGAAAAATTTGTTTAGATCTTCCTGTAGTTTTGCCGAGTCCTCGTCAGATTTGATAACACGTCCTATTTTAGTGTCATCAACAAATTTACTTATGTTGCTGTCTATGCCGATATCTATGCCGTTTATGTATATGATAAATAATAATGGTCAAAGTACTGAGCCTTGGGGAACTCCACTTGTGACGTTGCTCCAATGGGACTTAGTGCCGCTAATGCTCACCGGCGACTCTCCTGGTGGTGGTGTTAAGTAGACACGTCCTTGGCGCCATAAGCTGGTGAACAAAACTGACACCGTATCTATGAACTCGGGAACCCAATAAGAATATAAACTGAAGTATTGATTAATTTACTAAATACGAATTGGAATAAAGTTTTGTTCAGCATTTGATGAATCGAAATAAGGAGTTAAATTTAGTATTAACTGAATAAATAGTTTAATCTAGAAATAGCCAGGAGTTAAGTTTTTGTTTTATTTAATTGCAATATAGTAGCCCGAGTCTGTGACCTTGTGGAGAACGAACACCAAATGACTTTAGAATCTCCTCGCTGGTACCAAGGCCGTCACCACTAAATAATTAGGATTCTTGCTCTACTCTGCTCAGCCCTTCCCGTCTAGCTTCTTAAGGGCATTAGCTAAATATAGTAGATACAGTTTAAACAGACGCCCAAACATCAAGACAAGCGAATCTGTGTGTGTGTGTTGACCTCGCTGCATGGGGATAATCACAAACAGATATTTTTTCATGAAAATTTATATGAAGAAACCATAAAAAAAAAAAAACATTATACACAATATTAGGTCAAGTCTCGACAGTAAATTAAGTTATACAAACACCAGCAATGTTTTTTCTCAATTTCCTGACCGTCCAAAACAAGATCTGTCCAAGAGTGTACTGTGTTCACGTGATTGAATTTACACGAAGGACATTTTAATAAAAAAAAAAGTCAATAGCAGCGGTTTAGGGGATGACCACCTGAGGTCACTTGTAGTATATGATGATCCACATAACGCAAATAGGAAGTGACCGTGTTGATATTTTGACCACGGTGAACACGATACCAGCCTGACTGCCGCCACACTACTGCTGCACCACCACCACCAGCCTCCACCACAACTGCTGCAACACCACATTACTGCAGCACCTCCAACGCGACACTGTTGCTGCACCTATATCATAACACTACTGCTGCTGCTGCTGAACCTACACCATAACACTACTGCTGCTGCTGCTGCACCTACACCATAACACCACTGCTGCTGCTGCATCACAACACTACTGCTGCATCATAACACTACTGCTGCTGCACCTCCTCCATCACCGCCTTCACCCTCGCCTCCAGCGAAAAAAAGTTTACTCTAAATATTTGTCAATATTAGTTGGCAAACACTGCCGTCTGGGAGTGGTGATGCAGGACTGTCTTATAATATACAATAATAAGGAGTAACACTAATAACAATAATAACAATAATAATAATAATAATAATAATAATAAATTAATAATAGTAATATTATTAAAAGAATAATAATAATACTGCTACTAATAATAATGAAAGTTAAACTAATAGTAATAGTAACAATAGCAATAAACAACAACACAACTTAAAATACAAAATAGCATTAAAACACAATAGATATAAGAACCCACTGCCCCATATTCTAATTAACCCAGGCACCCAGAGCCGTCGATAATTATAATTATCGACGGCTCTGGGTGGCCATCTAAAACACAGGCGCCATGCTGTTACTCAGCGGGCGGGAAGACTTCTCGGACTGTCATATACATACAGTATACATACACACATATAATAATAATAATAATAATAATAATAATAATAATAATAATAATAATATAATAATAATAGATGCCTCTCTAAATCGAGGATGGCTGGCCCAAGAGCCACCTAGGCGTGAATTTGTTTAAGGTGTAAAGCTGTCGCCAACAACAACAACAACCTGAGTCAACGAGTTGCATGACCCAGTGTCAACGAATAGTCCGAGAAGATCGGACAACTCGCTAACTGCACTGGCTAACCATTACCCCGGAATATGATCCGCAAATAGAGAACGTTAATCTAGGCTCCCAATTACTGCTGAGTAGACAGTGGCAAATGGCGTCAAGAAACTTGCTCAAAGTTTCACCCCGCCCGGGAATCGAACCAAGGTCTGCTCGCTTGCGAGGCGAGCATGCTGACTATATATTTTATATATATATATATATTTATATATATATATATATATATATATATATATATATATATAATATATATATATAAAAGTCATAAACGAATGCACACACAAACATACACACACTACATATACATAATTGCACATACAGCCACAAACAACCCTAAACGTACACACAAACACTCACATGCACAACAAAACAGTTGTACCGTATCAGAAAAGTCCACAAGTCTTTTTAACACACACACACACACAACAAAAACAGGTTTGCCCAAAATATACTAATCTGGAGGTTTTTTTAGAGTCCAGTGTTTTTTTTTTCTGTAGTTTTTGTTTTTGTTTTGCCTTGTGGGTACAGTGACGTCTTTCCTGCCTTTTTTGTGGGGTTGGGGAGGGAGGGGGAGGTAGGCGGGCGGGGAAGGGTAGGTGGGGGTTCCTCTTAACGGTAAAGGCAAGCGCGTTCATATCTGAGTTTTTTCTCTGAGGAATCAAATATTATCGGAAAAAGCAGAGATGTGAACGCCACTGAACACCCGGAGTGCGATGAATTAAACCCTTGCATACGATCAATTAATCCCTTGAATATGATGACTTATCCATTGTACTCACTGGGTCGTTATCGTACTCAAGGGACCAAGACGTCGTACTCAGGGGTTACAATGTCATCACACGGCAGCCATCTTGGGGTTAGTGACCACCTCTGACCTTCAATGTTCGAGTGTTTTCTTACTTCGCTTATCATTGTGTGTCTTACTCTACGGATAATTGTTTGTCTTACTCTACGGATAATTGTGTGCCTTACTCTACGGATAATTGTGTGTCTTACTCTACGGTTAATTGTTTGTCTTACTCTATGGTTAATTGTTTGTCTTACTCTACGGTTAATTGTCTTGCTCTACGGTTAATTGTTTGTCTTACTCTACGGATAATTGTGTGTCTTACTCTACGGTTAATTGTTTGTTTCACTCCATGGTTAGGTTTACAATTCTCCTTTTTTCTTGCCGTTTATGCATTTCCAGTATTTTCTTATTACTTTTACGTTTTCCTATTTTCTGTTTATCATATTTACATTTCCCCTATTTTTTTTACATGTTAACATTATCCCACTTTTTTTACATATTGGTATTTTCCATATTTTTTTTACATATTCACCTAACCAAATACAATCTAACATGACCTGACCTAATCTAAAATGACCTAACTTAACCTGACCTGACCTAACATTTTATAACCCCTCCAGGTAGAGGTACGGTGTTCAGTCATCACGTTATTCAAGCTGGGGATTAATCTTCATACGAGTCTTTTATAATTACTTAATTTAGGTTATGTTTTTCCCAATATATATATATACTGTATCATAATAGTACAGTACGCCCTGGATCAATGTGCTACTCCGGTTTGTGAGGTTTTCAACTAAATTAAATAAACATACGAACGTAATTGAGAGGCGAAGCGGGCAGCCACTGTCACTAAGGCGGTAACTTAATCGCCAATGGAAATGTGAGAAATTGATAAAATAAAACTTTACAAAATAAATTTAAGGCAGTTGAACCTTTAGTATGTCCTTATTTTAGCCTAAGTTCCTTGATATTATAATAACTTGGTAGGAATGTTGGTATGTGACCAGTAGAAGTGATTTGTGCGTCTGGCAGCTACGGGGAAAGGGTAACACACAAAAACAGGCAACTCGACGTTTACAGCGGTATTTTTCTCCACCATAACCGTCCTAATTCTTATGCAATGAAGATGCTGTACTTACTAAAATCAAACCAGTGAGCGTTAAAACGATAAATTTCGTCTAAATGAAAATGATTCCTTCCCTTTTTGTTAACTCGAGCAGATTAAGTGTATGTTAATATCTGTAATACTGTATGTTTCTTTGTCACATTGTAAGTGAATAATGGCCTAACAGAAGGTCTTCATATTTTCTTTTAAACTGATTAAAAACTATGTCCGGGAGTGTGTTGTGTTGTGACAGGCTGCCACTGTGTGTGGTGTTGTGACGGGCTGCCACTGTGTGTGGTGTTGTGACGGGCTGCCACTGTGTGTTGTGTTGTGACGGGCTGCCACTGTGTGTTGTGTTGTGACGGGCTGCCACTGTGTGTTGTGTTGTGACGGGCTGCCACTGTGTGTTGTGTTGTGACGGGCTGCCACTGTGTGTTGTGTTGTGACGGGCTGCCACTGTGTGTTGTGTTGTGACGGGCTGCCACTGTGTGTTGTGTTGTGACGGGCTGCCACTGTGTGTTGTGTTGTGACGGGCTGCCCTCTGTGTGTTGTGTTGTGACGGGCTGCCACTGTGTGTTGTGTTGTGACGGGCTGCCACTGTGTGTTGTGTTGTGACGGGCTGCCACTGTGTGTTGTGTTGTGACGGGCTGCCACTGTGTGTTGTGTTGTGACGGGCTGCCACTGTGTGTTGTGTTGTGACGGGCTGCCACTGTGTGTTGTGTTGTGACGGGCTGCCACTGTGTGTTGTGTTGTGACGGGCTGCCACTGTGTGTTGTGTTGTGACGGGCTGCCACTGTGTGTTGTGTTGTGACGGGCTGCCACTGTGTGTTGTGTTGTGACGGGCTGCCACTGTGTGTTGTGTTGTGACGGGCTGCCACTGTGTGTTGTGTTGTGACGGGCTGCCACTGTGTGTTGTGTTGTGACGGGCTGCCACTGTGTGTTGTGTTGTGACGGGCTGCCACTGTGTGTTGTGTTGTGACGGGCTGCCACTGTGTGTTGTGTTGTGACGGGCTGCCACTGTGTGTTGTGTTGTGACGGGCTGCCACTGTGTGTTGTGTTGTGACGGGCTGCCACTGTGTGTTGTGTTGTGACGGGCTGCCACTGTGTGTTGTGTTGTGACGGGCTGCCACTGTGTTGTGTTGTGACGGGCTGCCACTGTGTGTTGTGTTGTGACGGGCTGCCACTGTGTGTTGTGTTGTGACGGGCTGCCACTGTGTGTTGTGTTGTGACGGGCTGCCACTGTGTGTTGTGTTGTGACGGGCTGCCACTGTGTGTTGTGTTGTGACGGGCTGCCACTGTGTGTTGTGTTGTGACGGGCTGCCACTGTGTGTTGTGTTGTGACGGGCTGCCACTGTGTGTTGTGTTGTGACGGGCTGCCACTGTGTGTTGTGTTGTGACGGGCTGCCACTGTGTGTTGTGTTGTGACGGGCTGCCACTGTGTGTTGTGTTGTGACGGGCTGCCACTGTGTGTTGTGTTGTGACGGGCTGCCACTGTGTGTTGTGTTGTGACGGGCTGCCACTGTGTGTTGTGTTGTGACGGGCTGCCACTGTGTGTTGTGTTGTGACGGGCTGCCACTGTGTGTTGTGTTGTGACGGGCTGCCACTGTGTGTTGTGTTGTGACGGGCTGCCACTGTGTGTTGTGTTGTGACGGGCTGCCACTGTGTGTTGTGTTGTGACGGGCTGCCACTGTGTGTTGTGTTGTGACGGGCTGCCACTGTGTGTTGTGTTGTGACGGGCTGCCACTGTGTGTTGTGTTGTGACGGGCTGCCACTGTGTGTTGTGTTGTGACAGGCTGCCACTGTGTTGTGATAGGCTGCCACTGTGTGTTGTGTTGTGACGGGCTGCCACTGTGTGTTGTGTTGTGACGGGCTGCCACTGTGTGTTGTGTTGTGACAGGCTGCCACTGTGTGTTGTGTTGTGACGGGCTGCCACTGTGTGTTGTGTTGTGACGGGCTGCCACTGTGTGTTGTGTTGTGACAGGCTGCCACTGTGTGTTGTGTTGTGACAGGCTGCCACTGTGTGTTGTGTTGTGACGGGCTGCCACTGTGTGTTGTGTTGTGACAGGCTGCCACTGTGTGTTGTGTTGTGACAGGCTGCCACTGTGTGTTGTGTTGTGACAGGCTGCCACTGTGTGTTGTGTTGTGACAGGCTGCCACTGTGTGTTGTGTTGTGACAGGCTGCCACTGTGTGTTGTGTTGTGACAGGCTGCCACTGTGTGTTGTGTTGTGACAGGCTGCCACTGTGTGTTGTGTTGTGACAGGCTGCCACTGTGTGTTGTGTTGTGACGGGCTGCCACTGTGTGTTGTGTTGTGACGGGCTGCCACTGTGTGTTGTGTTGTGACGGGCTGCCACTGTGTGTTGTGTTGTGACGGGCTGCCACTGTGTGTTGTGTTGTGACAGGCTGCCACTGTGTGTTGTGTTGTGATAGGCTGCCACTGTGTGTTGTGTTGTGACAGGCTGCCACTGTGTGTTGTGTTGTGACAGGCTGCCACTGTGTGTTGTGTTGTGACAGGCTGCCACTGTGTGTTGTGTTGTGACAGGCTGCCACTGTGTGTTGTGTTGTGACAGGCTGCCACTGTGTGTTGTGTTGTGACAGGCTGCCACTGTGTGTTGTGTTGTGACAGGCTGCCACTGTGTGTTGTGTTGTGACAGGCTGCCACTGTGTGTTGTGTTGTGACAGGCTGCCACTGTGTGTTGTGTTGTGATGGGCTGCCACTGTGTGTTGTGTTGTGATGGGCTGCCACTGTGTGTTGTGTTGTGATAGGCTGCCACTGTGTGTTGTGTTGTGACAGGCTGCCACTGTGTGTTGTGTTGTGACGGGCTGCCACTGTGTGTTGTGTTGTGACAGGCTGCCACTGTGTGTTGTGTTGTGATGGGCTACCACTGTGTGTTGTGTTGTGATAGGCTGCCACTGTGTGTTGTGTTGTGACAGGCTGCCACTGTGTGTTGTGTTGTGATGGGCTACCACTGTGTGTTGTGTTGTGACAGGCTGCCACTGTGTGTTGTGTTGTGATAGGCTGCCACTGTGTGTTGTGTTGTGACGGGCTGCCACTGTGTGTTGTGTTGTGACGGGCTGCCACTGTGTGTTGTGTTGTGATGGGCTACCACTGTGTGTTGTGTTGTGATGGGCTGCCACTGTGTGTTGTGTTGTGATAGGCTGCCACTGTGTGTTGTGTTGTGACAGGCTGCCACTGTGTGTTGTGTTGTGACAGGCTGCCACTGTGTGTTGTGTTGTGACGGGCTACCACTGTGTGTTGTGTTGTGATGGGCTACCACTGTGTGTTGTGTTGTGATGGGCTGCCACTGTGTGTTGTGTTGTGACAGGCTGCCACTGTGTGTTGTGTTGTGATGGGCTACCACTGTGTGTTGTGTTGTGATAGGCTGCCACTGTGTGTTGTGTTGTGACGGGCTGCCACTGTGTGTTGTGTTGTGACAGGCTCCCACTGTGTGTTGTGTTGTGATAGGCTGCCACTGTGTGTTGTGTTGTGACGGGCTGCCACTGTGTGTTGTGTTGTGATGGGCTACCACTGTGTGTTGTGTTGTGATGGGCTGCCACTGTGTGTTGTGTTGTGATAGGCTGCCACTGTGTGTTGTGTTGTGATAGGCTGCCACTGTGTGTTGTGTTGTGACAGGCTGCCACTGTGTGTTGTGTTGTGATAGGCTGCCACTGTGTGTTGTGTTGTGACAGGCTGCCACTGTGTGTTGTGTTGTGATGGGCTACCACTGTGTGTTGTGTTGTGATGGGCTGCCACTGTGTGTTGTGTTGTGACAGGCTGCCACTGTGTGTTGTGTTGTGATGGGCTCCCACTGTGTGTTGTGTTGTGATAGGCTGCCACTGTGTGTTGTGTTGTGACGGGCTGCCACTGTGTGTTGTGTTGTGACAGGCTGCCACTGTGTGTTGTTGTGATAGACTGCCACTGTGTGTTGTGATAGGCTGCCACTGTGTGTTGTGTTGTGACAGGCTGCCACTGTGTGTTGTGTTGTGATAGGCTGCCACTGTGTGTTGTGTTGTGATAGGCTGCCACTGTGTGTTGTGTTGTGATAGGCTGCCACTACGTGTTACGTTTCAGTTTTTACGGAGCTGGTGAAGTTATGTTACTGCTGTTGTCATCCAGTTGATGTCATTGTTATTGTTATTATTACTGTACTGTACTGTTGTAAGTGATGCTGCTGTTGTTACTCGTATTGATGCAATTAATATTAGCGCTGTTTGTAACTATTATTATTATTATTGTAAGTTATTTATTATTTTGTTGTTATTACTGGTATTATTTGATCTATTATTATTACTACAGTTATTGTTGTCATTAAAGAAAGTTTTTACATTCTCATATTACTGTCATTATGTTAGCGTTGTCTTTAGCGCTATTGTCATTGATATTGTACCTAGCGTTAATATCAATGTTATCTTAAGCTATTCTTGTAATAATTAGCAACATTACTGAGTTATGCTTATGTTGTTATTATTTCCCTGCCTGCAACTGAGGGCCAGAACATTGTTTTCGGTCCCGTTGTCTGCCTGTCCCCAGAATAACCCAAGAACAGGTTTACACAATTGCATCAAACTTGTCAGGTTTGATCAACACATGACAAAGTCCACAAGAGAATACCGTTATGTGGGGAGGAAGTGGTGGTGGTGGTGGGAAAGCGAGGACACATTTAGATGGGAAGGAGGAGGTAATGGAAGTGGGGGAGAGGAGAGTGTTAGCTGGGGAGGAGAGAATGGGGCGAGAGAAGGAGGGTATATAGTGTGTTAAGGATGTGTAGTGCTGTGTTGGTGGGTGATACAAGATATGCAAAACACACACACACACACACACACACACACACCGTTAGATGCAGTTACACAATCCGACACGTCAAGGCAGTGTGCGACTTCCGGGTGTTAGGTTCCCCGACACCTGTTGTTATTGCATGTTGGGAGGGGACCAGGGAAGGGGGGGGGGTGGTGGTGTGAGAGTGGCCCTCCTACACCCCCTCCTTTCCTCACCCCTCCTCACTCACGGACACACACTCACAGACCACACAGCTTATCTTACTTTAAGATTATCCACACTAACCTAACCCCTCAAGGTAGCGTAATGTTGTTTAATCAAGAGAAATAACTTGGGGTGCCTAATCTTCACGTGAACCCAATAATACAGTGAATGTTTCAGTCACTCGTGGAGGGATCTTTGTGTTGAGTGAGCTGTGTTGTTGAGTTGCACCACCTTATTATGGCAGGTACTCTACAGGTACCCCCAGGTGTTCCCTCCTCTACTGACACTGGACTCATGAAGACCTAGACAGATAACCCTGACACCCAGACGTTATACTCATTTAAATCAGTACACGCCTTTACTGACCTAACTTATGAATATGTTTTGTAAGGAGGGATATTATACCTTTTCTATGATTTCTTAACGCTGGTATAAGTAATCTTTGATAGCTATTTCTATCAACTCATCCTCAAGGTCGACTTTGCCAATTTCTATATAATAAAATACACACTTGGTGATCAAACTCCTTGGACACTTGGCCACTACTAAGCATCTATTTGTGGGTCATATATGTGTGTGATTGACGAACGAGGTATTTTCAGTATGTAATTATGTCAACGTAACAAACTATACAAAAAGTCACTGTAAATATATATCTAAAGCCTAATTCCTCCTTACCTACGTGACCCTCGAGTAGACGATGCCAGATAGTGCCCAAAGTGTCCAGGGAATTACGTCAAGTGTACATTATTAACGACATTCTCAATTACATTATTTAATTTATAGGTTAGGTTAGGTTAGGTCAGGTCAGGTCAGGTGTCAGGTTAATTTATACTTCCTCCTGTGAGTGACCTGATCTAAGTAACTGTAAGAACACAAGACAGTTAAACACACGTCTATCAGCAGGTGTTCTAGTCTAATATGAACACCTGTCAGGATCTTACCTTGTAGTATATGTATAATTCCTACCTCTTGATACATAAATTATTCAGTGGATAATAATTAGTCACTATACTGATATACACCAAATTATGTCAACGTAACGAGTGTATAATAATCTTGTCCATATATTTCAGTTATAACAGTCTTGCCTATAGTAATTATTTCACATTGACACTCGTGCACCTCCCAGCTATCAATTACGCCACCAATTACGCCACCAATTACACCACCAATTACACCCAATACACTGAACAATGTACTTTCCATTCATATTAGCTGCCTATAAATTGATGCGAACGAAATTGTCACTACACCATTGAGGAAGGAGAGAGAGAGAGAGAGAGAGAGAGAGAGAGAGAGAGAGAGAGAGAGAGAGTTGGATGGGGAAAGAAAAGAAGTATCCCCTCCTTCCTCCCTCCCCTCCCCTCCACCCTCATAGCCGACGTCCAAGCTTCAACTCTCACAAAAGTTTAAATCATAAAAGCTTTCTGAACCGAGATTTTCAAAGCTTTTAAACTGTGATTGCGAGGTGGAGGGCCCAACTGTCCTGCTGCTGCTGGTCTAATGTTCTTACCACACACACACACACACACACACACACACCCTGATGTGACTCCTTAGTAACATTTGTAACGTAATATAAATTAAGGTTTGCCCTGGAGACCTTAATCTCGGACCTTGACGTCAGCTGAATCGATTAATTTAGCCGGGGGTCTGTCCAAAATGAAACTTTTGTATACCTCACATGCATGCATATACATACATACATACATACCAGTATACACAATAGACAAAGAAAAGAATCACAGGAGAGAGATCCTGGTGATGATACAAAAGGGAATGTGAAATGGCGTTATATCACCCAAAAAGGTTCACAACTTACAAGTCCACACGAACAAACTTCTTATGACCTTTGACCTGTGACGTAGGATCCGTCGCTGTGAAGAAAAAGTTCCCTGTATGACCTCTATATGTGACCCTGAAACGCACGCAAAATGTTTCATCCCTTTACCACGAGCGAGTCAAGAGTTGAGACACGGACATCAATATGTAACAAACACACATCTGACAATATGTGACATACACACACAAACAAATGACTTCTGATATATCCGGCTGAATATTGTGACGGAATTAATAAATCGTATAGTGAAAATACTGACGAGTAACATAAAAAAATATAAAATATAACAGTAGTAAATAAAAGCAGGTAAGCGTGTGTGTGTGTGCGTGCGTGCGTGCGTGCGTGCGTGTGTGTGTGTGTGTGCGTGCATGCGTGCGTGCGTGCGTGCGTGTGTCTTAACTTAGGTGAATGCGTGGGTTTACGAGTGTTCATGAGTGTGTGAATATTTGGGGTGTATGCACGCAAGTATAGATGATATATACATAAGCCACGTACAAATGTATATCCATCAGCGTATACTTGCCTCCGTTCGTTCACACCGCCACAACTTCAGCTTTGTTTACACACGTCAGTCTCTGGGCTCCACACGCCATATTTCACTGCTCTTACACCCAGGACGGTTCCCCCTGACCTTCTATCTTACCTTATCTTGTGTTCTCCTGCCTTCCGCTACCCTCTCCTGCCTTCCGCTACCCTCTCCTGCCTTCCGCTACCCTCTCCTGCCTTCCGCTACCTTCCCTTTCCTTCTTCTACCTCCCCCTGCCTTATTCTACCTCCCCCTGCCTTATTCTACCTCCCCCTGCCTTATTCTACCTCCCCCTGCCTTATTCTACCTCCCCCTGCCTTATTCTACCTCCCCCTGCCTTATTCTACCTCCCCCTGCCTTATTCTACCTCCCCCTGCCTTTCGCTACCTTTCCTTCTCCTTCCATTCCCCTTCCTTCTCCTACCTTCCCCTTCCCTCTCCTTCTGCTACCTTCCCCTACCTTCTCCTACCTTCCACTTCCTTCCCCTTCCTTCTCCAACCTTCTCTCATTTCCCCTTTCCTTCTCCCACGTTCCCTTTCTTTCCCCCACGTTCCCTTTTCTTCCACCACCTTCCCTTTCCTTCTCCCACCTTCCCTTTCCTTCTCCCACGTTCCCTTTCCTTCTCCCACGTTCCCTTTCCTTCCCCCACCTTCCCTTTCCTTCCCCACCTTCCCTTCCCTTCTCCTACCTTCATCGTCAGCATTTTCAGTACTGTATATAATAGTTGACCAGAAGACATTTGAGTTTTGAATCTCTTGTTCACTACAGCAACAAGTCGAGGTTTTCTAGTGAGTAATTTGTGTAATATGTGTGTGTGAGGTAAACGTCCTTGTGTGAATTATGTCTTTCTAACTTTCTAATAATAGTACAGTATGAGGAAAGTGTTTATTGAACTTAACAACGAGAACACCAAAAATGAATTGTAATAGCATTAATAGTAGTAATAGTTATGTAGTGCTAGTGCTATTATTGTAGTACCTTAGTAATTTAATCAATATCAATAAAAACATTTAAAATAATAATAATATATATGATAATGATACAAATAACAGTAATATTAGCAACAAAAATCAACTACTATAATATATTGTAATAATAATAATAATAACAGCAGCAACAGTAAACAATAGCCCTCAACAGCAATAGTCCATAAGTTTTCTGAATCATCACGGTCGACGTCACGAAGTTTCTGAAGTGCATGACTAACTTCAGTGAGTTACTGACTTACTGAAGAAGATTAATGCCCCCCCCCCCCACACACACACACGGGGCATCGACTCTTATACTAACCTTACATATTAGTGTGTGGGTGTGTGTGTACATACTACATATACCGTTCTATAGTTACGTACCTAAACATACATATATACATACATACATACATATTAATTAAAAGCTGTAACACTCAGACCGCCGCTATGGACGTAACAATAAAATATTTCCTTAATGCCTCCTGTTTATTACTCATATACCGTAGTTTGTAAATGAGAGAGAGAGAGAGAGAGAGAGAGAGAGAGCCGTCGTACGTGTAATATTTATTCTCTACAGCCATCACGTTTATCTACTCTTATTATGGCGACTAAATAAAGCCAGGATATAAATTAACTTGATAGGTCGTGAGGTTCACTAAACTCTTTATCCGCCATTTTCGTTTTACAGTTAATTATACATTTTACCGAGAACAGTGTAGTGAATTTAACTAAAGTCAAATATATGGTGCCATTAAAGCGGGTGGATGCAATAGAAAGTTCTTAAATAATGGCATGCGACATATAAAATCACTTAACGATAGTCACTAACTGTTATCAACCCAACGCTGAAAAAATATCTACTACTTAATCTGGATTTATCTTGACAGACTCGTAAAGTGTGGTGGGTAAGGCATGTGGGCGCCATAAAGCACCACAGAACACCGTAAACTGTGAGCCACCACCCACGCCCGTAAACCCCACCAGCCGCACACAAATTAAACTCAAAATTAAACTCTTAAATATCATATAAACAGCGGCCGTCTCGCTTATGGAACCCGGGATTATCAAACCATTTTAGCGCGGGAAACGTATCTCCCATTCCAATAACGCCGAGGAAATTTCATCCAAAAATACATTTTCTAACCATTCGACGCTATCATGCCGCTGCCCCGTTACAATAAACAGTGCGGATAAGCGAGGGTGGCCGTATACAGCCGGCCGACACTTGGAAATGACGCATCCGTATAACTTATGGCTCAGGCCCAGCTGTTCCAGGCACGCGGCGTCTCGTCCTGCACGCGTTCCATAATATTTCGTCGGGTTTCTCCCACTGTGTTATGGCCGCCCGGGAGACAAAAATCCTCCAAAAAATGAATGAACGGAAACCACATCTGGCCGAGATTTAATATTCCAGGCCTAAGATGCCGTTTGCTTGATATTTGATTCCCCAGACGTGTGATCTCTACCCATACGCGTCCCGACCTCTTCCGGAACTCTACTTGCCATACTGAAAGGTTTATGGAGCCTCGTCCGTGTGAAATTATTGAGCGTGGACGGCGTGTGGAAAGTTGTGGGTGGCAGCAATACTATCCCAAACAAGACTGACGCGATCACTCATCAGACGCGAACACACGCACGACAAACACACCCGTGATTCGGTGTATTAAAACAAAGACCCCAAGAATACATATACAGTACATATATACAGTTCAAGGGAAGAGGGGGGGGGGGGGGTGTATACCGGGGTAGGAGAGCGGGATGTTTTTCACGGAACACGGCAGCCATAAACTGACCCAGGAAACGTATAAACTCGCAGTACGAAAAACAAAAAATCCTTTCCCTTTCCTTCCCTTCCTTCCTCCCTTCTTTCCTCCACTTCCCTACTCCTTTCCTCCCCCACCCTTCTTTTCCTCACCTCCCTCTTCCCACCTCCCTTTCCTCCTCTCTCCCCATTCTCCCTCTCCTACCCAACCAAGCTCGGTAGTTGAGTCATTACATCGGTGGGAGAGAGAGAAAGAACGCGAAAAATAGTGATAATGAATGAGAGATAGAGGTGAGAGAATAAATGAATGAAAGAAAAAAAATAAGAATTATAAAAAAAAGAAAGAAAGAAGGAATTAAAGAGAAAAATAAAGAAAGATAAAATAATTTTACACATATAAACCTTTGAGGATCCGTATCCAGAGAGAACGAGTAAGGCTCCAGAAGGGGGGGGGGGGGGCGTGCAGGAAAACACACGTAAACCAATTTTTCTTCCTTCTACCCCCCCCCCCCCCCCCCAGCAGGCTCGAGGTACAGTAAGATGATAGCGTGTGATAAGAGAGCCTTGCTGGGTGCGGCTGGAGGTTGCCCACAGTGTCACGATAAAGGTATATAGTGTATATGTTTATAGGTCACCCACATTACTGCTTTGTACGAGAACACGATTTCACATAAACAGACGAGAGAGAGAGAGAGAGAGAGAGAGTTACTGGTTATCTAAACACACTAAAAATAATAATTATTTCTCAAAACTTAATTAATTATTAAAATATAAAATATCTATTTTTTACGCAATCCACATACACAAAAAAAAATCCAAAGAAATCAGGAATAAAAATTAGCGTTATAAGACGATCATTTTACATCATCAATTTTAAAACACTTTCCTAAAACAAATGACACACACACACACAAATGAACATAAAAATCAAACTAACTTAACGTTCACATTATCACCTTACGTAAAACTGGTAAAAATAACATGATTTTTTCAGACAGGCGGAAATAATCTGGGCGGGCGACGAAGGTTTTAGGTTCGTGGGATAATTTTTCTCCCGTAACCAAAGAGGAAAGATTGCGTCTAGCTGAAGTAAGTTGAGTCTCTATGTAAATATGACACTTTCACTTTTGCCATCTACGAATGTCAGTCAATTAGCTAGAAGGGATTACACTGCAGCATCATTTACGGGAACAGTAACATACAGAAGCTTGAGAATCTTTAAGAATCCATCGCTGCGTCGTAGTTCAAGCATGCCACCCAGATGCTTTCTCACATGTTCAACCACTGAGGATAATATTAACTTTCTAATATTCAAGACCCTGGTGTGTTGATGTTTAAAAAAAAAAAAAAGTGCGCCGCCGTTCACTCGCCACAGCCACCCGCGGAATATTTGTTGAGTTTCTGATTCTGTAACGAGTTCCCAAGCGTTGCTATGGTGACTTGACGTTGGTTGGCGTGAGTTGGCTAGGGTGGGGATTGGCGAAGTTTTACCGCCCGATATTGTACTGTACTGTGGGGGTGGAGGGTGTGTGGAATGAGGGGTGGAGGGTGTGTGGAATGAGGGGTGGAGGGTGTGTGGAATGAGGGGTGGAGGGTGTGTGGAATGAGGGGTGGAGGGTGTGTGGAATGAGGGGTGGAGGGTGTGTGGAATGAGGAGTGGAGGGTGTGTGGAATGAGGAGTGGAGGGTGTGTGGAATGAGGAGTGGAGGGTGTGTTGGGGAGGTGGGAGGTGTGTTGGGGAGGTGGGAGGTGGAGGGTGTGTTAGGGGGGTGGGAGGTGTGTTGGGGAGGTGGGAGGTGTGTTGGGGAGGTGGGATGGGGAGGTGGGAGATGTGTTGGGACGGAGGGTATGTTAGCGGGTGCACAGAAGGTGGGATGTGGAACCAAAAATATCATTACCATAAAATTATTATCATTATTATTATCATCATTATCATCAGTTAGTTCTCCTATTACAATTATCTAATCAGTTTTATCAGTATAAAATTAAACATTATAGTAATTATAATTTTAGGAAAAAGTTTGTTTTGCCTGTCGCTGAGGTTTTACGGGTAGTGTATGTCTATAGTTCTATATTTTCCGTGTACTAAATAAATCTAATTATTTCATTATCAACTGAAAACTCTTAAACGTGTTGGATAAATAAATTAGTTGCGTTATAGGGCATTTCAGTAAGTATTAGAGAAAACGTGTAGGTGTTCAGGGCAGACTAGTGTATAGAGATGCGTGTATATATTCATGTGTGATTAGGCGTATGTGGTTATGTGTGTTAATATGTAAATGGACACACACGCTTTCAGAAGAATGTCAAAATATACACGTGTGCACATATCAGTTTACGTAATCCTCTTAGGAGTTACAAAAAAAAAAAAAAAAAATACGAGCGGGGAGAAAAGAGCATCAGCTCAGCTCCCAGGCAGATTAAAACGCGCGTAAATTACCATTTTAGAACGCAATCCACCAGAGCCAATTTCCAATAAGCTGGAGAGACGCGTCACCAAGCCGATTCTAAATGCAATAAAGTCCTTATTGGCATCTCTCGTTAGCACACGCTCGTTGATCCACACTGCGTGACTATTCATCGTTAACATGCACTCGTTAATCCACATTCCTCGTTAACACATGCGCCACCGCCATCACTCGTTAACACAGGCTCCACCACCGTCACTCGTTAACACATGCTCCACCACGCATCACTCGTTAATACATGATCCACCACCATCACTCGTTAACACATGCTCCACCACCATCACTCGTTAATACATGCTCCACCCCATCACTCGTTAACACATGCTCCACCACCATCACTCGTTAACACATGCTCCACCACGCATCACTCGTTAATACATGCTCCACCCCATCACTCGTTAACACATGCTCCACCACGCATCACTCGTTAATACATGCTCCACCACGCATCACTCGTTAACACAGGCTCCACCACCATCACTAGTTAACACAGGCTCCACCACCATCACTCGTTAATACATGCTCCACCACCATCACTCGTTAACATAGGCTCCACCACCATCATTCGTTAACACAGGCTCCACCACCATCACTCGTTAATACATGCTCCACCACGCATCACTCGTTAACACAGGCTCCACCACCATCACTCGTTAACACAGGCTCCACCACCATCACTCGTTAATACATGCTCCACCACGCATCACTCGTTAACACAGGCTCCACCACCATCATTCGTTAACACAGGCTCCACCACCATCACTCGTCAATACATGCTCCACCACCATCATTCGTTAACACATGCTCCACCACCATCACTAGTTAACACAGGCTCCACCACCATCATTCGTTAACACAGGCTCCACCACCATCACTCGTTAACACATGCTCCACCACCATCACTCGTTAACACAGGCTCCACCACCATCACTCGTTAACACAGGCTCCACCACCCATCACTCGTTAACACAGGCTCCACCACCATCACTCGTTAACACAGGCTCCACCACCATCACTCGTTAACACAGGCTCCACCACCGTCACTCGTTAACACAGGCTCCACCACCGTCACTCGTTAACACAGGCTCCACCACCATCACTCGTTAACACATGCTCCACCACCATCACTCGTTAATACATGCTCCACCACGCATCACTCGTTAACACATGTGTGAGAACTTCAGAGATAAACAATTTGAAATACCTCTCTCAGACAACTCAGGTGTCCATCAGGTAACATAATCACACGCTGGTAACGGTAAGCTCTGTCTGGTCTAATTCCAGCGTTCACAAATAATATACTATGGGAAAACTTAATCTGCTTAAGGCAACTAAATAATACATTCCAACTTGCTTATCAAAATAATAAATAAAACAGAAGAATATCGCTGACGGGAACAGAATTTTAACTATTACTGGAGAGGCCACCAAAGGATATTTTTTTTATCAGGTCTTGTCAAAGAAAATATTTATATAAACTTTAATAAAAATCTGCCCAGCGGTGAAAGGGTGAGGGGTCAAAGACAGACTTACACGAACGTAACGTCCTTGATAAAATAATAAAATAAAATTAATAATAACAATAATAAATTAAAATTAATAAAAAAATATTAAAATAAGATAAAATTAATAATAAAAAATTGTCCAAAAAAAATATAAGCATAATGAAAGAAAAACATAAATTGAAATAATAGAACTTTCCAAAATTAGAGTCCGTGTTATTAATGGCTACGAGAGAACATCAGAATAAAAGGCATTAACATCACGATACATTTCCCCGCGCTTTCCACGCTCCTGTGAAGGCGAATTTTATGTTATTGCCTCACATAACTTTTCTATGCTCTGAATGTTTAATAATTTCCGAGAAACACATTTGGGGCAAAGTTGTGTAAGGAAAAAAATGCGACGGAAAAATGGCAGCAGGAATATTTTGGCGGTAAAAATTTGGCGTGAAAATATTAGGAGGAGGAAATTGACGATGAGTCGCGTGGAACATTATGGCGGGAAACTTAAGTCATGTGGAAGATTATGGCAAGAAACTTGAGGTTGACTCATGTGAATGATTATGGCTGGAAACTTACGTCGTGTCGATGATTATGGCGGGAAACTTGAAGGCGAGTCTTTGTAGGATTATGGCGGGAAACACGAGGAGGCAAATTGAGATACTGTAGGCCTACTGGTGTGGACGAGTCAAGAAATTATATTAAATTAAAAAAACGAAAAAGTAAAAGCGCGCGAACCCATATAAACAATAAACAAAAATAAAGAAAAACACCAAATACGGAAGGAAAATACGACCAAATTTGAAATATTTCCTCAGTGGAGAAACAAGATCACAGAGACGCAAAGACACACTCGGGCCTTGAGGGGCACACACCTAGACTCTCAGACGCTCTTTACGTTTAGTTTTCTGCCGTTACCAAGAGCACCAGACAGCATCTAGTTAGGTCGACCCTTGGTGCATTCTTGACCTCTTTTGATAGTCGTTTTTTTTTTTTGTCATACCTCGAGTGGACCAATTAGATGGGCTCTCACATCTCTAGTAGGCGGAAGACGTATTGTAGGAGACTTGAAGTACACGCTGCTAGATTTTTCAACGTTATTATAAATACTCCTTGAAAATAATGATGTGGAAATACCTGTTTGGGTTTTAACTAAATCACACAATTGTATTTTTTTTTCTAATATTCTACATTTTAATTCTATCTCCTAACTGGTGCTAAGTCAATGAACAGTATCTAGTTAAGGTCTGGCCACAAAAGAATAATAATAACAATAATAATACTTTTTTCCGGTAAGTAGACTTTAATTAGAGAAATATCGTTGAAATAGTAAATTTATCTGATATTTCAAACATCATTTTGTTTTGACTTTACTAGATATATTAATATTTAATATTCCATCCTTAGATACTGTAAAATACATACTGTACTGTATAGCTTACCAATAAAACAAAAAAAAACTTACTCTACCTATTTTTTCAAGCCTTTACCGGAAACACGTTATTTTTGTTTGTTTTAAAGCCTTTTTTTCATGTTGTAGTATCAGTCAAACAGTACATTGTTAAATCTCCAGTTTCAAGGAATATTCAGGGTGGGTAGACTCGGTGCCTCTCACCGCCTCACCCTGATAGGAAGTGATTAAATGATGACACATAGAAGTTTGTTTAATCCCAGGTCCATCCCCTGTACAGTGTGTCTCTATCACCAATTAATTAAATCAATCACAATCAACAGCAAATTAGTTATTGTTACAAAAAGGATACCAGCCAATTAAACTCCCCTATTACTGAGTCCAGCTTACACGACACAACCTTAAGCGCTCGGTGTATCATGTTAACTTAATCCAGCCATGAGCGCTCGTTCAATTCAACCTAACCTAACCAAACCTACATTTACCTAACCCCTTCTGAACTGTCCCACTACGTTATAACCGAACTTAACATTACCAAACGCTAAATAATACTGAGAGCAACCTCATCAGACCCATCTTTGTCAAGCCCAACCTCACCAGACCCATCCTTGTCTAACCCAACCTCATCAGACCCATCCGTGTCTAACCCAACCTCACCAGACCCATCCCTGTCTAACCCAACCTCACCAGACCCATCCCTGTCTAACCCATCCTCACCAGACCCATCCCCATCTAATCCAACCTCACCAGACCCATCTAACCCATCCTCACCAGACCCATCCCTTCCTAACCCAACCTCAACAGACCCATCCCTGTCTAACCCAACCTCACCAGATCCATCCCTGCCTACCATCACCCAGGACACACCGCCACACTCCCCCACCCACTCAGTAACAAACAACACGAAGCGAAATGTGAACTGTGCCATAGTGTGCAAACTGCGCCTCACTGATTAAACACACAGGGCAACGACGCCTCACAGTTTTCAGTTCCGCACTGCTAGAGACGAGGCCGACGCTCCACCGAGTTTTCTGAATACGGGTACCGGACGTGGGATCTTGGGGGAGGTGGTGGTGGGTGAAGATCGTGGTGGTGGTGGTGGTGGTGGTGGGTGAAGGTGGTGGTGGTGGTGGGTGAAGGTGGTGGTGGTGGTGGGTGGTGGTGGGTGAAGATGATGGTGGTGGTGGGTGAAGATGATGGTGGTGGTGGGTGAAGATGGTGGTGGTGGTGAGTAATGACGGTGGGCAGTGGATGGTGGGTGATGGTGGATGATAGTGGTGTTGGTGGGTGATGGTGGATGATAGTGGTGTTGGTGGGTGGTGGTAGACGATGATGGTGGGAGTGATGATGATGATGAGTGGGTTGGGGTGGAGGATGAAGAATGTGGATGACGAGTGGACAGGCAGAGATGGATGAGGATGGTGAGTGGAGGGTAGGTATTGGTGGGTAGGTGGTGAATAGGAGTGGGTGGGTTGGATTAATGGATGGTTGGTAGGTGGGTGGTGGTGAGCGAAGATGGTGGGTGATGACTGATACTGGCATGGAAATGGTGGTCATGAGGCAGATGACTTGGGAGAGAGAGAATGTCCTCACTGATGGAGCCTGATTGACAAAATGTAGTTCCATGAATTTTCTGGAAGCCGCACTGAGCCAGATCCTACGGCTTCCACCCCCTGGATATTTCAAGGCTGGCCCCTCGCTCTTCCTCGAGACCTTCGTGGTAAAACCTACCTCTCTGCTTCCTTGAGGCACCTTAGGCTCCTCTGTGCTCCTGGACCCAAATGACTAAATCGCCCTGTAATCTGTAGCATGAACATTTTCCAGTTTCCAGGTATTTCGTTCTTCCAAAAACGTTTCCAGCGTGTTGTCAGTGTGTGAGTAGTAACTACAGGGAGTTCCAAGAAGTGTCTTGGTCACCGGAAGCAGCCACTTGTCTTTACCGACAATTCATCTTTCATTTCTGGAAACATATAAACTAAGTCCTGTGTTATTTTCGGAGGCTGCAGTAATGTACACCGCTGCTCACCGTCCCAGGCGATGTTCCAATTAAACGTTCTTAATTGTTGGAAAAAGAATCCACGGAGACATTTATAAATTCCGTGCATTTGCTGGAGGCTCCAGTAATCCAGTCTGCTGCCAAACCTTCTTTGAGATGCACCTGGAAGTCATTCCTAAATTCTGAGGACGCACAATGATGTAGACCTTCGTCCTATATAGTTCCTTAAAACTTCCAAACAGGATATATACAAGTCGTGGGCGTATGTTGAAGGCTGCGGTAATCCAGAACTGCCCCTTGAAGATGTACCGCTGGAAGTCTCTCGTGATTCAAGAAGCTCACAATGATCTAGACTTGCATCTTTACGTTTCTTAACAATCTTCCCGGGAGGTTTGGTATATTTCTTAGTTCCAGCAGCGATAAAGACTGCCGCCCTCGCTCCCCCTCGTCTCTAGAGATACTTCCCGAGTTTTGTGTTTTTCCTGGAAGCTTCAGTGATCCAGAGCGACGTCCCCGGGGAACTTCCAGGCGGCCTCTCCACGTCTGGAAAGTCTCCATGGAAGCTTCTCTGAGATTCTTGGGGAGGGGGTGGAGAATGTTGGTGCTGTTCAATATCCAAAAGTTTCCAAAATAAACCTCTCTCTCCTCTCCAGTGTTCAACCTCGTTAAACCATACTCTTGATGATCCGGCCCCCGTTATACAATACCAGAGACTAATTTTCCAGGAGGCGCGGAGCTGGAAGCGGTTTTGTTTGGATTTACCTTTAAAACTAAACCATCATTAAATTCATCCCTAACGCCGGAGCGACCAATTACACCACCTGCCTCACCAATTACACCACCTGCCTCACCAATTACACTCCTCCCTCACCAATTACACCACCAGCCTCACCAATTACACCACCTGCCTCACCAATTACACCATCAGCCTCACCAATTACACCACCAGCCTCACCAATTACACCCCCAGCCTCACCAATTACACCATCAGCCTCACCAATTACACCACCTGCCTCACCAATTACACCACCAGCCTCACCAATTACACCCCCTGCCTCACCAATTACACCACCAGCCTCACCAATTACACCACCAGCCTCACCAATTACACCCCCTGCCTCACCAATTACACTCCTCCCTCACCAATTACACCCCCTGCCTCACCAATTACACCACCAGCCTCACCAATTACACCATCAGCCTCACCAATTACACCACCAGCCTCACCAATTACACCCCCAGCCTCACCAATTACACCATCAGCCTCACCAATTAATCCTAATCTAAGTAGGAGATTCACTTGTAAATACACGAATAAGCTGTTATACATTACAAATATCTCGCAAAGCAATGCAAACAGTTTCGCACACATTTATAACACTTAATTAATGAAATTCTCATACATTCCAAGTATTTAAGTATTTCACAACAACGAGTTACATAAAAGAGTACAAAAAAATATATATATACTGTATATATATTCTTTAAATAAAATAGTGAGGTTTTAGTGAAGCCTGTACTATATTTATCCTGGGATTATCATTCAAATTTTATAACAATGTGAAAACTATTTACAGTGGATTGTATCTGATCAAACTGTGTGTGTGTGTGTGTGTGTGTGTGTGTTTCAGTATTTCCGTACGTGTGTGGATGTCTGTTTTACTTTATTTGTGTTCAGTATTCAAGCGTATTTGCGTATACGTGTGTGTATTTGTTTATGCATTTATACTGTGTGTGTGTGTGTGTGTGTGTGGTTGTATGACCTATGGTGTAATGGTCAGCATGCTCGCCTCGCAAATGAGCGAATCCTGGTTCGATCCCCGGGCAGGGTGAAACTATGGGCAAGTTTCTTTACGCCATTTGCCTGTGTCTACCCAGCAGTAATTGGGAACCTGGATGTTAATCGATTTGTGGATCGTATTCCGGGGTAATGGTTAGCCAGTGCAATTGGCAAGTTGTCCGGTCTTCTCGGACTATTTCTTTACACTGGGTCATTCAACTCGTTAACTTATGGTGTGGTTGTTGTGTTGGCGATAGCTTTACACCATAAACTAATTCACGTCTAGGTGGCCTTGGGCCGGCCATCCTCTTAACACGAGGGGCAACCATTAAAACAAACCATTAAAAAAAAAAATGGTTTAGTGAATTTTTAACCTAGTCAGTAATCGGAGGAATGGCTCACGACGTCGTTGTCCTTCCTGGAGAAAAATAAATCAATCTGAATGGTCAAATCATTCTAAATCGCTTACCAGCCACATGGTTTACGACGGCCTTGTCCATCCTCCGGTAAAAATAAGTGCCAATACATCTCACGAATTTGGACGGGCCGGCTTTCTAACCTGACGTCCGGTTATACGGTCTCCGGTTAACTGAAGGGTTGGTTATCTAGGCCCTAGCTAACTAGATGCTATATTATCCGAAACTTGGTCAAAGATTATCCAAAACCGGTTAACTAAACGGTAGACTATCTTGGGTAACTTAATTGGATATTAGAGCATCCGAAACTGGTTAACTAGAGGAAAAATTCTCCTGATTTGGTTAACTGTGGACTGAAAGATCGTAATCCGGTTAAATGATTACTCGTACCTTAGTCTGGTTAATTGAAAGCTATAGGTTATCCAGGTAAAATTAACCGTAAGTTAGATTATTTATACCCTAATTAACTCGAGGGGAGATTATCCAGCCGTAGTTATCAGCGACCGAATTAACCAACTTATGGATTACCCGATACAAGGTGAGTGGAGTGTATATCAGCGGGGTCTTGGTTAATCGGTCTTGTTACGCACCTCGGCTAAGCGGACCCCGGTATGACCCTCAACTTTAAGCGGGAATATCAAATGCAGGTTTTGACACGTGGAATTCTTGATTGCAGGCAGACAGTCGGAGAGACAGACAGACAGACGGAGAGACAGACAGACAGACAGACAGACAGATAGACGGAGAGATAGACAGACGTACAAAGAGACATACAGAGATTTATGGACAAAAGACAGATAAACCTGAACACACACCCACACCACAAAAACACACACACACACACACACACACAACACAAACACACAACAACGCACACACAACACAAAACTCATACACACACAAACAACACAAACTCACAACACAAATTCAAAAGCGTTTAATTTAGTACATTTTTTTCCCAGTCATAAAATTTTAGTAGTTCGAATAACCATCATTATATAACACGGCACAACATGTACTGTATAGCAGTTAACAGCCGGTGTTGACACGGTGGTTGGGTAGTTAACGCTGGGTGGGTGCTGTTTGTGACCTAGTTTGTTATCAGGGAGTTATTTTCTTTATTGTTTATATTTTTGTTGTTTGTGTGTTATTCCTAGCTTGTGTAACGATCCATATGTTACTGATGCACAATTTACTGCGTGATGTAGGGGGAGACTGTGTTGTTTTATTTTAGCAGCTGAGGGGGGGGGTGGTGGGTGGGGGGGGTGAAGGTGGGAGAAGGGGTGGGTAAGGGTGGGAGGTGTGTGGGAGGTGTGTGGGGGGGGTGGGAGAAGGTGTAGGAGGGGTGGGGGAGGAGGTGGTAAGAGTGGTGGAAGAAGTGGTTGGTTGTAGTGGTAGATTGTGGTGGGAGGGGGTAGTGGTGGTGGGAGGGTAAGAGGAAGGGTGGTCAAGTGTGTGTGTGTTGGGGGGGAGGGGAAGGCGGGAGGGAGAAGAATGAGAATATGGATGAAGGGAGGTGTGGACTCTGGAGGAGGTAGGGAGGGAGGTAGGGAGGGAGGGACGAGGAGGAATAAAAGTGGCTGGCATTTTTGGGAGTGAGGGAGGGAAAGAGGAATGGAGGGATGGAGGGAAAGCCTTTTGGATAGAGGGAACGTGGAGAGTAGGGTGAGGGGAGGGGAGAGGCTGACATTTTTACAACGCGCGCGCGCACACACACACACACACAACAGTTCTCTAGATATAAATATTCTCAAAATAATTCAGGTAAAACATAAATAACAACACTATCAAGTATAGCAGAGATACGATTGTGTGCAAGAGGATGACACAGTGATGTACAGAAGATGTGACAGAGTGATGTACAGAAGATGCGACAGAGTGATGTACAGAAGATGTGACAGAGTGATGTACAGAAGATGTGACAGAGTGATGTACAGAAGATGCGACAGAGTGATGTACAGAAGATGTGACAGAGTGATGTACAGAAGATGTGACACAGTGATGTACAGAAGATGTGACAGAGTGATGTACAGAAGATGCGACAGAGTGATGTACAGAAGATGTGACAGAGTGATGTACAGAAGATGCGACAGAGTGATGTACAGAAGATGTGACACAGTGATGTACAGAAGATGTGACACAGTGATGTACAGAAGATGTGACACAGTGATGTTATTTTTGAAGCTGTACCTGGCCTTGTACCCAAACCTGCACCACCGTCTTTTAGTGAATAACACTAAAAATATTTTAAAATACTCAGGTGCTCGCCCACGTCATTTCGCTCTACCCCCACACCTCGCTGCCTCAGTAATCTGGCCATGATGAGATGCCACGGGTCTCTTAATGACCTGGTGGAGTCTACCTGGAGGAGGTGGGGGGTCTACCTGGAGGAGGTGGGGGGGGGGGGCGCCTGTCAATTGCTGTCTAATATCTTCATTATTCTGACATAACATCAATAATATATAATGTAAAAATATTTATCACCGCCAACATGAGTGAAGGAGTGAGTTTCTGTCACACACACACACACACACACACACACACGTAAGCCCATATAAAATACCCCTCTTTTAAGCCCTTGAGAGCCTATCAATAATAATAATAATGATGATAATAATGTTAATAATGATGATAATAATGATGATAATAATAATAATAATAATAATAATAATAATAATAATAACCCAATGCTCAACAAACACCCGATAATGAACAGTTAATCATCATCATCATTACGTTAATTTATAAGACTTTGCTCTCCTGACATCACAAAGTAATTATCGAAGGAGTGCCGTGGCCGAGTGAATACAGTGCTCACCTCTTGTCCTATACACTGGTTCGCATCCGTGACACCCCCAAGTTTACACCAGCTGTAAATGGGTACCTAATTTGACAGGCGGGCTAGTGAAGGGGATCATGTACAGTACCGGAGGTTTACCATGCAGTATACTATATCCGCACTGCCCCCCAAATGGTCCGTCAGGCACATGGGACGGATACTCTCTCTTTCAAATGCTGTCTACACCACGAGGGTTATGAAGACTTAATCACACACATTAATGACTCACTGTAGATACTAAATTGTCTCCATTAATAGGCGAGTGAGAGTCATTTTTCCTCGGGCCGTGTATGAGTGAGTTAGTGAGTTGATGAGTGGGTGGGTTACTGATTGAGTTGATAAGTGAGTGAGTGAGAGTGATCAATGACCGAGTGAGTAATAAGAAAAAAAGAGAAAAAGATCCACGTGTTCTTTTTAATGTATACGAACTCATTGTGCCTAAAATATACTCGTCTATACTTAGGAGAGGAAATACCTGAGGGGAGGGGAGGGTATAAGGAAGTGTGGGGGAAACGGAAAGTGGGAGAGGGGAAACGGAAAGTGGTAGAGGGGAAAAGGAAAGGGTGAGGGAAAAGGAAAGGGTGAAGGGAAAAGGAAAGGGTGAAGAGAAAAGGAAAGGGTGAAGAGAAAAGGAAAGGGTGAAGGGAAAAGGAAAGGGTGAAGGGAAAAGGAAAGGGTGAGGGGAAAAGGAGTAAGAGAATGGGGAAGGTGGTAATGGGAAAGGGGGGGAGGGGGGTGAAGGGGGGGGAGGGGGGTGAAGGGAGGGCAGGAGTATTGGGCCATACATCAGGTGTCCCCGCGGGACTGATATTGGTGCCTCCCCCCCCCCCCCACCCCTCACCCTCAACCTGGAGAGGAGATGGATGGCCTCCCCCTCTCTCCCTCCACCTCTTCTTTACCTTTTTCGTCACTGTCTCACATCGTTTGTTCCTCCTCCCTCCCTTCCCCCCTTTCTCACTCTCCATGTTTTTGTCACTCCCTTTCTCTCGTGTTCTCCCTCCCCTCCTATGTCCTTGTTTTTTTTTCTCTCCTTTGTTCTCCCTGTTCCCTTCATTCGTATTTTCTCTCCTTGCCTCCTTTATTTTTATCTTCGTTCTCTGCTTCTACGTTGCTTTTTTTTTACCATTTCTCTCTCTCACATCGTCTCTCAGTCTCTCTCACCTCGTCCCTCACTCCCTCTCACCCATTACCCTGCCTCAAAACTACTCGCAGCTCTTCCACCCTATAGGAGAGTTTAAATTTATTTTAGGCTCGTACAGCAACAGATAATGTTTATGTGAACCAGAGGCCATAGCTGCTTAATGTACTAGGCCTCCTGAAGGAATATGTTGTGGGGATAACTAGAGAGAATATATTGTTTTGGTCGCATCAGGTTAGGTTAGGTTGAGGGTTACGTTAGGTTAGGTTAGGTTGAGGGTTGGGTTAGAGAAGGTTACGTTAGGTTAGGGTATTTAATCATCGGGTGAAATAAGCTTGGGTGTCTAAGCTTCACGTAAATATATGCTCGAGGTTCCTGTGGTCTCTCTGCTGCCGTCCCCCGACTATATAGCCGAGCGGGAGAGCCTCGAGTACAATTGCCCTCAGCGCGGCAGTAAAGCACCCGACATCACTCTGCTGGTCCTGCTACCTCGTGTCCAAGCTTGGAATGAGCCGCTGTGTCGCTCTTCTGTCTCTGTCCAGTGGCTTGATGACAGGATATGTGTGAGAGAGAGAGAGAGAGAGAGAGAGAGAGAGAGAGAGAGAGAGAGAGAGAGACATTATTTTGTACGTGAGTCAACCTTTGTCTCATTTAGGATTCTGTAAGTTATGCCACGTAAAAGAACGAACGCGTCGTGAAGGAACTACATATCCTCCTTCCCAGCAAGAGTCTGCTCACGGTTCTTCACTGTCCTCTCCCAGAGTCCAATTTCACTCCCCAGGTCACCCACTTCACCGTCGTTAACTAAAGCACTGCCATTCATCTGCACTTACATCCTCGCACGGTGCCTCAGAGTGTAGCCTGTCATAGCCGTGCACCCACCCAGGATGAAGGAAGCCCCCAGGCAGTTGATTGATGGCATGCAGTGGAGAAAACGCCTCCCTAGACGGATCATAACCAAACTCATCTGCATCAAGATGGGCTTTAACGCAACAACCCTTCCACTTTTCCCCTCCTACCTATCATTGTTACATGTTCCATTTACTTTTCATTTCACTCCTCCCTACTTCTTCCCTCTTCTTCTTCCTCCTACCTCTCATCTCCTGTCCTCATCCTCGTTTCCCCTTGTTATCTCTCCATCTCCTGCACCCTTCGCTTTATTTTCATCTCTCTCCTTGTTTCGCCTTGGTTCCACACGTTTATTGCTGTTATCCCTTCACCTCTGTTTGTGTCTCCTTCCTGTGTCTCCTTTATCACACTCTTCACCCTCCCCCCCCCCTCTCTCTCTCTCTCTCTCTCCTTCAGCTGTTTCACCCTCTCTTTCTCCCTCTCTTCTTCAGCACTAATCTTACTCTCGTCTTCAGCTCTCACCTCTCTCTTTCAACCCTCTCAACCCTCTTACTTCTCCCTCTTTCAGCCTTCTCTCTCTCTCTCTCTCTCTCTCCTACAGTTCTCTCATTCTCTTCATCCCTCTTACACTATTTCTCAATCTTTTTCTCTTTATCCTTCAATCCTCACCAACTCTCTCTCCCTTCCCTCTCTCTCTCTCTCCCATTCTCTTTTCCTTTATCCGTCTCTCATATCCACTTAATCTATTATCACCTTCCCCCTCTCCTCGTCTCCCTTACTTCTCTGATTTTATTCCGTTCTTCCCTTTTCAATCTGTTTTGCTCTTCCACCCTCCTTTATCACTTCCCTTTCTTATGTCTTCCGTCCCACTTCCCTATTCATCCCAGTGACCAAAATAATTACGAGTGACTAAGAAGGGAAACAAGGAATAAAAGAATGAATAGAAGATAGAAAGGGAATGAATGAAAGATAGAAAAAAATGAATGAAAGAGAAAGGAATAAATAAGACAGATGGGAGGAATAAGCAGATGAGAAAGTCAAAGGAAGAATAAGTAAAATAAAGCAATATGAAAGGATGAAAAATAATAATATGATGATAATGATGAATGAAAGGAAGAAGTGAATGAATGAATAACAAGAGGAGGATATGGATAAATAGAAATAAGAAATGAAAACCATAACTCTCTCTCTCTCTCTCTCTCTCTCTCTCTCTCTCTCTCTCTCTCTCTCTCTCTCTCTCCAAGGTTCTAAATTATTTTTCTTTTAAATAGTAATTTTCCCATTACTAAAGGTCTTACAATTGTGATGTACAATATGCGGCGTTACCAGTCTCTTTAGTCCATGAGAAACTTTGACAAACATTAAGTACTTTAAAAGTTTGGTTAGGTTAGGTTGTGTCTTGGTAACTGTAAACAAAAATCCACTTTAATGCGGGCACGAGTGAGATAACGCCTGTTGTTTGGTTCCTCCGCTGCCCTACAAACATACTCATAATAAAAACAGGTAATGTTCTGGTTCAGCCTCGTCAGAAAACAAGTAAACCAGCTGCTACTAGGCTTATGGTAATCCCTCACCTAGGCCTACTCGTCTGTAAGCCTCCAATCTTATTAGTATCTTAAGCCCCTCCGTCGGTATGGGTCTATAAAACCCACACCGCCATGATACCAATAACACAATTACAAATACCTCACGCCGGGTACCACCACACTCACGCCGGGTACCACCACACTCACGCCGGGTACCACCACACTGCTGCTCAAGTCTATGTTAAGGTTCCGCCTCAAGAGCCTTATTATCAAGCATCAATAATATACAAGTCTTAGCACTACACTACAGTCCTCATAGGGACAGTGTCATACAATTGATGCCTTAACCGGCGGCCAAGAATTACCTTCTCCGCCCCATATACGTACAAATGGCCGCCGCCCCTACAGGTAATTCTCCCACTGTTGATGGCAGCCGTTGAAGCTTCATTGTGTAATACTGTACATGAAACGAGTCGTTTTTATATCGTAAAGTAGTTCACGTAGTTTAAAATCATCTCTAATACAGACGTAATTAATTTAAAAGTCAACTAGCACCTGACGTCACAGTAACAGCCCCAATCAAAGCCCTGTTGCTCTAACGTCACACTAAGGCAGTAATTAATGAACACCTATCGTGTGATGTCACAGCAACAAATCAATTACAGAAGTTGTAATTTACTCTGACGTCACGGCACCCAACCACTCGGAAGACTTGCTTCACTCTAACGTCACAGCAACTGACCAATCAAAGGCCTATATCACTCTGACGTCACGACAGTGAATCAATCAGACAGTTCTATTTCGCTCTGACAGCAATACGCGAATCAGCGTGCTCTCTTTCACTCATGCCCGAATAAGCGTGGAGTTTTCCAATTACTGGCCGAGCTGCTGGTGGGGACCATCTGGGCCTGTGGACTTAATCACTGACCAGACTGCATACATGACGTGCAACGTTATCAGTGCACGCCCTCCCCCACACACAGACAGCCAGATGAATGCCCGACAATAGATACAGATACACACAGACAATAGACAACAGACAAACGGAGACAATGGTACAGACAAACAATAAGTCAAACACCGAGATCAACAGACACACACACACACAACCTCTCACCCCGGAAACGTAAACATAAGGATTAGAAGATAAACAATGTACACGTGTTCTTAAGGCGACTGTTGTTGTGGAGTCAACGACCTTGAGAGAGTCATTCCTGGACTGAGGCCATAACATACCCCGTCGTTAGTACTGAATACATACAAGTATTATCACAACAGCTAACATCATTGTTAACTCGTCAACAACCACTGCCGACCAAACTAACGAGAACTTTTTTTTTATAATATACATATAGATACATTTTTCAGAAAACTGTTGACACATAATCCTCAACTGATATTTTAACCGAGAAAATTATCAAGGAGTTCGGCTCTGAAATTATCAACAACATTACAAAATTAATGATTCAGTAACCTATAGCTACCATAGCACCTTCACCCACAGTACCCAGGGTGAGGGAGTTGACTCATCTCCACTACTGTCCTTAACCCCCGACTGACTCTTGGTAAAATGATGATGTGTAAGGTGAGCAACATTATGCACTAGACTACAGTACCCTATGTCGGCTTTACACAGCATTAAACTAAACCTGGATAACTTCATGTACTAGACTACAGCACCCTATGTCGGCTTTACACAGCATTAAACTAAACCTGGATAACTTCATGCACTAGACTACAGTACCCTATGTCGGCTTTATGCAGCATTAAACTAAACCTGGATAACTTCATGCACTAGACTACAGTACCCTATGTCGGCTTTACACAGAATTAAACTAAACCTGGATAACTTCATGCACTAGACTACAGTACCCTATGTCGGCTTTACACAGCATTAAACTAAACCTGGATAACTTCTGGTAACTTGAGATGATGTTCAAAGTTTTCGACACACCTGATCATGTTCCCATTATGTCCCTCATTGATTTTAGGAAGGTGTTGAACCACTACTGCCCTCAAGGAACTGTGGCAGCTGGGGTGTCGCTCATCCCCGTTCCCCTTCACTCACTACTTTTGTCTTAGGTTCCGTCAGTGTCAAATATCAGTGTTTGGTCAGATTGGGACGCCATTACTTGTGTACTGCAGCAAGACATCCAACTAGGACCCTTTATATTCTTGCCTTTGGTCAAAGGGTTACCTGAGATTCACCAAGTCCCATAAAATTGTATAAGAGATTTTAATACTTATACTACTGACACCAATGTTTTTTAAATTTTAGAGTAAGTATAAATAATCCTTGACAAACTAGACGACGAAGACGAACATGATCCCAAACACTCAGTAATGTGAGCCAACCTTCAAGTATCCGCTAAGACCAACACGGGGCACTCCTACTGTTCGCCTCACGTCAAGGTACTGAGGCTCTGTATAAACTCACTACTTAATGAAACTGTCTCCTCAATATAAACATACAGTATTATGTTCTATATTAGGCATTACTATAATGTGGTATATTAGGTCACAATACGAGTCTGTGGCTCCTGTACGGCTCCCAAGACTCACACGATGACAGTACGAGATAGAAGGTGAAGTTCATTGAAGGTTTATGTGAGTTTATTCTTCCAAGTGATGGTACAGGTTACCAGAATGATCCTTTTACCTTAAAGTTACCACCCCTGCCACCCAACACTGGTACACATAATCCACACTACACCAAGACTGCTGGATAGTCCAGGCTATAGACTCAGGACTAACTGGGTCTATTGTGGATACGAACAAACCATGTTTAATAGTAATAATAATAAAATCATCATTATTGATGATGATTATTATTATACACACAATAAAGTTCCTGGAAATAAATATACTCACATACCTACACAAAGACAAACACACACACACACACACCTAAGGGAATAACAAGATTTAGGGGAAGTTGGCTACTTGAATTTGCATAAACTGAGGAAAACACTTGAGTGTTACCAGAAGACGGCCAAACAAGACCACACCTAAATAAACTCGAGTCACCCCACAACACTTCCTCTGTCCTTCACACCAATGACTCTCACACACAATCTTCCTGAAACTTGGCGCATCACAGGGTCTGGGTGTATTAATCTGTTGGCTATATTGCCCGAGACGGCACCACTTGAATGGTAACACTGTATAGCGATGCTGGGTTGGCATCAGTGAGGTGTACCGATGTGTTGGCAATACTGTCCAAGCAGCAGTATTATGGTGCCACTTCGAATGGCAACACTGGCAGTATTACTGTACTGGCAATAGTGTGGTGGTTGCATTGCCAATTATGTGGTACTGTTTAATGGGAAGTTGGTAAAACTTGGTGGTAGAAAGACTGGCAACACTGGACAGAAGTGAGGTCTGAAATACTGAGAAATTACAGCGTTACCAACACTGGGGAACTGCGGAATTGGCAATACTACGGAATACCTGTGTTGGTAATAATGGAGATTATCTCGGGGTTGGCAACACTGGAGGAGTATCTCGGGGGTTGGCGACACTGGAGGAGTATCTCGGGGTTGGCAACACTGGAGGAGTATCTCGGGGGTTGGCAACACTGGAGGAGTATCTCGGGGTTGGCAACACTGGAGGAGTATCTCGGGGTTGGCAACACTGGAGGAGTATCTCGGGGTTGGCAACACTGGAGGAGTATCTCGGGGGTTGGCACCACTGGAGGAGTATCTCGGGGTTGGCAACACTGGAGGAGTATCTCGGGGTTGGCAACACTGGAGGAGTAATCTACAAATTGGTGGGGAGGAGAATGAAAGGCGTGGGAACAATGGTGACCAGAACGTACACTACTCACCCCTTGTACTCCCTCCTGCTCCTCACCCACGCCTTGTACCCCCTCCTGCTCCCCACCCACGCCTTGTACCCCCTCCTGCTCCCCACCCACGCCTTGTACCCCCTCCTGCTCCCCACCCACGCCTTGTACCCCCTCCTGCTCCCCACCCACGCCTTGTACCCGCTCCTGCTCCCCACCCACGCCTTGTACCCCCTCCCGCTCCCCACCCATGCCTTGTACCCCCTCCCGCTCCCCACCCACGCCTTGTACCCCCTCCTGCTCCTCACCCACGCCTTGTATTCCCTCCTGCTCCTCACCCACGCCTTGTACCCCCTCCTGCTCCCCACCCACGCCTTGTACCCCCTCCTGCTCCCCACCCACGCCTTGTACCCCCTCCTGCTCCCCACCCACGCCTTGTACCCCCTCCTGCTCCCCACCCACGCCTTGTACCCTCCTGCTCCCCACCCACGCCTTGTACCCCCTCCTGCTCCCCACCCACGCCTTGTACCCCCCTCCTGCTCCCCACCCACGCCTTGTACCCCCTCCTGCTCCCCACCCACGCCTTGTACCCCCTCCTGCTTCCCACCCACGCCTTGTACACTCTCCTGCTCCTCACCCAGTAGGCGGGAAAGGCAACTACAACAGTAACGGGAGGGAGAACACAACGACAGGACTAACAGAAAAGAAACAACGGGAATGACACAATAACAGAAACAACAGGAAGGTCACAGCAACAACATGAAGGATACAGCAACAGGAACAAAGGGAACAACAGGAATAATACAGCAACGGGAACAACGGGAAGGATACAGCAACAGGAACAACAGGAAGGATACAGCAATAGGAACAAAAGGAACAACGGGAAGGATACAGCAACAGGAACAACAGGAAGGATACAGCACCAGGAACAACAGGAAGGATACAGGAACAATAGAAACAGGAACAATAGAAACAACAGGAAGGATACAGCACCAGGAACAACATGAAGGATACAGCAACAGGAACAATAGAAACAACAGGAAGGATACAGCAACAACAGCCGGGACGTGACACACTAATTACAACATTCACCCAGAGTTTCACACTTTTGTAAGCTCTCCCAACATTCTTCTTTTAATTTTCCTAATGGCGCCGACTTGTCCACCCCATGTGCCAATATGTGGTGCTATTTGTGAGAGAGAGAGAGAGAGAGAGAGAGAGAGAGAGAGAGAGAGAGAGGAGTGGGGGCGCTTCATGGTCTTATGACGTCACCAACTGAACAAGCAAGTGCTTCACCGACTAAGATATTGATCCGTTTGGTTCATTTAACTGATCGACTCGTCCAATCCCTTACCAGATGCTTCACTGCTTTACTTGTCAGCTGCTTCACTTGCTAGCTGCTTCACTTGCTAGCTGCTTCACTAATTCACAGATTCATTTCCTTCTCAGCTAGTTCACTCCCTTACCAGTTCCCATATACGTATTACACTGATTCGGTAGGTAAACAAAAAGCCTTCACTCTTCTCGCTACTGATAGGTTTTCTTAATTAAAACTAAGGCCCCCGAAGAGTCGTTCATTTTACTTAATGTGTTGAAATAAGCCAACAACACCTTTCTATTAAATTAAATCTCTGTTCCCTGCACAGGTAAACAATTCAACACTGTTCTTCGTTGTGAAATTTCAGTAACAGGTAATATTACGTAACCTAACCCAATCTTCGAACAAACTGACGTAATAAAAAATCAATCGGTATGCTGCATGACCCGTGTCGTCAGAACAGGTAAGGTCCGAGTGGGTGGCGTGGCAACACTAAACACAACTACACTCACGCTGTCCACTAATTGGTAAAGTTAGAATAGTTTTTGTTTATACGGGACAAAGATCCGCATTTATGGTCACCGGGAACCTCAGGTGGTCGCCTGTGCACAGTCCCAGTCAACCGATTCCTATACCGTATGAGGGGACCGTATGGATAAGAGACATTGAGAGTTCCCCTTTTAATACTTAGTAATATATTATCATCTTTACGTGTAAGTCTTGCAATTGCCTCATTACAGGGGAATAAATTACACCCAGGAAGCTCTTATATATCTTCCAGACGTCCAGGACTCGTCTCAACACTTCTCTAATAATAATAATAAAAATAATAATAATAATATATAATCCACACCACTCAAGCACTTAGGTTGTATTTAATATTTATCATGTGAGGAAGAGTTTTACACAAGAGAGCAAAACATAAATGAGTGTAGTTGTATCGTGCATTACCGAAGTCTTCAATCTCAAACATTTTAGCAGGAACGAGATAATGGTATATTTTTGGCGGGAAATAGACGAGGATGTAGTTTTGGCGGGAACAAGACGACGATGTAGTTTTGGCGGGAACGACAGGGGATACATTTATACATTTTTTGGCGGGAGAAAGATACATATGAGCGGGGAACATGAGGAAGATGGAGTACAAGGGGGAGGGGGGGGGGGCGAATGGGAATTATTTTTGGAGAGAAAGAGAAACAAACAAACAAAAGGGAAAAAATCTGCGGGAAAAAGAAAAATTTAAGATGAAAGTGCGAGGAAAAATGGTGGTAAGAAACGAGACCAAATTTGGCGAGAACGAAAGGATTAAATTTTGGAAGGAAAAATCACATGTAATTTTGACTTTAACTTCAGTGAGAAATTTTAACGGGAACTGAAATGAAATGGGAGGAGAAGGAAACTCGACGAAATAAGTGTAACATGCGCACATAAATAAGGGAACCATAGCAGTAAGGGCGAAGAGGATAGCATTCGAGAATTTGCATAGTAAATGTGTTTTGAATGTTGAAAGGACGAAGAGAGAGAGAGAGAGAGAGAGAGAGAGAGAGAGAGAGAGAGAGAGTGTGTGTGTGTGTGTAAAATTGTTTTCATTCATCATCGTAATCTGCACTGGCATCCGATCAATGTAAATATTTGACAAGTTCCAACACACAACGACCTAGACAGAAATATGATTAACGCAAACATGAACACTGAATCAACATGAATACTGCGTCAACACGAATACTGCGTCAACACGAATACTGCGTCAACACGAATACTGCGTCAACACGAATACTGCGTCAACACGAATACTGCGTCAACACGAATACTGCGTCAACACGAATACTGCGTCAACACGAAAACTACAGCAACATTAGTACTGCATCAACATGAACACCTGTACGTAAAACTTGCCCGAGTCGTGATGTTCAACAAATCCTAAGACGTCAACCGCATTTTCCTTAACTGTAAAGATACGTCAGACAAACTAGGTCAGCTATAAAAAGTAAAAACTAGGTCAGCTATAAAAGGTAGAAACTAGGTCAGCTATATCAGCACAGGTACCCGAAGCTACACTAAGCACCATACGAAGTTATGGATTTACCCGGTACCTTTCACTTGTGTTGTGTGTACAGGGAGGCTGACTCACCTCTCATTGTATACAGGAAGCCAACACACTAGTCACCTACCACGGTTGCACCTACACTCACCTGCAAGGAAGAAAGGTGAAAGTGAGAACTAGAAATGTATTATTGTATATAGTGAATAATACAACTAATAAAAAAAATACAACAGTTAGTAATAGTACACATACGTCAATACAGTAAATTACATAGTAACACAAAAATACAGTAATACATACAATACAAAACTACAATACAGCAACACACAACAAACTACGACAGTACACACAACACACATACCGACATAATAATATAAGAGCTTCAAGAATCACTAATATTTCCGTTTTAATAAATATTTTAAAACTGTGAGTAAAGAAAATTGTTAGGTGAACCCAGTGTTGACAAGTGGTTTCGCTGTGAGGGGGAAATTATAATACAGTTGTGATGCTTCTGTCAAATGTTTCCCTTCCCCTGAAGACTTTATTTTATATAGATAACAGCTAGTGGACTCTTGTTACGGACTCTTAAGCCATTTTATTCTCACCCAGTGGACTCTCAGTGGATTCTATAAACGGACTCAGAGGTATACAAACGGACTCTCGGCCAGTGAACTCTCAGCGAACTCCCAATTAGTGGAGTCTAAATGCAGCGGACTCTCACTTCACAGGACTCTTTACTGATATCGATAAACAACTACTGGACTGTCTCAATCACACTCCATTTTCTTGAGCATTTAAGAAATCCTGAAATGGTTGAAGGTAGAAAGATTCACAATTACTTTTACAACTCACCTCACAGTCAAACGGTCATTTCTATAACTCACCTCACAGTCAAACGGTCATTTCTATAACTCACCTCACGGTCAAACGTGTCATTTATATAACTCACTTCACAGCGAAACAGTCATTTACACAACACACTTCACAATCAGTCGTTTCTACAACACACTTCACAACCAAACAGTCAATTCCACAACTCACTTTACGTCACTCATTTCCACAACACACTTCACAATCAGTCGTTTCTACAACACACTTCACAACCAAACAGTTCCACAACTCCCTTCACAGTCACTCATTTCCACAACTCACTTCTGGGAACTTCGCCTCGCAAAATATCACCAAAAGATAGGATAATTGTTCACAGGCTAAGGACACGGTTCATTCCTCCCTCTGTTTCTCACGGTCTGTCTCTACAGCGCCGCCCTCAGGAGCTTAAATGACGTGATAAAAGCCAACGGTAGTGGGTAAAATGACTCTAAGACTAGTGAGGTGACGGGAATAACTGTGACCGAAGCTGGAATGGTGAATAAAACAGTTAAAGGCGTTGGTGTGGTAGGATAAACGGTCAAAAACGTTGGTGTGGTATGATAAACGGTAAAAAACGTTGGTGTGGTAGGATAAACGGTCAATAACGTTGGTGTGGTAGGATAAACGGTCAATAACGTTGGTGTGGTAGAATAAACGGTCAAAAACGTTGGTGTGGCGAGAAAACGATTAGAAACGTCAGAGTAACAAGAAAAACGTTCTAGTAGTAGAAAAAAAAGGTTAGTTGACAGGAAAAAAAGGTTGGGTGACAGGAAAAAAAAGGTTGGGTGACAGGGGAAAAAAGGTTGGGTGACAGGGAAAAAAATGTTGGGTGACAGAAAAAAAAAATGTTGGGTGACAGGAAAAAAAGGTTGGATGACAGGAAAAAAAATGTTGGGTGACAGGAAAAAAAATGTTGGGTGACAGGAAAAAAAAAGGTTGGGTGACAAGGAAAAAAGGTTGGGTGACAGGAAAAAAAGGTTGGGTGACAGGGAAAAAATGTTGGGTGACAGGAAAAAAAGGTTGGGTGACAGGAAAAAAAGGTTGGGTGACAGGAAAAAAAGGTTGGGTGACAGGAAAAAAAGGTTGGAAAACCCGTTGGTGGAAAGAATACGGCTAAAACAGTGGGTGGGAAAATTTATATTAAAACGTTGGAGTTTGGGAGAGAGAAAAAAACCGTTATAACACTCATGATAGGAAGAACATTTAAAAACATTGAAGGAGCAGGAAAAACCGGTTATAAATGTTGGCTGAGGAAAAACCGGTTATAAACGTGGGGGTGGCCTAGCGGGAAAACTGTTAAAAACGTTTATATAGCTGGAAAAAAATTAAATAAAAATAAAATGGTGTCGCAAAAACAATAAAACTAAAAATTAACGGAGGAAAAAACGTTAAAATCGTTAGTGTAACAGGAAAAAATTGAGAAAAAAAAACGGTTAAAAACGTTGGGGTGGCGGGAACGAGTTGCGGCGGGCACCTTGTGGGGGACAGATATGTACCTCCCTCATTGTGCCTCTGTGATGACTAGACCTCACCAGCCATGTCCAGGAGGGAACGGGGGGGGGGGGGAGATATGTACATAATATACGTACACACAGGCGGCAGGACAGATATATACAGTACATAAACATCGAGCATATAACATGTACACACACACACACACACACACACACACACACACACACACACACACACACACGCACGCACACACACACACACACACACACACACACACACACACACAGAATAAAAGCAAAAAAAAAAAAAAAAACGTAGACAATACAGTTTCCTCAGCTATTGTGGGGCTCCTCAGAAAATATAATTATTATCTTGATACAAACACAGGAGAAAAATGTTTTATGAAATTCTGACTCGACACAGTGGCAGGGAGGGAGGGAGGGAGGGAGGGAGGGTGATAGAGGTGGTGAGGCAGGAAGGTGGAGATAGTGAGTGAGTGAGGGAAGGAGGAAGGGTAGCGAGTGAGGGAGAGAGTGAGTGAGGGAGGGAGAGGAAGGAGACGGTGGTGAAGGAGGGTGGAGATGGTGGGGAGGTGAGAGAGAAGGGGGGAGGGAAAAGGGTGGAGAGGCAGGGAGAGAGGCAGTGACGGAGGGTGTACCAGGAGGGAAGGAGTGAAGTGGTGAAAGAAAGAGGGAGGAAGAAAGAAGAGGAAACGACGGTGGGGGAGAGGAGAGGTAAATGAAACAGAGTGAGAAGAAAGAATAGGGAGGGAGGGGTGGGGTGGCGTTAGTAAAGGGAAAGGAAGAATTGGTGGAATGGGGAGGTGGAGGACAGAGAGAAGTAGACAAGTAAAGGGAGGAGAAAGAAGGAGGGAAGAGAAAGTGAGGAGAAAGGAATAGAGAGGAGACGGAAGTACGAGAAAGTGAGGAGGTAGGAAAAGTAAAGGGAGGAAGTGGGGAGTAAGAGAGAAAGGAGGAAGAGTAATGACAGTGGGTGAGAAAAGTGATGAAGTGGAAGAGTAGATGGAAGAGAGAGAGAGAGAGAGAGAGAGAGAGAGAGAGAGGGGAAAGTGAGGCTAGAGTGTAGGCTGAGTGAGGAAGGGAAGAAGGGAGGAGAGAAAGCGAGGGAAATGGAGGGAGGGAAGGGTCGAAAGGAGATAAAGGGAGGGGACGGAATAAAGAGAAGGGAGAGAAGAGAGGGAGGGAAGGGAAAGGACAGAGTGAGAGGAGGGGATGGAAAGAAAAAGAGGAGAGAAAGGGAAGGGGCAGCGTATAGGGAAATTAGGTGGAGAAAAGAGGGAAGCGAAAGAAGGAGAAAAGGAAGAAAAGAGGAATGGACAGAGAGGAAGAGAGAGAAGGGACGGAGGGGAGATCAGACAGTTAATACCAGGGACCAGCAAGGTGATATTGGTTCAATGTTGACAATGACTGATGGACACACACACCAGCCTCTGTGTGTGTGTGTGTGTGTGTGTGTGTGTTTCCTGTTCCCCAATTTCCTCTTTCTTTATTTCTATTACTTCATATTCTCTCTCTCTCTCTCTCTCTCTCTCTCTCTCTCTCTCTCTCTCTCACCACATTGTAAGCCTCCACGTCACTGACCATAACTTAACCTAATCTGTTCATTTCTTCACCTTTTTAAGTCTCATCCATTTCACACATCCTATTTACTTCCCTCATTTGCATCACCTCAGAGTTGTCTTCACCCCCTTACATTATCCTCTTCAGCCTTCCATTACCTTCAGTGTTCTTATTACTTCACTAACTTCATTCCTTCCTTCTCTTCAACACCATCATTGTCTTCACCACCTCTCCTCTATACAAGGGAGGGACGAGAGTGGAAGAGGGGGAAAGTGAGGGTGGAAGGGGAGAAGGGAGAGTGAGTGGGGAGGGGGAGGGGGCAGTGATTAAAGTGGAAAGAGGAAATGAGATGAAATCGTGAATGAGAGAAATGGGAAAGTGTGATAAAAAAAGGAAGAGGGAAAGAAGGACGAATAAATGTAGGAATGAAGGAATATCACAAGTGGAAAGGAAACAAATAAACATAGGAGAAGGAGAACTACATTAATAAAGAAGGAGAAGAAAAATACTGGATTAACGAGAAAAGAGTAAAAAAAAAGACGAAGAAAACACGATAAAAAGAAGGAAAATTAGGGATATAAATAGCGAAAAAATATGATAAAGATGTAAAAAAAAAAAAAAAAATAGGGTGATAAGAACGATAAAGAAAGGGGGACGGGATAAAGTAAATCGAGAGAGAATGGGAAATTTGAGAATAAAACAGAGGAAGAGTGTAAAGACGGATGATGATTTAAGGGGGCAGATAGAAGGAGGGAGAGAGGAGAACTGACTGTGTGTGTGTGTGTGTGTGTGTACGGGAGAAGATTGGTTTGGTAGTCCGTCTTTCTCCGGTGACCTATTTGTACACACACACACGCGCGCACACACACAGACACACAATCATCTTACTCTATAATTACCAACACAAGTCAATCACAAGTGACAAAAACAGACAGCCAAACAGACAAGAGCCGTCAGATATACAGACATACAGGCTCTTAACTCGAAACCAGAGCCAATTAGGCACCAACTCGCCCTTTAAGTGGTGACAGAAAGAGACAGACAGACAGGGATTGAGAGGAAAGGTTGGTACAAGAAGGACGACAGGAATAGACAGAGACGGACATAAAGACGAACATAATTATAGGCAAGTAAAAGAGACAGACAGACAGACAGACCATACAGACAGGGACCGAAATAAGACAAATTGAGAAATTGACAGACTAAAGCAAAGACAGGTACAGAGACAAAAGTAAAGACAGTAACAAATTAAAACAAAGAGGGGACACAGACGAAAATAAAGACGGGAACAGACAAACAAAAACACAGACGAAAACAAAGACAGGAACAAACAAAAACAGACTAAAACAAACAGGAACAAACAAAAACACAAACTAAAACAAAGACAAGAACAGACAAAAGCACAGACTAAAACAAACACAGGAACAAACAAAAACACAGACTAAAACAAAGACAGACAGACAAAAAATAAAAATAAAGACAGAAACCCAAAACGAAAACAGACAGACAGACAGACAATAGAGCCACCACCCTGGGAGTCAAGAAACAACCAACTTAGTGAGAGGTAATAAGTGGTGGTTGCCGTAATTAGCGCTTAAGCAGAGCTAATTAGACCATTCACCCTGGCTAGAGGAGGGTATCTGGATTCTCTTAATGCCCTCCTACACCGTCTTCACTACACACTATAACAACTCTCGACCAACACCTACACAACCACCACAGTCTTCTGATATACGCACGCACACACACACACACACACACACACAATAAAAAGGTATAATCTGTGTACCGTGTGTGTGTGTGTGTGTGTGAGGTGATTATTATGAGAATATATGCTGTTACTATTGTTGATATTATTTCTACGACTATTTTTATCATTATCATCATTACAATGCTATTATTGATATTATTATTATTATTAAATTACCTTTATCATTATTTTCATTGCAATTACAATTCTAATTATATTATTATTACAAGTATTAATACCATCATTATTATTATAACGTTATTATTATTATTATTATTATTATTACACTTGCAAGACTTTTTACACTCGAGAAGGTCAACAGACTCCAGCTAAAATATACACAACAATTCTCCCTCATTCACACCCACATGACGGCTGGTGACCCCTGACCCCGGCCAAGTGGTCAACAAGACAGGAGAAAATTTATAGTTACACTGTTGTCTGGGAACGGCAACAAGACCCCATTATACCGAGTCTCGTGTGTACTGGTCACAGGACACGGGAATATTGAACCAAAAAAATAACCCCCAATTTGTGGAGGTTTGGGTGACCATCTGAACTCTGTAAAGTGATCAAAATATATGAAATTCAACGCTTTTTTTATATCAATTTTTTTATAGCAAATCCCATGTATATTGGTTGAATTACGACATAAGTTAGGTGAGGTTTTAGGTTAATATTTCAGTCCACTCTTGTGTTCAGTGGCTGTTTCACCTTGGCCGTACTCTCAACTGTTCATATTAATAAAGTCCACAGTATCAGAAAACAAAGTTAAACACAAATAGATCAATCGATAACTTGTGAGATGGGCAGATGTATACATAGATACACATACGAATAACTAAATACATGGACACTCACATATAGACAGATAGCTCGACCTGCAAATAAATATAGACTCAAAGATAGACGGAAGAAAGATAAATGATTCTTCGTTCAGTAAAATTGTCATAAAATAAGATCACATTATTCCAGCATGTCATATATATTGCAAGTATATACACCGTACATATAGACAGTGCAGGTATAGACAGTGCAGGTATATACAGTACATGTATATACACAATGCATATAGCCAACGCAGGTGGACTTTAATTTCTCACACAAGGATGCCACAAAACACGTCTCCCAGGCTACCTATGTTTCTATGGTTACTCATGACCGGGAGAGGATACAAGATGGCGCCAGGATGTCACGTGACCTAACCTGACCAATCACATTAGATCTATCTCGTGAGACCAAGTTCGGGAGGGAGGGGGGGGAGGGATTGACCTTTGACCACGTAAGATTATTAAAAAGGTCAAAATAAGAATGACTAATCAGGGTGTAATGACCGTGATAGATTAAATAAGAATTAATTATCAAGGTGTATTGGTTGGATCACGGTCTAAGTCTATCATGTTGGTAATTAGTTGAGTGGGCATTAAAGTAGTGATGATTATTTGTTTAGTATTATTAAAAGGGACAACAAATAGAGGAAGAAGAAGAAGAAGGAATAAAATAAAAGAATAGACCAAAATGAAGGAAAAATGGAAGATAACATAATTATCATAAAATTATTACTAGCAATACTACCACCACTATTATCACCTGTATGATGAGGTGACATAGGATCTCTCGTACACACCCCCCCACCCACACACACACACCCCCACACACACACACACCCCCCCCACACAGAAAAAATATTTCCCTAATATAGAGAATACTAAAAACAGACAGTAATAGACAGACAGACAGACAGACAGACAGACAGACAGACGATTCATCTACTGTCAAACAAAATCGTTAAATCCAAGGTCGAAAACAGAGAGAGAGAGAGAGAGAGAGAGAGAGAGAGAGAGAGAGAGAAAAGGAGAAAAATAGTGACGTCACCAGCCACAATAATAACAGTGTGAGTGGTCCATTAATATGCTAATTACTAATTACCACAACAAATAAAGCAAAAAGTTATGCAGTCCACTCACAAAATGGTATTAGCCACCCCGAGCTGATGTGTGTGTGTGTCTGTTAGTTGCTTCTTCCGTGTGTGTGTGTGTGTCTGTCTGTTAGTTAGTTGCCTCTACCGTGTGTGTGTGTCTGTCTGTTAGTTGCCTCTACCGTGTGTGTGTGTGTGTGTGTGTGTGTAATAATAATAATAATAATAATAATTAACGGTTTATTGAAAAAGTTCTGCAGCCCGAAGGCTGAAAATATACATTGGACATAAATGACTTATTACATACATTGGTGGTTTAACAAAAGCCTTCATTAGAGAAAGGTGAAGGAACATACAGTGAACATACAGATTAATGAAGGTGTTGAACAGCAAACACGTAGTGTAGTAACTCCCTCCCAGATGGTGTTAGGACGGACCTCACGTGACGTAGTGGTTCCCTCAGATGGTGTTATGAGGGACCTGACGTGGTGTAGTAATTCCCTCGCAGATGGTGTTATGAGGGACCTGACGTGGTGTAGTAATTCCGTCACAGATGGTGTTAAGAGGGTCCTCACGTGGTGTAGTAATTCCCTCACATATGGTGTTATGAGGGACATGTGGTGTAGTAATTCCCTCACAGATGGTGTTATAGGAGTGAGGTTTGGTCCCTGGCCTTCCTATCGTAGACGGATTAACACATCGCTGGCTGTTGTTGGGTCTCACGGGCCGTTATCACTGGGTACCTGGGACCTCACTGTGTGAAGGTTAACTTGGGTGCGACTGTTACTGTTGAGTTGTTCTCACTGACTTAAGCACTGTTCACCTCTGTTTAACACTGGTTCTATTCCCTTCCTAAATGAAATAGTAACTTCTGGCGAGAACTTGTTGATATTCCGGTGGGGATGAGGGTTCAGGGGAAGGGGTTGGTAGGGGCCAACTTAACAGTTGACCTGGCTGCTCCGAGATGAGCGCCAGGTACGTCTTGACCCTTCGGTGGTCAAGGATGTGTGTGTGTGTGTGTGTGTGTGTTGCTTCTACCGTGTGTGTGTGTGTGTGTGTTAGTCCCCTCTACTGTGTGTCTGCCTGTTCGTCTATACCCACCGTGAGCTGATAGAGTAGTAGCTTTCTGTTATTCCCATTACTGTGTTGCTCTGGTGACTGTCTGTCTGTCTGTCTGTCAATTATTTCCTGTTCCTGTAAAGCTGTGATGATGTCTGTCCTTCTGTCTACAGCCACCGTGAGCTGATAGTGATTCTCTTAATCCCCGCTTCTATCTGTCTGTCTGTAATTACGTGGCAGAGCTTAGGGAAAATATTGATCCTGGAGGTGGTGAGGAGGGACCCGCCCTGCTCATGGTCGGTGCCAGGGCGGGCGAGGCCAGGGTGATCCTCCACACCATCACAGGCAGAATAAAGCCAATAAATTAAACCCGACTGGAAAACTTGACCAAGACAAGGGTGGGGCGTATTAGTGTGGGGGGGGGGGGGGTGAGGGTGGAGGAAAAGGGGTGAGGGGGAGGAAGAGAGTGAGGACGAGGAGGAGGAGGAGGACAAGGAGGTCGCCGCCCCTTCATCACACTGCATAATACTCTCTCTCTCTCTCTCTCTCTCTCTCTGCTGTAAAAGATGTGTTCCAGCTTGGATGTTTCTTATCCATTATCCGTCACCCAGCAGCACTGTCTTCCTTAAAAAAAAAATAAAAATAAATAAATAAAAATACGCTAGACGCCATATTCCTACCCTCTCCACGTTCGCCGCTGCTTCCTGGTTCAAGTGATCGTACTCAAGAGATCAATTTATCGTACTCAAGAGATCAAGTCATCGTACTCGGGAGGTAAAAAGAAAGAAGAATCAAATAATAATAATAATAAAATAGCATAGAACTCACTCTGGTATTTCTCCTACTTACAATATAGTGCAATGAGAGGATTTTTTTCCTAGTAGGTAATAAACGCTAATTATTGTTATGTCTTTTTTTTCAGGAATAAAAATGAGATTCACTACGGTGTGTGGAGTGAGGGAGGGGGGTAGAGGGAGGAAGGAAAGGAGGGAAGGAGGAGGGGAGGGAAAGAAGGAAGGAAGGAAGGAAGGAGTGATAGGGTAGATGAGATGGTAAAAGAGAGGAATAAAGGAATACATATAAGACAAACACACGAGAGAGAGAGAGAGAGAGATTCTTTCCCTTATAAACCAGAGTCTTTTAAACGTCAACACAGTCGACAAACAGCTTAACTAAATACTTTCAGAATCGGATTAAATCAAGTGTGTGTGTGTGTGTGTGTCAGAGCAGGACAAACACACACACACACACCCCCACCCCACCCCCACACACCCCCCCACACACACAGGTGCCCGTCGTCGTCACCTGAACCTCATTAATTCCAGGACATGTAGCCATAGCGTCCACCTCCACAGCCTGAGTAACACCCACCACTCCACCCCGGCCTGCCACCCGGCCTGCACTTCCTCTGTAGGTCGTGATGAAGGGGGCAAGAGTATGGTAGGCCGATCTGTACTCTCTCTTTTCAGGTGTGGGGTAGGCCGACCTGTACTCTCTCTTTACAGGTGTGGGGTAGGCCGACCTGTACTCTCTCTTTACAGGTGTGGGGTAGGCCGACCTGTACTCTCTCTTTACAGGTGTGGGGTAGGCCGACCTGTACTCTCTCTTTACAGGTGTGGGGTAGGCCGACCTGTACTCTCTCTTTACAGGTGTGGGGTAGGCCGACCTGTACTCTCTCTTTACAGGTGTGGGGTAGGCCGACCTGTACTCTCTCTTTACAGGTGTGGGGTAGGCCGACCTGTACTCTCTCTTTACAGGTGTGGGGTAGGCCGACCTGTACTCTCTCTTTTCAGGTGTGGGGTAGGCCGACCTGTACTCTCTCTTTACAGGTGTGGGGTAGGCCGACCTGTACTGTAGGTCGTGATGGTCAAGGGTAAGTGTAGCGGGTTTTTCCGATGTTTAAAGTCAGTGAGAAGTGTAGGGATGAATAACACACACACACACTTACACACACTCTCTCTCTCTCTCTCTCTCTCTCTCTCTCTCTCTCTCTCTCTCTCTCTCTCTCTCTCACTTCTCATTTTTTTACCTCTCTTTCTCTCACTTTCTTCTCTTAATAGCTGTGTATCTCTCTCTCTCTCTTTTTTATTTACGGGTATTTAAAAATAACAGAAAAAACAAGCACTAGTGAGTGAGTGAGTGAGTGACATTCTCCGTGAGTGAGTGAGTGCATGAGTTACATTCTCCGTGAGTGAGTGACCGCCCTATGGAGTTACTGACACACATACATTTAGTTAACTGTAGTTGAAATTAGTTTCCATTAAGCTAGGAAGGTCACATTAAATTAATTGGACAGGTTTATAAGAGACTCTTCCAGGTGTATTAGTTTTATCCGCCAGTGAGTGAGTGAGTAAGAGAGTGAGTGAATGAATAAGGGAGATCAAGTGAGTAAGGGAGTGAGTGAATGAGTAATTTTTTTAGGACAAATTGTATGTCGAGGAGAGAGAGAGAGAGAGAGAGAGAGAGAGAGAGAGAGAGAGAATACAAACAAGAGGTAAATATTACGTCATTTTAACCCTAGGATGACCTAAAGCACCCATTAAAAGCTACCAATTACCACAAGTGTCCTTAACATGTAATGCTGGTGTGAGTCATTAAATAATAAAAAGATAAACAAAGTAAATGCAATATACATGACTAATGGTATTGGGTATTTAGGCTAGAGATTAAGAATGATAGGGATTCGAACCAACGGTACCCAGACAAATATTCACTGGATAGGGTTATGTTGGGTTGGGTTGGGTTATGTTGGGTTAGGTTAGGATGTTAGCGTTAGGTTAACTTTAGAAGAGTTTTTGTCCTACCCTCGAACTGCCACACTTAAAACGTAAAGTCAAGTTTTTTTTTATCCCGTGATCCAACGAGAAGGGTTCAGTTGGATGCGGCACCAGACGACTCTAAGTAGGGGTGGAGCTTTTAGGCGTCCTTGGGTTCAGTGTCGGTGTGAAATTTGACCCCAGGAGAGAAGCTCTACCGGGTTGAGAATACCCTAACACTAGGGTGGTTCACCTGACGTCAGGGGTTTATTGCTTCACGGCTCCTTTATCGAGCAGCTTCGAACCTTTAACCTGGAGAGAGAGAGAGAGAGAGAGAGAGAGAGAGAGAGAGAGAGAGAGAGAGAGATTAATACAGAGAAAGTAGAGAGTAACTGAAAGAGAGAGAGAGAGAGAGAGAGAGAGAGAGAGAGAGAGAGAGAGAGATGTGATGCATTATGTAATCACCATGACAAGCTGTGCTGTACCGGCCTGCAGAACATTTGCTTAATTAAACTACAAGAAATTATGTAGGTGTGAGTGCAATAGGGTCCCGGATTCTCAAGGTTCAATCATCTAATTTCTGCACTAACTCGGGACCATGAAAAGGAAAATTACCCTGTACCCAGATAATTCCAACACACGGTGAGCAAAATGTCATTGAAAACGCGCCGAGACTCTACCTAGATGCGTTCACTAAACAACCAATTAAAAAGTAAGTAATGAACGAATGCACAAACGAATCCGAGTTCATTAGATATGAGATAAAAACAAATGAACGAATCCGGGTTCAAAGTGTTACATTACCGGACACACACACACACGGGCGCACACACACACACACACGGACACACACACACACACACACACACACACACACAGCCTCCCCATACGCTCATTATAAACCAATCCGTGCTTTACGATCTTACACAATACGCACTAAACTCTTCAGATATTTTTTACGATTCATTGAAATTTCGTCTATAAAGAAAAAAAGTCGTAAATATAAGAAAACAAAACAAAATCGTAAAAAAAGTTTGAATGAGACGAGAAAAACCTTTTTATGCTCGTCCCGACTTTCCTCCCCCGACACAAATTACTTCCCTCTCCACCCCCCATGCCACCTCCCTCCCCTTCTCCATTCCTCGTGCCACCTCTCTCATCCTCACCCCCACCTCCCCCTCTCCTCACCCCTACCTCCCTCTCCAACCCTCCCTCCCTCCTTCCCTCTCCTCACCCCCACCTCCGCCTCTCCTCACCCCTACCTCCCTCTCCGCCTCTCCTCACCCCTACCTCCCTCTCCAACCCTCCCTCCCTCTCATCACCCCTACCTCCCCCTCTCAGTATTAAGTTACCATAGAAAACAGGACGGCCGAGGAGTTCAATACGAGGGAGAAACCTGGAGACCCTCACTTAGAGATTAATTGCCTGGAGACCAATCACCTGGAGATACAAGACAGTCTCCAGCGGTCACTAGGAGTCACCGTAATTGCGACATTTGCCCCGCCACGGTAACGACTCGGGGATAAGGTCTGTCTCCGTGCAGGTCAGGTCAGGTCAGGTGACATTTTTTTATTCACTAATATATTCATGGAAAATAGAGTTTGTAAAAGTCTTCTATGAATTGGATGGAAAAAATATTATGGTATTTTTAATCGATCCGTCAGTTGGTTTTGGGAGTTGTACGAGCAGCTGACAATACGTAGCGGGGGACTCACTAACGCTGACACCGACATAGACTAACGCTGACACGGATATAGATTCTAACGCTGACATCGGCGCAGACTAATGCTCATCTTTACACTAATGCTGGTGCTAATACAGACGTCGAAGCCGAAACTGACGCCGACACACATTTTACACCGACGCCGACACACATTTTACACCGACGCCGACTGACAACTAAAGGAACACTGTAGATAAATTGAAAAATAATAAAATAAAAGCAAAAGTTAAGGTCACAAAAGGAAGAGAAGAAAATTTGCTGGGAAATATTTACCTTAACAAAATAGTGTCACGACTTTGGAAATTTGGGGAAAAAATACACCCATAAATAAAGAGTTAAACAAATAAATTAGTAAAAATAAAACAAATAAACAAAAACACGTAAATTAATAAATAAATAAGAAGAGACAAAACAAAAACATATATATATATAAAGTATATAAACGACAAATAAATAAAACGAAAACATCAAAAACACCGCCAGCCCCCCCCCCCCCGTGACCTTTGACCCCTCTATAACCAAAAATACGCAATTACTACACGTTTAAAACATCAAGAAAGTGCATTGATGCTAACATTAACCTACAGTGGTCGAAATACTGTGTGACCTATTAACAGTTCAAGATAATACAATATACAGCGACTTATTTTTATAGTTTAATTCATCCATCCCAGTCACCAACTTCTTCCACTGACTTTTCTAATCTCAGTTTCATCCATTAATTACATCTTACCATTATCCCCTAATCCTTGGCCCTCCTACCCTAATCTACCCTCAGTTTGACCCAATTCTATGACCCAATTATCACACTGTCCTTATTCTATAGATGCCAGTGTTTCCCCCTCGCTGCTGCCTCGCTCACCCAACAGACCTGACCACCCCCCCCCCCCTCCTCCTGAGCCTGTTGGTTGGTCCTCAGTAAACGTCAACACAAGAGGGGTCAAGTTACGTTCCCACACTCGTTTGTTGGATTATTATTATTATTATTAGTGAAGAGTTTAGGTAGGTAGGTAGGTTATATCCTTCCATCCAGTGAATGGCAAGAGGTGTAATCTCTCTCTCTCTCTCTCTCTCTCTCTCTCTCTCTCGAGCTAGGGCAAGTTAAAAAAAAGCATAACCTAATTATCTTTTAAACCTTGGGAATTGAGAGCATATATACGAGGACACACGTACACACCGCGTGCGAGACCTTACACAAACTCATCCGCCGCTGCAGAGAGAGAGAGAGAGAGAGAGAGAGAGAGAGAGAGAGAGAGAGAGACACAGAGAGAGGTGGGTGCAATGAAGGCAGATGTAATTCCACACGTGAAGGAGCCTCCAGGAAGGTGTGGTAGGATAGTTGACACCTGGGAGGAGGAGGAGGAGGAGGGGGGAAGGAGGAAGAAGGAAGCGAGGGGATGGTGGAGGAGGGGAAGAAGGGTGGTCGAGGAGAGGGAAGAGAGAGTTGAAGGAAGGGAGAGAAGGAGGGGAAGCAGTGGGTAGGAGGGAGAAGAGGGAAGGGGAAGCACGAGGAAGGGTAAGGGGGGAAGCAGAGAGAAGGAAGAGGAGGAAGACAAAAGAAGATAGATGAAGAAGGCAGTGGGGGGAGAGGAGTTGGAGGAATGGGGAGAGGGGGGGGAGGCAGGGTGTGGGGGAGCTGAGGGAAGGGGAAAGAAGAGGTGTTACAAGAAAGTGAAAAGGGAAAGCAAAGGAAAGGAGAAGAAATGAAAGGAAAAGGGGAGGGAAAGAGGGCATGGAAGGAAAACAGGAAGGAGAAGGAAGGGGGGTGGTCTTCTATGGGTGAGGGAGAGTCCGGGACAGATGATGTAGAGAGAGAGAGAGAGAGAGAGAGAGAGAGAGAGAGAGAGAGAGAGAGAGAGAGAGAGAGGTGTGTGACCATAAACAGGTGTGGCAAGCAACAAGTATGGAGAAGACAGGTATAATAATGAGATATGGGGGACAGGTGTAGGACGACAGATGTGGTGAAGACAGGTATGGAAGAGATGTAGAAGGACAGGTGTAAAACGACAGGTATGGACAGAACAGGTACTTAGGTGAAGGTCCAACACAACACTCATTTCAGTAGACGGCTCGTATAAGACGCGATACACACAACTAATTACCATGTGACTCTCTCTCTCTCTCTCTCTCTCTCTCTCTCTCACACACTTTAGGACTACACCCACCTCACCCCTTAACTCACCAAGTGCCACAACACCACCATTATTCATCACCAACACGTGTATGTGAATAAAGAAGAGGACTTATGCGTTCCACCGCCCGGACTCACAAAAGATCCTAAATATACACATTCCTCGTAAGTGAAGATTGAAAAGAATCGTCTCGAAGATAATCCCCCAGGACAACTTATTTCACCTGAAGATTAACCATTCTAACGTTAACCCAATCTAACAAAAAAACCTAATCTAACCTAAATACAGATACGAGTACATCCTTTGTCAAGTTAGTTCCACTCTCACATCTTCCCTTACGAGAAATATCCACCGTACGGATCTCTTTGACTCCCAGGTACAGGTCCCCCGTCGCCTTGTCTAGTAACCCGAGATGATGGATTCGGTCACAACTCCTTCACCCAGAACAAGAAGGAGGAAGGGGAGAAGGTGGTACTGTCTGTACTGTTTATCAAAGTCCTGCCGCCTCTCCTTTGGTTAACATTCACTTAACAAACTTTCTAATCGAATTCCCACCAGTAACGTGGTTCTTATTGTTAAGTGGTGCCGGGGGGGGGGGGGAGGAGGGAGGGGGGGATACATTATCTTACTTGGTAAAATCGGTATAGATGGACAGTAGTGTGCCCTTAGTAAAATCGTCACAGGGGAACATTACCTCTTATTAAAATCGGCACCAGGGAACAAGAAGACCTTCGTAAAAATCGGCACGGGGATCAATATCTCATTTAATAAATTCGGCACAGGGGAACAAAAATGCTCCCCCTCCCACTGAACTAACGGTACATAATGATCATCAACTTCAAGTGTGAGGCTCAATGTAAAGCAGTAACAGTGCCAATGTAAAGCAGTAACAGTGCCAATGCAAACCAGTAACAGTGCCAATGTAAAGCAATAACAGTGCCAATGTAAAGCAGTAACAGTGCCAATGTAAAGCAGAAACAGTGCCAATGCAAACCAGTAACAGTGCCAATGTAAAGCAGTAAAAGTGCCAATGAAAAGCAGTAACAGTGCCAATGTAAAGCAATAACAGTGCCAATGTAAAGCAATAACAGTGCCAATGTAAAGCAATAACAGTGCCAATGTAAAGCAATAACAGTGCCAATATAAAGCAGTAACAGTGCCAATGTAAAGCAGTAACAGTGCCAATGCAAAACAGTAACAGTGCCAATGCAAAACAGTAACAGTGCCAATGTAAAGCAGTAACAGTGCCAATGTAAAGCAGTAACAGTGCCAATGCAAAACAGTAACAGTGCCAATGCAAAACAGTAACAGTGCCATCGTGGGAGAGTAGCTCACACTCGTCTCTCCAGCTGTCACGTTCACAGCTCGGACAAACAGCATCAGTTCCAGCATTTGACTTGTGAATAAAACTATTGATCATGCTGTAGGTTGGGAAGGGGGGTGGGGTGGGGGGGGGGGTAGGAAGGGGAATGGGGTGGGTAGGAAGGGGAATGGGGGGGTAGGAAGGAGGAGGAGGAGGGAAGGGATGGGATGGGAGAAAGGTATGGGTGATTAGCAGGAAGGGCGTATTGTGAAAGGAAAGGGAGGGGAGGGGGGGGGGGAGAAAAAAGGTGTGGGTGGCGGGAAGGAAAGGGGGGAAAGATAAAGGCGTGGGTGGTGGGGGGGGGGGAGGTAGGGTGTGGGTAAAGGCAAGGTTAAGGGATGTGGAGATAATGACGACACGGTTTACTAACATCTACGCCACACTAAAAGGTGAACCGTTCAGCTCAGTTATGCATCAAAATAGCTGTTTACATGAATTAAACCCACACAAGCAAACAACAAAACCACCCCACATCACGAGAGGATCACCACAAGTCGGAAACATTTACAATTCAACTTGGAGCCGCCCCTCAGCCAGCCCGCCCACAGCCACTCTCTACCACCCCATACTCTTCCACTCTACAAACTTTTCCACTTCTCTTCCCTCACATCCCTCAACCCTCCCCTTCTCCCCATCCTATCCTTCCCACCTCACCTCCTCCCCAAATCTGTCGGGTGAAGAAACTATTTAATAAAAGAGAAGGTGCCGAGAAGAGTTGCCATCCGGGTATTAAATTCCTCCCCTGGCAAAGTTGGCGGGAAAGTGAAGAAGAGTGCCCACTCAAGACGGGTCGCGGCACCCCTACATTGTGTTCGAACCTTGAATACATTTACACACTTTCTGGAGGAGAGGCTTTAAAACCGCTATTTCTACCGTCGAATCGAACACAAATTTTTAGCATTCACCAAATAACAGACCTCTGACGTCCGCCCTAGTCTAGCGTCAGGACAGGAAGATGAAGGAAAACGAACGTGTCTAAAAGTGTTTTGTAAACATGGCCGTCGGCTGTATCGTCCCTGTAGAGTGGCGCCAACCTCCCCCTCCCTCTCCTCCAGCAGACTAGTGTCGACCACGCACGAGATAACCAACATGGCCCAAATTTTACAGTAAGGAGCAGAGAAACAAGAAAACGAGGGTATTATCTGCCTCCCGGATAACCTGGCAGGAGGAAGGCTTGGCTGAGAGTGCCTACCTAACCCGTCCTGTTTCAATATGGACGACCTTGATGGTGCTAACGAGGGAGGTGGAGGTGAGAGGAGGGGAGGAGGAGGCTGGGGCGCTAATGGTAAAGGCGATGCTGCTACTGTTGTTGTATCGCTAATACTGTTGTTGCTGATACTGTTACTGCTGATACTGTTCCTGTTGCTACTGTTTATTTTTACTTTTCCATTTCTGTTGTTCCGTTTACTATTGCTGCTGCTGCTTCTACTACTACTACTACTATTTCTGCCTTTCGTGACACACTATACCGCTTAACGTCAGATATCCTATGCCGAGTTTCATATATATACACATGATAAACGGACTGATGGACTGACTGGTGGACTGACGGACGGACTGATGGACTGACGGACGGACTGATAACTGACGGACGGAAGAGATGACGGACGACAACCTCAACCACTCCTCTACTTCATCCATCCCTTCCTATCAACCTACTCACCAGACTACCTATAGCCATAAGCCATTCAATTCAGTTTCATCCACAAGCTAACTCATCCACATCCCTTACCACCCACCTTAACACAAACCATCCACATACTTTTCCATCAACCTTTCCACAATTCACCCCATCTCTTATCCACGAACATACACACACCCTCCCATCCACTTGTCCACAACTCAATCCACACACTTTTCCATCCGCTTTACTCCCAAACAACCTTCCATACACCTTCTCCACAAGTCAGCCACACACTCTCCCATCCATCTTGCCACAACTCATCCACATACCCTCCCATCTACAACCCATCCACCTTTCAATCCCCCTTCCACCATCCCATCCTCTCCCACATACCCGAGTCTGCCAGCCACAACATCACACCTAACGACAACATTCCACTGTACCACCACCTTCCCTCCCCTTCCCTCCCCTTCCCACAACGAAAACAGGAGGTGGAAGAGGAGGTAGAAGAGAAGGGAGGAGGAGGAGGAGGAGGAGGAGGTGGTGGAAGAGGTAAAGGGAGGATGAGGAAGGGTGAAGGGAAGAGGTGGAAGAGGAGGTGGAAGAGGAGCAGATGGTAAAGAAAAAAAGACGAGGAAGAAGATGAGGAAGAATGGGTGGTGGAGGAGGAGGAGGAAGAGTACATGGTAAAAGAGGAATAGGAAGAACAAGAACAGGAGGAGGAGGAAACGGCTCAACAGCTCAACACAGGAAACGGACCTCCAAATCTTCTTTGTGAGACTGATCTACCGCGGATGGTGGAAGAGGAGGAGGAAGGGGGAAGAGAGGAAGAGAAGAGGAGGAGGAAGAGAAGAGGAGGAGAAGGAGGAAGAGAAGTGGAGGAGAAAGAGAGGGGGACGAGGGAGAGGAAGAGAAGGGGGGGTGTAAGAGAGGGAGGAAAGTTGAGAAGAGGAGGAAAAGGGGGGAAAGAAGGAGGAAGAGCAAGATAAAGGGAGAATAAAAAGAAAGAAAAAAAGAAAGAATGAAAGAAAGATGAGGGTGATATAAACAGAAAATAAATAAAATGCGGATCAAGGAAGAGAGGGGGAAGAAGTAAGGGTGAGGAAGGAAGAATAATAGGAAGATAAATGAAGGAAGAGGGGAGAAGATAACGAAAGAAAAATCCACAACTTCTGTGTAACTGATATATTGCGGACGAAGGGAGAGGAAGAGGAGGAGGACAGAGAGGAGGAAAAAGGGGAGGGAAGAAGGGAGTACAGAAGTAGGAGGAAGGGAGAGGAAGAAGGGTAAGAGGAGGGAAGAAGGGTAAGAGGAGGGAAGGAAGGAAGGAAGGAAGAAAGGAAGGGAGGAAGAGAACTCGGTGAGAGGCTGCTCTACCACGGACGGAGGGAGTGGAAGAAGAGGGGTGAAAGGAAGGGGGGAAAAGACAGAAATAATGAATAAAGAAAGAAGGAAGGAAGGAAGGAAGGAAGAGCAAGAGGACGCGGTGGGAGGCTGCTCTACCACGGGTGACGTAAAATCAATGCCAGCGACGTTGCTTTAGAGGGTGATGATGTTGGGATCAGGTAATGACCACTAGTGTGTGTGTGTGTGAGAGAGAGATCAACAACTTACAATAACAATTATCACAACAATTCCAATAACAACCACAACAACAAAAATAAGCTACACTAACAACAACCACCACAACAACAATAAGCCACACTACCACCACAACCAACAACCCACAATAACAACAACCACCACAACAACAATAAGCCACACTACCACCACAACCAACAACCCACAATAACAACAACCACCACCACCACCACAACAACAATAAGCTACACTACCACCACAACCAACAACCCACAATAACAACAACAACCACCACCACAACAAGCCCACCCTCACCCACGCTCCAGATTAACAGTCCTCCGCCACAAGCCACACTAAGCCATCACCAAGCCAGGCAAGCGAGCCATTAGCAACGTGTCCCAGGGGTGGTTGAGCCATTTGTCCTTAATCACCGAGAATAGAGGAAAAAGAAGGAAAATGAATCTTGCGGTAATTGGCCTAAAATTAATGTGACAGCAGCTCCAATGTGTGTGTGTGTGTGTGGGAGGGGGGTGGGGGGAGGGGGGTGGGGGGTGGTGGGGGAGGTAGGGAAGGTATTGACATGGTTCCACGAGCCAAGAAAATGCCGAGTGTTTCACCAAAATATTGCGTCTGAGACCAATACACTGAGTTTCACTTTTCATTTCCTTCATCTTCATCATTCCTGGCACTGTTCACTCCATCATTCCTGGCACTGTTCACTCCATCATTCCTGGCACTGTTCACGTAATCTCCTTAATTCTTTCCAAGTATCATACGTAGAAGACCCTCCTCCGCCTACACAATTCTTCCCATCTACCTACAGTACAATATACCTAACCTAACCCAATTTCAACCAAACCTAATCGAGTTTAACCTAACCTAATCTAAGTAATCCATCCATCTATACCTAACTTAATCTAACCTAAGCTAATCCGATCTAAACCTAACCTAACCCAATCCTAACTTAACCCAAACCAAATCTAACCTAACACAACCTAATCCAACCAAACCTAGACCCAACCTAAACCTAACGTAACCTAACCAAACTCTACCTTACCCATTCAGCTATAGAAATGAGCCAGGCATCTTTATATTGTACCCCCCTCATCTCGGCTCTACACTACACGGGTATATAAACACCATCAATTGAAACCTGTAAGTTATTCATGTTACCTTTCAGAGAGTATCACAGCAATACACGGCTTACCTGAAGATTAGACACCCCCCTTCACAGTATATATCACCTGAATGATTAAATTCCCTTACGTTACCTGGTGGAGTTGGGTTGGGTTGAGTTAGTTATGGTTGAGTCACGTCAGGTTAGGTTATGGTAGGTAAAGGTAAAATTAACGTTATGGTGTTTAATAATCAAAGTCAAATAATCTACGGTGTCTAATAATCAACTTACAACAACAATTATCCGACAGGTGTCTGCCCCCCCCCCCCCCCCTCCCCCAACACTGTACACCTGCCGCCAGAGAATAACCACATAACCATAATACTTAACAAATGTGACCATAAATCGTAGAGATCCATCCAACGACTGATACACCCGTCACTGTTATGGGAAGGTCCGGGCAAGACATATGGGCCCCCCCCCCCCCTCAGGAGTGGACATTATTAATCAGGCTGAAATATTCCCCTTTTTTAACGACCATCACACCTGTAGGGTTGTAGTTTAAATCAGTAGCGTTAAGTGTAGGTCAAGATTTATGTAGGACGTAACAGAGAGAGAAAGAAAGAGAGAAAGAAAGAGAGAAAGAGAGAAAAAGAAAGAGAAAGAAAGAGAAAGAGAGAAAAAGAGAGAGAAAGAGAGAGAAAGAGAGAAAGAAAGAGAGAAAGAAAGAGAGAGAAAGAAAGAAAGAAAGAGAGGAGAGAGAGAGTTTTTATGTTAATTCTGTACAAGCGCCTCCTGCAGTATCCTCAAGTGAAGTCCTCGGAGGCGTCTCAATCCTGCCCTCGTCAAGTGTAGGTCATAGCAGACAGCCGCCGCTTCCTACCATCCTGGAACTGTATTTTATTTCCCGTCATTATGTCTATCCTACCCACGTATAAACCTGCACCTCGTTACGTGTAGGCCAGACACACAGACATACAGGTATTTAAAGGTCAACTCCATTCACATTGTTATAATACTGAATGACATCCCTACTCGACCTAATCCCACTGCAGTATGACGTCATTGGTCGACCTACGCAAACACACACACACACTAACACACACACACACACACACACACACATTCGCGAGCATTAAAAACGATAATTAACGATCCATCCCCTTATTAATAAACCAGTGTTAGGGCAGCCTTTTTAATTCACCCACGCCATAATAAGCATCATTCAACGCCACTAACGGCCCGGTAATCACCCCGACATGCTCGTTACAACCTTAACTACTTTGCTACTTCATTAACAGCATCTTTATCGACCCCGGACACCCTTGAGGCGGAGTTGGTTCGTTAGCTGGGAACATATTTTTGCCTTTACAACCTCTTTACCTGAACAGCCTCGTTAACAACCGAACATCTTCGTTTACACCTGAAAATCCTGTTACCACCTGAACAATATCGTTACCACCTGGACAATCTCGCTACCACCTGGACAATCTCGTTCTCACCTGAACAACATCGTTCCCACCTGGACAATGTCGCCACCACCTGAGCAATCTCGTTGCCACCTGAACAATCTCGTTACCACCTGAACAATCTCGTTACCATCTGGACAATCTCGTTCCCACCTGGACAATGTCGCCACCACCTGGACAATCTCTTTCTCACCTGAACAACATCGTTCCCACCTGGACAATGTCGCCACCACCTGAGCAATCTCGTTACCACCTGAACAACATCGTTACAATCCGAATAACATCGTTAAAACTCGAACAACCTCATGTATCGCCCCCAAACAACCTCGTTACCACTTGAACCATCTCGTTACCAACTAATCTACCTCGCTATTTTGAGAACTTTTTTTTTTTTTTACTAAACACCCCTAACGCTACCTGATTGACTTAGGTTAGGTTAACATAAATTGGGTTTGGTGAATGGTTAGGTTTAAATTGGGTAAGGTTAAGTTAAATTAGGTCAAATTAACTTTGGTTGGGTTAGTTTAAATTAAAAAAACATTGTCTGGTTAGGTTAGCGTTAGGTTTGGCCAATTTAGCTTCGTTTAGTTTAGCTTTAGTTTAATTTAGTTTAGCGGCGTTAGGTTAAGCTAGGTATGGTTTTGTTATGTTATGTTATGCTATACGTTGTTATATGTTATGTTATATGTTGTTATATGTTATATGTTATGTTATATTCTAGTGAATCATAAGGGAAAATAATCTGGCGTGAGTAATGTTCTGGTGATCCGTATACTCTGTCCGCCAGTGGCCATATTGGCTGGTCAGGACTATGGCACCTATTCCCACGACCTCCTTACCTTTTATTACATTATTAACCTCATTATCATCCTATCCTTATTATCAGCCTCATTACGACCCTAATTATCTCATTTGTACCCTAACACCGGCCCCTTCCTCATGATCACTCTTAACAGCCTCGTTACCACCTAAACAATTTCTTTATATCCTAAATAATGTCATTACAACCACAACTACCTTATTACTACCCTAACAACCTCGTTCATAAATCAACAGCCTCATTTCTTTCCTCATAACCACTCGAACAGCTTCGTTACCACCTAAACTGCCCCTTTACATCCTAAACAACGTCATTGCATCCATAACTACCTTAATACTGCCCAACCAACCACTCTAAAGCCTCGTTACCACCTAAACAATCTCTTTACACCCTTAGCCACTTCCTTACCTCCATAATCACCCCCAGTGTACCATTAACCACCTCGTTACCAGTACTTAGGTCGTTGGCTAGTTATGAATAAACTTTTTTCTTTCCTTCTCACCCAGGCCTGTAATCCGTTCTCTCTCATCCATTTTCTTTAACCTTCTGTTTTATCCATTTTCTTTGTCTACCACATTTACTCTAACTTGTTTTCGATAATCTGTTTCCTTTAACCATTTTCTTTTACTTTACATGATTCATATAACAAATTTTCTTTATCTAATTTCGTTCAACTGCTATACTAACCCAATTTCATGAACCTATTTTCATTAAACTGATTTCCTTTCCCCCATTTTCTTTGTGGTGGACGTCCGGGTTGGGGGGTTGGGGGGTTGGGGGGGGGGGGAACTTTTGTCACTGAGGGAACAATGGCGCAGGTTGTTTAATGGCCCCGAGTCGCTCCTTACTCCGATTAATTGGTCTAATTATCTAAAGGGGTGAAATATGGTAATTATCTAGTTTAACATGTTAAATAGTGGGGGCCTGCCTCTCTCTCTTTCTCTCTCTCTCTCTCTCTCTCTCTCACATTCGAGGTCCTCAGTTCCCTTTCTCGATTCTCTCTTCCCTTTCCTCTTCCTTTCTCGTTTATTTGAAACTTTTAGTCTTTCCCTCTCCCTCTATTCCTCTTTCATCTCATCTTCTCTCCTAACTCTCTCTCCCTTCCCTTTAGTAATCATCTCCTTGCCTCTCCTCATTCTGAAGCCTCCTCGCACTTCCTACTCCAACCCTCCTCCTCCATCCTTCCGCCCTCCTCTTACTCCACTTTCCTCACCTCTTCCTCCTCCTTCTCCATCCTTCCTCCTCCTCCACTCATCTCCTATCTCCAACTACGCCACCCCCCCCCCCCTAGTTGTGTTAATAGTGGTTGTTCATCAATTTGACGCCGTCACCATCAATTTCAAGCCATTACAATCAATTTAGCGCTTTCGTCATCAATTTCGCGATAATGTCCCATCAATTTATCGCCAATATTGTTATCAGTTTGGCGACCTGCAGTAAAATACAGTTGTGTCCAAACGTCACTATATATCAGGCAAGTGAAGGATGTCCAAACGGTACAAAGGTCAATCACTCAAATGTACAAAGGTCACTCACTCGTATGTACAAAGGTCACTCACTCGTATGTACAAAGGTCACTCACTCGTATGTACAAAGGTCACTCACTCGTATGTACAAAGGTCACTCACTCGTATGTACAAAGGTCACTCACTCGTATGTACAAAGGTCAATCACTCGTATGTACAAAGGTCAATCACTCAAATGTACAAAGGTCACTCACTCAAATGTACAAAGGTCACTCACTCAAATGTACAAAGGTCAATCACTCAAATGTACAAAGGTCACTCACTCGTATGTACAAAGGTCAATCACTCAAATTTACAAAGGTCACTCACTCGTATGTACAAAGGTCACTCAACGTATAATGTAAACAGGTCCCTCACTGCCCACACTAAACACAGTTAACTCATGTAAATTAGTGGTGGGCGTCCATCAACAACTGAGGCTGGACCCTAGAGTGTAACGCGCACACACACACACACACACACACAGACAGACACACACACACACACACAGACAGACACACACACACAGGGTTGTTTACTCATCTAGTGAGAAATAAGTCACCTCTTGAGTCACCAGCTGGACAGAATGGGTAAATTAGTCTCTGTAAATCATAAGAGATGTGATGGTTGTAATGAGACAATGTGTTGTTTACATCCAGGCTCTGAACACCTGCTGTCAATAATTTATGCAGTATACATCACGGCCCCAGAGTCACGTGTTACCACCCTTTAATACAATACAGTATACATCAGGGCGCCCATCAGTTGTAAACACGTGTTAAGGGGGATCACGTATAACAACTTTCCCGACAGAATATTATGAGCCAACGAGCTGGTGTGTGTGTGTGTTGGTCTACAGGCTGCCAGCAGTAACAGCCTGGTTGATCAAGCCGTCACCACACACACACTACTAAGCTGCTGAAGTAGAATAAGACACCGGAATCAACTCCCGGCATACTGTACGTCAGATATTCACGTTTATCAATTTGGAGTCAATCTCGTCTCGAAATTGACTCCTGTACAGTGTCGAAATTGGTTCTTGTGCAGTGTCCAAATTGGTTCTTGTGCCATGTCCAAATTGGCGCCAATATGTCATCAAATTGGCGCGAGTGCCGTCGTCTATTTGTCTTCAACCTCGTCACCAATTTGGCGTGAGAGATCGTAATCACTTTGGCGCGACGGCCGTCACCAATTTGGAGAGAAGGGCGCCATCAATTTTGCTGTTACCACGGCTGGTGCCACCCAGGGCCAGGGCCACCAAGCGAAAAACAATACTTCCTTCTGAAAACTTACCAAAATTATTCAAACAATTTTTCGTGGTATTTTACTCGAGCTTAAATTAATTATTCCCAGACCTTGACACTTTATGCAAATAATTAATTGTTTTATGAGTTCTTTTTCCCAATTAAAAACATGGCGGCTTATTATATAAATAATTAATTGCCTTCTGCCGTCGCTCCTCCCAAATACATAATAGTGCCGTAAAATTATTCAACATATTAGTGATATTCTCTCTCATACAGTAATATAATTGTTTCATATGTGAACGTGTGAAATATTAGTATTTAAATCATTATTATTAATCTCTTATGGGACAAATTATTGCTTCTCTCAAATTATTATAATTCTCGCACATAATAATTACTTCCCTGTGCAGCATCTCCGAATGGTGAGGTAGAAACTTGGTTAAATTCAATATTAATAAAACACAGTATTTACCAATTACACTTTCCAAATTAGATGATCTCCCACCAGTCACATTTCAGGACGCAATCATTCTGCCAAATTCTAAAATAGATATGCCATTTCCTCTAATATGTCATGGAAGCCACACATCCTCAACATTGCTAAAGCTGCCTCCCGAAAGCTGGGAATGCTGTACAGATGCCGTAGCTACTTTTCTCCTGAGCAGTTGCTTCAAGTATATAAGGGGTTCATTTGTACTGCTCTCATATCTGGGGTGGCTCTTCTTCTGTCCACCTGCTAGATAGGGTGGAATCAAAGGCATTTCGTCTTATTAACTCTCCTCCTTTAGTTGACAATCTTTCTTCACTTTCTCTCCGTCGCAATGTTGCTTCACACTCTTTTTTTTTACAGGTACTTTAACGGGCAATCTTCGGTGGATATGGCATCCTGTGTACCGCCGGCAAGACCGTGGGCTCGTAACATTCGTCTTGCCCACGGTGCCCACCGTTTCTACGTGGCTGTCGGTCACACTAGAATAACACGTTATAGTACATCCTTCTTTCCTCACACAGCCAAACTGTAGAATGCTCTGCCTTCTTGTGTGTTTCCATACCCATACAATCTGTCTCACTTCAAAAGCTGGCTTTCCGGCATCTTTGTGGTGTAGATTAATATAATCTTTTTCCTTTCTATTTTTAATTTCTCTTTACTCTTATTTTTTTGCCCCCTTGGCCCCGTTGTGGGTCGATGACCTGTGCTCGGGTAATAATATATATACACCTTGTTTTGTACTTCTTAGTCTGTCCTCACCCCTGAAGATGTGAATTACACGAAAGCGCTTGGGAACTTCGTGTTTTCTTCTTTCCTTGTGGTTATCAGCATATACCTAGATCACGCGCAACTTCAGAGGCAACTGAAGATGTCTTGAATAAAGACGAAAGCTAAGGTACTCCGTTGTTTCCATTTTCCCGTGTGATTTTATCAAGATTTATCTTATCCACGTTTTCATTGTGGATTTACATGAAATATATATATATATATATATATATATATATATATATATATATATATATATATATATATATATATAATTCAAAATGTTATATATAATTCTTTGACCCTATATAAATCATTACTATTCTTTCACCATATAGAAATTATTATTGTACCACATAAATTATTAAAATTCTCACATTATATAAATTACCTCTCAATTACATCAGTAATATTCTCGAAACACACAAATAACTATTATTCTCATCGTTCCTCAAAATACATAAATTACCATTATTCTCTCGTATAAATCATTACTATATTTACATTACATAAATTTTCTTTATGAATCACTTAATTTAGGCTTCATATTTTACACTGAGGATCCCTGACGCGTGTATGTTTACATCGAGGTAACAGCGTAGTACAGGGTAGAGTGTTTACATCGAGGTAACAGCGTAGAACGGGATAGTTTGTTTACATCGAGGTAACGGCGTAGAACGGGATAGTTTGTTTACATCGAGGTAACAGCGTAGTACGGGGTAGAGTGTTTACATCGAGGTAACAGCGTAGTACGGGGTAGAGTGTTTACATCGAGGTAACAGCGTAGAACGGGATAGTTTGTTTACATCGAGGTAACGGCGTAGAACGGGATAGTTTGTTTACATCGAGGTAACAGCGTAGTACGGGATAGTTTGTTTACATCGAGGTAACAGCGTAGAACGGGATAGTTTGTTTACATCGAGGTAACAGCGTAGTACGGGATAGTTTGTTTACATCGAGGTAACGGCGTAGAACGGGATAGTTTGTTTACATCGAGGTAACGGCGTAGTACGGGATAGTTTGTTTACATCGAGGTAACAGCGTAGTACGGGATAGTTTGTTTACATCGAGGTAACGGCGTAGTACGGGACAGTTTGTTTACATCGAGGTAACAGCGCAGTACGGGATAGTTTGTTTACATCGAGGTAACAGCGCAGTACGGGATAGTTTGTTTACATCGAGGTAACAGCGTAGTACGGGATAGTTTGTTTACATCGAGGTAACGGCGTAGTACGGGATAGTTTGTTTACATCGAGGTAACAGCGTAGTACGGGATAGTTTGTTTACATCGAGGTAACGGCGTAGTACGGGATAGTTTGTTTACATCGAGGTAACAGCGCAGTACGGGATAGTTTGTTTACATCGAGGTAACAGCGTAGTACGGGATAGTGTGTTTACATCGGCCACTATTACAGCTTGAATTATTTTAAAGAGGTTCGTAAGTTATATACTGAGTGTCAGCAATAATTAAGTGTCAGCTACAGTGTCAGCAGTAAATTGTCAGCTGCAACTGTTACTGATGAAGATAAAGGCGGGTAAACCGTCAGCTACTTTATTGGAAGGTAGTGTCAGTTAAAGTGTCAGTAATAAAGAGGAAGACAGCTTAAGTGCCAGCCATACTGTCAGCTGGGGTGTCAGTGGTTAAGACAGCTCGAGGCAACAGCAATAAGAACAAACAGCTGGGTTCAACCTTCAGCTGTCATGGTTATTGACGAAGTGTCTAATATGGGGACCAGCTGTGGAGGGGGAAAGGCCAGCTGTGGAGCAAAAGGGGAAGACCAGCTGTGGAGGAGGAGGAGGGGAAGGTCAGCTGTGGAGGAGGAGGAGGGGAAGGTCAGCTGTGGAGGAAGAGGGGAAGGTCAGGTTAAGTTCCACCAGGTTAAATTTAGGTTAAGTTAGCGTTACATCAGGTTAGGTTAAGTTCCATCAGGTTAAATTTAGGTTAAGTTAGCGTTACATCAGGTTAGGTTAGGCTAGCGTTACATCAGGTTAGGTTAAGTTCCATCAGGTTAAATTTAGGTTAAGTTAGCGTTACATCAGGTTAGGTTAGGGTTACATCAGGTTAGATTTAGGTTGGGTTAGCGTTAGGATCGTTATTGTTCAGACGAAATAAACACAGGGGTCTAATCTTCAGGTGATCCCTATAGCTCTCCGTAAATATAATCATCAACATCACGCCTCTAGTGGCTATTACGCTCAAGTTAATTGTAAGCGAGAAGTGGTAATTGGTTAATGTTGGGCAAAATGGCAATTCAAACCGCATCTATTGATCTGCTATGGGCGATAAACCCGATGTATAGCATAAATAGGGACAATAACACCAATTTACTGCAGAAATAGGGACGATAACACCAATTTACTGCCGAAATAGGGACGATAACACCAATTTACTGCAGAAATAGGGACGATAACACCAATTTACTGCAGAAATAGGGACGATAACACCAATTTACTGCAGAAATAGGGACGATAACACCAATTTACTGCCAAAATAGGGACGATAACACCAATTTACTGCCAAAATAGGGACGATAACACCAATTTACTGCAGAAATAGGGACGATAACACCAATTTACTACAGAAATAGGGACGATAACACCAATTTACTACAGAAATAGGGACGATAACACCAATTTACTGCAGAAATAGGGACGGTAACACCAATTTACTGCAGAAATAGGGACGATAACACCAATTTACTACAGAAATAGGGACGATAACACCAATTTACTGCAGAAATAGGGACGGTAACACCAATTTACTGCAGAAATAGGGACGATAACACCAATTTACTGCAGAAATAGGGACGATAACACCAATTTACTGCAGAAATAGGGACGATAACACCAATTTACTACAGAAATAGGGACGATAACACCAATTTACTGCAGAAATAGGGACGATAACACCAATTTATAGCAGGAATAGAAATGATAACACCAATTTATAGCAGGAATAGGGATGGTAATACCAATTTACAACGGAAATGGGGATGATAACACTATTATTACACGAGAAATGTTGCAGCTTCCTTCCAATTTATTCCTCTTTCTATCTCTTTCTCTAAATATAATTCATCTCTATCTATGAATCAAGTTATAAATATCCATCTATTTCTATCTACCTATCTATCTATCGCTATCTTTATTTATTCACCTATTTCCAGTTACGTATATATTCACCTCTACATTCCTATCTCTCCCTATTTATTTCCACCCATCTCTTCTCTCGTCTCTACATCACTGGACCTTTGCCTCTCCCTCTCCTCTCTGCATCAGTCTAGTAAACAAGCTGTCAGGGCCACGAGTGCCAGAGAGTGCCACCAGTGTCACCTGCCACAACAAATGCAAATCCTCCCAACGTTGATGAGGTCTAAGGAGCCTTGCGTGTGTGTGTGTGGAGTCTTCACGTTAAGTTCTAAGACGATCTGGTTATTGGTTCAGGAAAATAATGGTAGGAAACCTCTCTCCACCAATTAAAATCAAGGAAAGTAATGGTCAAAACCTCTCCATCAATCAAAATTAAGAAAATACTGACCAGAAACCTCTCCAACCAACCAGAATCCAAGAAAAGGCATAAATAGCATCGGATCAAGTTCGTCCACCAATCACTTTCGAGGGAGAAGGTTATGACCAACTCTCTGGCCTAATACTGAAGTCAATCGAGCAACTGTAGTGTTTCTGAGGAGACTGATTGGAAACCTTTCATAGACACACAGACGGACGAACCACCACCATTCCCTATCACCCCTACCAACCCCTATCACCCCACACTACTCCCCACATCGTCACCCCACCAACACCCACACCTCTTGTAATATAAAAGCTGCCGTGTGGTATTTCAGCCATAATTCACATTTTCATTAAGTTTGCAGTTAATGACACGCACATATTAACACGAAACACACTGTTAACTTTCATTTAATATGTAACATTAACAGTGAACCCTTAATTAAACATGCATTTAACATTAACCTTACTGAATAGTGTAATGAGAGAGAGAGAGAGAGAGAGCGCCTCCAACTACCCACCCTCCACACACCAGTTCAGACACCTTCCAACCTTTCCCCTGTAACAACGTGATCAATGAAGTGGTTCCTGCTTGTTCGCTCCCCCCCCCCCCCCCGCCCCACAACCCTACAAAACTACTACAGCCTGGTTAATGTAGGACCTTCTGAAGACCCCATGTCAATCACCCCCTTTAAAACCCTATTAAAAGATCTATTGGTGATACACCTTCTCTAATACGTGTGATGTAACAAGGTGGTGTGTGTGTGTGGCCCCGGAAGTCAACGCTCTGTTCTCCAGGATCTCTCTCTCTCTCAAAATATTTCGTAAAGTTCTCTCGTTCATCCAAAGCCACATACCTAAACCTATCACCCTGCACACACACACACACACACACATACATACATACATACATTCAACTACCAAACCAAACACACTCAAAAACACAAAATAAACCACAGCCAGGGCCAACTACGCCTCCCTGACCCAACGCCCATGTCCAACACTAATTAGCCTATTCAGAACTAACTACCCATTTGTGTTGAACCAGCGGCTGGCCCCTCTAGGAACGAACCAACCAATCCAGTGCCTCGAAATCATTCCACTTTGGTTCGTCTCCGTTCCGTCTATTTAACGTCAAAATGTGTATGTAAATTTGTTCATCATTTAGTAGTGTGTCTGTCCCCTAGCGCCTACCTACACACCTGTTATCATACCTACACACCTGTCGTAACTTACAAGCACCTGTCATCACTAGTGCCTCCACACCTGCCATAACAACCATCTCCAATTATCAGTACAACAACACACCTGTCATAAGTATATTCCACACTTGTCATAACAACAACAAACTGTCTTAATTACCAGGTAGTGTGAGGTGTGAGGAGGTAGTGTGAGGTGTGAGGAGGTAGTGTGGGGTGTGAGGAGGCAGTGTGGGGTGTGAGGAGGTAGTGTGAGATGTGAGGAGGGTAGTGTGAGGAAAGTAGTATGAGGAGGCAATGTGAGGTGTGAGGAAGCAGTGTGAAGAGGCAGTGTGCGGTGAGGAGGTAGTGTGAGGTGTGAGGAGGCAGTGTGGGGTGTGAGGAGGGCAGTGTGAGATGTGAGGAGGGTAGTGTGAGGAAGGTAGTGTGAGGAGGTAGTGTGGGGTGTGAGGAGGCAGTGTGAGATGTGAGGAGGGTAGTGTGAGGAAGGTAGTGTGAGGAAGGTAGTGTGAGGAGGCAGTGTGAGATGTGAGGAGGGTAGTGTGAGGAAGGTAGTGTGAGGAAGGTAGTGTGAGGAGGTAGTGTGGGGTGTGAGGAGGCAGTGTGAGATGTGAGGAGGGTAGTGTGAGGAAGGTAGTGTGAGGAGGTAGTGTGGGGTGTGAGGAGGCAGTGTGAGATGTGAGGAGGGTAGTGTGAGGAAGGTAGTGTGAGGTGTGAGGAAGCAGTGTGAAGAGGTAGTGTACGGTGAGGAGGCAGTGTGAGATGTGAGGAGGGTAGTGTGAGGAAGGTAGTGTGAGGTGTGAGGAAGCAGTGTGAAGAGGTAGTGTACGGTGAGGAGGCAGTGTGAGATGTGAGGAGGGTAGTGTGAGGAAGGTAGTGTGAGGAGGTAGTGTGGGGTGTGAGGAGGCAGTGTGAGATGTGAGGAGGGTAGTGTGAGGAAGGTAGGGTGAGGTGTGAGGAAGCAGTGTGAAGAGGTAGTGTACGGTGAGGAGGCAGTGTGAGATGTGAGGAGGGTAGTGTGAGGAAGGTAGTGTGAGGTGTGAGGAGGGCAGTGTGAGATGTGAGGAGGGTAGTGTGAGGAAGGTAGTATGAGGTGTGAGGAAGCAGTGTGAAGAGGTAGTGTACGGTGAGGAGGTAGTGTGAGATGTGAGGAGGGTAGTGTGAGGTGTGAGGAGGCAGTGTGAAGAGGTAGTGTACGGTGAGGAGGTAGTGTGAGATGTGAGGAGGGTAGTGTGAGGTGTGAGGAAGCAGTGTGAAGAGGTAGTGTACGGTGAGGAGGTAGTGTGAGATGTGAGGAGGGTAGTGTGAGGAAGGTAGTATGAGGAGGCAATGTGAGGTGTGAGGAAGCAGTGTGAAGAGGCAGTGTGCGGTGAGGAGGTAGTGTGAGGTGTGAGGAGGCAGTGTGGGGTGTGAGAGAAGCGGCGATGTGACGAAATCAGTCCAGTACTTACCACACAGACGACCAATATGTGTGTGTGTTGATTCTGGTCACTCCCTCAACTGGCGGCTCACCTGTAATAACAATTGTATCATTAACACCAACAACCATTGTCAAATTAACAACAAAAATAATATATAAGACAAAACCAATAATAACATGACAGTCAACAACAACAGAAGCTTAATATAACAACAGCGTCGATTATTGTAACAAAATAACCATGAAAATAACAACTGCAAATAAATAAATTACACAATAACATCAACAGGAATAATAATAATAACAGCTGAGATAATAACAATGAATAACAACAACAATTACAGCAACAAATCACTACAACCATAACATAAACAACAACAACATGTACTAGAAGGACCAACTGGGATAACAACTAATGAAGGACAGAGACGCTAACAATATAAATAACAACAACAACACAAACATCAGCCGACACAACAACAACAACAACAGAACAACAATACTCATAATAGCGGAGACTACAACAACAACAACAAGGAACACACCTAACAACTAAAATAGCAACAACAATAAATAATTAAAACCCAGCGCTGGAAACATAATAATTCAGAAGACAAAAACCTACACACCTACTTCCTGGTGTTAATATGAACGTGTACACATACATACAAACATACATACACACACACACATACACACACATACACATACATACACATACACACACATACACATACACACAGGACATGGTTGTACTTAACACGAGGGAGGAGGTACTGTGTCACACTCACCCTGGCGGCGGCGGCACTGTGGCGGTGAGGTGAGGGGGGGGAAGGGGGAAGATGGAATTAAAGAGGGAGGAGAAGAGTTGGAGAAGAGGGAGGAAGAAGAGGAGAGAACAGAAGAGGAGAGAACAGAGGAGGGTTGGAGAAGAGGAGAGAACAGAGGAGGGTTGGAGAAGAGGGAGGAAGAAGAGGAGAGAACAGAGGAACAAAGGGGGAGAAGAGGAGGGAAGGTGGAGGTAAAAGAGGGAGGAAGGAAGAAAAGGGAGGAATAAGAGATAAAGAGGGAAGAGAGGGAGGAAGATAAAAAAAGTAAGACTCCTAAACTAAACGAAACACAGAATGTAAACAGATGTGTTTCAGAGAGAGAGAGAGAGAGAGAGAGAGAGAGAGAGAGAGAGAGAGAGAGAGAGAGAGAGAGATAAACACATGTGAGAGGGAGGGGGAGGGAGAGGGAGGGAGGGAGGGAGAGGGAGGGAGGGAGAGGGAGGGAGGGAGGGAGGGAGGGAGGGAGGGAGAGGGAGAGCGAGTGAGAGGGAGAGGAAGAGGGAGGGAGGGAGAGGGAGGGAGAGGGATAAACACATGTGAGAGGGAGGGAGGGAGGGAGAGAGGGAGGGAGAGAGGGAGAGGGAGGGAGGGGGAGGGAGAGGGAGGGAGGGAGAGGAAGAGGGAGGGAGAGGGAGAGGAAGAGGGAGGGAGGGAGAGGAAGAGGGAGAGGAAGAGGGAGGGAGGGAGAGGAAGAGGGAGGGAGAGGGAGGGAGAGGGAGAGGAAGAGGGAGGGAGAGGAAGAGGGAGGGAGAGGGAGGGTGCAACTGGGTGCCATCATTAAAAGAGACAGCCAGTACTCACGTTCCTCTCCCACCCCGCGCCTGTTCCTTCTTCCGGGGAAGGTGGGAGAGGATGGGAGGGTGTGTGGGAGAGGATGGGAGGGTGTGTGGGAGAGGATGGGAGGGGGTGTGGGAGAGGATGGGAGGGGGTGTGGGAGAGGATGGGAGGGTGGGTGTGGGAGAGGATGGGAGGGTGGGTGTGGGAGAGGATGGGAGGGTGTGTGTGGGAGAGGATGGGAGGGTGTGTGTGGGAGAGGATGGGAGGGGGTGTGTGGGGGAGGAGAGTATGTAGGAAGGACAGGGCAGGAGCTTCAAGGAGGGTGTGGGTGAGGCAAAGGAGAGAATGTCACGGAAATGTGAGGAGTTGGCACGGAGGTGTCGAGGGGGGGTAGGAAGGGGGAGAAGAGGAGGGAGGGAAGGAAGGAAGGAAGGGAGAAGGGGAGGGAGGGAGGGAAGGGAGGGGGGAGGGATGGAGGAAGAAGGGAGGGGTGATAGCACACGGAGATAACGACACGGAAGCGGGGAGATGGGGTGTTTAGCACGGAGTCTGGGGGGTCATAAGAGGGTGGTGACACGAAGGTGAGGGGGAGCAAGGGGAAGGTGAAGGGGAGGGCAAGGGGAAGGTGAGGGGGAGGGCAAGGGGAAGGTGATAGGGGGAGGGCAAGGGGAAGGTGATAGGGGGAGGGCAAGGGGAAGGTGATAGGGGGCAAGGGGAAGGTGAGGGGGGCAAGGGGAAGGAGGTGGGTATCACAGAGGGGGGAGGGTGACCAGGGAGCGCTGCCTGTACCCACACTCTTACCTACTGAGGGTTGGACACTAGCCCCATTCACACACGTTACGACTACTTAGTATTGCCTGGTGGGGGGGGGGGGGGGGGGGGGGGGGGGGGAGGGGGGATGGGGGGAGGGCTGTAAGTTTGCATATACGTTCCTGTAACCTTAAGTCGATCCATCATTTCATATACTCATGTTGCTACATCCTGGAGACGGTCCCGGTATATCACTCTTACGCCCCGGCAGCTCGATCTATTACCAAGCTTCCCAGCTGACAACCTGATCATCCAAGCTGCTGCTGCTGCCGGGGACCTAGGACCCACCCTGACCACCCCACTGGTTGATGAGGAACCCTTATAAGCTACTTGTCCAGCCCACTACTGAAGAGCTTCATTGATCTCCCGGCGCAGGTTCCTTGTGTGTGTGTGTGCTGGTAAGTTTGGTTCCTTGTGTGTGTGTGTGCTGGTAAGTTTGGTTCCTTGTGTGTGTGTGTGCTGGTAAGTTTGGTTCCTTGTGTGTGTGTGTGTGCTGGTAAGTTTGGTTCCTTGTGTGTGATCTGATCGTACCGTTGTTCCGGCACCTGCAGTCCTTAGTATACACCATCTTTATCACTACAGTAGGTTAGGTTAGGTTATGTGTGTGTTTGTTAGGGCTCAGACATACCCAGAATTATCTCAAGTTTGCCCCCCTCCTTCCCCGGCATATTACACCTTTAGTTTAACAATTTTAACCTTAATCTAATTTAACCTAAGCTAACCCCTATAGGTAACAAGAGGTGGAAAGAAGCTATGGGTGACCTACAGTACATGTATTTATTCTCCCTATATATATCACGATGGAAACTCGCAGTCAACATCCGAGCTCAAGTGCTTTAAGGTGTTTCTGAGACCGAGACGCCGGATTGAGACATTGTTTTGTGGATCGTCTTGTAAGAAAGTTTGGGTCGGCTTTGTAAGATAATGTAAGTGAAGAGCAATATACCTAGCCGGGGGGGGGCGGGGGGGGAGGGGCGGGGGGGGGCATGTATCGAGTGAGCTCTCATAACCCAGTGTGTGTGACTGTGTGTTTATCATATACCATACAAACATATCTCTGAACACCCCTCCCCCCCCCCCACACACACCCATTAACACTCACCGCAACACCTTACAAACACAATTAGCCCTTCCCCCTTCTACCACACACACACAAACACACTCCTCCCCTCCTTCCAAACACCTGGTAAACAAAATCTTCCTCCCTTCTCAGTCCCCCTTAACACACACACAAACATTTAACCCTACCCACTAACAACCTAATAACGCACTCACTCCTTTCCGCACACACACTCTCACTCACCCATCCCCATAACATCCCAGACAGACACACACTCACACACCCCACCCCCCCCACCACACCTACACCTCTAAACACATTCTTCGCTTCTCTCACTAAAATACATCACATAACAAGAGAAGGTGACCGGTAGCCTAATTGGGGACAGGACAGGTAAGTGTGGTCAGGTGGAAATAGGAAATGATTAGGACAAAAGTCGACCGGCGTGAGAATGAGACAGAAATACCAAACCGGTAATGGGTGTTGAATAGAAAAGTTATGGGGATAGATTAGTAAAATGGGTGGTGGGAAAAATAAATTGGGTCCTAGAAATTGGAAAATAATTGGTGGGGTAAGAAAATAGGTTTAAAATATTACAAATAGGTAGAAGATATTAAAATATGAGCCTAATATCAGTTACAAGCGATGGTAGAATACAGTAATCGGCCTAAAGACATAATACCCGATTCACCTGAAGATTAGAGAACCCCAGCTTACTTTACCTGAAGATTAGAGAACCCCAGCTTACTTTACCTGAAGATTAGAGAACCCCAGCTTACTTTACCTGAAGATTAGAGAACCCCAGCTTACTTTACCTGAAGATTAGAGAACCCCAGCTTACTTTACCTGAAGATTAGAGAACCCCAGCTTACTTTACCTGAAGATTAGAGAAACCCAGCTTATTTTACCTGAAGATTAACCACCCAAACGCTATCTGGATTAGGTTTGGTTAACGTTAGGGAGGTTAGATTAGATTAGCATGGTTACGTTAGGTTAGATTAAGATAGATAAAAGTGGGTTAGATTAGTTTAGTTGGAGTTTGGGTGGTCAGGTTAGGTCAGCGTTAGGTTTGGCCAGGTCAGGTCAGGTCAGCGTTAGGTTTGGTTAACGTTATGGTGGTTAATCTTCGGGTGTAATAAACTTAGATGTCTAATCTTTAGGTGATCGTCAAACTAGATACCAGTGTACGGCAGCAGACAACAACTAACGTACAGTAATACACTACATTATATGCAACATTGATGTGTTGCTGCGACCATGACATTCTCTAAGTACTGAGCACAAGTGTAAAATCATGAAAGGTCACTCGCACACACCCACGTACACACAGCAATTCTACCCAGAACGTGACACACCTGGCGCCTGGGGTTGAATATAGGGTAGAATCAAGAGGCTTATTCCACCCCCCCCCCCCCCAATCTAAGACCAAACTTCCCTGGCGACGACTTGTTACAGGATCTAAGTCATACGTCACTATAATCTGACTCCCTGATATTTTTTTTCCTCAGGTGAAAGTTGTTTAGTCATCTTTGTTTTTCTCGTACTAGGAGGCTACATGACAGTCTGAGGCCGTGATGCTTATGGTATACACGTCCTCTTAAGGTATTTATTTACATATCTACAGCTCATTATTCTGCACGTTGTCACCAGCTTACTGTGTTGACAATATATGGTGAGTCGGGGCTGAGTGGATACAGAGCTCACCTCTTGTCACCACCAGACAAAATGACCGGTTTCCCATCACCTCTGGTTTGGTTTGGTTAGGTTAGGATAGTGTTAGGTTGTGTTACTTTAAGGTTAGGTTAGGTGAACGTCCAGTAGATGATGGAGAATATCCAGACAAATTAGACAGGCATGCAGGCAGACAGGCAGACAGACACACGCTTCACCGTCCCACGTCAAAAGATGAGGACAGCAACATTTATAGTGATATGTGAAAATATTAATTAATAAAGTTATAACTGGTTTTAAAAGCTTTGGAAAACTCGAGACTTTACACAATAATATAATGCTAAAACTCACCTTTTTCTTTTAAACATAAAAAAACACAAGCTACGTGTTACTGAATAAAAGACCCAAAATATTAAAAAAATAAAGAGACGACCAAGAAAAAGAAAAAAGAAGCTAAGAGATGAATAAAAGAGAAAAGAAAATTACAATTGGTTAAGACGACTATAATAAAAATAATTTGTTGGAGTAAAAAAAAAAAAAAAATAAAATAAAGAATGAATATTAGTAAAAAAAAATAACTAATTGAAAAGATGAAATAAAATAGAATGAGGCCAACAAATAACAATAAAGAAAACAACAACAAAAACAACAAGACAAAGAAAAAACAAAATACGTAAAAAAAAAAAAAAAAAAAAAAAAAAAAAACAAAGCCCAAATTCTCAAAATCAAGATGGCGTCAAAATTATCCACTGCTTCTACCATACCTAGATAATTATGTTCTCTCGCCTACATCTGAAGGGTAGAGAAGAACGTAGGAGCCTTGGCAGGTGAGAGAGAAGAGCAGAAGTAACGTAAGACAAGACAAGGTAAGACAAGACAAGACAAGGTGATAACGAGGGTGTAAGGGGGGGGGGGAGGGTAGATGGAGGGAGGGAGACATACACCTGATAGGAGACAAAGAGGAGGGGGAGGAGAAGCAGGGGAAGGAGGAAGGGAAAGGGTAGAGAGAGAAGGAAGGAGAACAAGGAGATAGAGAGAGTAAAGAAGACTAGGGGAAAGATGCGGAGAAGGGGAGGGGAAAAGAAATGAAGAAGAAGGAGAAAGATGAGATGGCGTAGAAGGAAGAAGTGGAGGACTGGGAAGAGAATGGACAAAGGGAGAAAAGGAGAATACAAGGAATGAGGGAGACAGGGAGGAAGGAGAAAGAGAAAAAAAGGGATAAATGTGAGACAAAGTAAGAGAAGGATACAAGAAAGAGAATAAAGAAACAAGAAGGATACAGGGAGAAGGAGGAGGGCGTACGTATGTATGACCAAGGAACACTCGCCATGACTCGTGCCACTCGCCATGACTCGTGCCACTCGCCATGACTCGTGCCACTCGTTCAGGAGCTCGGAGGAGAGGAGAGACTCAACACCTTGTTAGTTTGAGAAGCCGACACCAAATTTATACATCTAAAGAGGATAGAAATCTACCAACCTTCGAATAAAAGATCACAGACCATATTATTGCCAGCAGCCGATGTCGTATATATTATGTACCCCTGTATCTTAACTAATAATAGACTACTAAGACAGTTCGTATAGCAAATAAAAGCGAATATAAACATGATCACCTCGTATATACGTAATAGGGAAGTATTAGTACTGTATTGATATTAAAACATTGTGGTAAAGAGATGAATTATATTTAGTTTATCGTAGTGTCTTAAAATAGATTCACACAATGGCATTATTACCGAGGGACACAGTTCCTAGGCGACACGTGACTACCAGCTTGACGATGGAATCCAGGAAGGTCTTATAGAGCTCAGTGGCCGGAGATCACGAGCTGTATTGACCCTTTATGCCATCGTCTGTGTTGTTGATGTTCAGTAATAAAGGTCATTAGATCACCTGATGATTAGACACCCCAATTTACCTTTAGATTAACCACCCTAACCTAACTTAACCACTCTAATGCTAACCTAACGGATCACCTGAAGAATCGTCGCCCCCAGAGTCCGGCAGGGCGACAAGTCTTCAGGTGGCAACACCTGGGGTGACAATTCTTCAGGTGGCGTCAGGATCCTCCATGGTTGTTAATCTTCAGGTCAATGGAGTCAGGGCCCTCCAGTCAGGTAGGAGGACTATATAATAGTAAGTGGGCTCAAAAATTTTTAGTCCTTATCATCAGTCGACCATGGCAGGCAATACCTTCCAAACTGTCGTCCTACCACTGTTGTGTGATGAGTCCTCTAAAGTTATTCGGTGGCTTTAACAAAATAGACTTTTAAAGCGTGAAGTGAAGTGTGATACTTGTGATAACTGGAGGAATTGGACAAAATGCACCAGCTCGAAGGATGGTTTTCTGTGGAAACGCCAAACAAAAGACTGTCTGGAGTATAAATCAACTTTTTTTACCCGTTCTAATATTTCGCTTCAGAAGTGGGTTCATGTTATGCTGTTCAGTACCCTTTGTAATATGCATCACAGTAAAGAAGCATAACACAAAGGAATATATTTATGTTAGCCTAATTCTACATATTATGTTCACTGTGGGCTGGAGCGACGATTCTTCAGGTGGAGCAGGCTGGGGTGACAATTCTTCAGGTGATCCAACCTAACTTAACCACTCGAATTCTAACCTAACTTAGTCTAAATTAACCATCCGGGTAGCATTGGGGGTGGTTAATGTTCAGGTGAAGTAAAATTGGGTGTCTAATCCTCAGGTGGTCACCATTATCATTAACTCATAAACCAGCGTCCCATTAAACTATTGAGAGAAAGAGAACACATTATAGAATTTCACGGTGGGAGAGGAGAGGTCAGGGTGGGGTGAGGGGGAGAAGAGGTCAGGGTAGGTTGAGAGAGAGGAGGTCAGGGTGGGGCGAGAAGAGGTCAGGGTAGGTTGACAGAGAGGTGGTCAGGGTGGGGTGAGGGGGAGAAGAGGTCAGGGTAGGTTGAGAGAGAGGAGGTCAGGGTGGGGTGAGGGGGAGAAGAGGTCAGGGTAGGTTGAGAGAGAGGAGGTCAGGGTAGGTTGAGAGAGGGGTGAGGTATAATGGCCGTCTACGAAACTATCTCCTGAAGGTGCACCCAACACCTCCCGGGTATATTTGTGAGAGCTCCAACACACACTATACTAATGACGACTGAGACCAACACAGTTCTGTACATTTACCCTCATTATTACAGCATGGTGAAGTGATATGCTAAGTTTAGTGGTGTATTGCTAGAATTTAGGCTATTTATGTCACTGGATCACTTGAAGATTATAGGCACTAGTCCCAGCTTGTTTTGTATGCAGATTTACCACCACTAACCTAACTTGACCTAACCTAAGCCAAACCAAACCTAACCTGACGCAAACTTGACCTAACCTAAACCAAACCAAACCTGACGCAAATTTAACGTAACCTAACGCTAACCTAACCTGACGCAAACTTGACCTTAACATAAACCTAACCTAACCTAACCTTACCCTAATAACGCAAATGCTAACCTAACCTAACCTTACCCTAATAACGCAAATGCTAACCTAACCTAACCTTCCACCAACCATAACCTAACCCCGTAAGACAACATCGGGGTATTTAATTAAGTGAAATATGATGAAAAGGGGGGGGGGGATCTAATCTTCACGTGAACCAAATAATCTCGTTTACCCTTCCCTTCCCTCCCCTTACCACCCTTCTTTTCCCCTTCCCTCCCCTCTGGCACCCTACTAGAAGAACAACAAAATAATAATATCCTCGCCATAACTCAAACTCCGTCTTGCTTTTACTTCCGTGTATATTTTAACAGAATATGTTTACCAGTCACTGAACAGGAGACACGAGGAGGTTGAAAGAGCGTCGTGAGAGGTGTAGTATTAAGTATATAGAGATGGACTTTCATCATGTTTATATCACAACGTTGAGAAAAAAAGAGAAAAATTAGAAAAAAAAGGGGAAAATAGAAAAATATAAGGAAAAATATGAGAGAGAGCGAGAGAGAGTCCCTTTCCAGCTAACATGACGCCGTGATTCGTTTAAAAATGGACCGACTTCATCATATATCGAACTCGACTTGGGCTTTTATAAATTCTCAATCTCCATGAAGGTCTGAGCACCGACTCTCATGAAAACTTATTGTAGCTCCTGAGGGGAAAATGCGGTCATGATAACCTCACAACAATCCATTCAGCTACTCGTGAGACTTAATATATGACGCACTGGTGACTTAGTGAGAGACAAGAGCTAATATTATTGACATCCTCGTCGCCATCCATGTGTCTCACCGTGAAGTCAAACTCGTCAGCTGCGAGACAAAAATTGAATGACACCTACCACTATCGTCCCCTGACTTGCGTTGTATCACACTTAGGTGAGATTCAGGGTGTGTGTGTGTGTGAGAGTGAGTGAGTGTGTGTGTGTGTGTTCTGATCGTGCTCTAGTTAAGACAGGCACCAGGGAAGGGAGGTACGTACGGCTATCAGTGACGGGAGATACGTACGGTCACAGAAAAGGGTATGGCACACATGGACACGGGTGACTCTAATATCCTCCTACCCACCTTCCTGAAACTGGCGGGCGGGGTATAAAAAACGATGTCTGTGGTGGCGGATATGGACGGGTCGGTGCTTCAGGGACCTAATTCCCAAAATGGTCCAGCGTCTAAATTTCTCGCCGGGTGGAGATGTGAGGAGTCATCCAACTGGCCCCAACGCACACACCTCCCCACCTTAACGCTGAAAATCCCTCCTGATGATGATTTTTCTACCGAACAAAACATCCTCCTATAAAATAATAAATTGGACAGAATTCCACCGGATCAAGTTTCTTTCCGATTCTAATACCCGACTCTAGCATCTCCCGCCAACACACTGTACGCCCACCACAGCTGCCTTGATGATAACCTGATTATGTATTTTCCATGCGTCAATTGTGATACACATTCCCCCCCTTTACTTTCGAGGCAGTGTATAGTTTGTTAGAATATCTTAAAGACGTTCCCTGCACAGTTATAAGACGTCAGAGTCAGTAGTCAATATTCTTTTGTATACCTTCTCGTCGACAGATCTCATCAACATTCACAAGTCACGTTAAGTCAACAACAATATCCCAGTATAAGGGATGAGAAGCGCTCTGGACACCACCACCACAACACTCGTTCTCCCTTGTTGTTACCGTTCTCATTATCCATCAAATTATCCTCGGCCACCACAAAATTAACCTTCAGTTCCCCGACAGCCAGGTTAGATTAACGGGGAGACTATACCGGAAAACCAACCGGGTAATGTAATCCAGAACACAGAATTACTGAGGAAAAATACACAGAAACCAGATCTGAACCTCTACGTCTAAACGGGGTCTTGATGCTGCCACCAGCCACCCACAGTTAGGGGAAAATATCGTGATACAAATATTAGAGAACTCGGATTCTGATCATCTGTATTGACTTTTTCTTCTTTTGTAAACGAGAGGTGAGTTGCGAGTCCTTTGTCGAGCCCAGCGGGGTCTTCCCTTTGATGCCACACACCCACGCACCCACACACGGGGGAACAATACCCGCCGCCGGGATAAATATAGCCATAGGGAAACTCTTCACGGAGACACATATCCACCAAGGAGGTTGAATGGATGAAGGCGGTGTTCGCTGTATATGTAACAGAGACGCGTGAAACCAGGCCGCCATCTTGGTGAGGGCAACAAGGCCACAGTTGCCGCAGCTACTTAGGAACAAACGTTGGTTACAGATAATTCTGCAGTATTTATACTATTGTTATATACAGATGCACATTACAGAGGGATCAACCAAGGAGGATGAAGTCAGAGAAAAGAGCCGCCATATTGGTCAGGGCATCAGTCACATTCAGTGACTTCACTTAAGACAGCGGGTGCCGCTTCCATCCATTCAACCTCCTTGACATCCACAGTCTGGTGCACCACGTGACATAAGAACATAAGGAGTCTGCAATAGGCCGGTTGGCCTGTGCATGGCAGCTCCTGTCGAGAGTTACTACCACTCTCTATCATCCATGAATCTATCTAGCCTCCTTTTGAAACTTTCCAGAGTTCCCGCACTTACTACAAAGTTGCTAAACTTGTTCCACTCGTCCACCACCTTATTTGTGAACCAGTTTCTTCCTATCTCCCTCCTAAACCTGAACTTATCCAACTTGAATCCGTTGCTCCGAGTCCTATCCTCCTCGGATATTATAAGAACTTTATCTATATCCCCTTTATTGATTCCTTTCATCCACTTAAATACTTCTATCATATCTCCCCGCACTCTTCGTCTTTCTAGGGAATGCAAGTTAAGTTTCTTTAACCTATCCTGATATGGAAGGTTTCTAAGTCCCGGAATAATTTTTGTCATTCTTCGCTGCACCGACTCTAGTGAATTTATATCCATTCTAAAATAGGGGCACCAGAACTGAACCGCATAATCGAGGTGCGGCCTGACTAGCGCAAGATATAGTTGCAATAAGACCTCTGCACTCTTGTTACTTACACTTCTAGATATAAAACCCAATACTCTGTTTGCCTTATTTCGAACATTAACGCACTGTTTTCTAGGCCGTAGGTCCGGGCTTACAAGTACCCCTAGGTCTCTTTCACAAGTCGACTTCTCTAGGTTGATGTTGTTAAGGCTGTATACATTATCAGTATTTGTTCTTCCAATATTAAGTACGCTGCACTTATTGGTGTTGAATTTCATTTGCCATTTTTCAGACCACCCCTGCAGTTTATTTAGATCCTCCTGTAATGCATTTGCATCCTGCCCTGAATTAATCTGCCGCCCTATTTTGGTGTCATCCGCAAACTTGCTTATGTCACTGCTGATCCCAGTATCTAGATCGTTTATGTAGATTATGAACAAGATTGGGCCTAGTACTGACCCCTGGGGAACCCCACTGGTTACACGGCCCCACTCAGATTTAACACCATCTACGCTGACCCTCTGCGTTCTATCGGTGAGCCATGATTTTATCCAATTTAAAACTTTCCCCTCGATACCATGAGCCTTAATTTTTCTCAGAAGCCTCTGATGCGGTACTCTGTCACAAATGCTTTGCTAAAGTCTAAGTAAACAACATCGTAATTTTCGTCACTATCTACTACCTCGAAGACTTTCCTAAAAAACGTCAGCAGATTTGTTAGACAAGATTTTCCCTTTGTAAACCCATGTTGAGAGTCGTAGATTAATTTGCTTTTCTCTAGATGCGATCGGATGCTATCTGCTATAATTGATTCAAGAAATTTTCCCACTACTGACGTCAAACTGATCGGCCGGTAATTTGACGCTGATGCTCTGTCTCCCTTTTTGAATATGGGTACTACATTTGCCTGTTTCCACAAGTCTGGCACAACTCCGGTGTCTAATGATTTTGTAAGTAAGTTTACATGACCCGCTGTACCTACACCACCACTGGTTCATGACCCGCTGTACCCACACCACCACTGGTTCATGACCCGCTGTACCCACACCACCACTGGTTCATGACCCGCTGTACCCACACCACCACTGGTTCATGACCCGCTGTACCCACACCACCACTGGTTCATGACCCGCTGTACCCACACCACCACTGGTTCATGACCCGCTGTACCCACACCAACTCTCACTGTCACACCACAATGCCACTACCGTGGTGACACATATTCAGGGTCACCACCATACCACACTACCACCATAACCACACACTACCACCACCACACACTTCCGCTACCACCACATACACTATTACCACCAACACACACTACTATCACCACCACACACACACACACTATCACCTTCACCACACTACTACCATCACCCCCACTACCACCATCGCCCTCACTACCACCACCATCACCACACTTCACTCAGGTCACGGCTCACGAGTTTTGTTGCCAATATTACTTTTAACTTTTAGGCAACATTTAAGTCCATTCCATGAAATTGCTTGTATCTCGGCGCTGATGTAACGAGAGGACACCGCTTCGATCCCCGTCACCCATTAAGATCTATGTGACTAACTTCAGTTATGGTTGAGTGGGGAGAGATTGTTGGTTGAGTGTGGTATCAGGTTGAATGAGGTAAGTTTGGTTGAGTGTGGTATCAGGTTGAATGAGGTAAGTTTGGTTGAGTGTGGTATCAGGTTGAATGAGGTAAGTTTGGTTGAATTGGGTGAGATTGGTTGAGAGAGAATTGACTGGCTGGTTAGCTGAATGTTTGTTTGTTTGGTTTGTTGGTTGGTTGGTTGAGGGTTAGTTGGTATGAGTTGGTTGGCTGCGTGAGAATTGGTTGGTTGTGAGAGGACTGGTTGGTTGAATAAGATAAAGTTGCCTGGGTGAGGTTAGAACAGGTTATTAGGTTAGGTTAGGTTAAGATAATTAAGTTAGCTTAGGTTAAATCACTTAAAAGATGGTTAATGTTAATTTAGGTTAAGTTAGGTTCATTCATTTGCTCAGTTTAAGTTTGGTTAAGTTAGGTTATAGTTAAAAAGATTTCAATACTCATATCGACACGACAGCTTGAGTGACAATAACCTCTGTACGTCAAATAAAACTACCTCCTGTAACATACAAAAATAATTTCTGTGGCTAATTGGCACGTGTAACTTTCCAGTAAAAATACCCCCTGTAATCCTTTAATAGTTAAGGTGGGTTTGTTGGCCTCGGTTAGCTGAAGTGGGTTAGTTTATGTAGGTTACCAGGGTTAGGTTGGTTAAGTTAGGTAGGCGGAGTTAAACTGGTTGGGTTAGGTTAGATAATCTGGACTGTCTATGTACGTGATGAATCAGTGTGAACTTGTATGATGATTTTACTGAATTGATTCATTTAAATGTAGACGAAACATTACTGTCGGAGTGGTAGACACGCATGCGTCCAAGATCAAAAGAGAGACCCGGGTGGGTTCGTCAAAGGACATGTATAGCTCTCCTCTCGGATACAAAGGGCGGGAAAAAACATCAATACGGGTGATCAGAAGACCTGCTCCATCACCGGTTTCCGCCCACCTGGATTCTACCATCTACCTTAACCCCGGGGACTGATGGCACCTTAACCTTATTATAGGAGCTAAAACGGTGATAAAACTTTATTAACGATGTATTAGGTAATTTTTGGATTTCCTAAGACCGCACATGAAAAATACCGTACCGATGATCAGAAGTTAAAGATTCAAGAGGTATGTTTCCTCTGCCGCTGCCCTCGAGAATTAAACCATGTTAAACACAGGAGGCCATAATGTCGAAAGATACATTGACATTCGCCTCACAGTCGACCATACGGCGGGCGTGCGGGGCGGCTCCACCACTGCCAGCCGCACGACCGCTTGTTGACACAAGCGGCAGCATGGCTGGCCCAGGCAGTATGACAAGTGTTTCTCCCTCTCGCTCTGCCTACATTTCTCCCTTTCCCTCTTTCAATAAATTTCTCTATCTCTACATCTTTCTAAATATAAAGAATCTACCAATCTATCTATCAATCTATCTATCTATCAATCTATCAATCTATCTATCTATCTCCTCTTTCTCAAAACTGAAAATATTCAAACAAAGAGAAAACTATCACCAAATCTTATGAGAAATAGAAAGGCAAAGAAAAAACCAGAACAGTGAAAAGTGATAAACTCGAAAGAAATTTGAAAGACAGACGAAGAAACTTTAAGAGACTAAATATGAAATTAACAGCAGGAGACGCAATAAAGGTGAGAGATGAGGCAGTGTCGAGTCTTGGTCGTGCTCACACACTTTACTACTCACACACTTTATTTAGTAGTATAAGTTTAAGTGCATATAAAGTATAGGCATAAAGTATAAGTACAGATTAATATTAAAGTATTGGTATAAAGTAAAGGTAGAGATTAAAGTATAAAGTTCAGTTACAGATTTATACTTAAAATACAGGTACAGTCAGAAAATACAGTGTGTGTGTATATATATATTACAGGTATAAGTAAGGGCATAAACTGAAGGGTAAATAAAAATGAACAAAAAATAAGGAAAGAGGAATAAAGGAAGGATAAAAAGTCATTAAGAAGACAGAATAAGCAAATTAAACAATAAACCAATAAAAGGGACAAACGAAATAATATTAAGAGTCACAGGACATTAAATAATAAATATGAAACAAGAGAAAATAATAACATGAAGAGAGAGAGAGACGGGGGTGATAAATGTCAGGTGAAGGGTGGAGTAGAGTGAAAGGTAATTAGGACAAGGTGGAGGAGAGAGTGTGTGTGTGTCTGTGTGGGTGTGTGGGGGGGGGGGGAGTGTGTGGGGGGGGGGGGGAGTGTGGGGGGGGGGGGGGGAGTGTGTGTGGGGGGGGGAGTGTGTGTGGGGGGGGGAGTGGGTGGGGGGGGGGGGAGTGTGTGGGGTGGGGGGGGGGAGTGTGTGTGTGGGGGGGAGTGTGTGTGGGGGGGGGGGGTGTGTGTGTGTGTTGTCCAGTTGTGCTAGGCCTCTTATTCACTGACTCGCCCACTCTCACTGACTTACTGAATACCTAGGTGACGGACTGATTTACTGACTCACTGAATAACTACAGAATTTGACTGGCTTTGCTCTTACTAATTCAGGCTCTCTCTCTCTCTCTCTCTCTCTCTCTCTGTAGACCAAGACAAAAGTTCAACCACCACCCTCGATACTCACCCAGTACCTCTTCCCGATACTCACTTGTACCTCCTCCCGATACTCTCCCCGCGGCAGTCAATCCTCTTCACGTCATCCCACACTAACTGGAACCAACATCGTACCCATTTCCTGTCGTCTCTTTAAATCGTCTGTAACCCTCTCCCCACCCCCCCTTTACTCCCTTCTTATCATAATCCCCCTCCATCACTCCCCTCCCTCCCAACTCCCATCTCTCCTCCCCTTCCTCCCTCACTAGTCCTTCTTCCTCCTCCTCCTCCCCCCCTCCCCCACGCCGTCGTCAAAGGGTTAAATCATAGCGTCAATAGGTTAAATCACAGTCGTCAAAGGGTTAAATCAGTCGTCAAAGGGTTAAATCAGTCGTCAAAGGGTTAAATCACAGTCGTCAAAGGGTTAAATCAATCGTCAAAGGGTTAAGTCAGTCGTCAAAGGGTTAAATCACAGTCGTTAAAGGGTTAAATCACAGTCGTCGAAGGGTTAAGATTGCAAACCTCCGTAACTCAGATTCTCACAAAACTCGCAAGATAAAATTGTGTTAACTATTACACAAGCTGGAAAGAAAACAAGAGAAAAGACAGAAGTGAGAGAGAGAGAGAGAGAGAGAGTTGTTTTAAGTAGGCCAAGACTCTACAATTACCTATAATAAGCTGTTGTTATTCTTAAAGGTATCAGTTACGTGAAGACACAGACAAGGTATGGAGACTTGAAGAACAAAGAGAACATGGAGAACACGGAGAACACGGAGACATGGAGAACACGGAGACATGGAGAACAAGGAGGGTTGGTGTATTTATCTTTCTTCTTTCTCCACCTTTCTCTCTTATCTCTTTTTGTAATGTTGAACTTTTTCTGTTTCTACCATCTTTCTTTTCTTTGGTTGTGTCTGTCCCTCTCTCTCCCACTTTCTCTTTGACCTTTTCTTTCATTCTATCTCCTTTCTTTATTCACCTCTCTCTCTCTCTCTCTCCTCTTCACTTGCTCCTCCTTTCCTTCTCTTTTCCTCTTTCTCTCATTTACTCATCACATCTCTCCCTCATTCGCCTCAACTCTTCTTCCTCTCTCTCCTCCTTTCCTCCCCTCTCTTTCTTCCCTCCCCTCTCCTTCTTCCCTCCTCTCTCCTCCTTCCCTCCCTTCCTCATTATCTCTTCTCCGTCTATCCTTCTCTCTCTCTTCTTAACTCTTTTCCCTCTCTCCTTTAACTCTCTCTTTCTTAACCCACAATCCTTCTCCCTCTCTCTTCTTAACTCTTATCCTTCTCCCCTTCTCTCTCTTATCCTTTGTCTCCTTCTTAACTCTTCTCTCTCTCTCTCTCTCTCTCTCTCTCTCTCTCTCTCTCTCCGCTCCTCCCTTCCCCAGGTTTACGAGGCGTCAGTAAACGTCAGATAATAGGAGTTTATGGCAAGCGTCCGGGGCCTTCCATTTTTATTGAACTCGTCACAGTGTTGCTGAAGACGGCCCCCTAGTGTGGTCCTGCCTGACACACACACACACACACTGGAGACATACACACACACACACACTGGAGAGACACACACACACAGGAGACACACACACATACACACTAGACACACACACACACACTGGAAAAACAAGCAGACAGTGAATTAAAAAAGGCATTCAAGACATGATAGGCAGACATATTGACAGTGGACGATGGCAGATAGTGAGGCACTGTATGACTGACTCTCACATAGAAACACACAATGGAAAACACACACACACACACACACACACAGTAAGATAAACAGACGGAAAGATACTGACAGTGGGAGACGGATGTTAGTGAGGGCGAGTCTGATCAGATGACAGTTCTTGTAAGGGCCGCAGATGACAGACAGACAGACAGGGAGACAGACACTTAGGACAGGACAATGATGATGTAGGAGACAAATGCTTCAGACAGCTGGAGGGGGAGGGGGCAGGGAGTGGGAGACGGATATATTAAAATAAGTGCAATAACAGACAGGCGTGCAATATCAGACAAACAAACGTGCAATAACAGACCAACAAACGTTAAGTAACAAACAAACGTTCAATAAGACAACAAACGCGCTACAGCAGACACAAACGTTCAATAAGAGACAACCATTTAGGATTCACAAAAAAAAAAAAAATTCTACAGCAAACGTTAATTTCGTCTCCTATAACTGAGGCCGAGTCACCATAATCCAGCTACGGTAAAGAGTCTCTGTGTGATTCTGACGCCATATTGGATCTTAAAGTCAGCAGAGTGAGGTAAGCTGTTTACTTATGAGATAAAGAAGAAAATAAAAAAAAAAAAAATATTCGTCGTAAGAATATTTGTTTGTACGGGACATAATCAAGTTCTCTCTCTCTCTCTCTCTCTCTCTCTCTCTCTCTCTAGTTCTCTTTTTATTTGTGTGCTTGTTGTCTGTCTGTCTCGCTACTTTCTCTCATTCTCTCATTTCTTGCTGTCTCTCTTTTCAAACTTGCTATCCCTGTCTCCTTGTTCTCTCTCTTTCTTATACCAGTTATCTCTCTCTGTGTTTGTTCTCTCTATTCACTTTCTCTCAATGCATTCTGTGTCTCCCTTTATGTTTGTTCTCTCCCTTTCTCTTCCTCCTCACCACTCATATCTCACAGTGTGTAGATTAATGAATAAATTAGACTAAAGGTTACAGGTACACAAGGCCAGGTAGACAATCCCACCCCCTTCCCTTGCTCTGTGTCCTCTCAGGTGTGGTCCCCTTAAATTACTGATGGAGATGGTCGTACCTGTGTGTGTGTGTGCGTGTGCGTGTGTGTGTGTGTGTGTATTTGTTTGATTTTTGTGTTTGTTTGTCTCTTGTTCTTCGACTCTACATCAGTATATTTTTGTCTTTACTTTTCTAGTTGTTTACTTGTCTTTTCATTCACCTGTTCTGTTCCATATGACTTTTTTTCCCTCCTTTCTCTTCCTTCGCATTCGCTCTCTCATCACTACTCGCTCGCTCTCTCATCACTACTACTCGCTCGCTCTCTCTCTCATCACTGCTCTCTCATCACTACTCTCTTTCTCTCCTCTGCCCCACTTGTTCCTCTCTCTCCTCTGCCCCACTTGTTCCTCTCTCTCCTCTGCCCCACGCGCTCCTCTCTCTCCTCTACCCCACTCGTCTCTCTCCTCTGCCCCACTTGTTCCTCTCTCTCCTCTGCCCCACTCGTTCCTCTCTCTCCTCTGCCCCACTCGTTCCTCTCTCTCCTCTGCCCCACTCGTTCCTCTCTCTCCTCTGCCCCACTTGTTCCTCTCTCTCCTCTGCCCCACTCGGTCCTCTCTCTCCTCTGCCCCACTCGTTCCTCTCTCTCCTCTGCCCCACTCGTTCCTCTCTCTCCTCTACCCCACTCGTTCCTCCCTTCCTTCCCTTCCCTCTCACCGCCCACCCCTTAGTTGTCTCAAGTCTGGGAGGTAATATAGGAGGCGACGGGGGGCAGAGCGTATTGGGCTGTCACCATGGAGGCCGACTCTCCCTCCCTCCCTTCCTTCCTTCCTTTTTTTCTCTACCTCCCTTTCTTCTTTTTCCCCCCTACCTCCTTTCCTTCCTTCTCTCCCCCTTAATTTCCTTCTCTCTCTCCCTCCCTCTTTTCCTTCTTTCTCATCTCCCTTCCTTTCTTCTCTCCTCCCTTCTTTCCTTCTGTCCTCCCTTACTTCCTTCTCTCCCTCCTTCCTCTCCCTCCCTCCCAGGGTTACCACCGCCTTCTACCTGCCACAACCATCCTTAAACCCAATGTGACAAAACACAACCAGAAACTCATAAACTTCCGTAATTGGGGAGGGGAGTGGGGGAGAGGGGTGAAGGGTGATATAAGAGGGGGGGAGAGGGGTGAAGGGTGAAATAAGAGGGGGGAGAGGAAATTGAGGGGCGAAATGCCTTTATTTTTTTTTCCCAGGAGTATCACCAGTCAGCACCCAAAGTACTTTTTTTTTTCTCCCAGGATCAACAACGCCCTGTAAGGATGCCGGCTATTAACTTTCTCGGCGCCAATGTAAACAAAATGCTTTAAAGACAGTGGAGGATAGTGTAGGTCGGGTCGGGTCGGGATAGGACAGGTTGAGTAAGTTATGTTTGGCTACATTTTAGTGGTTGGAATATTAATAGACGGGATTTCTTAGGTCTTACTCAATGACCATAATTGTTGTGGTTATTATTATTGTTGTTTGATATTATTACTATTATTATTATGACGGAAGGTATTATTATCATATTTACCGTTAATACTACAATTATCATTATCACCTTTATTTCCACTATTCCATTACCGTCATTATCAGTATCAATAGTGTGAGGAGAGAGCGTGTCGAGTCAGGTACTAACAGACTGGGTGTTGTTCCCGGCTAGTCGTTAAGAGGGGGGGGTGGAGGTGATGGGGGGTGGAGGTGATGGGGGGTGGAGGTGATGGGGGGATGGAGGTGATGGGGGGATGGAGGTGATGGGGGGATGGAGGTGATGGGGGGTGGAGGTGATGGGGGGTGGAGGTGATGGGGGGTGGAGGTGATGGGGGTGGAGGTGATGGGGGTGGAGGTGATGGGGGGATGGAGGTGATGGGGGGATGGAGGTGATGGGGGGATGGAGGTGATGGGGGTGGAGGTGATGGGGGTGGAGGTGATGGGGGGATGGAGGTGATGGGGGGATGGAGGTGATGGGGGGATGGAGGTGATGGGGGGATGGAGGTGATGGGGATGGAGGTGATGGGGGGATGGAGGTGATGGGGGGATGGAGGTGATGGGGGGGGTGGGGGAAGGTGAAGGTGTTGAAACTCTCTTTACTTGGTCCATCTGTGCCACGCCATTAAACTGCGACTTCCAGTAAAGTTCACAGACTGATAGCAAACTTAACTATGCTGGATCCCCGACTCCGTGTTTGGTTCATTCAGTTAATATTCCTCGTGAGTGAAGATGTAAGAACGCCGCACCTGACTGGTTGACTAAAGGTGAAACAAAACAATAAATAAATAAACTGCCACGTCACCTTAATCAGAAAAGTTGATTCAGCATAAGACAAAATAAAGTATAAATAAGAATAAAAAAAAAAATCCCATGTATTTTATCTGTTGGTAAAAAGGAATCTCCACCACCGGTTCTGGGTGTGGAGTGGTTGGGGGTCGTTAGGGAGGTAGTGTGGCGGCCAATAAAACACAGTACACCAGCACCGTCAATGAGTGTCGGCAACAAGAAGGTCGGCAGGTGATACACACTAGTGGCCGACTGAGTGTGACTATTAGCTCGACTTTACCTCATTTCAACTTGTACTGAAAACCAGACATGTTGGAGGTAATATCATTTATACTAAGCTACGTAAATTTACTAATGGTTATTATCTACTACAGTGATCACAGTAACAGCTGGAGCACCGCATTATCACTCTTAAGTCTCCGCTTTTAGTGTTTACAAACTCGAAGCAAAACAACTCGTGGTCCCTTCCTTTCCTACATCCTTTGGGAGGCGAGGAAATAACTTATTAAGAGAGTTGTTACGGGAATTTCGACGAATTACGGTAGCCAACTAGACGTGTTTACACCTGGAGACGTGAGTTGCCGTATTGTCCCGGTGAGTTTTGCCGCCGTGTAGAATCTTCGCTGAAACAATGTACAGCTCAAAAGTTCCCTGTGTTCAGAATCGTGTAATGGTGGATGGTTTTCAATACATGATTGTTGTTTACCAAGACAGAACGTGAATAAAATACTAAAATTCCTTGAGGTTATTGTTAATGAGAAACTTGGCTGGAAAAACCACATACAAGCCATTAACAGTAAAGTCAATAAACAGTGCGGTATCATGTATCACACTCGACAGTCACTCACCCTCAAAGCAACGAAAGAAATTTATTATTATCTTGTTTACCAACACTTAATACACTGTCACACACTATGGGGGGCTCTGGCTCTTCAAAAACACAACCCCTGATTACTGCACAGAAGTGAGTTGTGCGGACAAAGACCTACTTGAAAAACTAATCACACTAACAAACAATTTGCAAAATTGAAAATGTTAAAATTCGAAGATATTTACACCTACTGCTGTGCTATTTGTTTACAAATCTGTCAATCATTTGCTTGACAATAATTATTTCCAGTTCCGGAATAATCAAAGATACAACTTAAGGCACCAAGAGCTACTAAGACCCTCCCCCCCCCCCCCCCCCATGCGGTCCTCTCAGTCCCAGACCTCCATAAAACATCACGGTGTGAAGGTGTGGGACAACTTACCCCCACCCATCCGAGCAACGACTACGCTCCCTTCCTTTAAATTATCTCTTAAAAATATCTATTGTCTCATTATTAATATTTCTTGTATCACCTACTTTATATTCCTGCTTATATTGTACCACCCAAACCATTATATCATAGATTGTCATGTAGATAGATAGAAATTACCATTGTAATAATTATAGTTGCCGACTTGGACATGATACTGACAGCTCTGTCCTCTTGTTCCACCTTAATACAACCCATGTTGTAATGCTTCCCTCCCTTATCATATTTTTGTGTAACAGCTCCACTGTTAAGTATGTATATACTTATAATATAATGTAAAGAATAAAATAAATAAGTAAATAAAGTGATAACTGTGGTAACATTATGAGATGTTCTTATTACCACCATGATATTGTACTATTCCAGATGATACTAAATGTTACATAATACTTCCTTGAGATAAATGTATAGTATATATCAGGTGCCTAAAAGAGAGCTCAGGTTCTCAACTGGCTCAGCCATGTTAATATTGTTATTATTATCCACTCTGTATCTGTGTTTCTCTAACTAAATAAACAATATCAATATCAGTGAGTGATTGTAGTGATGGTACTGTGCACATTTCATCGACAATATGACTTGTTCAATACCCTAAACAGTTTCTAAACTCTTGTTAAACTTTGAGAGAGATTATGTACGTAGTTTAAATTTTCCATCAGTCTGTATTATTAACTTGAATTATACTGATTACTTGTGTTTTTAACTTACACAATTATCAATAAATAGCTTAAAAAACAAATACATAAATCTCTTACTTCCACGACCATACTTATACACGAATACACAGTAAATCCCAATGTGGTTTTTTCTTCTCTATCACAGTACCAGACCACCACAATATTACTACTAACTGCACTATAGGTCATCACACGTCACGGGCCCACTCCCTGACCTCTCTACTGCAGCAAAGGCTAACATACATTAATATCAAGTAATGGGAGAGAGGAGCTTCATAAAATTTACTTGTGACAGAGAGAGAGAGAGAGAGAGAGAGAGAGAGAGAGAGAGAGAGAGAGAGAGAGAGAAAAGAAAGAGAGAGAAACAGAAAGAGAGATGTACTGTAATCGTCTTTTCTTCCCTACCTCCCTAACCAAACGTGTAGTACTGTATATATATAAGTAGCAAGACTCCTCCACCATCCACCTAGTTATCGATGGTATTATTAACCACACCAGATAATCGCTGTCTCCCCGGCACGGCTTCACCTCAGTTGTAAAAAAATCAGAAACTCGTTAGAATTTGTTGGCGGGGGGGGGAGGAGGGGGAGGAGGGGGGGAAGAGGGGGAGGAGGGGGGAAGAGGGGGGGGGAGGGGGGAAGAGGGGGGAAGAGGGGGGGGAGGGGGGGGGAGGAGGGGGGGAGGAGGGGGGAGGAGGGGGGGAGGAGGGGGGGGTATCACAATTAAGGGAATGAACTCAAAACCTAATTAACTACGTCCCAACCTCTGAAAACTGTGAGGTACATATATACAGTACTCTTGGTCTATTAACAGCTCTAAAACACTCAATTAAGTAAACGTTATTACCTAAAACCTTATTCCAGGATTCTATTTTTTTTCATTACTTATTAATCACTTATTCATAAATATTAAAATAAAAAAAAAGAGAAATTCCACGATTGATCACGAAATGTTTGAAAAATTTATTAAAAAAGATCTTAACTTCCTATGATTAATGACAATAAGTTTCAAAGTTTTATTCGATATTGTCACAAATTGATTAAGACTCTCCAACTCAGCGTCTTCGTCAACATTATGTGTAAAATAAACGTTTCTGTGTTGAAAAAAAAAAAATAAAAATAATAAATCCTCCCAGTTTAGCCTTGTGTCCGCGATGTGGTGGGTGGCGCTCCAATACGGTGTTCTGATTGGATTTCTAGTGACTAGGAACGAATGCTTTGACGGGAGTTTCAAAGGTTAAAGCACAGAGGTGTTTCAGTAGTACAGTATAATCAAGCTGGGTGAACTGTACCGTTTACCCAACCATGATGCTCACTGACCTAACAGAAACTCATTATTCACCCTTACCAACCACACACACACGTACAGTATATCATCCCGTTCACATATTCTGTTTATTCAAAGCTGTAAAGGTTTCATGTGACCACCCGGTATATTAGTTACCAATAACCAAATTAACATAAACAGCTTACTATAGAAGTCAACATTCCTTCACGTTTTACAGGAGTTTGTGATTTAGTCCGCGTAAAGCCGATTTTTTTAATACCGCAGCCCTGTACATTTGTTTCATGCTGCGGTGGTAAAGGTGACGCCAGATGCCAGGGCAACGTAACCGAGAGGTGGGCGAGAACTCAAGAGGGCCTCTGACACCGTGTAGTGTTTGGGTGTAAAATCATCAGGTGAAATAAGCGTGGGGGGGGGGGGGGGGGCTAATCTTCAGGTGATCCTAGTTTTTGTAATGATTCACTATTTATACAGTTTCCTAATACTTATGGGCTATTTCATTTACGTGGCTCAACTGATGTGTTTGTTCGTGTGTGTGTAGAAAAAGAATTAACAACAAATTGGAAACAAAATTATAACATTCAACTTGTACAAAATAAGCTATCATATGCTGCCTTCTTTTCTGTCTTCTCAAAACTAAGCTTTCTCATCTTGCTACCATTTCCACCCAAGGCTATTCCATCATGCTATCACCCCTTACTCCCAGGATATTCCATCTTTGTTATCATCACAACCCTCAGGTATCCCATTCAAAATCCTGAAAGGGATGGAAAACGTGAACCCGGGACATTTCTTTGTGATGTCATGGTCCACCAACACGAGGACATAACTACAAACTCGCCAAGTTATCATGGAGAACGAATATAAGGGAATACTTCTTCACACAGAGGCTGGTAGACTTATGGAACGGACTAGCAGCCCAAGCTGTGGAATCCAGAACAGTTCTGGGGTGTCAAAATAGTTCTTTACAAAATCATCAAGAGCAATGGAGGGATCCCACACAGGCCACTGGCCTCCCTCCCTCGGCATGGCCAACTCTACCGGTTGGCCATTAGGTAAATAAGGCAAAACATGCTATCACCTCCACCTTAGGCTCTCCCATCTTACTCTCACTTTTACACTTCAAAGAAATTAAATATTACACATTATTGAGAACTCTCATTAGCATCACAAAACACCAACGCAATAACGTGAGCTGAAAAAATACCACCAACAAAACATTTCGGTATTTCTTTTTCACCAGAGATTATGATGATTATACGGCCAACAGTAACACACACAGTCAGCGTGTTAAAATATTTCCACCAAATCTTTATATATTTGTCTTTCTCTCTTGCAAAGACCGTTTTCGTTATCAACATGAATTGTCTTATTCTTGACCTCTGACCTTACTTTAAGACTTATCCTTGATTTAACCTTAATTGAACATTTCCCAATCTTAATCTTGACCTCTGACCTTGCCTCAGCACTCCAAACGACATCTTCCATAACATCACCAGGACAGCTTTTTTTTGTTACAGGTCACTCACGGCGTCGTTCCCAACACTAATCACTCGTACTGCACCTCCAAGGACCACCACAGTCTCAGACACATCTGGTGTGGCGTAATACAAGGTTATACGGCTGAATGATGACCACAGCGTCTTTATGAACACTAGCGTAATGACTAACTGGCGTGGTGTAGTTTGCATTATGTCATGAGGCGTAAAATTCCCCTAGAACTTCCGTGTGCCCAAGGTTGATATATTCTATAGACCTTGTGCATGCCTACATACAGAAGCGGCCTTAAGGGAAAACTGAAGACTCAACAAGCGTGAAACTAAACCCGTCAAACCTAACTATGAGTTATAGTCAGTTTGGTTTATGTCACAATGTTAAGATATCACTAATAAAGTCTTCAGGTTTCCATTAAAGCAGATTTTACACATGCGCACTTAAAAAAAAAATCGACAAAAAATTTAACACAAGAGTTTTGTTCCATACAGGCAAAATGGCGGTGTAAACAAAACATGACGTGATGTGCAAAAACAAAAGTCTCTATCCAAGGAACGGCAATACGAGGCTCAATATATCATTACCTCGTTATTCATCGTCACCTTCCGTAAGCAAAGGAAAGTTTTGAGTGTTATCTTAAGTTGGTACAAGCTCAATATAAGTTATGATAAGTTATCCTTCACAGTGGCGGCACGAGCGGCCAACACTCTCAAAGTTGGTCCTCCTCCTCCACGCTGGGGGGGGGGGGGGGGGGGGGGGGGCTTCTAACTTTTGACACCGACTTGAAAACAACAAAAGTCTTATAAAACAAAGCAAAAATAAAAATAATCGTATCACATCTCGCCTACACAGTTTTAACACTTCAAAATAACCCACGCGATTTCAAAATAAAGTCTCGGTAATGTTTAAATGACACTATAAATTATACGAATAATTAACTTAAAAAAAATTACAAACACAAACAATAAAAACCACGCATGGAAACAAACATTTTTTTTTTTTGCACTACATCTAAGACTTTATGCCAACACAACTACAATTATTCATACAAATCATAACCTTATTACATACAACCGCAATCTACCATCAATAAAATTCCTACTTCAAAACAACCACAACCTCACATTAAAACAACCACAACCTCACATTAAAACAACCACAACCTCACACTAAAACAACCACAACCTCACATTAAAACAACCACAACCTCACACTAAAACAACCACAACCTCACATTAAAACAACCACAACCTCGCATCAAAACAACCACAACCTCACATTAAAACAACCACAACCTCACATTAAAACAACCACAACCTCGCATCAAAACAACCACAACCTCACATTAAAACAACCACAACCTCACATTAAAACAACCACAACCTCACATTAAAACAACCACAACCTCACATTAAAACAACCACAACCTCACATTAAAACAACCACAACCTCGCATCAAAACAACCACAACCCCACATCAAAACAACCACAACCTCACATCAAAACAACCACAACCCCACATTAAAACAACCACAACCTCACATTAAAACAACCACAACCTCGCATCAAAACAACCACAACCCCACATCAAAACAACCACAACCTCACACTAAAACAACCACAACCTCACATTAAAACAACCACAACCCCACATCAAAACAACCACAACCTCACATCAAAACAACCACAACCTCACATCAAAACAACCACAACCCCACATCAAAACAACCACAACCTCACATCAAAACAACCACAACCCCACACTAAAACAACCACAACCTCACATTAAAACAACCACAACCTCACATCAAAACAACCACAACCTCACATTAAAACAACCACAACCTCACATTAAAACAACCACAACCCCCACAAAAACTACCACATCAAAACAAACACAACCCTTATAATAACCACAACTCTACATCAAAACAACCACAAGTTCACAACCCAGAATAACACCAAAGCCCCACAACAAAACAACCACATAAAATGAAATCACAAAGACAATACAATTCACACCATTTGCCAACACGAGTTTTAAAGTTTTGTTGAAATTTCTTAAAACATTGAAACTCCATTACACAACATGTCGAGTGAATAGTTATGGCTCAGTTGATGAGTATGTGAGTGTGGGAGGACACCTGGGGCTGGCCTAAGGCGAGGAGGATGGAAGGACAGAGGATAGGAAGGAGGGAGGTTGGAGGGAGAGAGGATGAGAGGTAGGAAAGAGAGGCATGATAGATACTGGAGAGAGAGAGAGAGAGAGAGAGATATTGGGTACAGTACATTATGGCGTGTGTCTGAGGTCGCCTGGCCTGACCTTATCTTGTTATCCCTTTGAGTGCGTCCACTGCCTCACTCGACCACCCTTCCTATACCACCCTCCCTTTTTCCAGTCTCCCCCCCCCCCTCCCTCCTAAGCTTCCAGGTCCCTACTACCCTACATTCTCCAGTGGCCAATCCCTTCACCCCATCATCCACACCCTTCACCTACCCAAACATCATGTACCACCGAACTTTTCGCATCCTGCTTCATCCACACACACACACTAATACTAATACTTTGATGTCACTCGGAATCGAGTATGACGATCATCCAGCTATGATACAATGATATGAGTTATTAAGGATGTCACCTTGGTTGGTGAGTTATGAGGTGACTAAAGCAGCCGATACGGGACCGGCAGGGTCGATCACAGATGTTGCACATGTAGGGGGCTACATCTAGTGCGGGAGGGGCGGCAGCAATCATACTAGCACGTACTGATCGCTATAAGAACAACCCAGTCACAACCACTGTAAAAATTATCAACAACTCGTAATCAACCAATGTGTTCACTCCCAGCCAATCTTATCTTACCTTATTATTATATATCAAATTTGTATCACTTATGTTGCTTGTATATTATTTGTCAATCAAGTGATCCATTCCCCAATTACGTAACTGTATATTTTCAGCCTTCCGGCTGCCATGATCTCTCAATAAACCGTTATTATTATTATTACACATACACACGTAAAGAATCCACTCTATATATTCATACCCCAAATTCTCTCGTTAACTAAACCAACACTTCACTTCCACTCCACCTACACTCATCGTCAACAGCCTCCACGCGTGCAATGCGCGCGCGCGCGCGCGCGCACACACACACACACATACATATATTACTAATTAATACACATATCAGTGTGAATGACTGTGTGAGGTAAACTAAACACAAAAGGTCAACTAAAAACGTGTTCATTGAAAAAACCCTGTAGGTTAACGTGATATACAGTAGGTGTGGCCAATAGTGTTTGAGGACGTAGAGAGGCACAGACACAAACAACACCGTATTCGTATGTCTCTTACATATTCATGGCGGGGCATAACAAGCACGACCAGACGTACACTATGCTGCGTCAGCGTAAAAATAAAATTTTCTCTCCCAGTGAGTGACATTCATTTTTGCCCAGTCAGTAAGTGAGTGAGTCAGTAAGTCAGCGGCCAAAAGCCTCGTAGTGCTGGCAGCGCAGTTCAATATACTGTATGTACAATACTTTAAATTTTCAGTAGAGCTAATGACCTCCTCGACCTGGAACCTAACAAGGGCGCCTCCAGCCACCAAGAAAAATGATGGCGGGGGTTGTGAGCACCTTACTACACTACACTACCCTGTAAAAACTAATGATGATACTCGATAACCAGGGAGGGAGGAATGGAGGGTCCTCTCCTCCTCCCACCAAGAAAAATGAAGACGGGGAACTTGAAAACACTTAAAACAAGACCAAGTAAAAACCAGTGATCGTATTCGATAAAGTGACCCCCTCCCCCGCCCCGCCCCTAGCGTCTAAGTCAGTGCAGGGCCTCCAGTCGTCTCCGGGAGGTGAAATTGCTGAACTTGAACAACTTGAACACTTCTGGAGATCATCCAGCCTCTCATTACTCCAGTGAAGCACCTAAATTACTGCCAAGACTCAGGAGCACTCAGACCCAGCTCGCTAGAACCATGACCGTAGGAAGCACAATGATAAAATACTAAATCGACTTAATTCCCATCTTGTTGTCACACCCGAGTGGCCAACTGTGCTCACCTCAGCCGCCAGTTACACCACTTAACACGTGAAGAAGAAGAAATATATGTATCAGCAAACTATAATACTCTGTATGATTGGGAACACTTGAAGATTAGTCCTACCAGCTTATTTCACCTTAAGTTCAATCACCCTAACGCTAACCTAACCTAACGCTAACCTAACCTAATCTACCATAACTTAACTTTACCCAACCTCACCTCATCAAACTTAAGCCCCAGGTAGCGTTAGGGTTTTTAATCATCAGGTGAAATAAGCTGGGAGGACGGGGGCAAATTTTCAGGTGATCCTAATATTGTTATGCAAAATATTCAAGTAATTTATACTGTAGTCGAGACACGGACTCTGCTGAGGAACTTTTCACGAACGAAAATTAGTCGCCAAAATAACAACATTAATCCGATAAAATTATATCTTCCACGTATATCAAAACATCATGAAAATTTACGCATCTGCCAAACAAATAAAAAATTACGACTTTTTTAAAATGAAGTCCACGACGATGATGACGACCAAGGGTAAACCCACGGATACTAGTGTACACCCACGGATTCTGGTGCACATATCCTTGTATCCTGGTCCCCACGCACCCTTCCGGTCTCCACGCACCCTCCCGGTCCCCACGCACCACCCCGGTCCCCACGCACCCTCCCGCCCACCACCCATAAACCAGGCTGGGCTACACCTCGTAAAAATGCAACATAAAATAAACTCATTAGCGACGCCGTAAAATGCCAGTAAACACATAATAAGAGTGCCACAACCTCCTCCCTACTGGTGCCATAATATACGGTGCCACTTTTTAACACTAGAGCACACGAAATATATTTAACACCGTGCACACTAACACAGCCGCTAAACACCACCGCAGCAGCCTCCTCCCTACTGGCATCTTATTATTACAGGGCCAATTTTAATACTATAGTGCCATACTTTTAATATTATGGTGCCACGTTCAACAACAAAAAATTTAATACCACGGTGTCAATTTTAACATTACAATACCTCTTAAAATTACAAATATTTTTAACACTAAAGTCCAATTATTATCCTTCAAATAACTGGTGCGTTTTATTGTTCTCCAACAATAACCCTAAGTTCCTATATACGCTAAGCCAGTCATTGTTAATGTTATACCACGAACCATCATGTCTGTGGTGCATGTTTCCCGTAAAGTGTGAAAATCAGGCATTCTATGCAATGCCTAAAACTTTTTGGCAAAGTATGAAATAAGCTTCTTTCAATCTGACCTTTTATACTTTACCTGGAGATTCTATACAATACCTGAAAATTATATAAAATGCGTAAATGGACTTGGGCAAAACATTAAAGACACAAATGTTAAACACAATATTGTTTATTGGCAAAATAAACTGTGTGAAACGAGACTTGTTTATAAACACGTTTATTTCCGTAACCTAGCCTAACTTGGTTAGGTTACGGGAATAAACGTGTATAAACAGGTTTCGTTTCACACGTTCCATAACACAAACCCGGTATTATATAAAATGCTTAAGAAAGGTGTACGAATGGAGTGATTTTATACTTTGCCTTGAAGTTTTAGGCATTGTATGAAATGCCTATGAATTCTACACAATACCGGATTTCACACTTTAACGGTAACATATACGAGTATAGTATAAGGGAACAACTTTTACTAATACTACACAAGTTATTTATGACACTTGTACACGAAACTGTTCTAAAATTACTGAAGGCGCGGCTGTTATCAACACTGTTACAGTTCACGTACAATAATTATTGTTACCGGCACTAGAGGACAACCAGCTGTCTGTGGAAACGGTCAAGGTATATTCTGGAAGTTGATCCTCTCTCTCTCTCTCTCTCTCTCTCTCTGGCATAAAGTTATTATCCAGTTATGAACATCTATTTCTGTATACAGTTATGATGTAATCAATGTACACACAGTCCAAAAAGTATCTTTAGGGAGTGGTCCAATGATTTTCAAAATGAACACTGCGACTCCTGTTGTCTCGATAGTGTTGTCAAAATCTTTCTTTCGTTGCCTTCTATTGTCCAACAGAAAATTGTAAAGATACTTTGTTGGTTGTTTTCTCGTGATGTAACCAATAAGCCGAGACAGTAATAATATTCAGGCAGTATATATATATAAACCACGAGTAGGACACCCGGTCTCGCCAGGGTCCGTCACGAAATACTAATATGGAAAGTGGAGGCTCAAGGCATTGTAGTGGAAATTCTGAATTGAACCAGGGGCAGGACATGGTTAACTGACAGGAAACAGTCAGTACAGATGGGACACAATCTGACTGGGAGTTACGTCACGAGTGGTGTACCCCAAGACTCGATACTCGGTCCGTCACTATTTTATTGTTATATACTTAGGACACCGATATAGGCGCTGATAGCAACACAAGTACTCTGCTCACGACACAAAAATAGGACGTGTAAATAAATCTGTTGAGGACTCCGACAAATTACAAGAAAACCTAAATAAAACTGTCGTACGGCCTGAAAATGGCCGATACAATTTAATGTGGGACAATGTTAAGTTCATAGGATAAGGAACGGGAATAAACTATAAGCTGAACAATGGAGACGACAGAGAGGAATCCGATTACAAGAAGGATTAAGAGTAATGATAAAACCTAGAGAGTAATGCGCTAGCAGACGAAACAAGGCTAACAAAGTACTAGGGTTCATATCAAGGAGTCTACTAACAGTTCAGATTTGGTCACTGTATTATAGAATGAATATCGATTTCCCAGAGAACATTCAGAGGAGGATGAAAACACTAATCCCAGACACGAGGAAACTTGTGTATGGAAACATTAAGAAAACTGAATTTGCATTTTTATTTTGTATTTTTTTGAGTTGTAGAGTGAGGGTTGATATGATCGAAGAGTATAGAATAAATGGAAGATAGGGTTAAATAAAGGTGATATAAATAAGGCGTTTAAACTACCAAATCACGAGCAAACACGCATCAATGAGTTCCAATTAGACATCTCCAGATTTAGGCGGTAATTAGGTATATTTTGGCTTGGAAATAGTGTAGTGGATGAATGGAACAAATTACCAAACATCATCATTAACTCAAACTCGCTGGGAAGCTTCAAGTATAAGTTGGATGGATATAGGAGTTACAAGAGTTAATGTAAACAGGGTCGACTTGTATGGGTTAATAGGCCCGCTGTAGTTTCTTCATTCTTATGTTCTTTAGGAGTTGTCAACACCTGAAGATTAGCACCCCCGGTTTATTTCACATTAAACAACCTAAAACTACCTGCGGAAGGCGGCGGTTAGGTTAGGCTAGGTTTGGTTAGGTTAGGCTAGACAAGATTAGGGTTAGTTAGCTCAGGATATTTATTCATCAGGAAAACTAAACTAGGGGTGCTAATCTTCACGTCACCCAATATATGTTATAAGTGCGAAATGAGCTTCAAGTATACTGACCACACTACTGTACTGGGTAGTAATGATTGTGAGGGCAGCCTTCAGACCTCTCTCAGTACCATGTATTAGCTTCTGTAAGAGTTAGACCCATAAGATAATTTAATAAAGCACACACTGTAAGAGTCACTGTACCTGGGGTTATGTCTGACTAAACCCATGACCGAGTGAATATCTGACTAAACCCATTAACTCTTTCATAAATTACCTTGTGTTGGGGTCTGTTGTATTGTGGTGAGATGAAGTGAGGTGAGTATTTGGGTGTTTAATCATCAAGTGAAATAACAGAGGCTTCCTAATCTTCATGGAATCCCAATTTTCTTATTACTGCACGGGGTACAAACGAGAGAGAGAGAGAGAGAGAGAGAGAGAGAGAGAGAGAGAGAGAGAGAGTAATAAGATGACAAGAAAGTAAAGATAGACCAATATAAAGAGAGAAAATAAGAGATGAGAGGAAGAAGAGAAATATAAGAGAATAACAAGAGAGAAGCATTATGGTTATTGCAAAAGAGGGAGAGAAGAACGATAAGAAAGAGATGTGAAGAAAAAAAGGAAGAACGGGAGAATAAAAGAGAACCAGTAAGAACAATGAAAGAAAGAAGGAAGGAAGGAAGGAAGGAAGGCAGGAAGGAAGGAAGGACGGAAGGAAGGAAGGAAGGAAGGAAGGAAAAGATGTGCAAGACCAACAACTGCAAAGAAGACAGAAAGACCCACAATCTAATCCGGATTTAACAAGACGCTGATGAAGAAAATGAGAAAATGTACAGTTAAAAAAAAAAAAAAAAAGACTCCACTGACAATCCCATTAACTAATTAAAGACATCTACCTGAAGACCACGCAGGTAAGGATGGAATAATAATTGGTATTTTAACATCTATTTACACAAAGTTTATTCCATAACGATATAGATTTATTTATTTATTTTATTATTTTTTTCGGGGGGGGGGGGGCGGGGGGGGGGCGGGGGGGGGGGGGCGGGGGGGGCGGGGCAAATTAGAAAAATACCATAACCTGTCTATACAATTAGGGAGGAGAGAATTATAGGAGATATGAAACCTTGAGTACGAGTCCTTAACCCCCTGAGTACAATAAATTAGTCTAATGAGTACGATAACCCCTTCAGTTACGAGTCCTTAACCCCGAGTACAATAAATTAGTTAAGTGAGTACGATAACAACTAGACTACAATGTATTAACCCCCGAGTACAATAAATTAGTTAAGGGAGTACGATAACACTGAGTGCGTTGTATGATACCTAAGTACGCTGATTTAAACCCTTGAGTAAGAAGACGTTACCCATTGAATACGATGACCTATTCCCTTGAGTACGATGACATTGTACTCAACGGTTTAAAGTATCGTACTCAAGGGGTTAGATTATTGTACTCAATGGGCTAGAGTATCGTATTCCATGGGTTAAAGTACCGTACTCAAGGGGTTATATTATCGTACTAAGGAACTAATATATCGTACTCAAGGGGGTTAGATTATCGAACTCAAGAGGTTAAATTATCGTACTCAAGAGGTTAAATTATCGTACTCAATGGGTTAAAGTATCGTACTCAAGAGGTTAATGGGTAAATGTGAAGGCAGGAAGGCCAAGGGGCAGAGGCAGTGAAGGATAAATGAAATTAACAGTTGTGATCCCCAGAGATAATTCATTTAGGTGGATGGAATAAAGACGGCCCGAGAACCTTTGTAGTGAGAGGGCTGTGGTCGCCAACCCTCAGACAATATTTGGAGTGGAAGGGTCGTGATCGCCAACCCTCAGACATGGAAATTTGATTGGTTAAACACGTATACAAACAGACTACCACAAACTGTATTAATTACACGTAGTACCTTTAAAATATCACGTAGGTCAAAGATCAAATAAATTTATATATATTAATGAGTATAAGAGACATATATCGTAATCGCTTTTGAAGGCCAATTATTCTGTCGGATCTAATAAGTCTTTTAATTATATTTTCTTACAGCTATGACTAAAGGATTTCGTGAACTCCAGTATTTTATTGGGAAATGGTTTAGGTGATCAGACCTTCACGCTATGTTTTTACTCGAATAGCTTTGATATTTTCTTCTCCCGTTAGTTTTTCATTGTTAGTTTGTTGTTGTTTAACGCGTTTTGGTATTTTTCTAGTGATAAGTCTGTCATTCTTTTATTTTAATTCTTCTTACACTAGTTTTTTCATGATTTGGTTTATTTTAATACTGACTCTCTCATCTGTCAGTTTGGGACGAAGCTACAGTACTTGCCACACCATCCTCGTCACCATCTCCTGCTACCACCTGAGATCCCTAGTCAGTGAATTGCTGCTTGACACCACAAACACATCCAGCGCACACAACCACGTACTGATCGCTACAAGAACAAGTCCACCCCCAACTATTGCAAGAATCATCAACAACTCGTATATAAATGGTGTTCACTCCTTACCAATCTCACTTGTCTACTGTAAATATGTTGATATCCCTTGTTAAATAACCCTCTCCCCTATGTCATTATATGTTATATAATTATGTACCACTTATGCCTGTTGTATATTTTTAGCTTGTGGCTGTACGTGCCATGAATGCCATTAAGACAATTAGTATAATGATCGCAGAATGAAAAGTGAATAACTGCTACTCTTCATTATTAATCGTTATCATTATCGTATTATCAGTAGTAGTATTTTGATTATATACATTACCAGGATAAACATAAACACAAGTACAAACATATTACCAGTAATTATACCAAGGCAAACAGAAGCAAATATTACATGAGTAATTATACCAAGATATACTATAAATTATACACAACATTAACACTACCAGAAGCTGTGCTGTACCAGAAATAGGAATTGTACACGTACTAAGAATTATTGTACCTAGACTTGTACAGTACTACGGGACAAGCTATGCCAGATTACAACAGCTACAGTAACACACCACAGCTACAATAACAGGCTACGACAGCTACAATAATACACCACAGCTACAGAAACCTAACCTACAATAGCTACAATATCGTGTGAGAAGTTACAGAGCCTTGGGGATAAGCGTTTATATCTTGTACTCAGTCTGGCAACATAACCGTTAATCCTCAGTCAATTTGATAAACAGTCTGACCGAGAACCCCAAAATAATTAAAAAAAATTTAATAAAAGTATCTCTTAATTTTAATTGTTGATAGCTATTATTTTTACTAACCCAGAATACACGCTTAAAGGCCTTAATTGTTGAAGCGTAGCAATACATCAACACAATTTTACTATCATAATTTTTCGTCATTTTAATCGGGGCTGTTTACGAACTGACCATAGCCTATGTGTTTAAAGACCTTAGTTGTCCCTACGCTGTAATATATTATACATTAACCATATGTACAATTAGTTATATAGTGTATGGACATAATTAAATACGTGGTCGTACCCCTTTTAAAACAACTATTGTGTCACCTTACCAAAACCTCGTAGAAATGTGTACCACGTGATGTACTGTAGATGGAAGTGTTACGATAGTAGTTTTATTCTACACCGTGTACACCAACCAAGATACAACACCGTGTACACCAACCAAGATACAACACCGTGTACACCACCTAAGACATACCACAAGTGTTTTTATAAGCATACACAGTACTGTATAAATACACTCAACCTACACGTTAATGCTAATATACAGTACACTCAAAATAATACAACAAACAATTGTATAGTACAGTCAGGGATAGTGTGTGACAATATGGTCAAGAGTCTCACTACACTACACAGTCTAGTTTACTGTAGTGTTCTATTGGAGAGATACGCCAGTTCACAGTTAACTCACCCGAAAACCAATCAAGGTTTTATTTAGTAAAAAGGAACAAGTTTATATAATAAAAACCAAAACAATATTACTCACAATGATATTTTCTCACTAGATATATTATAATTTTAACCTAATTTAACCTAATCTAACCTAACCATACACAACCACAAAAAGTAATCCACCCACCTACACACACACACACACACACCCAGCCACCCACACAGAGCCATCAACTACACCCACCAACACCTCCTACACACACACTACACAGGTACACATCCCTTCCACACATACAAAGAGCAACTTACCCACCCTTCCACACCCCCCACACACAAAGAGCCACCCATCCTCCCCCACACACAAAGAGCCACCCACACCCCCCCACACAAAGAGCCACCCATCCTCCCCCACACACAAAGAGCCACCCACACCCCCCCCCCCACAAGAGCCACCCATCCTCCCCCACACACATCCCTCACACACAAATTGCCACCCACATCCCCCAAACACAAGGAGCCACCCCACATCCTCCACACACAAATAGCCACCCATCCACCCACACATAGCCATCCATCCGTCCACCCACAAAGAGCCATCCACCCACATACCGTAGTTTAATGGAACAAAGGAGGTAATTATCACTTGTAAATACCTCCTCCGGATACTCATTAACTCTAATTGGCTATAGAAGATTGCCAGCCTCCCCACCTTCCCTTTATAATCCTGGACACCCGTTTGCGGTACTAATGAATAGATTATACCGTACTAACACGTATAATTTTTGGATCACATGATGAATAGACACCCCCAATTTATTTCACCTAACCTAACCTACCTCACACCATAACAGAACTTGCACTAACCTAACAAAACGTACCCTAACCTAACATAAACTAACCCACCCTACCATAACTTACCCTAACCTAACATAAACTAACCCACCCTACCATAACTTACCCCATACCCCAACCTAACATAAACTAACCCACCCTACCATAACTTACCCTAACCTAACAAACTAACCCACCCTACCATAACTTACCCTAACCTAACATAAACTAACCCACCCTACCATAACTTACCCTAACCTAACATAAACTAACCCACCCTACCATAACTTACCCTAACCTAACATAAACTAACCTACCCTACCATAACTTACCCTAACCTAACATAAACTAACCCACCCTACCATAACTTACCCCAACCTAACATAAACTAACCCACCCTACCATAACTTACCCTAACCTAACATAACATAACGTACCCTAACCAAACTCACCCTAACCTAACCCCCCTCCCCCCCACAAGGAAGCATTAGGGGGGGGGGGTAGTTAATCTTCGGGTGATCTGTAAACACTTCCTCACAAACGAGTCATTACCGCGAGCCACAACGACCTGGTAATTAGAGGAAACATCACTTTTTGAGAATTTAGCCCAGACCTAATTTGAAGGTTTTCCCGGTAGTGTCATCATTATTATTATTATTATCAGGACTATAAGATGAAGCTACCGTAGTTACTAAGGTAAGTAAGGTGGATATTTCTATTTTGTGTGTGTGTGTGTGTGTGTGAGTTGGTGTAAGGAGGAACTTAACTTGCCTATGCCTCTACTTCTGCTGCCTGCTTCTACCTCTCCTCCTGCTTCTACCTTTCCTCCTCCTCCTCCTCCCCCTGCTTCTACCTCTCTTACTTCCACTTCCTCTCTCCATTCATCCCTCCACATTGCTTCTTACTTCTCTTCCTTCTATTCCTCCCATTCTCGCCATCCCCCTTTATTATTTTACTTTCTCTCTCTCCTCCTCCTTCCTCTCACCTCTCGTTCATGTGTCTACTAATCGCCTTTTCCCCACTTCTCTCTCTACTTCCCCTCCCCTCCTCCCTTCCCCTGCCCCTCTTCCTACTACCTTCCCTCCCCTGCCCCCAACCTCTTCCACTATGTACACAAACACACACATTAAACTCCACCTCAAGTACACAGAGTAAGAGGTTAAGTCTAGGTACTGAGCCGCCCATAGTTCAATTTGTGGCCGGATGATGACGTCTTGAGTGTAAAGTTTCCCTATCACGGTCGGGTATTTCAAAGACATTTAGATCCAAAAGCTCATACAGGAATAGCAACACAGATTTTGGCATAAGGGTAGAGCTGGTTTGCACTCGGGGCACCTTCAGTCGACCAAGGTGTGATTGGGTAACTAATTTTCACTTTCACAGGTACAGTAACATCCAGGTGAGGCCAATATCATAAAGGTAGTGACATACATACATACATAAATCCCAAGTGGCAGGTGAAAAAGGTTCAGTGGAAGAACAAGAGGTGGATAGGAGTGAGTAGCATAGGTTAGATATGATCAGAAAGGAAACTAAACCCAACTACAACAAACTATAGTTATTGCATCAATCCGTTCCATAGACATCTCGAGCCTATAACATATAATCTGTGCAAAGTGAAATGGTAAAGGCAAAGTTGCAGTGTATTAGTAATATTAAAATGTACAAAAGCTAAAAGAATGATAAATATTTTATTAAACCAAGTGCATATGAACCTTAACCCCCCCCAAAAAAAAAATAAGTATATCCCCAAACTACTAAATACTTACAAATTTTAAAATCACACCTAAAGTTTAAAAATACATGAAAGTAACTCAGCATTCCCGACAGGTAACACAGCATCCCCGACAGATAACGCACTACCCCCGACAGGTAACTCACATCCCCGACAGCAAAACCACCCCTTAAAAACCTAACCTACTATTGTACTGTCACTAAAAAAATTCAACAGAAAATGGGACAGAATGTAACTTTTTTCTCTACCCCTAACTAACTTATATTTCCCTCTCACTCGCTTAAACACGCCGTTGATGTTATAAATTCCCTCTCACTCGCTTAAACACAGCATTCACTGTATATATAAATTTCCCACTCACTCGCTTAAACACACCGTTGATATATATATTCCCTCTCACTTGCTTAAACACGCTGTTGATGTTATAAATTTCCCTCTCACTCGCTTAAACACACCAGTGATATATATATCCCTCTCACTCGCTTAAAAACACTGTTGATGCCATAATACACTAAAGAACGTACAGCGCTTCAATAACCAAGGTCTCTACGTGGGTATTCTAGGCTGGTCATGGGAAAAAACCTAATATACTTCCCTTGTGATGGTAAGATATTAAGAGGAAATTACATGGGAAGAGAAGGCGGTGGGAGGTTCATTTCCAAACATATAAAAAAATTAATAAATAAATAAATTCTTCTCCACGGGATGAACAGGAGTTTATATAGACGATTTTAATAATGGGATAAAGAGGTAATTTATATAACATATATTTCAATTATGTACATTCAAAGCCCCCAAGTGATTTATAAATGTGTATGGTCTTAAGTACTTAAATAAATTAACTACTAATAAAGCATAGTTATCATTACTACTTTTATTATTATTATTATTATTATTATTATTATTATTATTATTAATATAATTCAGAAGAAAACTGATAAGCCTCAAGTTAAGTTAATCTACCACCTCAAGTTAAGTTAATCTACCACCTCAAGTTAAGTTAATCTACCACCACAAGTTAAGTTAATCTACCACCTCAAGTTAAGTTAATCTACCACCTCAAGTTAAGTTAATCTACCACCTCAAGTTAAGTTAATCTACCACCACAAGTTAAGTTAATCTACCACCTCAAGATAAGTTAATCTACCACCTCAAGATAGGTTAATCTATACACACGTCAGGAAGGAAGGACAGGATATATGAAGCTATGTTGCCGATTCAAGTCATCTGGCCGAGCCTTGTGGATTCGGAGCTTCATTGAACTGCTGCGGGATTTTTTTGTGCCGGGTATTAATGATGATGACAATTCTGAAGAAACTGCTCGCGGAGGGTGGTACCCTGACCCTTGTCTCGGGCGTGTGTAACAACTGACCAGAACCTTAAGGAGATATCTTCTAAGTCCAAGAATTCTACTTCGTCTTCAGCAGTCTACAAAATTGGGACATATAAGAGTAAATGCAAACCGCAGTCAACTCCCAAGTTTACGTCTCCGAGTTCTGGAATGGCAATAGTAGCAGAGATGACGTGCCGAACATTGAAGGCAAGGAATCTATTGAGAGTTGGCGTTGTGGTTGGAATCACAAACCACACCTGTGTCGTTTCAAGCAATACACTTGTAACAAGTGTGAGAAAAATGGCCATCTGCAGGAAATATGCCGCAGGGCTGATAAATCTGCAGAAACTCATGTACTGCAGCCGGCAGCTGATGGCTTGCAGGAGCCTTCCAGTACTTTCGACCCTGGAGCGACAAACATTTTAGAAACTGGGACAAGTGACAATGAAGTGTAACTCGATTCATTGTATAAGTTCAATGGCGATAATCCTTCAGACTCTCCTATACTTATACCGGTTGACATTGATGGTATTAGAGTAAACATGGAATTCGACATCGGAGTCTGCAAAATTGTAAAGAGTCATGAGACTTGAAAAGTTATGGAAAGAGAACGGAAAAGTAGAACTAGAATTGGAACCAGTTGTTAAGAGTCTCAAAACTTATACATATCAGCTAGTGGCTGTGGTTGGTAGTGCTGTGGTTACCGTGACTTATGAAGGAACGTCTCGTGAATTATTTTTTTTGATTGTGAGAGGATGTGGCCCAACATTGCTTGGTCGTGACTGGCTCAAAATTATTGATTTGGACTGGAGTAAAAATAAATTGTTGTCAGTTTCTGGTTCAAGCAAAACATGTGACAGTGTGTTGACGAAATACAGGTCTGTGTTTGAAGATGACATTGGTTTATTCAGTGGACATAAAATGAAAATTCATGTGGATAAGGATGCCAAACCAATCTTTCTCAAGTCCAGTCTGTACCTTATACGTTGCGTGAGATAATTGAGGAAGAGCTCAACAAACTCCAGACTGAAGGTATCATAAAACCAATCGCATTCAGTGATTGGGCATGTCCAATAGTCCCTGTGAAGAAATCTGATGGCAGTGTGCACATTTATGGGGACTATAAAACTACTATAAATAGGTTTTCCAAACTCGATCGCTACCCACTACCTAAAGCAGATGATCTATTTGCGACTCTCGGGAGTGGAACTTCCTTCACCAAGCTTGATCTTACCTCTGCATATGCTCAAATGGAACTTGACGAGGAGTCACAGAAATATACTTGTATTAACACCCATAAAGGATTGTTTGTTTACAACAGGTGCCCGTTTGGAGTCCGGTCAGCTGCTGCTGTGTTTCAAAGACACATGGAAAGTCTTTTGAAGTCCGTCCCTCAAACTGTAGTATTTCAGGATGATGTTCAAGTGACGGGTAGGTCAGAAAAGGAGCATTTGGGAAACTTGGAGGAGGTATTACGCCGCCTTGTTAGAGTTGGGTTGAAACTAAAACTTCAGAAATGTGTGTTTATGGCACCTGAGGTAGAGTTCCTGGGTCGTAAGGCTACGGCCAGTGGTATCATGCCGACTCCGTCAATAACGATGGCTATCAGAAATGCTCCCAAACCAAAGAATGTTTCGGAATTAAGAGCATTTTTAGGGATGTTGAATTACTACTGTAATTTTCTGCCAAATTTAAGCACTTTACTTGAGCCATTACATGCATTGCTGCAGGAAAGATAAGAGTTTGGAAATGGTGTTCTGATCAGGAAACTGCTTTTAAGAGGCTAAGAAACTTGTATGTTCTTTTCATCTCTTAGTTCACTTTAATCCCAGTAAAAAACTTGTTTTGAGCTGTGATTCATCTTCATATGGTGTTGGTTGTGTTTTGCAACAATACAATGAAAATGGTAGACTTCAACCTGTTGCTTTTGCCTCTCGCACTTCGTCTTCAGATGAGCGTAATTATTGTATGGTGGAAAAAGAGGCTTTAACTTGTGTGTTTGGAGTAAAAAAGATGCACCAGTATCTGTTTGGTTATAAGATTAAGCTTGAAACGGATCACAAACCACTGATAACATTGTTGGGGGTTAAATAAAGGAATCATCCCTAATGCTTCTGGACGTATTCAGCGATGGGCTTTGGTGATGTCTGGTTATGACTACAACATAAAGTATAAACTAGGTAAAACTAATACCAGCGCTGCTGCACCGAGTTGCTTACCCCTTCCTTCTTCGACTGTTGTAACTCCTCAGTCTCCCGAGTTGTTGCTTGTAATGCAATGCTTCGAAGACGATGTGTCGCCAGTGACAGCCCAACAATTAGGTTTCTGGACCAACAATGATCCAATCTTGCCATGTGTAAAGAGGTGCATTTTGATTGGTAGAACATTCCATAAAGTTTGTCATCAGAGACTAAGCCATATGTCAGTAGGAAAAACTAACTCGGTTCAGTCAGATTGTCGAGTGTGGGGGTCGAGAATTGTGGTGCCGACAAAGGGAAGCTCTAAACTTCTCTCTATTACACGACTCTCACCCTGGTATTGTTATAATGAAATCAATGGCTAGGTGTCATGTGTGGTGGCCAAATATGGATAGGGATCTTGAGATGTGTGTTTGTAGGTGTTCTAGTTGTCAGGAGCTCGGGAAAAGGTTACCCAAATCTCCTATTCACCCATGGTCATGGCCCTCGAAACCGTGGTCGAGACTCCATATAGATTTTGCAGGTCCTTTCATGGATAAAATGTTCTTGATTGTGATGGATGCTTACTTAAAGTGGATTTGAATGCACAATAATGACTTTAATTACATCATACAATACAATAGAATCGCATAAGCTAACATACCACCCCAATATAAGTTAACCTACCACCCCAACATGTTACGCTACCATTCCGAAAACACACAAATCTACCATCCCAAACAAGTTAATCAACGACCTTAAAACAGGTTATCCTCCCCCCTACACCCCCCCCCCCCCCCCACAAGAGGCGTCAATATTAACGGTAAAAAATCCATAACATTGTAAACAAAGACGACTCCTGAAATATTCGCCGGCAGCGTCTCGACCCGCGAGCGTGTCCCCAGCCTCGACCACGATCAATAGTCCAGACCAAGGAGAAAAGCTACAAGTGAAGGCATTGAGACGTGCGTCTTTGTTGCAGGCCTTACGCTTGACGGCGCGGCCACACACACTTAGACTGGACTCCCTCTTTTTACCCCCTTGGGTTTTTGTGCCCAAGCGGCGTTGTACTGTCGACCGTCAGTCCCCAGGCCACAGAGGCGGGCACTCGGACGCCAGAAATTTTACCGCGAAACTGTCTTGGCCCAGAAAAAACAAACTTCAGTGCACAAGGCGGGAATAAATATTAGAAGATATGAAAGACATGAAATTATAAACGTACAAACCGGGACAAATATATAATGAATAAGAGAATGACACAAATGTACATCAATAATAATAACTAAAGAACTAGACAATACAAGAATATGATATACTCAGATGCTTATATAAAACCCACCTTCTCCTTGCACGCGGACGGTCACAGGTTCGATTCCCGACCGCAGTGAAGGATTGGGTTCCCTCCTTGAGCACCGGCCCTTGTACACTCCAGCAGTATAAACCATCAACTATGTCTGCCGCTGGTGGTCTATAAGGACTTCACGTGTATTACTGTCTCACAATCTCTCAAACGTATATCGAATTTGATGAAAAAAAACAATAAATGAGAAAAAAGTGAAGAAAAAACAGGAAAAAAGACGAAGAAAACAAGTAATAGCCATCACGTTACAAAAATACCCAACATTTTCTGTGTAATGTAATAATCCTATTGTAAGTTTATGACAAGTTTGATAAAAGGATCTCCGGTGATTTATGTGTAATGGGGAACTGAAGAATAACAGACAGACACATTCGAGACGGATGGACATACAGACAACAATACTCTCATACATGAAGTGGAATAACAGGAAATAATAAAGTAACAAAAATATTAATAGCTGAATAAAAAAAAATCTAAGAATAATAAATAAATAAATTAATTCATAACAGTAACTAAGAAATACTTAATAAACTAAAGAATAAACGTGTTAATACTACTCGTACTATTAATAAATGCAGAGAAAAATACAAAATACATAATTATAAAAAAAAAAAAAAAAAAAGAACGCAAAAAAAAATTATACAAACAATAATATTATCAAATAAATATATACAGTAATTAACAGCAAATGTAAGAAAAAACTAACACGTGCACATAACAATAACAACAAAAATAGAAATAAACAACAATACTACTAATAACAATGACAACGACAATAATGACAACTACAACAATAAATATATGTAACACTGTCATCTTCACACCGTCACTACACCTAAATGTCAGGGAGTAATCACCATGACGACCACCACCCACAATATTTTACCCCTACCGCCCCCCTCCCCACCCCACATTTACCATCACCATTAAAAAAAGTGTGTGTGTGTGTGTGTGTGTGTGTGTGTGTGTGTGCGTGCGCGTGTGTGTGTGTGCCTGCGTGTGTTCCAATAAACTATCATAAGGTGCGTTACTGAGGGATGCTTGGTTGACCCTCACCTTCCCCATGTTCATTATTCACGATATATACTACACAACAAGGGAGTTCTAGAGGTCACATGTAAGCTGCTTTAGTGAGGACTGCTCGAGGATTTATTTTTTTTAAACCTCACCTAGGGGAAAATAACCCCCCAGTAGAGATTGACATTCATTTGGCTAAATAATTCAGGCAAAAAAAAAAAAAAAAATCGCCCTTACTTAACTATATCAAAGTGCCGCCTTTCCTGACCTCACTAGTATTGTTTCCCCACATGAGGAAGTTCTCTTTTTTAATGTTATATATATTCGCCATGAAGTACTACCTGGTTCATATTTCCCCATCAGTATACACCATAAGGCAGAAAATGCTCGGTGATCTACAGTAATATCACTTAGTCATTACATACTTCGTTAACTAAACAATTACTCTACCTTAATATAGCTCTACATGTATACTGCATCTTTACCTACCTACAGCGTCATCTACCAGCTTTATACATGGATCATCATTTATTATGTATACATCTACCACGTATATATTAAAAGTTTAATCTACCACAATAAAAGTTACATCTACAACTTATTAAGAGGCTCCACGAATCCCCTTAAAAGTGGCCCCGACTCTTTAAAACAACTGACCAGAAAATCAGAGAATAATGTTCCATTGACTTCAAACGACGTTTATAAATCAGGCAATTATTCCACACAATTATCGGATCATATTTTTTTCCTCCTCTCACGAGATGGAGAAAAAAGATTGGGGTTAGTTCCTTTATAGAATAGTTCATAACCTAAGATAAATTTAGATGTTTATATGATAGTGAGATAAAATACTTGAATATTTTGATAAGTTAGGAAAATGTTTTTTTTTGGGGGGGGGTGTATCAACGTAACCTTGGCATTATCAATGTTGTGGGCAAGCTAAGTAGGTCACTGAAGGTCATCTGCACCACCAATTTAAATATCTCGCCAGGACGAACAAACTTAATCAAGTGTCATTAAATTTGAACTTATGACTCAGGAATTATAGTTATTATAAGATTATTTCATATTTTTTTTTAGTATATAAATAACGCCAGGGAGAGAGGAGGCAGGTGGTGTTGTCTCCGCCTAGCCGCTGACTGACGATATGAGAGCCAGGATGACTTGTACTGTTGGTAGAGGCGAGAGTTGGTGAGTATTAGTCCGGGGTGCAAGTGAATTGTGGTAGGCAGAGGTTCAGTAAGCTGGAATACTGATACAACTGGCATGGGTTCGCCCGCCCAGACACCCTCGAGAACCTATGGTGGGTGAGTCTCGTGATACTCCTGCGACTGTGCATTGCTGGAGGTTTTCTGGTGAGGTATTTATTGTTGCTTTGATGCTTTTGTTTTAGTGCGTGGAATCAAGGAAGCGAAAGACCACAACACACTCAGATCTAGGTTTCACTCAAGTAGTTTTGGCCAGAGGTTTGACCAAGTTTGTAATGGTAAGATTTCAGGTAAAAGTGAAACCCAAAATATCAACTCTACGATGATGGTTGATGGTGTCAAAATTATCTTGGACTGATCCGTCATGCCTATTACCAAATGTTATGCACTGTACTGTACCGCACTGTACTGTACATGGGTTTAACAGTATTAAAGTAATCCATGTTGGGTGCACCACACTCGGCTGTACCTGCGAGGTCTACCGGTAGTGTTAAGGATGTGTGTTCTCTGGCATTAAACTTTCTATACTATGAGGTCGGGGCAAAAAGAGTGAAGTATAATGGAGGGTTACATAATCTGTAATATAATAAACTGGACTGTATGTCAAGTGAAAAAATATCGTTTACGTGTAATAACAAAAGACTAGGAGGTAGTGTGGACCGCTGCAGTGGTCAGAGGAGCACTGACACCAACACCCCGAAAAGAAAATAGTAAGACGAAAGACCACGGGAGGACAATGTTGCAAGTAAAGATCAGTACACCACACTCTTCCACACGCTTTGTAAATGGCAACAGTTTAAATACTACAGTCTATTGATATAAGTATTCAATATTTGAGGACTGATAACTCGGCAGCAGAACGACCACCGAGGAAAACCTTACCCTCGACAGCTGACTAAACTATTACCCTCTAAGTATTGGAGGTATATGACTATTGATTCCCGCTTCAATATCGTTGTGACTATTGAGGTCAGGGAAAATCGGGCCATAATTTGAAGGGTTGGATTTAAAATTATAAAGGGGGTTGACTTTATCATCTTTCTTCAAAATCGGAGACGGACAAAAGCACAAAGAGGTAGTAAAGGTATGAACCCCATCCAGACTCGAACCCCATCCAGACTCGAACCCCATCCAGACTCGGAGCCTCGTCACGTGTTAAAACATTCACCACTCTTTTGTTGACATCTTTTTGTTTCCTTTATGAAGAGCAAATTTCAGGCGCCTTCAGATCCAGGAGGGGGGGGGGGGGGTTACCTGCTCGTCCTCCTGAAGGGTAGAGAGCTGGAGCCGAACACCTGAGAGAGTAACTGGCCTCCTCATGGATTTACTGGATTGGACGAACATTTATTGAAACTGGGTCTTAATGATAAAACAAGACAGACAGAGACAGGCAGAGATAGAGACAGACAGACAGACAGACAGACACATACAAATTCTCTTCACATAGTCACATCGTTTTACACTGGAACAAAAATATGTACATAAATTTAGAATATCATAGTCAGACATGGACACTGAAATACGCATTCTCTCACTCTCTCTCTCTCTCCCATACAGTACACACTAGCACAAACTCACATCTACAAACAAGCATAAAAACACACACACAAATAGGAAAAGTAAAACAAACGCAAACCAGCACAAAAGACACATACAATACATAAGCACACGCACACACACAAACCATACCCACACAACCACACACACACAACCATACCCACACACACAGTACATGTATCTCTTAAAGGCTGATCCACCTTCACATTTACCCATTCATATATTCATTACTTCAGTTTCACTGCCCTGCAAAAATTTATTGCTGTCAAAAAGCTTTTGTGCCTAACCCAGACCTCGGCCACTCAGGAAGCATTTTACCGACCTCAGCCACTCAGGAAGCATTTTACCGACCTCAGCCACTCAGGAAGCATTTTACCGACCTCAGCCGCTCAGGAAGCATTTTACCGACCTCAGCCACTCAGGAAGCATTTTACCGACCTCAGCCACTCAGGAAGCATTTTACCGACCTCAGCCACTCAGGAAGCATTTTACCGACCTCAGCCACTCAGGGAGCATTTTACCGACCTCAGCCACTCAGGGAGCATTTTTGACCTCCGCCACTCGGGGAGCATTTTACCCAACCTCGGCCAATCAGGGAGCATTTTACCGACCTCAGCCACTCAGGGAGCATTTTACCGACCTCAGCCACTCAGGGAGCATTTTACCTACCTCGGCCAATCAAGGAGCATTTTCCCTATTCAGCCACTCGAGGAACATATTACCGACTTTGCCCACTCGGAGCATTTTACAGACCTTGGCCACTCAGAGCACATTGTTCCTGTCATGGCCACTCCGAGAACATTTTACCGACCTTGGCCACTCAGAGAGCATCTCTCCAAGCCCTTCACAATTTACCCGGACGAGAATGAATACAATACCTCAAGAATGACTTCCAAAAGGGCCGTGAATTTGTGGCGAAAATATCTGGTACGAGAGAGAGAGAGAGAGAGAGAGTGGGGAGGGAGAGAGTGGGGGAGAGAGAGAGTGTGGGGGAGAGAGAGAGAGAGAGAGTGGAGAGAGAGAGAGTGGAGAGAGAGAGTGAGAGAGAGAGAGAGAGAGAGAGAGAGAGAGAGAGAGAGAGAGAGAGAGAAGAGCGAGAGAGGAGAGAGAGAGAGAGAGAGGAGAGAGTCTATATTTCAGTTTCGTTGTAATACTAACCCGGTACTGTCACCAACACACATCCCCACTGTAATAAAAACAATGGAAATGTTGCTCATGCAGCGAAAGGGGACAGCATTCAAATACACACACACACACACACACACACACTGCATACATCCACACATACACATAGTAAGAGAGTGAGTGAGTCAGAGAAAGAAAGTGAGAGAATATCACTATGAAAATGTACCGTGTTGCATGACCTTGCATGAGGTAAAGGTGTGTAGACAAATACAGGTGCAGTAGCTCACAGTAAAGGTCACACACACACACACACAAAGGTCAGGGCAGACGACATTCTCCAACATGAATTTTCTATATCGTAAGAACACCGCCAGAACAAGCACTCGGCAACGCCTGGCTCTCTCTCGCACCCTCTCTCTAGCACGAGCACTCAGCAATGCCTGGCTCTCTAGCACAAGCACTCTGCAGTGCATGACTCACTCACTCTCTCTCTCTCTCTCTTTCTTTAGCACAAGCACTCAGCAATGCCTGACTCACTCACTCTCTCTCTCTCTCAGCACGAGCACTCAGCAATGCCTGGCTCTCTAGCACAAGCACTCGGCAGTGCCTGGCGCTATCTCTCTCTCTAGCACTCGGCAGTGCCTGGCTCTCTTTCTCTCTCTCTAGCACTCGGCAGTGCCTGGCTCTCTTGCTCTCTCTCTAGCACTCGGCAGTGCCTGGCGCGCTCTCGCTCTCTCTCTCTAGCACTCGGCAGTGCCTGGCTCTCTCGCTCTCTCTCTCTCTCTCTAGCACTCGGCAGTGCCTGGCTCTCTCTCTAGCACTCAGCAATGCCTGGCTCTCTAGCACAAGCACTCAGCAGTGCCTGGCGCGCTCTCGCTCTCTCTCTCTAGCACTCGGCAGTGCCTGGCTCTCTCGTTCGCTCTCTAGCACTCAGCAATGCCTGGCTCTCTCGCTCGCTCTCTCTAGCACTCGGCAGTGCCTGGCTCTCTCGCTCTCTTTCTCTAGCACTCAGCAACGCCTGGCTCTCTCGCTCGCTCTCTCTAGCACTCGGCAGTGCCTGGCTCTCTCGCTCGCTCTCTCTCTCTCTCTCTCTAGCACTCGGCAGTGCCTGGCTCTCTCTCTAGCACTCAGCAATGCCTGGCTCTCTAGCACAAGCACTCAGCAGTGCCTGGCGCGCTCTCGCTCTCTCTCTCTCTCTCTAGCACTCGGCAGTGCCTGGCTCTCTCGCTCGCTCGCTCGCTCTAGCACTCGGCAGTGCCTGGCTCTCTCGCTCTCTCTCTCTAGCACTCAGCAATGCCTGGCTCTCTCGCTCGCTCTCTCTAGCACTCGGCAGTGCTTGGCTCTCTGGCTCTCTCTCTAGCACTCAGCAATGCCTGGCTCTCTCGCTCGCTCTCTCTAGCACTCGGCAGTGCCTGGCTCTCTCGCTCTCTCTCTCTCTCTCTAGCACTCGGCAGTGCCTGGCTCTCTCTCTAGCACTCAGCAATGCCTGGCTCTCTAGCACAAGCACTCAGCAGTGCCTGGCGCGCTCTCGCTCTCTCTCTCTAGCACTCGGCAGTGCTTGGCTCTCTGGCTCTCTCTCTAGCACTCAGCAATGCCTGGCTCTCTCGCTCGCTCTCTCTAGCACTCGGCAGTGCCTGGTTCTCTCGCTCTCTCTCTAGCACTCAGCAATGCCTGGCTCTACCCATCTACTCCTCCCTACCTAAGTCACACGCTTAGGAAACCAACGCCAGACGAACATTCGCTCACTTTCTGCCTACAGTCAGTGGAATATTGGCAGCTATATGACACAACAGTGATGTAAGCATCGCGTCGCCTGCCCCGGGGGTGAGACTCTACCAGCCGGCCGGTTTAATATCCAATTAAGAAAATAAAGGATCAATTATAAACACCTATAAATATAAATACATTTATATTTATTTATTCATCTATCTGTATATAGTCATAAAAAAACTGCCACAATCTTACGCTTTTATATAAACGATTTTTTTAACGATTTTGTAAAGGTTATTTGCATATAAATGTGAACACGTCGCCCAAATTATATAATATTTGTCTCTTCCAAGTTGTTCTCTTGATGGTAAGGGAGGGAGGGAGGAGGGGAGGAGGGAGGCGGGGGGAGGGAGGAGGGGGGGAGGGAGGCGCGGGGAGGGAGGCGCGGGGAGGGAGGCGGGGGGAGGGAGGCGGGGGGAGAGGAGGCGGGGGGAGGGAGGCGGGAGGTGAGAAGAGGGAGGGAGGGAGGAAGGAGGGGGAGGGAGGAGGGAGGGGAGAAGAGCGAGGGAGGGAGGGAGGGAGGGAGGGAGGGAGAAGGGGGGAGGGAGGAAGAAGGGGGGAGGGAGGAGGGGGAAGGGAGGAGAAGGGGAGAAGAGCGAGGGAGGGAGGGAGGGAGGGAGGGAGGAGGAGGAAGGGAGGGAGAAGGGGGAGGAAGGGAGAAGGGAGAGGGAGGAGGGGGGAGGGAGGGAGAAGGGGGGAGGGAGGGAGAACGGGGGAGGGAGGGAGAACGGGGGAGGGAGGGAGAACGGGGGAGGGAGGGAGAAGGGGGAAGGAGGGAGAAGGGTGGAGGAGGTGGGAAGGACGGGAGTGAGGAAGGAATGGAAGGAGGAAAAAACCAAAGATAGGAGGAAAAAATGAGAGGGATGAGAGAAGGAAGAAAAAGAGGGACAGATGGAGAAGAAAGGAGAGAGATGGAGAAAAAAAAAGTGGGAAAAAAAAAGAGGAAGAGAAAAATGAAAGGAGGAAAAAGAGAGATGGAAGGAAAAAATCACAGACGGAAGAAGGAAACAGAAGTACAATGACCCTAATTAACCTGTACACTCAAATTACTTCATCACCAACCTTACAAACAGACAGACACACAACACGATCTTATCTCGTATTGTGTGTGTAATTATCTCACTATATAACTCCAATTATCCCCACTAGTATTTATTAATACACATCACTATACTTCACTATACTTCATTATATACATCACTACTTCATCACTATACATTATCACTACTTCATCACTATACTTCATTATATACATTATCACAACTTCATTATCAGAAAATTTTGAGTATAAGATAGAAATTATTACCTTTTATTTTCATCTCCACTTACTAACTCACTCACTCACTCACTTATTCCCTCCCTTCATCCCTCCCTCACTTACTCCGTCCCTTCATCCCTCCCTCACTCACTCCCTCCCTTCATCCCTCCCTCCCTCACTCACTCACTAACTCCATCCCTCCCTCCCTCACTCACTCACTAACTCCCTCCCTTCATCCCTGCCTCACTCACTCACTCACTCCCTCCCTCCCTTCATCCCTCCCTCCCTCACTCACTCACTCCCTCCCTTCATCCCTCCCTCCCTCACTCACTCACTCCCTCCCATCCCTCCCTCCCTCACTCACTCACTCCCTCCCTCCATCCCTCACTCACTCACTCACTTACTCCCTCCCTTCATCCCTCCCTCACTCACTCACTCCCTCCCTCCCTCCCTCACTCCCTTCATCCCTCCCTCACTCACTCAATAAACCATAGGCCGTCTGTAATAAACCCCCCCCATAACCTTTAACCTAACCCAACCCCACCTTACCACAACCTAACCCAACCCAACCTTACCACAACCCGACCCAACCTTACCACAACCCAACCTTACCACAACCCAACCTTACCACAACCCAACCCAACCCAACCTTACCACAACCCAACCCAACCCAACCCAACCTTACCACAACCCAACACCACCTTACCACAACCCAACCCAACCCAACCTTCCAGCAACCCAACCCCACCTTACCACAACCCGACCTTACCACAACCCAACCCAACCTTACCACAACCTAACCCAACCCCACCTTACCACAACCCAACCTTACCACAACCCAACCCAACCTTACCACAACCCAACCCAACCTTACCACAACCTAACCCAACCCCACCTTACCACAACCCAACCTTACCACAACCCAACCCAACCTTACCACAACCCAACCCAACCTTACCACAACCCAACCCAACCACAACACTGCACCAAGTCATAAAAATAAACCAAGTGACTGGTTCTAACACTCTTAAGACGGGTGATGGGACGTCAATTTACACCAGTGATTTACAACTTATTCTGTATGTAAATAATTTGACTATAGCGACTAATTTACAGTATTTTTTCCTATACAGCGAAATCTCCATATAACGGACTCCTTTCTTCATATAATCCGTTAAATGGGAGTAAACATCTAATATTTATTCGATATAACGGACATTCCTCTATATCGTTCGTTAAATGAAGGTTACACTTCTAACAGACCCTCGATATAACGGACTTTCCTCTATATCGTTCGTTAAATGAAGGTTTCACATCTAACAGACCCTCGATATAACGGACTTTCCTCTATATCGTTCGTTAAATGAAGGTTACACATCTAACAGACCCTCGATATAACGGACATTCCTCTATATCGTTCGTTAAATAGTCTTCACTGTATGTAAATTAAGCTAACGTAAATAAATCGACTCTAGCGACACATTTACAGTGATTTACAGTATGTGTGTGGAAATTATATAACATTCGCTTAAAGAAATCCAGCGATTGACATATAGACCACCGATAGATAAATAGAAGCCACCGGTAGATAGCAGAAACCCACTGATACATATATAGAAACCCACCGATAGATAAATAGAAACCACCGATAGATAAATAGAAACCCACTGATAGATAAATAGAAACCCACTGAGAGATAAATAGAAACTACCGATAGATAGCAGAAACCCACCGATAGATAAATAGAAACCACCGATAGATAGCAGAAACCCAACGATAGAAACCCACCGATAGATAAACAGAAACCCACCGATAGATTAAAGAGACCTACACACATCGATCACTGGACGGCCACCTTCCATAACTGTGTAGCGAGTCAAAATACTGATATGTAAATGGGGAAACCGAGAGAGAGAGAGAGAGAGAGAGAGAGAGAGAGAGAGAGAATAATCCTAACAACAACAACAATAATAATAATAATAATAATAATAATAATAATAACAACATTAATCCTACCAACAATAATACTGTAATAATAACAATAATAACAGCGAGACAAAGTAGTGAGGTTAACAACGTGTACACCTAAATGGGAGCCACTGGAGCCATTTCCCCTTCCATACACTACACTCGGTCCCTTTTCTTTCCCTCTACTCACTTTCCATTGATCTCTTTACGCAAAATACACCTCTTGTTATACACCAATAGGGGGGAACTGTATTTGACAACGCTCCGGATGGCTGGCTATATTTTTATACACCCTATGTAAATAAATAGCCATGCAAACAAACACCCTATGTAAACAAACACGCTATATAATATTTCATTTTTACACCGCGGTTCATATAAATAATACCCGCCCCTGGAGAGCTTTTGTTTTTATCTGGCAAAAAAAAAAAAATATAAAATAAAATGAAGTAAAAACAATGTGACGTGGTATTTTAAGTGTGGTAACCCGTAAGCTATATGTTAAATTGTTAAATAACAATTTAACACGTTAAAACTAAACATTATGTTAATATAGGTTAAACAATAATAAGCTGATATATGCATTACAAGATATGAGAAACACAAATTGACCGTCAGCTTACAGAAACGGCACACAAGCTAAACTAAAACAGCTAAAATAGTACTTGTGTTTCAAGGCCACCAGCCAGCTATTATTACAATAACAAGCTAAACCTAAACAGCTAAAATCCCCCGTGTGTGTGTGGGTCATCAGAAGCTAAAATTACAATAAACACGAGCTAAAGCACAGCTAAAATTGCCCAAGTGTGAGTCGGTCATTAGAAGCTAAACTTACAATAAACACGAGCTAAAACACAGCTAAAATTGTCCAAGTGTGAGACGGTCATTAAAAGCTAAACTTACAATAAACACCTGAGAAGCCGAGACGCCACAGAAACCAAGTCCCACTCCAGCTAAGATTTCCTCTATAGCTGCTTATATATAAATGCTTAAACACTTGACCAATAAGATTTACGACTAACTATTATGTCTAAAGGCACTTGAAACACTATTCCCTCTCAGATGACACTTACTAAACCATTTCCCTCTCAATAAACACTTCACAACATTCCCTCTCAAAGAACACTAAATAAACCATATTCCCTCTCAACTCAGAATCCCAAACAGTTACGATCATCACCCAAACGCAATTAAATCTCTCTCTCTCTCTCTCTCTCTCTCTCTCTCTCTACTAATGACTGACAGGAGCATCACAACCAGCACTTTACAGACAGACACACGCCTTAATAAACACAGGCTTCCTACCTCGTCTCTCCTCCCAGGCTGCAGGGAGAGTTCGTGTTAAAGTGCTTACTCAACTGTAGCTCGTCACCACCGGCTGCAGTCAATGGACACGTACTCCACTCAAGGAGACACCTGACCGAAACTCACCTGTAAAAAAAAAAAAAACACACGATATAAAAAAACACGTGAATATTTTGGTTGTAAAAAATGTGAGGTTTGATACGAGGTCTTTACCCTCTCTTCCTAATACCTCCCTCGTGTCTCTCCCTAATCGATAAATAGGTAAAAGTCCTTTTTGTAGGTATCCCTGTATTCTGTATGGCATATAAATTACAACGAGAAAACATTATACACAATGTGAGGTCCTCGGCGTATTATCGACTAACTCGCCAATTCAATTTTTTTTTAGGCATTTGACTAGGGAAAGCAAAAGGCTATTCTTTTAATCTAGAAACAGGAACATTGGGGCCCCAGTATGGCAAGTTCGTCAGTCATACGTAGAAGTGACTCATATCAAACCAAGAATAAGAACTCTGATTTGTGTTGCGGATAAAAATATAAAAGTTTAATTTCCATTTTTTTTCTCCAAGTAGTCGTCACAACCACAACCCTCCAGCTCTACATAGTGCCAGAGCCAATGGTGGTGAGGTTATGATGTATTAACCGAGCTTCAACTAAAGTCATTTAACTTCTATTCTTAGTTAGTAAATACACAATTCAATTACAATTTACGAGAGATAAATCCCTTTCTGAGCCAAGGATCGTCAGGGGACAAAATATACACATGGTAAGTTATTTCAACCTAGGACAGCCCGAGCAAAAAAAAAAAAAAAAAAAAAAAAATGTAAAAAAAAAAAAAGTTGAAGTTTAAAGTATTCTAAATCATTGGCTGAAGAACACTTATAACTAAACATTGAAAGAAAAACAAACCAAAATAACTATAAACATTGGCAGAAAAAACACCTAAAATAAGTAAACATGGTGAAAAAATCTAATAATAACTATAAACATAGGCAATAAACATTTAAGATAACTAAACATTGGTAGAAAACCATAAATTAACTAAATATCGACAAGAAAACATCCACAACAACTATCAGACAGAAGCTAAATATTTAAACATCAACATAAATAAATACACTAAAGCTAAACATCTAGTCAAAACAACTAAACACTGGTGGTAGAGAACAACAACACCACAACTAAACACTGGTGGTAGAGGAGAACACCACCACAACTAAACACTGGTGGTAGACAACAACACCACCACAACTAAACACTGGTGGTAGACAACAACACCACCACAACTAAACACTGGTGGTAGACAACAACACCACCACAACTAAACACTGGTGGTAGAGAACACCACCATCACCACAACTAAACACTGGTGGTAGAGAGCAACACCACCACAACTAAACACTGGTGGTAGAGAACAACAACACCACCACAACTAAACACTGGTGGTAGAGAACACCATCACCACCACAACTAAACACTGGTGGTAGAGAACAACAACACCACAACTAAACACTGGTGGTAGAGAACAACAACACCACCACAACTAAACACTGGTGGTAGAGAACAACACCACCACCACCACCACAACTAAACACTGGTGGTAGAGAACAACACCACCACCACAACTAAACACTGGTGGTAGAGAACAACAACACCACAACTAAACACTGGTGGTAGAGAACACCAACACCACCACAACTAAACACTGGTGGTAGACAACAACACCACCACAACTAAACACTGGTGGTAGACAACAACACCACCACAACTAAACACTGGTGGTAGAGAACAACAACAACACCACAACTAAACACTGGTGGTAGAGAACACCACCACAACTAAACACTGGTGGTAGAGAACAACAACACCACCACAACTAAACACTGGTGGTAGAGAACACCAACACCACCACAACTAAACACTGGTGGTAGAGAACAACACCACCACCACAACTAAACACTGGTGGTAGAGAACACCAACACCACCACAACTAAACACTGGTGGTAGAAAACAACAACAACAACAGCAGCAGCACGAGCCACGGAGCCACTTACATAAATAACTTGTTAATTACAGTTCTCACTCGTGCGTCCCTCGCTATAAAAGGTCGTCCACGTATTAAAGCAATTTGTAAAAAAAAGTTGCAGCTAATAATAATACGTGTCCTCTGGGCCTGTGTCACACCTATGTAGTTCCGTCTACTAGTTATTTTTTTTCATTACGGAAGAGGGAATACAGTATTTTGTTAATGTAATTCTAAAAGGGTCACCTGAAGATTAGACACCCTCACGTTATCTGGGAAGGGTTAGGTTAAGGACAGTTAGGTTAAATCAGGATAGGTTAGTTTAGGTTAAGTTGTTGTTGTTATTGAAGAAGTGATCTCGACCTTATAACTTTAAAAAAAAAAATGTGAAGGTTAGAATGAGCCAGGGGTGTGATAAGTTGGTTTACACACACACACACACACCCCCGGCAACCGTAACAAAAATAAACCCAGAACCGGATCAAGGTCTTTAGTTACAGCCAAATATACACACACACACACACACACACACCCTTAATAACAAAGTATCGCAGGAATATATTCAAGTCTATATACATTTTAGAAACCCAGAAAGAGGTGAAGAAGACAGCAAAATAAATAGCAGCAATTATCACACACACACACACACACACACACACAATCAACAGCAGTCAACAAGCGAGTGAAGAACGTGTTTATAATTACTTCAAAGAGTAAACACGATTGACGTCTATTCTCCGATTTATTCACCGTGCCTAAAATAATGCATCACCTTCAGAACAAACAGGGATATACCAAAGCTCCTATCATCTTTTCTATTTCATTGCAATGTTTCTATTTTATCCCCCTCAATAATTACTTTATATCTGATTTTTTTATCGTTGTTTCACTTACTTCTTAACATTTATCTCCCTTTAAGCTATTTCTCTTACTTCATATTGTTTAAGTCTCTTCTTTTTCTACTTATCTGTTTATACTTACTTAATTCTCTTAATTCTCTACTTCTCTCTCTTAATTCTCTTCATTCTTTACTTATTTATCTTAATTATCTTCATTCTCAAATTATTTTTCCTAATTCTCTACTTCTCTCTCTTAATTCTCTTCATTCTCTACTTATCTCTCTTCATTCTCTACTTAACTCTCTTAATTCTCTACCTATCTCTCTTAATTCTCTTCATTCTCTACCTATTTCTCTTCATTCTCTATCTATCTCTCTTCATTCTCTATCTATCTCTCTTAATTCTCTTCATTCTCTACTTCTCTCTCTTCATTCTCTACCTATCTCTCTTAATTCTCTTCATTCTCTACTTCTCTCTCTTGATTCTCTACTTCTCTCTCTTCATTCTCTACCTATCTCTCTTCATTCTCTACCTATCTCTCTTCATTCTCTACCTATCTCTCTGTAATTAATGCATACTATCTTAAGCTAAACGACCTAGCAGTTGTTGACGCAGATCACTATACCCTTAACATCAACGACCATCAAGAGACGACTCATCCACTATGACACACAGACGGATGACCCCATAACATCAACGACCACCAAGAGACGACTCATCCACTATGACACACAGACGGATGACCCCATAACATCAACGGCAATCAAGAGACGACTCATCCACTATGACACACAGACGGATGACCCCATAACATCAACGACCACCAAGAGACGACTCATCCACTATGACACACAGACGGATGACCCCATAACATCAACGACCACCAAGAGACGACTCATCCACTATGACACACAGACGGATGACCCCTTAACATCAACGACAATCAAGAGACGACTCATCCACTATGACACACAGACGGATGACCCCATAACATCAACGGCAATCAAGAGACGACTCATCCACTATGACACACAGACGGATGACCCCATAACATCAACGACAATCAAGAGACGACTCATCCACTATGACACACAGACGGATGACCCCTTAACATCAACGGCAATCAAGAGACGACTCATCCACTATGACACACAGACGGATGACCCCTTAACATCAACGACAATCAAGACACGACTCATCCACTATGACACACAGACGGATGACCCCATAACATCAACGACAATCAAGAGACGACTCATCCACTATGACACACAGACGGATGACCCCATAACATCAACGGCAATCAAGAGACGACTCATCCACTATGACACACAGACGGATGACCCCATAACATCAACGACAATCAAGAGACGACTCATCCACTATGACACACAGACGGATGACCCCATAACATCAACGACCACCAAGAGACGACTCATCCACTATGACACACAGACGGATGACCCCTATAAACTACAGTGTGGATCCCATATTGTTTACCTATGGCTGTCACCCACGCCATAAGTTCCTAACAAAAGGTATATTGTTTTCTCTATGTTAAGTCACTCATTAATGTGACTCATAATAATTATAATGTATTGGACTTCGGTAATTATAGTACAAGTTTATTTTTTCACTCTTGCACTGTAAAGAAGAGAGACAAGAGAAAAGAAAGTAAAAAGAAGTGAGGGAAGAGACATTAAAATAGAGAAAATAGAAAAACGAAAAGAAAAAAAGAAAAATGAAAGAAAAAAGAAAAAAAAAGAGAAACACAAAAGATAAGTGGGTCTCGTAGGCCCTGAGGACTCGTTTAGTTGCAGTGAGAATGGTGGTGCACACTGTGGACTAAGCCTTTCTTCCGTGGCACAAGAGGGATGTACGGCCGGCATTGCACTCGACCGCCTCCACTTGCCATGTAAAGTCAGGTACCCATTCACAGCTGGGTGGACTAGGGGAGCTGCGGACACGAACCAGAGACCATTAAGACGGGCACCGAACCCACCATTAAGAAGTCACTATAAAAATTCCCAATGACATTATAAAAATTCCCAAACAGACATTATAAAAATCCTAAACAGACATCATTATAAAAATTCCTAAACAGACATCATTATAAAAATCCCCAAACAGACATCATTATAAAAATTCCCAAACAGATGAGTCATTATAAAAATTCCCATCATTCCGTCCATATTTACTGAACTGATAATGGCGTTAATACCGAGGCCAGAATAATGTGTAGCCGTGTTTATTACAGGCTGCTGAAGGTGATGGTGTCGTGTTGTGTGTAACATTAACTACTAAAGGTTGTTTAAATGGGTGATGTAGTATTATTGTTCCATGTTCTGGGTCGGTTTGTGTATGAGAGAGAGAGAGAGAGAGAGAGAGAGAGAGAGAGAGAGAGAGAGAGAGAGAGAGAGAGAATGAAAATGAATAAACGAGGCAAAGAAAGAAAAAGAGAATCAATAAAAAAGTGAGAAACAAAGAGAGAGAGAACGAAAACCAATAAAAGAGAGAATAAGTGAGAGATAGAGACAGAGAATAAATAAAAGACAGCGAGCCAGGAGTAACATAATAGTGTATTAACACGACGACTGGTATAATGTTTCATTCAAGGAGGATCACCTGACGATTATACACCCCAGCTTATTGAATCTGATGATTAAACTCTAACACTAATCTAACCTAACCTAACTTAATCTCACAACCTCACTTAACCCAACACTAACCTAACCTCACTTAGGATGGAGGGGGGGGGGTGTGTGGATACTCATCACGTGATCCACTAAAGGTACCAGCTGATAGGGCACGACAAATACCTCGTCACAGCTGATTGCAACAAAAACATGTCAGGGTCGTCGAGCCCCTCCGTCGCCTCTCACGCACTGGATAATATTGTATTAATAATTGCACTAACAAACGAAAAAGTTCATGTGCATTATATCAACACCCTCAAATAACAAGTAATAATAATAATAATAATAATAATGACAATTGCACAAGGTATAACGTTATCCTGCAGGGGGGTCTCTCTCTCTCACACACTTATTTTAAATAGTAATATGTTCAACTGTGAGCGTTCTTTCTCGACGACCGTGTATGTTTCTTTCTCCCTATCCCCAGGAGAGCCGTTCCTTCACCCCCCCCCCCCCCCTACACCAACCGCCAGTTAAAACACCCACAAACATTCTCCCAAACCAAACTTCCAATAAAAACTCAAGTTACATTATTAAAAACGGGTGAATCAGACAAGAAAATTGTTCTAGGTTCAGAAAAGATGTTTAATGGGAAGATATTGGCGATAGTCTTTACTAATAATTCTGGCGGGAACTTTAGCTCATAACTTTGGCAGGAACTCTCACTGTAATAATTTAAGAAGTGAGCTGTTAGAACATTCCATAATAATTTGGTGGGAACAGACAGATTCTTTTTTTTAAAGGGAACTCAAACGTATAATTCTGGTGCAAATTTCTCACTCCTGGTTTTAGCGGGTAACTTCACTGATGATAATGTTGGCGGCAATTCCTATTGATAGCCTTACTTGCCTCACCGACAACTATAGAAGGAACCCCCCGGCCCGGTCTATTGTTTTAGCGGGAATAGTTAGTTTTGGGTGAATTCATTCCGTTTTTTTTTTTCTGGCAGGAACTCCCACTGATAGTTCTGGTGGGAAATCGAGCAAGCTGTTGAGGGGGAGAGAGAGGAAACTGCAGGGTATAATTTCGGTAAACTCTTATTTTGGAAAACAATTCAAACTTGTACAGGAAAAGAGAGAGAGAGAGAGAGAGAGAGAGAGAGAGAGAGAGAGAGAGAGAGAGAGAGAGAGAGAGAGAGACTGTGTTGATTTTTACATCCTCTTACCATTATCACTACCACCACTTCTTAATCACTATCACAAATCAGGTTTCACCATAACCACTATCACTCACTACTATCATCATCAACGCCCACTACCACTATCATTACCACCATCACCTCATCACTAACCATCATCTCCATCACCACAATCAGTTATGTACTACCACCATCACCACTACCTTGATCACTACTACAATTACCACTACTAAAACACTGCCACCATCACAATCATCATCCTTATGAAACTACTACCACTATCGCCACCACAACTAAAACATTATTCAATCACAACCATAACTACAAGCTCCACTATCAACCACAATCATAAGTACAATCGCTATTATTAACCACCACCACATAACTAAAATCATAACCACCGCAACAATCTTCACTACCACCAGAATCACAATCATCGCTACTACAACAATAATCACCATCATCACCACCACAACTACTACAATCACCACCACAACTACAAACACTATAACCACCACAATCATTGCTACCACAACCAACACACCACATCACCAGCATCACAAACCACACCACCAAAACTTCCCTTTCCTCCCCTTCCCTTCCCTTCCCCTCCCCTCCCCCTTCAGCGTCGGTAATTGGGAAGCTGTGATTGGATTTCGGCAAGCCCCTTACAGCACTACCAACACTCACGAGTCATGCAACCCCAAACAAACCTATTCCAGCGCCCCCTTTAGCCAACAAACCCATAAAACAAACCAAAAATTCACCAAAATGGAAGAAAAATCAAAAGAAAGTATTATATATCAGAAGAAAATACAAGAGATAAGCGAGAAATAGTTGAAAAATATTAAAAGGATTAGGAGGAAGGAGCGCAGGGAGGGTTGGCTGCCCTGCGCCAAAGAAACCGCTAGATCGTTGGCTGGAAAACCGAATTCTGATCGTCTCAAATTAATCTGGCACGGGGGATGGGGGATGGGGGATGGGGGGGGGGGGTGAGGACTATTGAATGGGGGCCACGACCAGTAATGGGGGGATTCTTGGCAGGGGATCACTTAAGAGCCACCACTAATGGGGGGGGGGGGGATGGGGCATCAGCTGAAGACGTGACCACGAAATGGGGACTAGTGATAATGGGACGAGATTGAGCCTTGGCAGAAATGGTTAGTGACATAATGTGAAGAGTAAACAAATAGGTGTCGACCAGTAATGGGGAACAACCAATTATGAGGAACAACCAATAATGGGGAACAACCAATAATGAGGAACAACCAATAATGGGGAACAACCAATAATGGGGAACAACCAATAATGGGGAACAACCAATAATGGGGAACAACCAATAATGGGGAACAACCAATAATGGGGAACAACCAATAATGAGGAACAACCAATAATGAGGAACAACCAACAATGGGGAACAACCAATAATGTGGAACAAACAATAAAAATGGACAAGAAATCCTAGAAAGTGGAAGTTGATAATTAATGGATAAAACAAACGAAAAAATTTAGGTCAGTAGAACAAGGAAGGATAAAGAGACAGACAAGAGAAGACTAAAGAGAGGGGGGAGAAAAGGGACAGAGAGGGAGGAAGAGAGAAAGGAGATTAAGAGAGGAACAGGGGAAGTTAAGAGAAAGATATGGAAGATTAAGAAAAAGAGGGGAGAAGGGAGAGAGACAAATGGAAAGAGGGGAGAAATAAAAATAAGCGAGATAAATAAAAGAGGGGAGATAAAGGAAAAGAAAGGAGAGAAAGGGAAAGAAGGGAGAGAAAGGGAAAGAAGGGAGAAAAAGGGAAAGAAGGAATAGAAGGGAGAAAAGGGAAAAGAAAGGAGAGAAATGGAGAGAGAAAGAGAGAGAGAGAGACCCAGAAATAAAGAAACACTCACACCCACGCGCGCCTCCAGTCAACAGATGATATCGACAACATTACCACGGGCGTCGCAGGGGTCCCTCGCCCGGCTGGTAACGACCTGGGGGAGTCTCACGGGGTTGGCAACACTAATTCCACTTCATTACTCAAGGGGGATGAAGTCGTTAATGAACCACCAGCCTCGAGTCAAGAGTCCAAACTCTCGAAACATTTTGAAAACCGCACATCACCAAAGCATTGATCCAGCGATGATGCTCTAGGGTTCGTGAAGTAGTAAAGATTCGTGAACCATTCTCTATCTTGCTGCACTGGTCTGCAGCTGTGGGTTCGTGAAGCAGTGAGCCCGTGAACCCTTGAGGAGGAACCGTAACAAAGCTGCAGTAGTTCCAGCAGTAATGAAGGTGTATGAAGCCTCCTGAACGAACCACAACTATGCTGCACTAATTTCTGCAGTAATGTGGGTTTATGAAGCAGCGAAGCCTCGTGAACGAACCGCCACAAAGATATACGAGTTCCAGCACAGTAATGAGTTTCAGTAGCAGCTAAAACTCATGAACCTCACATCATTATAACAGTCCCCGCATTGATGTGGCTTCATGAAGCAGCGAGACCTCGTGAACCGCATGTATCCAACCTAGCATTAAAGAGGGATTATGAAGCAGTGAACCACACATCATAAGTCCAACACAACAGTGAAATCCTAACCCAAAAATTCAATGAAAAATAAATAGAAAATTCCGTACAGTGATGATGTGTGGCTGGAGAAATGTATATATGTATAGCATGTATACAACTGTACCCTGTTTATGTATAAATGTGAGGGAGGGTTTCTGAGCTAGTGACGTAAGGTATTGTACTCAGGGGAATAAGTATTTTATTAAAGCGGTAAAGGCAGCGTACTAAAGGAAGTCACATTTTACTCAAGGGATTAAGGTATCGTACTCAAGGGGTTAAGGCATCGTACTCAAGGGGTTAAGGTATCGTACTAAAGGAAGTCACATTTTACTCAAGGGATTAAGGTATCGTACTCAAGGGGTTAAGGCATCGTACTCATGGGATTAAGGTATCGTACTCAAGGGTATAGGTTATCGTCCTCAAGGGTATAGGTTATCGTCCTCAAGGGTATAGGTTATCGTCCTCAAGGGTATAGGTTATCGTCCTCAAGGGTATAGGTTATCGTCCTCAAGGGTATAGGTTATCGTCCTCAAGGGTATAGGTTATCGTACTCAAGGGTATAGGTTATCGTACTCAAGGGTATAGGTTATCGTCCTCAAGGGTATAGGTTATCGTCCTCAAGGGTATAGGTTATCGTACTCAAGGGTATACAGGGTAAATTATCGTACTCAAAGAAACTATTCCTTCGTACTCAAAGAAGAAAAAAATATTAAACCCTCGAGATAAACCCATTTTACTCAAGGGGGGGGGGGGTAAATATATCGTACTCCAGAAGCTAAAAACATCTGGAGCAATGGGCTAGTTCGCGAAATTCAGGACTCTAGCACCGTACTCAAGGGGATTAAGAGTCCAATAACGAATGACGTGAAGGACATAAAAAAAAATCAAGACAGAAATTTTTTAACAAATGAATGAATGAATGACGTCACATCTTGGGGGGGGGGGGAGTGGTAAATGTAACCATGTGAATTTGAAACGAATCATAACGTTGGATTTAATAACCACGCGCGTTATTGACTGTGATATTAACATGTGAAGGGACGGAATACCTGATATTAATTAATGGCACCTGGAGATGCAAGACTACCTGACGGATTATTTACCTTGACCATACTGTCTTCATTACCACTATACACATTAATAATTTCTCTCCAATATTTATGTAATTTTTTTTTTCTCCGTACACTTGATCTCACTTTACAAAACTGTCTCCATCGCACCGTAACACAATTTACAAACCTCTTTTCCCACAAGTACACTTCACAAAGAACTTTTCACGTTGCCATCCTCACCCCCATCAAAAAAGAAGAAGAAATGACAAGACAAACTATCTACCAGGCACGAGTCAACACCTGACAGCCACAAGTCTGCAATATGACTCGTCACCTTCCATCAATCAAGGATCACCTTCCACACTCACCCCCTTCTCGTCTAGTCTCCCTTTTGTCTCCTTTTCCTTTCGTCTCTTCTCTTCTCTTCGTCTCTTCTCCTCTTCCCCACGCGCAATTTTACCCCCCCCCCCCATATGGACCTCTCTTTTCACCAATCACAGGACAAATTTTTCACCTTTGTGGGGGCATTTATAGCCAAAAGTTGGTGGAGGTCCAAAAAATGCGCTTGAAATCAAGGAAGACCTAAATAAGTGAGCCTCAACACGGTGAAAAGAGAGGTGGAGTTGATCAGGCAGTGTGTGACGGGAGGGGGAGGGGAGGAGCTAGATTGGAGGAGACGAGAGAGAAGGGAAGAAAAGGAGGAGGCGGAGGAGAGGGGGGAGATGGAGAAAGACGGAGAAGGGAAATTTCTTGAAGATCTCTTGAGGGATCTCTGGACGGAAGAAAGGAAGAAGGAATTGACAGGGCAAAAACAGAATGGATGGGAAGGATCCGAAGGTCGACCAAAAAACAGGAGACTCCGAGATGAGGTTGGGAGGGAGGAGCTGTACCAGCCGTTCTCTCGTGATTTTTCAATATAGAAAAATCAAAAGAAAATGTGTTTGTGTTAGAGATACTCTTACGATAAGCGGCTTAGCTGCAACGAGAGAGAGAGAGAGAGAGGGGGAGGGAGAGAGAGAGAGAGAGAGAGAGAGAGAGAGAGAGAGAGAGATGCTACTTCTCTCTCTCTCTCTCACACACACCTAAGCTCTATGCTTATCCTTCCACCTTCCCGTCTTCCACTTCTCCTCATCCCTACCCCTCCCCCCTATCATTATATAAGACCACCTTCCCCTCACCAACTCTGGTTTCCCCACACCTTACTACCGTCTGGTCCACCAAGCTGTTTGGTTTAGTGAAGCGTAAGCCCGCGTGCTCACACCAGCCTGGTCGATCAGGTGCACTCTGAAGGAACCCACAAAGCTCCCCCCCCCCCCCCCCCTCCACAACACTCCCCAAAATTTTCCACTTGACTGATCGTGATTTTTCCTTCACTTACTGGTAACGGAGTTGACGAGTTATGAAATCAATATCTTTATTCTACGACTTCATTTCAACCTCTAAAGTTTTCCTTCGTTTACAATTCACAAACACTTTATTTATTTTGTTACTCTGGCCTAGATTTAGGGATCAGATCTTCCAAGAATGAGGATTGTCTTTCAAGACCTCCAGAAGTTTACATGCTTGACCGCGTCTATCCATCCCCTCCCTCTCTTGGTTCTGTTCCTCCTCTCTCTCATTTGTTTCTTAGTTTTGTGTCTTGTTCTCCATGCTCCTTCCCTAACAAATTAATTACTCCCCTATAAGGAGACGTCGATACACAACACTCAAATCGAGATGCGAGACAAACGGCTCGTATATCAGTTCAGTAGTTCTTGCTCAGAATAACCCGGAAATCCATCCAGTAATCTTTCCTCCATGACAACGCCACCATTTCCTTATTGAGGCCACGAGAGCGAGCTCACTCAGACAAAATTCTGCAGTGGTCCTTCTTGCATCTCTGACACGGCCTGACAAGATCTGACTGTCGTGTAGGAAGTCCATTTTTTGAGGTCTTGCAGAGGCGAACCAGATGAAATTTTAATCCGCTGCACACACTAAACTTTTCAGCTGTCCATTGAACTGTGTAGTAATCTGACGGTGCAGTTCGGCGCCGTCGATGAAAACAAGAGCTTTACCCGGATTCTTGTATCGTCTAAGAACGGAGAGGTGAATCGGAGGACATGAAGATTGGCATCCCCACCTTATTTCACCTGAACATTAGATACCCCAACGATACCTGTGGGGGTTGGTTTAGGTTAGGTTAGGTAAGTTAAGTTCGGTTAGGTAAATTCGGTTGAGTTAACTAGGGCACCGTCGTGATATAGTGGTCAAGGTCATCTTTCTGGCGATCGCGCTATGACAGGACAGGACAGGACAGTCAAGATTATTTCCCCTCAACTATGGACTGTAAAATAGGTTCACTTAGTAGCCATAATAAAAACGGTGTGAAACAGGGAGCGATCTCAAGCCTTAGCATCAATGTATTAAGCGTGAAACAAGGACGGGTATCACGGCCTCCAAGACCCACGGAATAGGTACAAAATGGGGGCATAAAACATGTCCTATTACCCACAGAATAGGAAAAAAATTAGAAATTGTACTCCAAACCAACTATTCACGGATTACCATTACACACAGAATGACTTCAACATAGGAATAGAATACATGTCCAAATGTCCCCGAATGCAAAATAGGGAAAACCTTCACATCCTTCCTAGTGTCCCAAAGTTGCCTCCTACTCATCCCCCAGTGCAAGGTATAAAGGAACAATTAACTCTACACAATCGGTCCACACAACGTCTTAATTAACAGTTAAGAAACAACTACACTAATTCCGTAAACAACAGAAACGTTTGTATTCGCTTTTACCGCCGCCTCCGCCTCCATCCTCAATACCTGCAGACTGTTAGTGGGTTAAGTTTAATGGAATGAACACCAAAAACCAATGGCATGAGGGAATCCGCCTCCACGTAGAATCCAACCCGGGTTCTTTAGTTTAAAAAAAATAATAAAAATATAAATTATCCTTTCAGCCAAGAGAATTGTTGCCATACGCTGTTCATTTGATATGGTGGGAGTGACGCCAGCTACTAGTCGATAATTAAGAGTATAAAATAAGTGAACATAATGGTGCTGTCATTCATTAATGTGGAGCAACTGTCGTTCATTCAGTGTTCAGATTATAATGGCGGCGTAGTGTCACCATTACGCGGTCATCTGTTATGATGAAGTGTTGCCGTCCACTGGTCATCTGTTATGATCAAGTGTTGCCATCCACTGGTCATCTGTTATGATCAAGTGTTGCCATCCACTGGTCATTTGCCTTGAGGATTTAGATCTACTGTTTAACCTTTCTTTTATTGGTATAATTGGTCATATATATTGTCACCTACAGTTCAGTATCAACACTAATCACCAGTATTGCCATCCACTGGTCAACTACAATAAACCATAAGTGCTGTCTTCCGGTGGTCACAACAATCAAGACAGCCGTCATCCAAGATTTTAAGTCTCAGTACAGTATCTGTCTCATTGTATCTCTCTTGTATCTTATATTAAGAGAAAAATCGCACCAATAGTCACTCGATATAGCCACGCACAGAAGTAAAGAGACGGCAAGGGGGGGCCTAGCTGCGCCATCTATTGTCTTGATGCGGCAACTTGGGAATGTAAGGATCTGCAGATAGTGGCAGTGAAGGGCATTACACCACCGCCTGGGTTTATCTCCTTAATCCTTTATTACTCTTTCTCATCGACCAAACTTTGAGTGCAGACGCTGGGGTGTAGTGTGGTGCTGGGGGTGTAGCGTGGTGCTGGGGGTGTAGTGTGGTGATGGGTTCTATTCAGTATGACGAGTGTGCCGAGACAAGTATGATGTAATGCAGAATATGTGTGTTTGCGATGAAGGCATAGTGTGGTGACAGTGTATCAGATTTTGTGCACGTGTTACATGAGAATGGTGAAACAAGTTGAAAGAACAACATGGTGACGACGACCCAACACGGTAAGGGTGTCAACATGGTGAGGATGGTACACAAATGAAGGTGTAACTTGGCAAGGATAAAAGTGTAGGAGGAACACCCAAAAGCAGCAGCGCCCGGTACATCACCACCACCCAACAGTAACTTCCACCCATGCTCACACACTCTCCACGCCCGCCACCACCAGCATCTCTACCACTCGGACATTACCATGTAAATCTGGCATCGTGCACGGGGAAAAACACTACCCCATTTTTTATCCAATATGAACGTACTCGGCCCTCGTGATGAACATGTCCAGACAACTTTGTGCAGTCTTCTCAACACCAGCTGTTGTGTTGTGGCCTTTTTTAAAAGATATTGAGAGGTTCATTGTTTAATATAAACATTATTTTTATGGAGCAATCGTGCTGGGGGAAGATGGGGGTGATTGGTGAGGGCTCGTGGTGAGGGTTATTGTGAGGGCCAGTGCTGAGGACTGTCGGTGAGGGCCAATGCTGGTGTATTTTTTCGATCTGGCCGAGGGTCCCTGCAGGTTTTTGTCATTACAGTGTCAGGGCGCCGGTGGTAGAGCGATACCGCTCTTGCCTCGCAAGCGAGATGTCACGGGTTCGATTCCCGGGCCGGTGTTAAGTTGTTTGGACACACTTCCTAGCCCCCTTGGTCCCTGTTCACCTAGCAGTAAAGTAGGTACCTGTTGTAAATCGAAAAGTTGCGAATTCGTATTCAAGGAAAGTTGTTGGAGCTTCCAATAACTTGCTGACAAAAACCTATGACTCTTCAGGCTTCTATGCCCTTGGCAAAAAACCTATGACCCTTCAGGCTTCTAAGCCCTTAACTCACGAGACATAAAGGCAAGCATGAACTTAGCATGCTTCCCAGTTGGGCGCTGTAAGCGCTTCACCTTGCACAGGATGTAGGGGGGTGCCCAATAAACTTAAAAAATAAATAAATAAAAAATACAGTGTCGAGAATACCCCATTAGGTACTGAGAATTGGGTTGTTTGTCGTCGTGTTGTATATTAGCCCATGTTCGAGCTGCTCTCTGAAAGCATGCACTACCGCTGGATCCTCCAGACGCTTAGTGTTAAAACCTCTTCTGGAGGCTTGCTGCCTTCGCTCTTTTGGGGCGACATGAAGTGAGGGCTTCGATGATCAGATGATCAGTGTCGCAGTGGTCTGAGCCACGAATGGCTAGGGTAATGAGGACATCTCGGCGATCTTTCTTTGACAATGATGTAGTCAATGAAATGCCAGTGTTTGGATCGTGGGTCTTTCCACGAGCCCTTTAACTTGTTGGCCTACCTAAACAAGGTATTGGTGATAGTAAGGTTGTGTTCAGCACACTTGCTGAGGAGCGGTAGGCCGTCATTACACTTGCCTTGCCCATTTCTCCCCATGGTTCCCTGCCAAATGTCAGCATCTCTGCCAGCTCTGGCATTGAAGTCACCAAGCAGCACAACCTTATCTTCTCTGAAGATAGAGGATAGCACTCTGTCGAGGTCGGAGTGAAAGGCCTCCTTGAAGTCACCCTGTGCATCCAGTGTTGGGGCGTATGCACTGATGAAAATGGCATGACGTGAGTGATTCAGTGTGACTCGCAGCGTCATGAGGCGCTCGTTGATCCCAACAGGCATTTCAGTTAGCCCGTGTAGGATGCGTTGGCGGATGACAAAGCCAACACACACACACACTTTACTGAACAAAACTTCTTCCATCCTCTCTCTCATACACGTTCACCATTTTCTTCTCTCTCTCTCTCTCCCTGTCTTATACACACACACACACACACACACACTTATACACTCTACCTGTTTCTATCGAGTGAGACTTATTGTTGTTTGGTGGTAATGATAGAATAGTTGTTTTCTAGTGAGATTAATTGTTCTTGTTGGGTGAGAATTGTTGTTGTTGTTGTTTGTGATTGTGTGAGGTGTTTGTGGTAGTGTGAATTGTTGTTTGTGATATTGAGAAATGCTGTTGTTTGACAAGTGAAAGAATTATTTTTGCTTATCAATCATGACACTTGTTGATGTTTATTGCCAATCATGTTAGTTGTTGATTGTGGTTCTCAAGAGATGGTTGTTTATGCTGTTGTTGTTTGTCAGTAACTAGAAGGCTGAATGTTTTTTTGTTTCTCTGATACACACACACATTGACAATATACACCGTATTAACTCTCTCTCTCTCTCTCTCTCTCTCTCTCCACATCATCTCTCGCTCCCATCACCTCTCACTCTCCACATCATCATCAGGACGTCACTCAGGCTCACTCTGGTCAGGTCGCCCCTCAAAGTCACGATCAATCTGTGCTAGATGTGGTTATCTGTCTTATCTTAATGTTCTCATCAATCTCCGCCAACTGTGCGGAATTCCCCCACCCCCATCCCTCTCTCTCTTCCAGTCTCTCTCTCTCTCTCTCTCTCTCTCTCTCTCTCTCTCTCTCTCCGCTATAAAAGGCTCCACCATTTCTTTTCTCTCTTTTATTGCGTTTATTCGGATAATCCTTACAATTTATCAGGATTTACTTCGATTATTCGGATAATTTTTCCTATTATGTGGACATAATTCGATTATTCGTATAATTCTTACCTTTTAACACGATTACACTTTCATCTACTCTTGCTAATTATCAGGTTTTCCCCAGATTCAGACACTTCTTAACGTTAATCTAAACATTTCACATTTTTCCTTCAGTTAATCAAGTATTCTTTATTTATTCATAACCTCTATTCTCTCCTACGTGTTTATCATGGTTTCTATCCATCTACCTACAGTATCTATCTATCATATATCAATCTATAAATGTATGTATGTAGGTATCAATTTAGCACTATGTATCTGTCTACTTATAAATAAATCTATGTACCTTCATCTAACTATTTTTTAATCCACTTCCAAAAGCTAACGGATCAAGGGACACGGCAACAGAGTAAATGGATGAAGGAGGAGTGAAGTGAGGGAAGGGAGTGAAGTGAGGGAAGGGAGTGAAGTGAGGAGAGGGAGTGAAGTGAGGGAAGGGAGTGAAGTGAGGGAGGGGAGTGAAGTGAGGGAAGGGGAGAAAGCGAGTGGTAGAAGCTAATACACGCACGGGCACTATAGATAAACTTATACACACACACACATTTTACACATACAATATACTGTATACACCGTAAACATACACACACACACACACTACATTAATACACGCACGAAAACCCCCCCCACAAAATTACTTCTATCTATATAATTAATTGTCTCCCATACAAATAATTCCCCGCCTATTTAATCATACACGTTTCTCATTTTAAATAATTCCCTCCATATAGAAGTAATTCCTATCTATACGTAAGGAATTTCCCTTTCCTATATAATTAATTTCCTTCCATGTATAATTTTCCTCCTCTTCTCCCGTCATCCACCTTCTCTTACCCCTCAATCCTTCTCACTCCTCCCACCTACTGTTCTTCCTCCTCTCCCCCACCCCCCACCCACCTCCTCTCCACCACTCCCCACCTCCTCTCCACCATCCCCCACCCACCTCCTCTCCACCACCCACCCAACCCACCTCCTCTCCCTCCCCCAACATAACTAATTGTTGTAGTTTTCACGACTCAGTTGATTTAATTGGTACTTTACCGCGCTCATCAATCTTCACCCCGCACTACTAACCTTTCCTCCGCTTAACACCCATTCCTATTTTATACATGACATCAAAATATTCCAACTCATTCCAATTCCATCATCCAAATAAAGAGTTACGGTAGTTAAACGCACAAGAAAATTACACAGTTTAGTGGTGTGGGAGGAATGTGTTTGAAATTAAAAGCTGGAAGTTATTTCGTAGGGGTGAGGTTGGTAGCCCTGTTTGTTTACCATTGGGTGGAGGAGATTGTGGGAAGCCATTATTGTTGCCACCTACGACACCTCTTGTTTGATGATACAATGTCTACAACAACAGTATTAAGGCGAGAGACTCCTGTTTCTTACCTCGTGTGGTGCGGTTGAAGGTTTATTTACTTTCTCTCTTCCTTCAACTTATTCCCGCGATTTTGTTGAGTTGTTTTTTCTCACCTTCGTGCTGTTCAGTCGTCCATGGATTCAGTTCAGAGTAAATATTTTTTTTTCTAAATTCTTTCACTAACTTACACATCTATATATTATTTTATTTATACAAGTATTATTTAACAATTGTTTTATTTATTTATCTCTATCATCTATTTATTTACTAATCTATAATCTAAATACAATTATCTAGTCAAGTAATTTATTCATGTATTTGGGTTCACATGAAGATTAGACACCCCAGGTTATTTCACTTTAAGACTAACCATTCAAACGTTAGCCTAACTTAACCACCACCCCCCCCCCCTCCCCAGGTTGTGATAGGATGGTTAATCTTCAGGTGATCAGTGTGTTCTGCCTCCTGAGGGACCAATGTGTTGACTCTCCACCAAAAAGTGAAATTAATTGATAGAACAACAAATATCATCATCATCATCATTGTAATCCGGAAATTGTTTCTGTGTTTTAGCGTAAGTCAACTACTATGGTAAGGTACACTATTACATCTTCAGTTACCAGCAATATTCGCCATATGATCTTATGAGAATATGTATCCCAATCATGACTTAGTTGACGTCATTGTTCCGACCTAACGAAAGTGACGTCATTGTTCCAACCAAAATAAACGAGTGAGGTCATTACTCCGACCAAATACACGAGTGATGTCATTGTTCCAACCAAAATATACGAGTGACGTCATTATTCCGACCAAATAAACGAGTGACGTCAATGTTCGGACCACAGCATAACAGACTGAGGTGTGTTCCAGCCGCCTCAAACAATAGGGAGGGGGGGAGGGTGGGAGGAGAGGAGGGGTAGGCTGGGGGGAGGGTGGGAGGAGAGGAGGGGTAGGCTGGGGGTAGGGTGGGAGGAGAGGAGGGGTAGGCTGGGGGTAGGACGGTGTCAACTTCTCAATGTACCCCGCACAAGAAACTTTCCCCCAACTGTCTCACTTCATACAACTTCAGTGAAAGCAACAATGGAAAGTCTTCTCTTCCAGGTGTTCTATAAAGCCTTCAGTTAACAGTAATTGTTTCACAGGCTGAGACAGGTAAGCGACCAAGATGTAAACACTACACATGAATCCCTTATTTTACCTGATGATTAATTACTCCTAACGCTACCTTAGGTTAGGTTAGGTTAAGGTTAAGGTCAGGCTTAGGTTAGGTTAGGTCGTTTAATCAACAGGTGAAACAAGCTGGTATGCCTAGTCATCAGGTAATCCTAAAATAGTTAATGTCTGCACACCTTAATGACTTATTTTTCAGTTGTTTGGCTTTGGAAAGTATTATTTAAGGAAGATCAGTTCTACCTTAATATAAGTGGATAAGTGTACGACCTATTTAAGGTAATATAAGTGTACGACCTATTTAAGGTAATATAAGTGTACGACCTATTTAAGGTAATATAAGTGTACGACCTATTTAAAGTAATATAAGTGTACGACCTATTTAAAGTAATACGACCATTGACGTTTGAACTCTACATAATCTATCGGAGTTTTGGTAACATAAGCCGGGAGACGACATTAACAATAACAACCTCTTGATCTAAGTTCTCATTATCTGCGACTAAACTTCAGGACTCCTCACACACCGTATACTCTATTGCCGGTGAGTAGTGGAAATATCTTATACATGATTTAGAAAGTGTGTGATACATAACACACAACACGTACAGGGTGAGAGGACTCCATCATCGTACTCGAGGTTAGGTTAGGTTATTACGTGTCTACAAGCTCACGACGCGACGCAGATCTAACATTAAAATTCTTGTTAGACTGACATAATGAGAATCTAATCAACATGACTATAGAATTTTTGCCTGGAGGTGATAATAACATTGGTGAAATGCTGGCTACCTCGTGACCTGAGAGGTAGAGGTCAAAGGTCAGTGTAAATTCACATGTTTCTAGATCTCTCCGCCAAGTTGGGTCACAGAGAACCATCGTGGGTGACATTTAATTATCCGCTGCCCAATATACCTGTCACTCACGGCCACTCCCCCACAGCTGATCACAGATGACGTCATGGTCAGAGAACACGGCGGGTTTTTCTCGTTGTGGTCATAAACATTTACCTGGTCAGGAGTTTTGGTGTGACCAGTAAGTTTTGTTCACAGCACCAACACGCACCCCTGATTGGCTCCTGTAGCTTGACGTCAGGGAGTTACGCCGCCAGTCAGGTAACACCAGACACTGTCAACACAACTACCACCACCATTGTCTCCACAACCAACACAATCACCACCGTCATCTCACAGCTACCACCATCCGTCTCCACAACCACCACCACTAGCAACTGGTCGTACTTAACCTAACTAAACACAGTCTGGCTTTACGTAGCGTTATGTAACCGAACTCAATGCATCATACCTAACTTAACCCAATCACGCAAAACCTCAACTAACCGAACTTAACCTAACACAACATCTTATATAAACTAGCGTAACCCAACTTCAGATAACTAAATCTAGCCAAACACCACATAACCTAACCTAACCCACACATCACATAACCTAACCCTACCTAACTTTATGGAATCTAACCTAACCTACCTAACAATATAGCGTAATTTAATTTTAATCAAACACTCTTCGAACTGTACCTAAACTAACCTAACTCAAGCGAATGAAACTCACGAAATACCCAGCAATGTTTACAAAAATACTGTGACGTCACGCTGCCAGAACCAATCATGGAGCCTAAATTACACAAATGGAGATAATATATGGCCAGTCCGCAGTGAATGGACCCGTACACCCCTGAAATTTTGAACCAGCGTGTGTGTGTGTGTGTGAGGGGATGGGGGAGGGGGCGGGGGAGGCGACGTCTGTAACTCACCCGTGATGACATAACCTTTACCTGGGCTTTAACCCTGGACCTTTCTTACAAAAATACTGAGGAACTCATGAAGACACACGATACGTCTGCAAGGTTTCTTAGACAGTGATGAATTATTAATTCACCAGTTGTAAGACTCGGGGAGAAGAAATATAAATAAATCTGAAGTAAATAATAACAATTAGATGACAGTAGTAATAATAATAAGATAGAACTACTACTAATAATACTAACAAGAAATAGACAATTCTACACCTTGCTCACTTTAGGTGGACGATGGCAGCAGATGAGAGGTAATACTTCAAGCACAAGGCTAGTGAGGGGTCCACACGGGCCGCCTGCCTTCATCTCATTGGACCCCACGAGTAACCATATATACATTTAACACAGGCCTAATCTTCCATAATCAGTTGTTATAACAAAAGTTTATCTATTAATAGAATTGTCATCAACTTCAAATAATAAGAGCAAAAGAAACAAGTACTGATACGTTTAACACACCGACTCCCTTTCTCTGGAACACTTGAAGACGAACTTGGGAGGGGGGGGGGGGGGGGGGAGGCTGTACACTCTGGCACGAGAAGTTTTTTAACTGCTTATTATTTTTAATTTTATTAAATTCCTTATTTTATTCATATCATATAGTTTTAACCTATGACTATCGTCATTGCCAGAGATCACTAGTGTAGGATCTGTGCGGCTGTCCACTACTTTAGTACTAGCCTATAGTGTACAGTATATATTTACGATTGCCGTAGAACACAAGAATTGATCACGAAGTGTTGCCCTTTCAAAAAAATAAATAGACCTACTTTATGTGTGAACCTAAATATATTAAGGATTTAAGTTAAATCAATTAAAATTACCAGAAAAAACTATATATATATATATATATATATATATATATATATATATATATATATATATATATATGATCAAATGAGCTCTGCCCCCTGTGTGTGTGGACGATGGTCAAACATGTCTGGTGGGCCGCAGGTTGTCTACCACTCCACAAACAACACCATAACCCCCACAAATATACCAATGAAAACAATCCACGTGAACCTGTCTGTGACCCTTTGCTTCCGTGGGATAAATATAAAGTAATAATGAAATAAAGAAACAAACAAAAAGCGATAATTTACAGGGTTTAGGAAAATGATTAATATGAACTAAAAATATCCAGGACAAAAACTGATGTAAACGATAAAAAGAACCAGTCACAAAAAATATATATAAAACCGTAGGTATTAACCATAGCCATTGGTGGTATTACAAAAATAACAAGGGGGTAAGGGAGGGGGAGTGGGAAAGGGAGGGGGAGGGGGTAAGGGGGAAGAGGGGGTATGGGAGAAGAGGGGATCAGGTGCGTTAGTGAATCAGTAACGAGTGGCTGACGGAAACATAGTCGGTGGTGCAGTGCGGAGGGTAGACGCTGTGAGAAAGGGTATGGGAAGGTGAGGAGGGAAGGGTGTCTAGGAAGGTAAGGTGGAAGAGGATGGGTCTGGGAAGGTAAGGGGTGTCAGTGGAGAAACTGGAGAGGTGAAGGGATAAGAGGAAGGGAAGATGAAGGGGAATGGAACGGGAGATGGGAAGGAGGGAGGGAAGGAGAGAGGAAGAGTGGGAGGAAGGGAGGAAGAGTGGGAGGGAGGGAGGAAGAGGGGGAGGGAAGGAGGGGGCGCTAGGCAGGAACAATACAGACTGGCGAAACTCTCCCAGTAAGTCTGTCAGGAAAGGCACTAAGCCTTTAGCACGCATGGCCGGCACTGCACTCGACAGCCTTCATCCCCCCAAAGAGCAAAGTCAGGTACTCGTTTACAAGCTGGACGTACTTAAGGGATGACCCGGGGATCGAACCAGGACATGAGGCGACTGCTCTATCCACTAACTCACCGCAACCCAGTGACTATTGTAACCTGTTAAAATCATAATAAATACAAGGCAATTTACGGCATAACTCTGTAGAATTAGCGCCATCATTCTCACAACCGAGCCTCGCTTTTAGTGTGCGTGCGTGTGTGTGTGTGTGTGTGTGCGTGTGTGTGTGCGTGTGTGTATAGGAATCACCACTAGGGCCAAACAACCAGTGCCGTGCCAACTTTCGACCCCTAAAACAAGAATACATATCACCCATTGTTACTCAACTGAGAGGAAAAAGTTCAGACGACCACATAAACCCCACAGGTCGTAGCTGTTTATTTACTGTGACACGTATAACTACCTTATAAACATCACGTAATATAACACCACTCAATAAACATCACGTAATATAACACCACTCAATAAACATCACGTAATATAACACCACTTAATAAACATCACGTAATATAACACCACTTAATAAACATCACGTAATATAACACCACTCAATAAACATCACGTAATATAACAAATAAACATCACGTAATATAACACCACTCAATAAACATCACGTAATATAACACCACTCAATAAACATCACGTAATATAACACCACTTAATAAACATCACGTAATATAACACCACTTAATAAACATCACGTAATATAACACCACTTAATAAAACATACTAAAAACCAGTTGACAAAAACAGAAATCAATCAAAATAAAAAAAAAAAATTCTAGCGACTGTAAATATCTCGACCCACAATAAAATTATATAACTCATAGTGTAGAACTTGACCATAAATCAATATATTATTTCGACACATTTGAATATTAAATAGAGGGCATAAATCTTAGGCAAATATTTCAGGCGTTCTTTTATATCCACACATTACGAAAAATATAAAACTGGCTTACGAAATATATCCTGAAAAAATGATTTATATTTACGTCTTGGTTCAGGAGACGCTTGGTGGGAACTTCGTGTTTTCTTTTTTTTCCCTTACGCGGTTATATACTTGGATCACACGCGCACCGATAGTGATCCATTTACTTACAGCTATAGACAAAATGTTTGGTCTTTAGTTAACCAAAAATATAATTAAAATAAAATAAAAAATACAGACGTGTCAAAAAATATAATATGTAGTGGAATCCTTAGATAAGTATTTGTTGAATTTTTTTAATATATTTTAATCTCTTGAGTGGGATGCATTAACTCCTCAAGAGGGACATATTAACGCTTGAGTGGGATATAACACACCTTGAGTGGGATATAGTACACCATGAGTGGGATTCATTAACCCTTGAGTGGGATATATCAACCACTTAAATACGATAACCTATACATTTGAGTAAGATAAAACTGTAATTTGAGCATTAAGTTATCAAACTCAAGTGATTAAGTCATCGTACTCCAGGGGTTAACCCATCGTACTCAAGAACTTAAATGATCGTACTCAAGGGGTTAAATCATCGTATTCAAGATGCAAAGTCATCTTAGTCAAGGGGCTAAAATATCAGCCAAAAGGTTACGCCGTAATACTCAAGAACTTAAATCATCGTCCTCAAGTACTCAATCCACAATACCCAAGAACTTAATCCATCGATAACTCTAAGGATTTAACAACTTGAAAATAACGTAAGAAAGAAAATTGAGGAGTAAAGAAGAAAACAAAATTTGAAAAAAAAAAACCGAAAGAAGTGAAATAAAAATAAGAAGAGAAGAGACTAGCGAACGTGTTGATATAGACGGTGGAGAGCCTCGACAATAACTCACACAACCAATAAGAAAGTGAACCCGAGGGAGTTTTGAGGGAAAGTGATCTTTTACTGCACAATACTGATGCATGACCCGCTTTACATGTGATGGATGGAGGGGCGGGTGGCAGGGCCGGAGGAGGCACGTGCGGGGTGATGGGGGCAAGTGCGGCGGGGTGGTGATGGGGGCAAGTGCGGCGGGGTGGTGATGGGGGCAAGTGCGGCGGGGTGGTGATGGGGGCAAGTGCAGCAGGGTGGTGGTGGGGGCACGTGCAGCGGGATGGTGGGGGAGCAAGTGCGGCGGGGTGGTGATGGGGGCAAGTGCAGCTGGGTGGTGGAGGGGGCAAGTGCAGCGGGATGGTGGGGGAGCAAGTGCGGCGGGGTGGTGATGGGGGCAACTGCGGCGGGGTGGTGGGGAGCAAGTGCGGCGGGGTGGTGGGGAGGCAAATGCGGCAGGGTGGTGGGGAGCAAGTGCGGCATGGGGCAAGTGCGGCGGGGGGCGGGGCAAGAGCGGCGGGGGGGGGGCAAGTGCGGCGGGGGGGGCAAGTGCGGCGGCGGGGGGGCAAGTGCGGCGGGGGGGGGGCAAGTGCGGCGGGGGGGGGGCAAGTGCGGCGGGGGGGGGCAAGTGCGGCGGGGGGGGGCAAGTGCGGCGGGGGGGGGGGCAAGTGCGGCGGGGGGGGGGCAAGTGCGGCGGGGGGGGGGGCAAGTGCGGCGGGGGGGGGGGGCAAGTGCGGCGGGGGGGGGGGGCAAGTGCGGCGGGGGGGGGGGCAAGTGCGGCGGGGGGGGGGGGCAAGTGCGGCGGGGGGGGGGGGCAAGTGCGGCGGGGGGGGGGCAAGTGCGGCGGGGGGGGGGCAAGTGCGGCGGGGGGGGGGCAAGTGCGGCGGGGGGGGGGAGCAAGTGCGGCGGGGGGGGGGCAAGTGCGGCGGGGGGGGGGCAAGTGCGGCGGGGGGGGGGGGGAGCAAGTGCGGCGGGGGGGGGGGGAGTGAGGCAGAGTAGTCAGGAAAGAGTAAAAGTGGGAGACAAAGGAAGGGAAGGGAGGGGAGAGGAGAGAGAAAAGGGGAGTGGAAGGATAGCTAAGGTGGGAGGGGGAAGGAGAGAGGGAGAGGAAGGAAGGGGGGTGAAGGAAAGGGGGGAAGAAGAGGGAAGGAAATGAGGGAGAAGGGGGAAGAAAATGAGGGAGAAAGAGAAGATGGGAAAGGAAAGGGAGGAGGGAAAGATAGGAAAATGAAAGTAAGAGGTAATGAACTGAATTAAGCTACGGACAACAGCTAGTTTATTGTGCACCCCATACGCAGAGGCATCGCAAAAAAAATAAAAAAACAAAAAAAATAAATAAAAAATAAATTACAGAGCAGAGGTGACACAGAGTAGTCAAGAGACCCCAGCGTTGTGGCACTGAATATCACAACATTATTTTCAGTAGATTGTGTGTCAAGATTTTTATATAGGAGTCGACTCTACCTACGAAATCCACCCCCCCCCCCCCCCACGCACACCAAAAAAGGCTAGTCTTAATATATCAGCTATCATGTCTTAATAGATCAGCTATCATGTCTTAATATATCGGCTATCATGTATTAATATATCGGCTATCATGTCTTAATATATCGGCTATCATGTCTTAATATATCGGCTATCAGGTCTCAATATATCAGCTATCAGGTCTCAATATATCAGCTATCATGTCTCAATATATCAGCTATCATGTCTCAATATATCGGCTATCATGTCTTAATATATCGGCTATCATGTCTTAATATATCGGCTATCATGTCTCAATATATCGGCTATCATGTCTCAATATATCGGCTATCATGTCTCAATATATCGGCTATCATGTCTCAATATATCGGCTATCATGTCTCAATATATCGGCTATCATGTCTCAATATATCGGCTATCATGTCTCAATATATCGGCTATCATGTCTTAATATATCGGCTATCATGTCTTAATATATCGGCTATCATGTCTTAATATATCGGCTATCATGTCTTAATATATCGGCTATCATGTCTTAATATATCGGCTATCATGTCTTAATATATCGGCTATCATGTCTTAATATATCAGCTATCATGTCTTAATATATCGGCTATCATGTCTTAATATATCGGCTATCATGTCTTAATATATCGGCTATCATGTCTTAATATATCGGCTATCATGTCTTAATATATCGGCTATCATGTCTTAATATATCGGCTATCATGTCTTAATATATCGGCTATCATGTCTTAATATATCGGCTATCATGTCTTAATATATCGGCTATCTCGCCACCAATATAAAGTGCCGTGTTTTGGACCTGCCGCTGCCTGCCTAAAAGGGTCTACTTTCTAACAATGCGCAGGATGTAGTGTGTTGGAGTGCGTGGCCATAATTATGTCTGGCCACACACTTTACATCTTCTGCAGGAGGATAGGGAAGAGGGAGGAAGGGAGAGGGAAGGAGGAAGGGAGAGGGAAGGAGGAAGGGAGAGGGGGGGAGGAAAGGGAGATGGAAGAGGGTCAGGAAGGAGTGAAAGTGGGGAGGGAGGAAGGTCAGGCAAAGCGGATGGTTGGGGAGAAGAAGAGTTAGGGAGGAGACTGACAGAGAGTAGGAAGGAAGAGAGAGAGAGAGAGAGAGAGAGAGAGAGAGAGAGAGAGAGAGAGAGAGAGAGAGAGAGGAAACACCAAAGGATGGGAAGAGCAGAGGGAAGGAAGGACAAGAGGGAAGAGGAAAAAGGGAAGACGGGAAAGGGGAGGAAGGGAAGACAAGGAGAAAGTCGATGGAGAAGGGTACTGGGAGAGAGACTGGTTAAAGAGAAGGGGAGGAGGAAAAGGGAGAGGAAGAGAGAGAGAGAGAGAGAGAGAGAGAGAGAGAGAGAGAGAGAGAGAGAGAGAGAGGAGGGGAAGGAAGAGAGAGAGAGAGGAACAGAAGGGAGACGGTGGGAAAGGAGAGAGACAGAAGGTGAGAAGAAGAGAGGGAGGGAGAAGAAGAGAGGGAGGGAGAGAGAGAGAGAGAGAGAGAGAGAGAGAGAGAGAGAGAGAGAGAGAGAGGAGGGGAAGGAAGAGAGAGAGAGAGGAACAGAAGGGAGACGGTGGGAAAGGAGAGAGACAGAAGGTGAGAAGAAGAGAGGGAGGGAGAAGAAGAGAGGGAGGGAGAGGAAGAGGGAGGGGGGAAGGGGAGAGGGAGGGGGGGAAGGGGAGAGGAAGAGAGGGAGAGAGAGGGAAGAGGAAGCGAGAGGGAGGAAAGGGGGAGGAAGAGAGGGAGAGAGAGGGAAGAGGAAGAGAGAGGGAGAGAAGGGGGGAGGAAGAGAGGGAGAGAGAGGGAAGAGGAAGCGAGAGGGATGGAAGGGAAGAGGAAGAGAGAGGGAAAGGAAGAGGGAGAGAGAGAGAGAGAGAGGAGGGGAGGGGGGTGAGGGTAGGAACGGGGAGATAATTGGCCATCATTAAACTTTTCTGGACAAAGTTAACTGATTTCAACCAATTTGTTGGGGCGAATTAAAGTAGAGAGCGAGTGAGAGGGAGGAGGGGGGGGAAATTGGGGGGTCACAATGGGGAAATATGGTGTCAAGGGGAAAATGAAAACTCGAGGGAAAATAGGGGTCCTGGGAAGGCTAGAATAAAAATTTACGGGTGACGACAAAAAATAGGGACGAATGGAGAGAAAGTTGGTAGATTACGAACCCTAAGCTTTATCATAGAGTAAAATAGGGAGATAACATGGCAGTTGGGGAGATTATGGGGGAAATAGGGGAAATTACGGTAAAATAGGGAAACTACAGGGAAATAGGGAGATTACTGTGGCGATTACAAGGAAATATAACGGGATTACGAGAAATATAAGTGAGAAAAATAGATCTTTTACGGAGAAAATAGGGTGATTAGGGGTGAAATATCATGACTAAGGATAATAAAGAATTGTTAAGAAAAAATAGGGAGAACTGCAGGGAAAATAGGAAAAGAAAAAATAGGGAGATTACGATTAAAAATAGGGATAAATTACTTGAGGGGAAATGGAGGAATTGGGCGGAAAATTTCAAGATTACGAAAAAAAATAGGGAAGTTAAACTGGATTATGGGGAGTTAAAATTAGACCCAGAGGAGAAAGGGGGGAGGGGAGGAGGAGATAATTATTGACAGTAAGTAATTTGACATCGGAATTTCTTAAGATTGGGAAATGGGATTAAAGGTAGATCGGGACATGGAACACAGTATTATGACATGGGCAGTGGGAGTTACGAAATCCCGGGCGTAATATTACCATACAGCTTTAAAACGTGGGCGGCCGTGTTCCCCTCATACACCCACCCACCCACCCAGCCCTACCCGCCCACCCATCCGTTGCGTTGGTGCGAAGGCTGAACACACGCGAGGGCCAGGCACACGCGAGAACCCTACACGCACAAATTCATGTATAAACGAACACACACACACACTGTTCCTCACTTAAATTATCATGTACACAAATTCATATGCATACATAAATATTCTACATACATACATACATACATACATCCATACATACACATACATACATACACACACACACACACATACATACATACGCCATCAAGACTAACACTCAGCCAAATGTTACCACGCTGACCGGGACATAATTCTCTCTCATTCTAACTTCAATACTCTACTCTCCTCACCTCTGATTCCTCTACTCTCCTCACCTCTGATTCCTCACCTCTACTCTCCTCACCTCTGATTCCTCTACTCTCCTCACCTCTGATTCCTCTACTCTCCTCACCTCACCTCTGATTCCTCACCTCTACTCTCCTCACCTCTGATTCCTCTACTCTCCTCACCTCTGATTCCTCTACTCTCCTCAACTCTGATTCCTCTACTCTCCTCAACTCTGATTCCTCTACTCTCCTCACCTCTGATTCCTCTACTCTCCTCACCTCTGATTCCTCTACTCTCCTCACCTCACCTCTGATTCCTCTACTCTCCTCACCTCTGATTCCTCTACTCTCCTCACCTCTGATTCCTCTACTCTCCTCACCTCTGATTCCTCTACTCTCCTCACCTCTGATTCCTCTACTCACCTCACCTCTGATTCCTCTACTCACCTCACCTCTGATTCCTCTACTCACCTCACCTCTGATTCCTCTACTCACCTCACCTCTGATTACTCTACTCACCTCTGATTCCTCTACTCACCTCTGATTCCTCTACTCTCCTCTGATTCCTCTACTCTCCTCAACTCTGATTCCTCTACTCTCCTCAACTCTGATTCCTCTACTCTCCTCAACTCTGATTCCTCTACTCTCCTCAACTCTGATTCCTCTACTCTCCTCACCTCTGATTCCTCTACTCTCCTCACCTCTGATTCCTCTACTCACCTCTGATTCCTCTACTCAACTCTGATTCCTCTACTCTCCTCAACTCTGATTCCTCTACTCTCCTCAACTCTGATTCCTCTACTCTCCTCAACTCTGATTCCTCTACTCTCCTCAACTCTGATTCCTCTACTCTCCTCAACTCTGATTCCTCTACTCTCCTCAACTCTGATTCCTCTACTCTCCTCAACTCTGATTCCTCTACTCTCCTCAACTCTGATTCCTCTACTCTCCTCAACTCTGATTCCTCTACTCTCCTCAACTCTGATTCCTCTACTCTCCTCAACTCTGATTCCTCTCTCTCCTCACCTCTGATTCCTCTCTCTCCTCACCTCTGATTCCTCTCTCTCCTCACCTCTGATTCCTCTACTCTCCTCACCTCTGATTCCTCACCTCTGATTCCTCTACTCTCCTCACCTCTGATTCCTCTACTCTCCTCTGATTCCTCTACTCACCTCTGATTCCTCTACTCTCCTCACCTCTGATTCCTCTACTCTCCTCACCTCTGATTCCTCTACTCTCCTCACCTCATCCTGTTCTCCTACCTTACATAAAATCTATATCTCATTTTACAGCTCTCCCTCAATACCCCTCTCACTCCACTCCACTCCACCCCCTCTCCTCTCACACCCCTCACTTATAGACATCCCACTCTCGCATCTACAGATCTATTTGCCGATCTCCACCTCTCACCCCACTTTACCACCTACACATCTACCTACCTGCCCCTCTCACCCCACTCTCCAACCTACCTGTCCCTCTCACCCCACTCTCCCACCTACCTGCCCCTCTCACCCCACTCTCCAACCTACCTGCCCCTCTCACCCCACTCTCCAACCTACCTGCCCCTCTCACCCCACTCACCTGCCACTTAGATGAATCAATTTACACACGAGTATTTTTTTCTTAATACCCCCCCCCCCCCAAGGTTCGTGGAACGTCAGAGTAGAGTTGCCAGGTAGGTGTTACTTGTGAGCTTAATAGAGCGGAGAGGTGTACGTACTTCACCTGTTGAGTGTCTGTTGGTTACCTGTTAGTTTCCTGTTGACTACTTGGTGTTCCATGTTGATTAATTGGTGTTATCTGTTGACTAATTGGTGTTATCTGTTGACTAGTTGGTGTTACCTGTTGACTACCTATTGATTACTTGGTGTTACCTGTTGATTACTTGGTGTTACCTGTTGACTACCTATTGATTACCTGGTGTTACCTGTTGACTACCTATTGATTACTTGGTGTTACCTGTTGATTACTTGGTGTTACCTGTTGATTACTTGGTGTTACCTGTTGACTACCTATTGATTACCTGGTGTTACCTGTTGACTACCTATTGATTACCTGGTGCTACCTGTTGATTACTTGGTGTTACCTGTTGACTACCTATTGATTACTTGGTGTTACCTGTTGACTACCTATTGATTACTTGGTGTTACCTGTTGACTACCTATTGATTACTTGGTGTTACCTGTTGATTACTTGGTGTTACCTGTTGACTACCTATTGATTACTTGGTGTTACCTGTTGACTACCTATTGATTACTTGGTGTTACCTGTTGACTACCTATTGATTACTTGGTGTTACCTGTTGATTACTTGGTGTTACCTGTTGAATACCTATTGATTACTTGGTGTTACCTGTTGACTACCTATTGATTACTTGGTGTTACCTGTTGATTACTTGGTGTTACCTGTTGACTACCTATTGATTACTTGGTGTTACCTGTTGACTACCTATTGATTACTTGGTGTTACCTGTTGATTACTTGGTGTTACCTGTTGACTACCTATTGATTACTTGGTGTTACCTGTTGACTACCTATTGATTACTTGGTGTTACCTGTTGATTACTTGGAGTTACCTGCAGATTATTTGGCGTTACCCATTGACTACCTGTTGTTACCTGTTGACTACCCTCTGTCCACCTGTTAGTTACCCGTTGGCTATCTTTTGATCTTCTGTAAGTTACCTGTTGCCTACCTGTTAGTTACCTATTGATGGTGCGCTTGACACTACCTGCCCTAACCTGATCGAACCCCAGGTAGCGTTAGCGTGTTTAATCACCAGGTAAAATAAACTGGGGTGTCTAATGTTCACGTCATCTCTCTGATATTACTGTACCGTTTATATGGATGTCTCTCTCTCTCTCTCTCTCTCTCTCTTTTTAATGTCTTGCTTGCTCTCTATCTCTCTATCTTTCGCTCTCATTCTCTGTAATACCTCTTCATTCTCTCTCCCTTCCACCTTCTTCAATTCTATCACTTTCATCTCTCTCTATCCACCTCTTTCATATTCTCTCTCTCTCTCTCCGTCACATCACTCCCTTTCTCCCTCTCTCACAAACACAACACACAAATAGCCATGGCTTTAAGTGATCCATGTTTCTTTCATTCCCTGTCTCGCTCGCGCGCACACACGCGCACACACACACACACACACACAGGTACAAAGAAAATGTGTAGACTTGCCTCTACTTGCGTTTTAACATCAAGCTGTCTCAGAGGTGGACCAAATCCCTGTGAAAACTCTCTCTCTCTCTCTCTCGCACCTCCCTCCAATTCTTGCTAACTCTCTATCTCTCTTCTTCACCTGTCCTATTTTCTCTCTCTCTCTTATCCCTCTTACTGATGTGCTCTTTTTCTTCTCCCTCTAACTAACCTTCTCTCTCTTTTTCACACTTCAGTCATCATTCTAAATCTTCCGTTTTTATTTATTTTTTAGTCCCATTTTTTCATTGTCTAATTCCCTTACTCCAACAAGAGGTAAAAACTGATTACCTTCACAGACCACAACACCACCAAGCCCACCACACAGTGCAGGTGAGACGCCCACACTGGCCATAATATACGGGGGCGAGGACAGGTGGTGGGCGGCGGGGCTCCTGTGGTTGTCATCTGTAAGGACTAACACACTTATACACACACGCACACACACATGTACACATCTTCCACACATTATACATATCCACACACACATGTACACATCACACATACACGTGCCTATCCCCACACAATATCCACATCCCTCAGTGACCACCACCACACACTAGCAGGATTTGGCGGTGGACTACTGCACCACCCTCGTCATTGCCACCTACTGCCACCGGCAGTCCCCCCGCCCACCTCGTGCAGTCCGCCACTACAACAAAATTCAGCCCATAAGAGCCCGCACTGATATAAGAATAGCACCATCCCATCTATTGTTAAAATAATAAACAGCTCCTGATTTATGCACTGTACAGCCCTGTATATGTATTGAATGTATATTATTAAGTCTAAATCACGTGCAAGTTTGTATATTTTCAGCCACCGGCTGCAACCCTATTAATAAACCGTTTAATCTTATTATTATTATTATTATTTTTTTATTATTATCATTATTATTATTAATGTACACATCCACACAGCAGTGCAAATCAATTATAATTCCAATTTCTGTCTCACTGTCTATCTATCTTCGTGCAAGATGTAGTTATCAGTGTATCATCATCCCTATCATGTAACTGAAATGTCCTCCGTATGGTTGTGTCTATGTGCCGTTCAGCGGTGATTCCCCTGCCTGTATATTCAGTATGGGGAGAACGGTGAAGACGTTGTCACTTAGCAGAGGATCTCTGAAAAGTTTCTTGTAAACAAAGAAATGAAACTCAATGAAATTCCTGGGAGACTCAGTAAACAGTTCAAGGAATTGGCGTTGGTTTGTCATCCTGTGTGCTCATTAATACTCCTGGTTGGGAGGGTGGGGCTGGGGTCATGAGAGATGATGACGGGAATGTTGGGCTGCGGCCACCTGTGGTGACTCCTGGAAAACCTGAGAGGAACACCTGATACTGAACGATCGCCGTGTTGCCGCCCTCACTCCTGGTACACAAAAACAGGAGTGTGTCAGCAGTGATGAAATCATTGTTCAGGACCAAGTGTTCTTCAACACATTGTGTGTCTACTGGGTTCCTGACCCACTCACTGTCCTCCACATACAAGATCGTGTTCGCATTTCCTCAAAGCTCCCTGACCGTTTCAGAACACAAGGCCAACCATTTCTGGAACGCACTGTCACATGTCAGGAGAGCCGACTCCCATTATTACACTCGGGAATCAAGCGAAGCAGTAAGCAGTGGGAACGCCCAGTATTACCAACACCCGGGAAATCACGACTGGTTGTATAATGGATAGTTTCTGGCAGGCGTGTTGTGAGTGGAGACACGAGGGGGTGGTTCTCGTAGCGCTCCTGCTGCAGGGTAATGTTGTTGGCAGAACATGTGTACAATATGCAGTCGTCAGAAGGAAACGTGTAGGCCTACTCTCCAAAACCCTTCTCCGGCCTCGGGATGGAGCCCGCCCTCACACGGCCTATAACACTATTATCAAACTTCAGAATATCGGCTGGGAAGTTCTCCCTCACCCTTCTTACAGTCCCAACTTGGCTCCTAGCGATTTCCACCTGACTGAACCCACTGAATTAACACCCAGATGAGGCAACGATTCTAGTTTGACGAGGAGGTGACGAGCCACGTCCTGAAATGATACCAACAACAGGACAAATACGCTGCAGGCGGTGTAGTGTAGAGGAGCAGGAGTTAGAGATATATGGCAATGTTAGGATGATCATGTCTTAGTGACTCTTACTTGTACGAACTCGTATGTGTATTTTGTGGCGTTGTTTTCTTCTATGTTGTGTGTGTTTGTGTGTTGTATATACAGGGTATGTCTGTGTATATGTTTGTGTACACGCAGGATATGGAGCACAGTAAATAAGGTGTTTATAAGACTTGAGGTACGACTCGGCCGCTAAGGATTGGGAAAAGTCGAGGAAAACTTTTATGTTTACGAGGCCAGCCAGGACCCGGCCAACTTATCCCGGGTCAGCAAATTTTATCCCGGGCCAGGAAATTTTATCCCGGGCCAGGAAATTTTATCCCGAGCCAGGAAATTTTGACATGTAGAACAAAGTTTACAAAGAGAGAGAGAGAGAGAGAGAGAGAGAGAGAGAGAGAGAATTCTTTTCGTGTACCCGATACTGAAGAACGAAAAATATTACTTTTTTTTCCTCGCAGTACTACATTCTTCAGTCCAGGTGGCCAGATATGTAAGAATTCGGTGTGCTGAAGTATGGAATCTACACAAGAATCCTGGAACGTACACAAGAATCCTGGAACTTACACAAGAATCCTGGAATCTACACAAGAATCCTGGAACCCACGCAAGAATCCTGGAACCCACGCAAGAATCCTGGAACCCACGCAAGAATCCTGGAACCCACGCAAGAATCCTGGAACCCACGCAACGATCCTGGAACCTACGAATGAATCCTGAAATCTACATAGAGAGAATTCCAGCGACTCATCTCTGCCCCTCGTAGCTCTGACGCTGCTGCACACAACGACCACACCGCACCGCAGGACAGTCAGCTATATCTCTGCCGCTGTTTGGCGAGCGAGGAGACCCAGTAACAGCTGCACTATTAGACACAACAGCTGCACTATTAGACACAGCAGCAGCACGTGAACAGAACCTGAACGAAAGTAACAACTGCATGATGATGAAATATATGTCCTAAGTCGAGGCAGAGAGAGAGAGAGAGAGAGAGAGAGAGAAACTTGATACACACACCGGAGTCAGTTATACACCAATAACTCTCTCTTCCACCATCACCACCAATCTTCTCCCACACAATATTTCCTGACTCCAGTTAAAGCGCGCAAAGACACACACACACACACACGAATCTTTAAAGCAGCGTAGCGTGAATGATCCAGGGCTTGCTGCTGGCTCTTGCAAGTAATGGTCTACCACATAGCAGACGAAACCACTGAAACAGGAACCTGGGGGATCTGCTGGAACCTCCTGGAACCGAGGGGATCTGCTGGAACCTCCTGGAACCGAGGGGATCTGCTGGAACCTCACTTAAGATATTCACCTCCGTTGTATACCTCTTTTGTTATGTTCAGTATTGACGTATAGATATAGTTTTAACCCAGAGTCTGTTGACATTTGTTACTGTGAGAGTTACAGAGGAGTACACAAGTGTTCGTACGTCTGACCTTAGTGGTCCTTGGTATACACATAATTATTCCTTTGTACGGGGTCAAATACTACCATAACTACACTCAAGAAAGGCAAAAAAATTATTTGTCATACACATTACATGCAGTGTGTGTGTGTGTGTGTGTGTGTGTGTTAGGATAATTCTCTTATAAAACGTTACAGATTCTTTACCCCATAGAGCTAAGTTTGGGCTAATTCTAACTTCATATAAATTAGTGCACATCTGATACAACAGAGTACCTGAGACGGCCATGTTTATCTTAACCTAAGCTTGGTTAGGTTAGGTTATATATCGATATTAAAGTTATGAAGTAATTTTCCCCAATACGTCAGATTCTACACACTGTAAAAGCAATACACCACCAGACAGTATACAGGAGGAGTAACAACCATTGACTTTATGAGTGTCCTTCAGTGCTTCTTGTTCCGCTGTCCATCCTCACAACGACCCTCCTATCACCTCACCCCTCACGACCCTCAGACAACGACCGCCCCAACACCCCACCCCTCACGACCCTCTAATAACGACCGCCCCATTACTCCACCCCTCACGACCCTCTAACAACGACCGCTCCATCATCCCACCCCTCACGACCCTCTAACAACGACCGCCCCATCACCCCAACCCTCTAACAACGACCGCCCCATCACCCCAACCCTCTAACAACGACCGCCCCATCACCCCAACCCTCTAACAACGACCGCCCCATTACTCCAACCCTCACGACCCTCTGACAACGACCGCCCCATCACCCCAACCCTCTAACAACGACCGCCCCATTACTCCAACCCTCACGACCCTCTGACAACGACCGCCCCATCACCCCAACCCTCTAACAACGACCGCCCCATCACCCCAACCCTCTAACAACGACCGCCCCATTACTCCAACCCTCACGACCCTCTGACAACGACCGCCCCATCACCCCAACCCTCTAACAACGACCGCCCCATTACTCCAACCCTCACGACCCTCTGACAACGACCGCCCCATCACCCCCAACCCTCTAACAACGACCGCCCCATCACCCCAACCCTCTAACAACGACCGCCCCATTACTCCAACCCTCACGACCCTCTGACAACGACCGCCCCATCACCCCCAACCCTCTAACAACGACCGCCCCATCACCCCAACCCTCTAACAACGACCGCCCCATCACCCCAACCCTCTGACAAAGACCGCCCCATCACCCCAGCCCTCTAACAACGACCGCCCCATTACTCCAACCCTCACGACCCTCTGACAACGACCGCCCCATCACCCCAACCCTCTAACAACGACCGCCCCATCACCCCAACCCTCTGACAAAGACCGCCCCATCACCCCAGCCCTCTAACAACGACCGCCCCATTACTCCAACCCTCACGACCCTCTGACAACGACCGCCCCATCACCCCACCAACACATCCCACACCCTACCCCCACACGACAGCAGCCCGGGACACACAACAAAAACAAGGCATCATGTGTACTTTATTAATAAACTTCCCAAACTCTTCCACAACTTAGCACAAGACCCTCCCTGCTTCACCTCCCTCCCACTCTCATGCTTCCCTCCCACTCTCATGCTTCCCCCCCCCTCCCTCCCACTCTCATGCTTTCCCCCTCCCTCCCACTCTTTCTTGCTTGCTTCCCTCCCTCCAGTTCTCTCTCTTATTTACCTCCCTTTCCTCCTTGCTCGACTACTCTCTCCACTTATTTTCGTTCGTCTCTCCCTCCCCCTCTCTTTATCTAACTCTCCCATGCACCTCCTCCCTCCCACTTTTTACCACTATCACCTCTACCCCCCTTGCCTGGCTCCCCTCCCCACCTAACCACCAAACTTTCCCATGAAACTCTACTCCTCTTGTCCTCCCCACCTAACTCCTTTCCCTCACTTCCGCTGAACTCACTCTCTCTCTCTCTCTCTCTCTCTCTCTCTCTCTCTCTCTCAGCTGGCTAAATCAACAAACATACTTAGTCTAACTGTTTTGCATGTACCTTCTCCCTCCTCATTGCCTCTCACTTCCTCCTCCTCCTCTCTCGTTCTTTCCCCTCCCTATCTCTCTAATTACCTTCCCCTCCTCCTCTCCCCTCCCACTCTAATTACATTCCCCTCTCCTCTCCACTCTCCCCTCCACTCTCATTACTAACCCTGCCTTCAGTTTCATGTTTCTCTCTCTCTCTCTCTCTCTTCTAATAATTTTCTCTCTCCCATGTCTAATACCTCTCTGCTTCCATCCAACGACCTTCCTTTATGTCTGACGCCCCTTCTTTGACTCGTGCCCTCCACCTTTATGTCTGATTCCCTTTCTATGTCTGATTCCCTTTCTATGTCTGATTCCCTTTCTATGTCTGATTCCCTCTCTATGTCTGATTCCCTCTCTATGTCTCATTCCCTCTCTATGTCTCATTCCCTCTCTATGTCTGATAACCCCTCTTCAACATATGGCCAGATCGCCTCCTCCCACCATCTTCCACGGGATACAAGTGACAATATAGTTTTGTGGTGATGGACAGGTGAACAGTGGCCTGGTGGTGATCTCTCTCTCTCTCTCTCTCTCTCTCTCTCTCTCTCTCTCTCTCTCCACATGAATCAGGAGGGTGAGACAGGTATAAGAATGGTACACTTTATCCCAGCTTCTTGTTTCCTGGAAGTTGTTACCCTACCTCAGCTTATTTTAAAGCCCAACTCTCTCTCTCTCTCTCTCTCTCTCTCTCTCTCTCTCTCTCCAATCTAGGATGTGTATCTTAGGGACTCGGTTTCTTTCTTTCTCTCTTTGTCATTCCCACAGGCCAGGTCTCTCTCTCTCTCTCTCTCTCTCTCTCTCTCTCTCTCTCTCTCATTGCCTCCGGCCAGGGGTGTGTGTGTCTGCCGTACAAAACTTCAGCCTCACACTCCTGACACGAGAAAGCCATTTTCCCCATTTCTTTTGTATTTGTCTCAGAGTTGTGGCTCTCTCTCTCTCTCTCTCTCTCTCTCTCTCTCTCTCTCTCTCTCTCTCTCCTCCTTATCTCACACTACGTAACTCCTGTCACCCTCCCTCACCCCACACACTCTTCCTAATTTCTATAACTCCCCATTGTCCTTCCTTCACCCTCCCCAACTCCCGTCACTCTCTTCCCTCTCACGCCCTTTTCCCTCACTCTCATCCCCATCACTCCCCCTAATTCTTGTCACTCTCCCTCATCCTTCACCAACTCTCCCTCTTCCCTCTGACGTCCCCTCACTTCCATCCCTCTCACTCTATATAATCAAGTAGATGCAAATGTAATTTTCGTACAGTGAGTCTGTCTGTCGCGCCGGTTATGGGATGAAGTCCTCTCCCTCCCACATGCCTCCCTCTCCCCTCCCTCTCCCTCCCACACGCCCTCCCCCCCTCCGTCCCACACGACCCCCTCTCCCTCTCACACGCCCCCTCTCCCTCTCACACGCCCTCTTACTCTCCTCTTATTCCATTATTCTATCCACGGTTTGCACGCCACCTCCAACTTTATTTACCTACACTACCTCCTATATATTCTATCCACGCCCTCTATCTCATTATTCTATTAACGCCACCTCCCGTGTTATTCCGCCCACTTCATCTCCCGCATTATCCTTCCTATGTACCTTCCTTCCTAACACAACTACTAACGCACACTCCCCATTTCCTCCACGCCTCCCAACACTACAACCCATGCCTTACAACACTACAGCCCAGCCTACCAATACTACAACCCACGCCTTACAACACTACAGCCCAGCCTACCAATACTACAACCCACGCCTTACAACACTACAACCCATGCCTCCCAACACTACAATCCACGCCTCCCAACACTACAATCCACGCCTCCCAACACTACAACCCACGCCTCCCAACACTACAACCCACGCCTCCCAACACTACAACCCACGCCTCCCAACACTACAACCCACGCCTTACAACACTACAACCCACGCCTCCCAACACTACAACCCACGCCTCCCAACACTACAACCCACGCCTCCCAACACTACAACCCACGCCTCCCAACACTACAACCCACGCCTCCCAACACTACAACCCACGCCTCCCAACAGCAAAAGCATTTGGGTGTTGGAGATACTTAATTGGGTTTGTGTAATTTAATTCTGGATGAAAGCTCTATGCTTGTACATCTGACTCTCCCACTGCTTCCCTGACACAATTCGACGACACCCAGAGAGAGAGAAAGAGAGAGAGAGAGAGAGAGAGGACGAAGGATTGTGTCAACCTTATAGAGACAACACAAGTAGCAGTGTTCATTTTTATATCCATCGGACCCATTCGTACAGACAGTAAACATGACATCTTGACCTGCCTAGTGGTTGTCCAGTTTTCCTCGCAGGTCAGCACATTAAAAAGACGTGGCCACCCGTTCAATTATAAGCTGTTCCTCACGTCTACAGAGATGTTATTTTGTCTACTGTGTTTGGTGTGTGGATGTTTCTTGAACTGCTTATAACTGTGGCCAACTGGTCTACCGCCTCTTGTGTTAATGTCTTGTTGGGTGAGTGGCGGCGGTGGTGGTGAGGCTCTTCAGGATAATATCCCGTACATCATGTTGAAGGTCTCCCCATCACACCGCACGTATCCTGTTGTGTGTTGTTCGTGTCATCTTCAGCTTCCTCACACGGTCCTCCCAACTCAAGTGATTCAGGCCAGGTCGCAATGTTGTCGTCCTCTGCTGAATCTTCTCGGTTACCTCCATGTTTCTCGCTTTGTAGGACTGACATACTGCCGTGAAATACTCTTAAATGTAGAGGCACCAAGTCTTGTAGAACCATCTCAAGTTTCCTCCATCTACATGAAACGAATGATTGGTGGATCATACCATCATCTGTTTTCATCTTGTTAACTTTGTCGTTCACATCGTCTTCAAAGGACAATTTTATGTCATCTTTGTTTCATGTCGCTCATCTTCTTTCTCCTGTTCTGCCAACTATCATCACTTTTCTTTAAATAGATTGAGAAAGGGATAACCACGCGTCAGAGCATCTTCGTATCGTGCACCAAGAGATCTATATATACTTCAAAGGACACACCATCAGGTAAATCACTTGTGTACATGACAAATTGTGTCAGCCCTAACACACTCCCCTGCGACATATTACTCAATACTGCAGCTCACTCAGTCTAGAATTTAATTACACTAACTGTTTTCTAACGTTCAACAATGATAAAATCCAGGTGTGTGTGTTTCTCCAGTAATAAAATACAATTGGGTCAGATATAATACCTCCCTCCAGAACGTTCAGTAGCTGGAATCTAGATGATCTGCCACTCAGAGCCACACTGCTTGTTACCTCCAGGTGATTTTTCCTCATGTGATCAAAGGCATGGTCCTACATGCTGGTTTCTATAATCTTACAGGTGATGCAAGGTAGTAATAAGCTATCGACTTCCACACTGAAAAATTTAATTATTTACGGTTTTCCAATCTCGCGTCGTTTACCTGCTGTGATCGACATATTAAGACCGTCCCTAGAGGCCTGCTAATAACACTATGCACTTCTTACAGTAACCTGGGATGTGTGGCGTCTGTACCTGGGGGGCGGGGGGGTCTTGTCCACCTAATTCTTCGTAAATTCCTCTAACTTCAATTACCGAAAATAATGAATGGTCCACAGATTCCCTGAACTCCATCTGTCAATGTTCTGGTTTATACCTCTTACGTTTTTTTTCCACCGTGAACACACCTGAGGAAAACCATAACAAGATACCCGTATTCTCTTGGTCTCTTTCCACCAGTTTTTATTTATTTTCCTCCCGAGTCACGAATCTTTAACGAGTGTGTTGGTGTTCAGCTCTCTCTCTCTCTCTCTCTCTACAACCTCCCAGAAATTCTTGGGGTTTAACGATAATTATTTGGTTAATAACTTTCTACACGTCTTTTTGTATTTTCCTTTATTTACCTTTTAAGCTTTCTTTATGTTCCTCGTGTTCATATCTCTCTCTCTCTCTCTCTCTCTCTCTCTCTCTCAATATCTGTAATTCCTGGTGTTGTAGTCTCACACATACACACTACAGGCTTACTCTCTCTCTCTTATCCTCTCCCCTGATTACTTTCAATTACTTTCTCCCTTGTTCACTCTCACTCTTTATTTACTCTCCTTAATTCACTCGCTCTCACTTCCCCTCTCACATGCTCACTCACTCGCTTTTCTTTTTTTACTCTCCCAGGTGTAAACTTTCTCTCACCCTGCTTGCCCTTATCTCCCTTAACCTTGCCCTTATCTCCCTTAACTTTCTCCTTATCTCCCTTAACCTTATCATCATCATCTCCCCTTTCTTTGCCATAAACTAGACCCACTAGACCCTACTCGACCCATCAAGTATAAGTCCGAATATTATGATGAAGTCCAATGTCGTCAAAAGTCCGAGTCATTTCATTCTCAAGTCCATGTCAAAGTTCGAGTCTTGACATACCTAACTAAGTCCAAACCCGAATTCTCAACTCCAAGTCCGAATTTTCATACTTGAGTCTAAGTCATAATCAGAGCTCTTACATTCTCAAGTCCATATGAAAGTCAAAGTCCGTTAAAAGTAAGAACACGACACATGACCCGAATATTACAACACCCCGAACACGTTACCGTAAACTAACCGGAATTTCCTCTCATATAAAGTGAAAATATTTAACCTCTCTATTGGAAGACATTCAAGGTAGGTAGGCAGGCAGGCAACCCAACCCGTTTGTATTAAAAAAAAAATCCAGTTTTATTCTAGTGTGTTGTAAGATAGTGAATGAGAAGGGAAAAAAAGTAAATATATCCCTGCATGACAGTACCAGAATATAAGTGGCAGTTCCGGGTGTGGATTAGTGGTCGAGGTTAGAAAATGTTTATTAAAGTTTCTTAGCCATAATGAAAGACTCGTTGGTTATAAAGGTCTTGTTCCTGCCCAGAGCCTCCGTTTGAGTCATCTCGACAAACCAAAACTTTACTTGACATACATTCAATAAATCGAGATAGGTTGAAATTTGTCCCTTAATGCTAGGGTGTTTAGTCATAAGGTTAAATAAGCTCTCAGGTGTGTTATTGTCACATGATCCAATTACAAGATAACGATAGGGAAGATATAATTACTCTTTATAATAACAATGACCTTGACCTTTGACCTGACCATTAGATCAATAAGGTTCAACAGGTGTGGTGAACATGTACACAAGAGGTTCCCCCGTGGCAACACCTGTGAACGAGTTACTGCTTCTCGTGTTTACTGTTCAACGCCTCAGCGCACAGGGCTTTCGTGACCTCACACAGAAGGGCAAGAGACCAGCCCCTGCCATCCACTGTAAACAATAACTTGTATCGTCGCTTCATATTCCTTGTCCTTTTTATAGTGAAAGCTTTTGTTAAACGACTCCTCCGCCCCCCCCCCCCCCTCCGCCCCAATGTCACTGTACTTAAGTAATTTCTGCCCATTGTATATTTTCAGCCTTTTGATAAATATACCCTTTTCAATAGTTAATCATTACCAGTGTTATTATTAGTAGTACATTCGTCTATACAAACCCGAGATACAGTACCAAAATTATAAACCTTTATAGTAATAATAACTAATCTTGACCTTTGACCCCATTATCACTAGGGTTCAGATCACTAGTTATAGCGTGAGGGTGTACTGGACTAACTACTGCCTGGACTGATGGTGGGTGTAACTTGTATGAGCAGTGTACACACGGATACACCCACTACGGACACTACTACTACTACTACTACTACTAATAATAATAATAATAATAAAAATAGACAAAATAAAATAAATATATTCGAATACTGTATAACAAAATCAATAAAACAATGAAAATAGCAACAATACATTACTTTTACCTTATAAGAACACAAACACTATCCCCCCCTCCCCTTCCCTCCCCGAGTCAACAGAATCTACTTTCCTCATCAAAACGGACCAAGAAATCTATTTCCGCTATCTTAGAGGCCAAGGAAATCAATTTCTCCATCATAAAGTGTTAAAGGCAAACCTCGCGCCTCCCATGACCTCCGTACACACAGTCGAAAATCTCACCTGGCCTGGGTATGTGAACGGCCTTATGAGGGGTAGCCTAGCCTGGCGTGGAGAAAGTGACATGCTTACACATACACACACACTCACTGCATACTTACACAATTTACACATATTACACACACACACACATCACCCACAAACTCGTATATTCTCTCTCTCTCCTCACACAATTTTCTCCCCCCTCTCTCTCTCGCCTCACACAATTTTCTCCCCCCCCTCTCTCTCTCTCTCACGCACAACTCCCTTCTCTCTCACATTTCTTCCCCCCCCCCTCTCTCTCTCTCACACACACAATTCTCTCCCCTCTCTCTCTCACACACATTTCTTTCCCCCCCTCTCTCTCTCTCACACAATTCTCTCCCCTCTCTCTCTCTCTCACACAATTCTCTCCCCTCTCTCTCTCTCTCTCTCACACAATTCTCTCCCCCCCTCTCTCTCTCTCCCACACAATTCTCTCTCTCTCTCACACAATTCTCTCTCTCTTTCACACATTTCTTCCCTCTCTCTCTCCTCACAATTCTCTCCTCTCTCTCTCTCTCTCACACAATTCTGTCCCCTCTCTCTCCCACACAATTCTCTCTCTCTCTCTCTCTCTCTCTCTCTCTCTCTCACACAAATCTTTCCCCTCTCTCTCTCACACAATTCTCTCCCCTCTCTCTCGCTCGCCATTAAGTTTTCACAAAGACCTTTCGTGCCATTGTTCTCCCAGGTAAAAAATACTGAAACAAAAGCAGAAAGCATTTAAAGCTTTCCAAAGTTCAACACACACCTGTATTTTAGCTAATAATGATCTTTTGTATAATGGCTAATCACCTGATATTACCTAATTACTTGACTAATTAATCACCTGATATTACCCAATCACCTTTATACTAATTAATCTGACATCACCTAATCACCAGTAAACTAAGCAATCACCTGTACACTAATTATCTATATATTGGCCAATCATCTGTATACTTCCTAATCAGCTGTTAGAGGGAAGGGAAAGGGACAACGGAAAAGGGGGGAAGGAAATGGGGATGAGTGGAAGGGAGGGAAGGAATGGGTAGGAGGGAAGGGAGGGAAGGAATGGGAAGGGAGGGAAGGGAGGGAAGGAATGGGTAGGAGAGGAAGGGAGGGAAGGAATGGGTAGGAGGGAAGGGAGGGAAGGAATGGGAAGGGGAGAAGGGAGGGAAGGAATGGGAAGGGGAGAAGGGAGGGAAGGAAGGGAAGGAATGGGTAGGAGAGGAAGGAAGGGATGGGTAGGAGGGAAAAGAAAATGGCCCCTTAAAGCCACGTCCGTATACCCTCATACTAGACTGACAGTGTTACCAGATACCCTCATAGTAGACTGACAGTGTTACCAGATACCCTCATACTAGACTGACAGTGTTACCAGATACCCTCATACTAGACTGACAGTGTTACCAGATACCCTCATAGTAGACTGACAGTGTTACCAGATACCCTCATACTAGACTGACAGTGTTACCAGATACCCTCATAGTAGACTGACAGTGTTACCAGATACCCTCATACTAGACTGACAGTGTTACCAGATACCCTCATAGTAGACTGACAGTGTTACCAGATACCCTCATAGAAGACTGACAGTGTTACCAGATACCCTCATAGAAGACTGACAGTGTAACCAAATACCCTCATAGTAGACTGACAGTGTTACCAGATACCCTCATAGTAGACTGACAGTGTTACCATACACGTACAGCACGACCACATCCTTAGCCGGATTATCCAGTAGCGAGATGAATTACATGTTAAGGAGGGAGGAAGGGGCGGAGGGAGGTGCAGGGGGCGGAGGGAGGTGCAGGGGGGCGGAAGGAGGAGCAGGGGGCGGAAGGAGGAGCAGGGGGGGGCGGAAGGAGTAGCATGGGGGGGCGGAAGGAGGAGCAGGGGGGGGCGGAAGGAGGAGCAGGGGGGGGGGGCGGAAGGAGGAGCAGGGGGGGGGCGGAAGGAGGAGCAGGGGGGGGCGGAAGGAGGAGCAGGGGGGGGGGGCGGAAGGAGGAGCAGGGGGGGGGGCGGAAGGAGGAGCAGGGGGGGGCGGAAGGAGGAGCAGGGGGGGGCGGAAGGAGGAGCAGGGGGGGCGGAAGGAGGAGCAGGGGGGGGGGCGGAAGGAGGAGCAGGGGGGGGGGGCGGAAGGAGGAGCAGGGGGGGGCGGAAGGAGGAGCAGGGGGGGGCGGAAGGAGGAGCAGGGGGGGGCGGAAGGAGGAGCAGGGGGGGGGGCGGAAGGAGGAGCAGGGGGCGGAAGGAGGAGCAGGGGGCGGAAGGAGGAGGAGGTGGATCAAGACAAGGGAAGGGGAAGAACTAAGAGAAGAGACAAAAAAGAGAAGTGGAAGAACTGAGAAGGAAGGAGAAGAGAAGAAAAAGAGGAGGAGGAAAAAGGAGAAGATAAGGAGGCAGGAATGAGAAGAAACAGAATGCAGAGAGGAAGGAGGAAGAGGAGTAAGTGCAGACAGATATGAGAAGAGGAAAAGGAAATGAGAAGGGGGGGGGAGAGGAGGAAGAAATGGAAAGAAGAGTATCATAGGGTAGTGTTGGGGGGATGAAGGGGGGGGGTGTGGAGTTGTTGGAGGAAGATGGAGGAAAAGGGACGAAAAAAACAACAGAATTAATCACAATAAAGAGACGAAACAAAGGAAACGAGAGAATAAGTGGATAATAAAGCAGAGGAGAAGGATAACAAGCAGGAGAGAAAGATTACTAGCAGGAGAGAAAGATTACTAGCAGGAGAGAAAGATTACTAGCAGGAGAGAAAGATTACTAGCAGGAGAGAAAGATTACTAGCAGGAGAGAAAGATTACTAGCAGGAGAGAAAGATTACAAGCAGGAGAGAATGATTACTAGCAGGAGAGAAATATCACTAGCAGGAGAGAAAGATCACTAGCAGGAGAGAAAGATTACTAGCAGGAGAGAAAGATTACAAGCAGGAGAGAAAGATTACAAGCAGGAGAGAAAGATAACAACAGTAAACATTAAGACTCTTAAAAGAGGCTCAACATCACAATGACCTTTCAGTGACGTGTCATCAAAGGTCAAGGGGCACAGTGGAGGTCAGGTCAGCAGGTCAGTTTCATGTCCGTGAACTGAGAAAAAGAAAGTCGAGAGAGAGAGAGAGAGAGAGAGAGAGAGAGAGAGAGAGAGAGAGAGAGTGTGTGTGCGTGCGTGCGTGTGTGTGCGTGTGTGTGTGCGTGTGTTCACGCGCGCGCGCGCGTGTGTGTGTGTGTGTGTGTGTGTGTGTGTTCGCGCGTGCGTGCGTGCGTATTTCCCCCACACACTTGAACTTCTTGTACATGTTTAACCATTTAAAGGGCAGCGGCTCACTAAGTGTTTTATTCTCGGTAACACAAGACATTTAAATTTAGCTGAGAGAAGCCCCTGTCCTCTAAAAGGTTATACAAGGTCTGGGGATCAAAATAAGATTGGCATTATAGCTTTAGGCCAATGAACATTACACACGTCTTCCTTTTACACACACACACACACACACACACACACACTCCACATACCAGGAAGCGCTCAACACAATGACCCTCTCGGCTCTCTCTGACCATCACCACGACCCCATCTGCAAATTGGGTGAGAAGCTTCTGTACTATCCTCGACACCGGCTCCTACTTCCACCCGAGATCCCTCGTCCGCGAATTGCTGTTCGACACCACAACCGCATCCAGCCCATACGAGCACGTACTGATCGCTAGAAGAACAGCCCAGTCCCAACCATTGTAAAACTTATCAACAACTTGTAATCAACTATTGTGTTCACTCCCAGCCAATCTTACCTTACCTTGTTATTATATATCATATTTGTATCACTTATGTTACTTGTATATTATTTGTCAATCAAGTGACCCATTCTCCAATTATGTAACTGAATATTTTCAGCCTTCCGGCTGCCATGATCTCTCAATAAACCGCGATTATTATTATTTTACACACACACACACACACACACACAACAAAAAACAGACATACAAGACACAAAGGTACAGACATACACATACAAAAAACCAGAGAAACATATACAACACACACACACACACACACACACACACACACACAAAAGAATCAGGACATCACTGGACACATTACCGTCACATTACCTCACAGAGCCAACCTGGGACAGTAACTAATGGACAGAAAGACAAGACAGGAAGCAGAGGAGATAAAAGACAGGAAACGTGTTAAGAAAAGAAAATGAAAATCGGAGAAAGAGGAAAAAATATAAAAGAAAAATGATAGAAGTAAGAAGAAGTAACAAAGGGGATAAATAAGAGAAAAAATAATAAATGATAAAGTTGATAAGTGAATAATAAAGATAAATACGAATATAATAAAAAAAAACTTGATAGAAGAGAATAATCAATTAAAAGCTACAAGCAAGTGCATAAAAATAAAAATAAATAAAATAATGATAAAGTGATACGTAAAATAAAATAATCAAGAAAATATAGCAAAAATGAACACGAGTAAATGCTAATAAATACGAGAATACAAGTTAAGAAAGAAGAGACGAACCAGAAGACATACAAAAAGGTGAAAATTCAACAAAAAACATCATAAAACGAGAGAGAGAGAGAGAGAGAGAGAGAGAGAGAGAGAGTCGATAAGAAACAAACTAGAGGTATATAAACAAGAAAAGGAAACATTAAAAAAACAATATACGATCATTGGCCCGCACGATAAGGCAGGTCCCCCCCCTGAGTGTTTGTTTACCCAATTACCTTCCTCAACCAATTGGCGACGCTGACTAGTAACCCATCCGCCAATCACCGACGTCCACCAATTAGTCACGTCAACAAACTCGCAGTATTTGTTTGTCCGTGTCTGTCTGTCTGCTGCCGATATTAAACGAAGGAAACACTAAGACATTAATATAAATATACTGGAATTAGTGTATCTGTTCTTAGCCATTTAAAGATGAGAGGGTTTAATAGCCATCGTCCTCAAAGGGTTAAACCTCCGTCTTCAAAGGATTAAACCACCACCAATCACTATTACTACCATAACAACAACTACCACCACGACTATTACTACTATAATAACAAAGTTATCGAATAGTCTGAAAAATGGCAGATAATTCAATGTAGACAAATGTAAAGTACTTAGTCTAGGAGATGTAAACAGAGATACCAGATGAACAGCGATGGTTTAGAGAAATCCGACTGAGAGAGGTTTAGGAGTAATGATAAGTAGGAATCTTAAGCCAAGTCAACAATGTGTATATTCTGGAAACAAGGCGAATAATGTACTTGGGTTCATACAAAGGAGAGTTAGCTACAAGACTAGCGAGGTCATCCTAAAAATATAACTTGCGCTTGTGACCTCACCTGGATTACACAGTTCAGTTCTAGTCACCGAACTACAGAATGGATATAGAATCCCCAGAAAGAATTCAGAGGAGAATGACAAGACTAATCCCGGGCATTAGGAACCTTGAGTACAGAGACAGGTTGAAGCATCTTAATTGCACTCCCTCGAGAGACGTAGAGTGAGGGGCGATAAGATCGGGCTGTATAAATGGAAGTCAGGGCTAAACAAAGGTGACATTACAAAGGTACTCAAACTCTCCAACCAGGAGCGAACTCGTAACAATGGTTTTAGACAAATTTAGATTTAGGAGCGAAATAGGTAAACACTGGTTTAGAAATAAGAGTAGTGGACGAGTGGAACAAGTTACCAATCATCATCAACTCTAACACGCTGGGTAGTTTCAAACATGGGTTGGATGGATATTTGAGCGATAGGGGTTTGGTGTAAATGGGACTGTCCAGTATGGGCCAATAGGCCCGCTGCAGTTTCCTCCATTCTTATGCTTTTAAGTACTACAATAACAACAACCATTAACACCACCACCATAAACAACCACGACAATAAAAGATATCCACCACCAACCACTACTACCACCACATCCACACCCTCAACCACCACCAACCAAACCATCAAAGCTTCAATATCAACCAAAACAAGTCAACCAGGAGACAGACCGATCACCAAACATGACAGAACAAGAAGCCGGTCTTTAAGTCACACACACAACCCATCATTACTGGGACTCTAAAGGCATGGAGGTGAAGGTCAACAACTCCTTTAGGTGGAAATAACTGGTTAAGACATTACCAAACAGGACACAGGAATTAGTACTGTTAGTGTGACAAGTGTGGGACATGTTTTATTAACCTTTACGGGAGCCAGGTGTGTGTGTGTGTGTGTGCGCGTGTGTGTGCGTGTGTGTAAGTACAGTTTTATCATGTATACATTACGATGCTGTTATTTAGTTGTACAGTACATGGTATCTCGCATATTTGTTTACGGAGACAGACAGACAGACAGACAGACAGATAGACAGACAGACAGAAATGGCCAACCTGAATCCACGTAAGAAAAAAAATATTTAATTCCCAGATAATTTATTTTCAAAAAGCAGCACCGAAAGGAATATTTTTTTGTTTTTGTTTTTTTTCAATTATTTTATTTATAATTTACTTTATAAACGCTAAGCGAGTAAACATTTTAATATTAATTTAACACGATTTTTTCTCCCTATGAATCTCCAAAAAAAAATAGTTTGAGGTTATTTAAATTTGCATACTGGAATATAATACAAAAGTCCCCCCCACGGCTTTTGTCTAACAGGGGTTCTCAACCAGGGGGGGGGGGGAGGGGGGGGGACTGATACTAATATGGAAAAAATAAAGGATTTTCAGTATTATATGCATATTATTTGGAATGCACTTTTTGGGGCAGACAATCTTGGAAAGGAGGGAGGAATGACATATGGTGAGAGGGGTGCATGGGGGCAAACAAGGTTGAGAACCACTGGACTCTTAACGCATCACCTTCACATTAAAACCTTGAATATAACAGTAAATTCTCTCTTTTTTTTTCGCTCGGGTTCGCTACGACAGTTCTGACACACGGTATGATGTATTAAATAGTTGGGCATCACCTGAAGATCAGACCCCCCCCCCCCCCAGTTTTTTTTACCTGACGATTAAATAACCACAACGTTACCTGAAGGGAAAGGGTTTACGTTAGGTTAGGTTGGGTTACGTCAGGTTAGGTTGGGTTACGTCAGGTTAGGTTGGGTTACGTCAGGTTAGGTTTACGTCAGGTTAGGTTACGTTAGGTTGGGTTACGTTAGGTTAGGTTGGGTTAGGTTACGTTAGGTTACGTTAGGTTAGGTTGGGTTAGGTTGGGTTACGTCAGGTTAGGTTGGGTTACGTCAGGTTAGGTTGGGTTACGTCAGGTTAGGTTGGGTTACGTCAGGTTAGGTTGGGTTACGTTAGGTTAGGTTGGGTTACGTTAGGTTAGGTTGGGTTAGGTTGGGTTACGTTAGGTTAGGTTACGTCAGGTTAGGTTGGGTTACGTCAGGTTAGGTTGGGTTACGTCAGGTTAGGTTACGTTAGGTTAGGTTGGGTTACGTTAGGTTAGGTTGGGTTAGGTTGGGTTACGTTAGGTTAGGTTGGGTTAGGTTGGGTTACGTTAGGTTAGGTTACGTTAGGTTAATGTTAGGTTGGGTTAGGTTAGGTTAATATTAGGTCAGATTAGAGGTTAGGTTAGGTAAGATAAGTGTGTTTAAGCATCAGGTGAAATAAGCTGGGGTGTCTAATTGTCAGGTGATCTAACATATTGTACTTTAAACCCGATCAGTAACATATAAGTGAGCAGGAAAAGTGTTAACAGCGGATTTAGTTTTTATTTTCCGGAGGCAATAAAATCGATCCAATGACGTGTTTATTGTGTGTGTGTGTGTGTGTTACCCAAACCTTTCCTTTTTTTACTTCTAATGCTTTCACTTGTTATCTAAAGTTATTATTAGTACAAGAAAAACTAATTAAATACGTGAAGAGCTGAAGACAGAAAGTAATTGAACCAAACCAGATCACACACACGCAGTTCCAGCTCTCCAACTCTCTTACTTAAAATAATTTACTAATATTCTAAAACATTATCCCGGCGGAATAGATAAGCTCTGCCGTCCACATGCTAAAAACCAGCCCGGAGTTATTAGTGAGCCACACTGCCGCCGCCGCCATCATCACCACCACCACTACTACTACTAGAACTTGTTGATCAATTTGACGCAAGCAGACAAGTGCAAACAGGCAATAGTCAACCCATTATTAACCACGATGAGATGTATCAAGTAAAACATGTATATGGAACAAGTAACAAGATCACTAGATGTTGTAACCGCTAGACTAAGGTTAGGATATAAGTACCTCTGGCAATATGCCCCTCAAGCAGATGTAAACAAGACTAAATGTAAAGTGTGTGGCCAGGCATATGGCCACACACTTGAACACTACGTCCTCGACTGTGTGAAGATAGAACCTTTTAGGGACAGGTCCAGGCACACTGTGTATGAAATGACACAACACTTTATCTCTAAAGGTAATATAGCCGATATATTAAGATTATATCTAATTTTTTGCACTTAGTAGCTATATCAGCTCCCATGTATAGAACCAAACAATGTGCTCGAATACCTCTCACGCATATTGCCTCACACTCCTGTACTCACGCAGTTGTCAATAAGTCACCCACTATGTACACAACAAAACAAAAATGGTATTTGAAACGCCATAATATCCTGACCCTTTGTGGCCTCTACTCTATAATCCTTTGGCGCTACCGCTCACGGGATAAGTATGGGGTACACAATAAACTAGCTGCTGTCCGTGGCAAAACAAAACAAAAACATTACTACCTGTACCGCCACGGCTACCACTAGTACCACAACCATTACATCCGCCACCACACAGGCGCTCAACACGTAAACACATCATTCTGATACATATCTTATCTCTCTCAAATGCATTCAGAAAAAAGGCCTTACTGTGCGTCCGAAATTGAGAGAGATCTTTAGTTGGAAAATGGAAAGAATCATCTGATATCCCCGACGCAAAATTTCTTTACTGAATATTGTTAACTGTGAGGTTTAGTAAAAGACTAGAATTAACAGACAGCTGAAAGCGAGTTGATAGAAAATAATGGCTCAACTGAACAGTATAAATTCAATAGATTAAGTAGAGAAAAACAAATGGCCAATATCGCCATTTTACCTAAAACTGTCCGGAAACAAAAGTTTTTAATGAAAACTAAACATAAGGAAAAGGGGGAACTAAAAAAAAAAAGCCAGTATAATAAAGCTCTAAAAAGACCCCAAATACACACAAAAAAAAATGGCTTTACTCAACAGTGGAAATTAAGGTAAAAAAAATAATCTTATAAAATAGCCAAAATCATCACGTACCATCAAGAGGCTTAACTAAATATTACAAATTAAGAAAATTAGGATAGAAATAATGGCCAATTCTATCAGCTAACCTTAAACGAATCCAATTACAGAAAATGGCAGCTGAGCAACGGTGACATTTAGATCAAATTAACCATGCATCCTACTTCCGTGTAATTAACGAAGGCATTTGTTTTATCACCAGTAAACGTAATAAAAAAAGGTACTCGAATGTGAGCCAAAAAATACTCTTGACTAAAAATGTACTGGAATATTACCATTAATAATTATGTATTCTAGTATAACCATAAATATGTAATCTAATATGACCAAAAGTATGTATTCGTTATGTGGCCAAAAATATGTACTCTTGTAAGACTAAAAATTTACTGGTAACATAAAAAAATACTCTGGCCAACTAAAAAAAAAAAAAAAAGAAAAACTATACAACTTTAATTGAAAATGACGAAAACATTTACTTTAAGTATATTATCACCTAAATATATTTTTTAGGTAAACGTTTAAGTGGGTATTTTTAAGGTAATTTTTAGGTGAAAGTCTATGTATTTTCAGGTATTCATAGGGATTTTTTTTTAATATCTGCGTATTCTTATGTATTGCGGTACGGGTCAAGTCTACGTATCAAGAGGTAAAAGTCGACATATTTGAAAGATATAAATTTACATATTTTTGAGAAACACACACACACACACACAGCTACAACGAGATACAAAGATGTGTAAAATGTCAAGTACATCTACAGACCCCGGTTTATTCCAGGTCACGGTCTCCCAGTACAGCCCCCGGTATACTCCAGGTCACGGTCTCCCAGTACAGACCCCGGTTTACTCCAGGTCACGGTCTCCCAGTACAGCCCCCGGTATACTCCAGGTCACGGTCTCCCAGTACAGACCCCGGTATACTCCAGGTCACGGTCTCCCAGTACAGACCCCGGTATACTCCAGGTCACGGTCTCCCAGTACAGACCCCGGTATACTCCAGGTCACGGTCTCCCAGGTGAAGGCCAGACGAGCATAACAGAACACCTGACATTCTTACCGTCAGTCACCTGGGCTCATCTGGCTCTGAACACCCACTCACGCACTCAACAAACCTGACCTTCACAATTACACTGTCACGAACACACTCTAATACACCAAACTCAACTACTGAACACCTCCTCGACAGTCACGCACTCAACACACCTCCCCCCTCACTTTCCTTGACACACACACACACACACACACACTTTTCCTGACATACATGCATCACTTTGCTGACATCACTTTGCTGACACCAGTTCCAACAACCCTCTCAAACTATTTTATTCTGTAGTTTTAAATAATTATAAATACATGATTCTTATATTAGTCGGTACGTCTGAACACACCCCAGGTATTCGATAAATCTAACACACCTGACTCACACACACTTGCCAATACAACTTAACATTCTTTTAGCATCATAAAACACAATCACACACCTGACTCACACACCTGCCGATACAACTTAACACACTCTTTTGGTAACTTAAAAACGCTCTCCCCAGACACACATAAATAACTTTTAAACTTTACACGTGAATGTGGTGAATGTCGTCATTAATGTTGAACGTGGTATCGCTTTGTCAGGTTCAGCTGTTGGCATTTGATATTTTTTGGGTGAAGTAGCCTTTGTGATTATTGAAGACAAATGTTTTATGTAGAACTTTAGATAGAGAGAGTGTGTGTGTGTGTGTGTGTGTGTGTAAAGAGAATACATGTGTAAAATTCCATGCACACACAGAATTCATCAAGTCATTTCTCCCCACACACACACACACACACAACCCCATCCACACCAAACTCACTGGCATAACCCCACTCCCACACACTCTACTCCCCCCCCCCCCCCCACACACACACACTGCCAGATATCAGCAGAAGTGTCACCAGTGTCTGTCTCACAGTAGGAGTAATCTCAGGACAGTGTTAGCTATCACGGACTGCGATATCCTGCCTCTCTCTCTCTCTCTCACAAGGTAATATATCCTGCCACTCTCTCTACCACACGGTGATATCCTGCCTGCTTGCCTCTCTCTCTACCACCGGGTGATATCCTGCCATGTCAAGGTAACTATTTCAACGGAACTTCCTATTCTATTGTTTTGTGTAAATCTGAACGAGATATAAAATATATAACAGGACGAGGAAATGTGGCTAGACGTGTCAAGTCTAAATTCAACAGCAAAATTTTAAATGAACACAGAACTCTTAAGCGTAACGTGAACCTTCTCATTAAGCGGCAACGGGCAAACTTAATATAGTAAATTTACGTGAATAAGTAGATTTAACTGGATGCCTAAATTCAATTGTAAGTTTAAACGAGTGTGTAAACTGGACCAAATGTAAGTTAAGTGTAAATTAAATCCCTCTGTAAATTCAATTGGGTAAGTGATGTAAAATGTCTTGGCAAATTTGTAAGTGTATTAAGAGAATCTATGTGTATACTGAGCAGTCATGTTTAAAACATACCAACTTAATTCCCAAATTATGTGTACAAATTTAACTGACCGTTGCCCTAATTTAACAGTTATTTTGTTAAATTTAACTGTCTGTAGCAATAATTTAATTTATGTAAAATTTAACTGCCTGTAGCACTAATTTCAGTCATTTTGTTAAATTTAACTGTCTGTAGCGCTAACTTAAGTCAATATGTTGAATGTACGTGTCTATAGTAATAATTTAACAGTTAATTTGTAAAATTAACTGTTTCTAGTACTAATTTAACAGTCAATTTGTCTATCTAAATATCACAGTTCAATCAACAGTCAAAAGTTTTAACTGCTTATCAACCAGTTAGTGACTGGCGTAGAGCAGTTGTTCCCATTATCTGATATAAACAAAGACACACCTGGATTCTAATTACTGTACACAATAACAGGTGTACACAAGACCACTCCGCCAGGGATACGAACCTTGGTACTAGTGAGTGAGAGCCGAATGCGCTAACACTAATGAAATGGATAATGAAAAAACAATACACTCAGTGCCAGCATGAGCAGTCAACATCGCCTGGCGCTCTGATAAGCAACAAGTCTAGGTGAAGAAAAGGAACTCCTGTGGCCTTCCTTCAAGACGCTCGTGTTTAATGAGAGAACAGCGTCAATTTAGCCAAGATAACCTTGCAACAGCTGTGTAGGGAGAGTGTGTGTGTGTGTCGCTGCTTAAATCTGTTTAATTCAACAATAATCATAGAGACAGCTGTGTGTGTGTGTGTGTGTGTGTATGTCGCTGCTTAAATCTGTTTAATTCAACAATAATCATAGAGACAGCTGTGTGTGTGTGTGTGTATGTATGTGTCTGTGTGTGTGTGTGTGTGCGCGCGCGTGTGTGTGTGTGTGTGTGTGTGTGTGTGTGTGTGTGTGTGTGTGTGTGTGTGTGTGTGTGTGTGTGTGTGTGTGTGTCGCTGCTTAAATTTGTTTAACTTTATAATAACCACAGACAGCGCCGTGTAATGTATATGTTGTGTGTGTCGCTGAGTAACTCTGTTTAATTCATTCCCCAGTAATCATATAGAAGCACAATAAAATGATACCAACCTTAGCATTACACTTCTGGTGCCACACACACACACAAGGTCAGGGTCTTCAACATGCAATAACACGAGATAATCAACGGCTAGAGACCTAATTCTCAAAGTTTCCCAGGGTTCAATTCCCGAAGGGGGTGAGGTAAGAGAACGCACTTGGTTACTCCAGAATTTAAGTGCAATTTTGAAAGCCATTCTGCTGGTTATCTCTGTGTCGTAGCTTATATGAACCAACTGCATGCATTCTCGTACCTTCACTCCGGGAGAAAAATTAGCTTACAAGCCTCTGAGAACGCAGGCGAAGCTCTCTAACTTACAACAATAAAGACCACCGGAGCCCAGGGAGACGACGCACGACCCATTACCATTTTCTATGAAGACAAACCTGAAAGAAAGAAAATAAATATACATCAGTGCACATGCATAGATAAACTTACTGAACTCTAATCAAGAAATCAATTGAAAAACGACAATTTACGTTAAGTGTAATTACAAAACAACAACTTACTGGGGTATCTTAAGAGTCCTCCTCCGCCAGGGACATAAAACAAGGTCATAACTCCCCACAGTTTGAAGACAACATGATTATCGTACTCAGTATAGATCTGATCATATTATATCTACAAACTGAATTTCATCAAAATCAACCAACATCTGTTAGCGTTACCGCGTTCACATGATGCCCGGAAGAACACACACTAAGAAGGGCGGACCGGACAGACGGACTAACGAGCACCAATTCCAAATCCCCGCACTGGAGGAGACGTTGGAGAGAGAGAGAGAGAGAGAGAGAGAGAGAGAGAGAAATTACCCACGCACATTACCAGCAAACCAAAACACAACCTCCTCTCCCCCCCCCCCCCCAAGAAATGTCTCCCGGAGTGAACTCGTATGTATATCAATGAGATAAAGACTAAATATATTATATATACTTTTTCCACAATATAAGATGGTACAAAAACCAGGTGTTGCTCGAGAAGTAAGATCCAGTGGGTGTGAGATGAGAATATCGGTAAAGGCTGTAAATATATAACAAGCGGCGCAGGGATGAAGGAGGGCGGCGGCAGAGTCGTATCTTAACCCAGCTGTGTGACTAACTGGGTCAACTGTGTCTTATGTTAAGAGAGCTTTTGCCACCCAAGGCCGGAGACTGTGTGTGTGTGTGTGTGTGTTCAAGATGCTGGCGAGAGTTCAGTGAGAGTGGTGGTGGTGGTCGTCGTCGTTTCAGTGATATGCTAGACAAAGGTTAATTCTGACACATATCTGAGACCTCTCTCACACACACACTTAAATACCAATCTCTTATCACCTACCACCTAACCTGACAAATACACACACTGCAACACACCCTAGCCAACCACAACACACTCTAACCTACCACTCCCTGGATTTACTGTAACACAACCTTACCCTAACCCCCCCCCCCCCACCATTGCCGTACAGCATCTCACCCTAACACACCCCAACAAAACCTCACCCTAATACAACGCACCCCTAACAGACCTCAACCAACCCTGACACACCCGAGCGTACCGCAACAAATCCGCTGCGGTTGGAACTATTCCAAGATTCCGGCGACAATCAATGCTCCAGACTCGGCCATACATAGTCGCACTGCGCTCTGTCACTGTCACACTGCGCTGCTACTGTCTTGCTTTGTTGTCACTAACACTGCGCTGTCACGGTCATGCTGCACTTAAACACTCTCCCACGGAGCTTTATATCACTGTCACACTGCGCTGTCACTGTCACATTGCTCAGTTTCCTTCACACTGCGTTCTGTTACTTCCACACTGCTTTGTCACTGTACACTGTTAAACACGCCTTAGTTATGTTATTGTACACTGTTGACCACGTCTTAGTTATGTTATTGTACACTGTTGACCACATCTTAGTTATGTTATTGTACACTGTTAACCACATCTTAGTTATGTTATTGTACACTGTTAACCACATCTTAGTTATGTTATTGTACACTGTTGACCACATCTTAGTTATGTTATTGTACACTGTTGACCACGTCTTAGTTATGTTATTGTACACTGTTGACCACGTCTTAGTTATGTGACTGTCAGAATCAAATATTAAGTAATCATAATTAACAAATAGTCAGTATTCACTTTTGCAGTCAAAATTAACTCTTAGAGAGTCGGATCATCTACAGTACTAGGGAGTCAGCTCAACTACTAGGGAGTCAGCTCAACTACTAGGGAGTCAGCTCAACTACTAGGGAGTCAGACCAACTATTAGCGAATCGGAATCGAATAATAGTGATTCAGGATCATCTATTATGGATGTACTCCACAAACTGAATTTATCTACCGTACTCACTACCCTCAAACTTATATTAGTCACTAAGTTACGAACACAGACAGTCTCATCACTCACTCACACCCTATCTTCATTACTTGCCGCCCCTAACACCGTCAACACCGGAGCGCCACACAAGTGTATTTGAAGCCAAGCACAAGTATATACGCGTCTTCCTGTCAGGTGTGTCGAGATGAAGTTGTTGTGGATTCTTTCTCGCATGAACTCCTGGGTGTTATGACATACTGTAATTGATGCCTTAGCTGGACTGGAGTCTAATCGATACTGCCGACTGATTTGGGCTTATCAATCAAATTTGTAGACCGGAATTAGGAAACAACTGTCAGATGAATTGAAATCAAGTTACCCTCCTAAGATGTCCCCACACACGACCCCCTGACGGAGACACGATGATCCTCCCCATACTGGCCAGATATTATGTAAATAACATTGATTATGTGTTAAAGGAATATCCTTCCTTCCTTAGGCTTTAGTAAGCCCCTTTATAATATTTATACTGTATATACTTGTCACACTTGCCAGATGCTTCTGGTATCATTGTACAGGGGTACCTAGTGACAGCACTATAGGATTCCGCTTCCTCTATCAAGGAATAAACAATTGAAATTGAATCACGTTACTGTAGGTAGCAGAGAGCAAAAACACAAACCAATCGACTTATAGTTCATTATGTTTCAAGCTAAACTATGTAGCTGTGTGGAGTAAGTAACGCGATCATGTGGCTACAAGATGGTGTCACTGCTTCACTAAGTACCTCTGGCAGTGAGATCCCTAGAAGTATATGTGAATAATACAGAAGATAAAGTGCAGCACAAATATGGCCACACACTACAGTAAACAGCACTTCAGGGATCCATCTAACCATAACCTAGCAGAAGACGCGCAACACTTTAACGTTGAAGTTTACTGATGTCTTGTAAGTCACTATGTGAAAACGTTGATGTATTATGTATTCATTTTGTAACATACAATACCTCACTAGCCTGACCACAGAGGTCTGACGAAAATTAATACCACCCTGCTCTCAATAATCCTCTCGTCGCTACCGTTCACAGGTTGAGTATAGGGTTCAAAATAAACTAGTCGTTGATCGCCGCAAAATAAAAAAAAAAGGTGAGGATAGGGGTGTACGCACACACAGTGTGCATTCGACCTAGTCGACCACAATATAATCATCAACAAAGCCATTGACCTCGGGCTTCGGAGAAGTCTTATACCATGGCTTACAGACTTCCTCAGTGACCGACGCCAAGCTGTACGCTTCCGAGGGGCTGTCTCCACCTTTCAGTCACTCGCCTGTGGCGTCCCCCAAGGCACCAAGATGGGACCACTCTGCTTCCTTATGCTCATCAATGATGCCCTAAGAGAAACCCCTGCTTGCTGGAAATATGTCGACGACTCCACCATTGGGATCAGCGTCAGCAATTCTGCTCCCGACTATACCGCCTTTCAGGATTTATTGAACAGTCTCAAAAACTGGGCCACCAACAACCATGTCACCATCAACCATACCAAGACCATGGTTGTGCACATCAACCTCTCCTCCGACATTGTCCCACCTCCTTCCATTACTTTAGGTCCGAACACACTCCAGGTTGTAGATTCCACGAAGCTCCTCGGCGTCACCATAGACAACAAACTAAATTGGAAACCACACGTAAGTGAAGTTGTCAAATCCTCCAGTTTCCGTCTCCACCTCCTCCGCCGACTCAAGTCCCTCGGAGTTCCTGCACCCGAGCTCCTCAGTGTTTACACAAGATTCATACTTCCCAAGCTCACCTATGCCTCCCCTACCTGGTCTTCCTCCCTAAATGCCACACAACGTAAACACCTAGAAAAAGTGCAAAAGAGGGCATGCAAGATTATTCTCTCCCCTTTCTACTCCACATATCAAGAAGCGCTCAACACACTGACCCTTTCGACTCTCACTGACCATCACCACGACCTCATCTGCAAATTTGGTAAGAAGCTTCTACGCCATCCTCGACACCGGCTCCTACTACCACCTGAGATCCCTAGTCCGAGAATTGCTGTTCGACACCACAACCGCATCCAGCCCATACGTGCACGAACTGATCGCTATAAGAACAGCCCAGTCCCAACCATTGAAAAAATTATCAATAACTTGTAATAAACCAGTTTATTCACTCCCAGTAAATACTACTTCTTGCACTATCACTATGTTGAAAAGCACTGTAGTTTGAGCTTTTCCCCATCTAGTTATTATATATCTTATTTGTATCACTTATGTTACTTGTATATTATTTGTAATTCGAAACCCATTCCCCAAATATGTAACTGTATATTTTCAGCCTTCTGGCTGCCAAGCTCTTTCAATAAACCGTTAATTATTATTATTAGATCCCCATCCGCGAGTTGCCGTTCTACACCACAACAGTACCCAGTCTATACAACCTCATGCTGGTCGCTATAATAATAGCCCCATTCCAACCACTGTTAGAATCATCAATAGTTTGTAGGCAACCGTGTGTTCACACCTCAATTTTTTTTTTTTTTGGGGGGGGGGGGGGTACTGTCTAAGACTTAGACTCTAAGTCCTTGTTATACGACCTTCTCTCATGCCACTATGTTACAGATATACCACTTACGTCTTTTGTATATTTCTACCTATGGCTGCTGTATTTTTTTCAATAAATCATTAATTATTACTATTATTATTACTTTTAACAGAGGAATTGTAGTGGTGTATACACATACATACATACATACACACACACAGGGAGGGTGGTGGTACACACAAGGAAGTACCACAAGAGCCGCTTAACTTATTAGCTGGGGTTCCCGGCTGCTGCCTCCCTTCTAATTGTACAAGTGTCGGGCTGCTATGAGGTGGCCAGGAGAACGCGAGGATGTGTGGGCGTGCAGATGGAGCGTGGGCGTGAGGATGGAGATTGGGCGTGAGGATGGAGCGTGGGCGTGATGGAAGTGTGTGTGTGTGTGTCGACATGTGGGCATGAGAGGAAGAGGGTGTTTAGTTGTGATAGTGAGTGGGCAGCAGGAGGGTGTGATAGGATATAGATATTTAAGTTTAAGTGTGACAGCGTATAGGCGGGAGGGAGTGTGAATGCAGGAAGAAATGAGGGTATATATGTGGGTGGGAAGGAGGGTGTGTGTGGGCGGGAGGATGAACGTGCGGGTGGGAGGGTGGGCAAATGGTATTCTCTACCACATATGTCGGCAGCAGGGAGGTGTGAGATATTGTGCAGCAAATAAGGGTGACAGCACAGCAGGTATGGTGGTGGGTGTGTGTGGTAGAGTAGGGATTGTGTGTGTGTGTGTGGTAGTGTAGGAATTGTGTGTGTGTGTGTGGAGGGGGGGGGGAAGGTGTGTGTGTGTGTGTTTGGTGTGCCTGAGTGTGTGGAGTAGTGTAGGGATTGTGTGTGTGTGTGTGTGTGTGTGGAGTAGTGTAGGGATTGTGTGTGTGTGTGGTAGTGTAGGGATTTTGTGTGTGTGTGTGGGGAGATGGTGTGTGTGTGGGGATGGTGTATGTGTGTGTGTGTGTGGAGTAGTGTAGGGATTGTGTTTGTGTGTGGGGGGATGGTGTGTGTGTGTGGGGGGGGGATGGTGTGTGTGTGTGTGTGTGGATGGTGTGAGTGTATATGGTGTGGGAGTGAGTGTGTGTGTATGGCGTGGGTGTGAGTGTGTGTATGGTGTGTGTGTGTGTGTGTGGTAGTGTAGGGATGGTGTGAGTGTGTTTGTGTGTGGTAATGTGGTGGTGTGTGGTAATGTGGTGGCGTGTGGTAATGTGGTGGTGTGTGGTAATGTGGTGGTGTGTGGTAATGTGGTGGTGGTGTAAGGTAGTGTGTTGTTGTTGTGTGTGTGTAGTAGAGTGGCGGTAAGAAGAAGAGGGTGCAGAATGAAGAAATGGATGGAGGAGGAGGAGGAGGAGGAAGGGGAAGGAGGAGGAGGAAGGGGAAGAAGAGTAGTGTGGCGGTGTGTGGTGTGTGTTAATATTGTGGTAGTGTTTGCTATATGGAAGTTTATGTGTAGTATTGTATGGTAGTGTGGTGGCAGTGTGTGTGGTATAGTGGTGAATGGTAGAGTGGTGGCGGTGTGTGGTGTGACTGTTACGTTGAGTGGTCGTGTGATAGTTTTGTGTGGTATGGTAGTACCGTGGTAATGCTTTGGTAGCAGTGGTATTGTTGGTTATAGTAGTAGTAGTAGAAGTGGTATTGGTAGTTATAGAAGTAGTAGAAGAGGTGGTGGTAGTAGTAGTGACAGAAGTAGTAGTGATAGAAGAGGTATGGGCGGTGGAGGCGTGATATAGCCTGGGCGTGTTATTATTATACAATATATGGGAGGGCTGCACTGCGAGATAGCCCCCCCCCCCCCGACACTATAACATACGACACCCATGTAAGGAAAATTTACACCAGCACAGGCCACAGCCACGCCAACATGCAACACCAGATGACAACACCACCTGGAAGAATTACGTACAGCGGGATACAACAGCAACAACAGCGAACAGCAGCAGCAAAGTAATGGCGCCAGTCACACAGCCCCGCCTATCGTAAAAGCCATATTTACATAACATTGAAAACTCCAGCGGGAATGTCGACATTTCAAGCGGAGAAAACATTATATAGATTTCACTATTGTGCATTGACAGGTTATTAAAGTATGTGTTTCGTAATAAACTGTGATACAGACAGACGAGCGGACAAAGTGGGTGATTACACCTTATGGTTCCCGGATCTATGTGAAGGAGGAGGGGGCTTGTCATATTATACACATAAGACCAGAAGTATCGCCAGAACATCAACAAGTCAGCCAGATGCAGAACAACTGGCCATGACATTTGCCTCAATTCTTCAACATTTATGGAAATTGTTCCTTGGTCAACCCATATGTCAAGTTTCGACACAACCAGTCTTATTATATTTTACGGGGTAGGGTGGGGGTTGTACACACAGACACACACACACCAAACTAACACACATACAGTACACATAATAAGTTTATGATCGGATCAAAATTATAAACGAAACAAGCAAACAGAATAGTCGGACAGGTCAGTAAACTTCAGTCTTTCTTCGACTCCGGCAGGTGATGAAAGTGGGTAAAGGAGGTGCTGGCCCTTAAGTAATAACAGTCCTGAGAGTTGCACACTTCACAATAACTCTCAAACTTGCCCTCCCATAACCACCTACTTAACACTTATTAAATGGGCATAAATCAGACCTATTGAACCCACACAGACTGAAACCTATATTGAACACAAATGCTCATACACCAATTCACCAAGATAACCGAAATATATTGACGGGCGTTGAATTATCCTAAAGGTTTCAGATTTCAGATTTGCTCCCTGTGTCAAGATGGGTAGAAATTTATCTAGATCAGTGACCTCTGACCTCAAAGACGAACGAGGTCATTTCGAATCCACTCTCCCAATAATCCTATTATATGAGACGGAGCTCCGGGTAAATAAACAAATAAAAAAAAGGTTAAACCAGCAATTTAAACCAAGAAAATATATACAGTAATAAACCACTACAGTATATCGCTTATCTTGTTCTCATATATTCCCCAGATATATTAATATACCAGAATATATCAAAACATATATACATTTAGTAAAGTATTTCATTGATATATATAGTAGTTATTTATAGTGGCCAAATTACCAAAAATCCATCAATTGGTAATCTCTTCAACTCATTTATATATTTATCAGATTAATTAAACATTAGCAGGATGAGTTAAACACACTATGCATGAGTGATACATTGACCAGATAACTTAAATATTGACCAGATAAGTTCAACATTGACCAAATAAGTTAAACATTGACCAGATAACTTAAATATTGACCAGATAATGAGGTAAAAAATATCCTAATGAGGTAAACATCGGCTTAATGAAGTAAACATTCGCTTATTGAGGTAAACATTACCTTAATTAGGTAAACATTTGTCTAATGAGGTAAACATCGCTTGAATACTTTCCACAATGGCGAATAACACAACAACACACAATGAAAGCTTCCATATATTTCCCATCACCTCACAATGACACATTTATGGTTCTTACGTCAGACGAACACAGGTCCACCTTCTGCTTAGTGTCGCTCGTTTATAAGGCAAGTGCTATTACCACACTGATTAGTCCTCCAGGCTCTGAAAGGACCCGACTGGAAATAAGCAAGTGATGACTTTGTTGACTATACCTGGTCCAAATGACTAATTATCTCATTGTTTGTATACCGGCTTTCTCATTACATGCACTGGCGGTGTATATTGTACACCTGCACTTTCTATGCACTGTATATTGTATACTGAACCTACATTACTTAGGTATGTTGCTTGTATACCTTCACTATGTATATTGTCTACCTGCTTTGTCTATGTATAATTGTTTACCTGTATTGTCTATGTATATTGTATACCTGTAGGCTCTGTATATTGTTTATATACTGTACCTGCATTGCCTATATCCCGTACATGCTGAATCAATGTAAACTTTTATGATGATTTTACTGAATAAATGTTATCTACCCATCCATCTATCTATCCATCTATCTATCCACCACACAACTGATTTTATTAAACTAGAGTATGTAAAGATGAACTCAAAGGCCCTTACAGAAAAACACAGCCCTTTCAGCACTAAGAGGAAATCACAGTACTAATAGATGAAATAACAGCAGATCACAGTACTAATAGAGGAAATAACAGCAGATCACAGTACTAAGAAGGGGAAACACAAACACAGCAAATCACAGCAGCACTAAAAGCCCCAAACAACAGCAAATTATACAACAAAAACAGGACGAAGAACCCAATAAGGAAGACTTATGAAGAGGGGTGGAGGGAGGAAGAATAAAGGAGGAAGAGGAGAAACAGGAAAGACGAGGAGGGAGTGAGAGGGGAAGTGGATGAAAGAGGAGGAGGAGGAGGACGTGGAGTATATAAATGAAGAGCAAAAATAGAAGCGAAGAGGAGGAAGAAAGGGGATGGAGAAGGGCAAAAGAGGGAGGAAAAGGAAGGCGAAAGTGAGAGTAAGAATTGGAAAGGGGAGAAACAAGAAAATGAGAAGGGAAGAAGAGGAATAGGGAGGAAGAAAAGAAAGAAAGTGAGAAAGGAAGGAAGAGGAGATGAAAGAAAATAGATGATGAATGAAGTTGAGAAAGAAGGAAGATGAGATGCGAGGTGAATGGAGGAAACATAGGGAGATATATATACGGAAGGGTTAAGAAGTATTGAAGAAACGGAGGAGAAGAGGAAGACAAAGTTTGGAGGAGAGGCAATACACATGGGTGGTGATTTTTACAACACCATCTTCCTCCCTATCACCCAGTCCCACCCCACATATGTTCCCTCCCTTCTCCCTATCTTCCTCCAACCCCTCATGTCACCTCCTCCCTCCCCATCTTCCTTCATGTCACCTGCTCCTGATCTTCCTCATTCCTTTATGTCACTTCCTCTACCTCCCCCTCCCTTCATGTCACCTCCCTCCTCCCTACCTTTCCCCTTCCCTAATGACACCTTCTCCCTCTTCCCTTCATCTCCCCTCATGTCACCTTCTCCCTCTTTCCCCCCTCATGCCACCTCCTCCATCCCCTCATCTGCCACATTTCTCCTTGCGGTAACAGGGTGGGGGGGTAGGGGGGGTAGGAGGGGGAGTGGACGACAATCGACGAGGCCTCATTCAATTCAATTTCAATTGTTTATTCCCTGATAGAGGAAGCGGGATCCTAGTGCTGTCACTAGGTACCCCTGTATAATGACACCAGAAGCATCTGGCAAGTGTGACAAGTATATACAGTATAAATATTATAAAGGGGCTTACTAAAGCCTAAGGAAGGAAGGATATTACTTTAACACATAATCAATATTATTTACAAAATATCTGGCGAGGCCTCATTCTCAAACCATAACCCACCTGAGACCAAAAACCCAGACCACCTCTCTTCCATCACCATCAACCACAGCACCTCCTCCGACAACCCACCTGCAGGCTTCCTAGCTTCACTATCAATCACAGCCACTATTAATACCACCAAATCACCATCAATAACCACTGCTTACTATCAAACGGCACCACCATCACGTACAGAGACAACCCACTAGCTCTTAAAAATATATATTGTCTAAGTATTAATAATATTATAATATCTACTTTATATTCCTGCTTATATTGTACCACCAAAACCATTATTTCATAGATTGTCATGTAGATAGATAGAAATTACCATTGCAATAATTATAGTTGCCAACTAGACATGATACTGACAGCTCTGTCCTCTTGTTCCACCTTAATATAATATAAATGTAAAATAAATATAATAAATAAATAACTTCGTGATAACTGTGGTAACATTCTAATGTTCTTACTACCACCATGTTACATGACCTATTCCAGATGATACTAAATGTTATATAATACATCCTTGAGATAAATGTGTATTATATATCAGGTGCCTACAAGAGAGCTCAGGCTCTAAACTGGCTCAGCCATGTTAATATTGTTGTTATTATTATTGACTGTATCTGTGTTTTTCTCGTCAAATAAACTGTTTCAATATCAATTCAATATCAACTAGAGACTAGACCCACGCATGCCCAATATCACCATCAATCACCTTCAACCGCCATCACCACCACGATCATTAATAACCACGACTACTGTCAACCACCACCAATCAATCACTAACCATCATGATCATCACCATTACTTTCACTACTACTACTACTACCACCACCACCACCAACACGACCCTGCCGCCAACCTTGTGTGTCCCTGAGACCAATTCCTAAATTATCAACAAAGAACAATGTAGAGCCATTATATTACGTTTCAAGTTTACTGGTTCATAAACATGGCGCCTTACCGAGAGTGTAAAATTAATGTGTATTTTCTCCCAGTCACTGTACACGATATAATACTCTTCTAGGCTTTACCGTTCAACTCTTATGCGACAACCGCTTATTTCTACGGTAAATTTATCTCCGTACCAATATAGGAAAAAGAAATGTATTATACTGACACTAGTACAGATAGACAGAGACATATGTTTAATAAATTTGTCATATCAGTTCACAGTGGTTCCGTGTGTACATAGGCAGTGTAGGGATAGTAACAATGGTAAACAGTAACTCGCAATATGTTAACTGTGCTGCAAATTTCTCTTAAAATTATAATTAATTCAAAGCTATATACTATTATCGTTTATTCACAAATTTATTCCGCTCTTTAAGAGAATAATCTCGACCGTGTCCAGATCAGCTGAACCTAAATTTGGCGGGAAGACAGTGGCGAGGCGCGCCAAGCCGCCACATGAGCCGCCAGTAAGAGTCGGCGTGACGTCGAGACTTCCACCAACCCAAATGTGAGGGAAAACGTACATTTGTGTCTGACGCCTTTAGGCACACAGATATATATTCCGTAAAATCACCATATATACCCACATTGGTTCAGTATGTATATAGAGAGTACATACTATAAGCAATGGTTTACTTAAAAGAGTACTGTACAGTAAATCGATTCAACCAGTGATAACCTGAGTAAGCCGTTATAAAGCTTATTTTTTTTAGGTTTAAGCTACATGAAACCTGAAGGCTGTTTTCATAAGATGCTGATGATTCCCGAGTGTCCTAGGTGAAGCATCAGACAAGTACATTGACGGATTGGATGGAGATGCCGAGTGAAGACATTTAATAAATCTGTAGAGCAGTTCCTCCCCACTCCCCGCCACTAGCTGGAAAAACGAGGCGACCGAGTGGCCAGAGATTGAATATCCAGTCATCTATGACTACTTGATCAATACTCCACCTACTTTTTAAAGTTTCACTATTAAGGCATAATGGAATGGCGGTTATTCAAGTAGTTTTTATTAAAGACGCCGTATACTTGTCGACCAAGACGCCGTATACTTGTCGACCAAGTAAAAAAATATCAGGCCTCGTTAAATGTTTGTCTCTGATTGGTCTAGTCGTCTTATTCTAATATTTTCAAATCTTTCTCAGGAGAAGATTTTACATAAAGAAGCCAGTGGGGGAAGGCTGATGGCGTATACTGTGCCTGGCCTTGGTTAAGACTAGGCTTGGAATATGATATGGTTCAGGGGCACCGCGCACACAGGTAGGGCAGACGTGGGTGTTGGTCAGCAGGTGTTAGTGTAGTGTGTGTGTGCATGTGTGTGTGTGTGCGTGCATATATATGTGTATGTGCATATATATATATATATATATATGTGTGTGTGTGTGTGTGTGTGTGTGTGCGCGTGCGTGTGTGCGTGCGTGCGTACGTGTGTGTGTGTATGTGTATCTCGTCACTGACTGAAATTACAAATTCATTTAGCCAGAATTTTACTGATACATTGTGAGCAACAACAACACTGTACATTTATCAGAAACAAATAATTAATAAAATAGAGTATCACCTACTGTATATCACAACGACTTACAAGGTGCGAGTATAAACACATTGAACTGGTCATCTTGTGTAACGAAACAAGTTTTTCCATGTGTCCGATTTTTTTATTACCAAACTAAAAAATAAAAATAAATAAAGGCAACAAAATTTATATAATTAACAAACAAGAACTGAAAACATGAATGGTCGTGTTTTTTTTTTTCACTTCAGGGTTACTGAGGTATAATAGTCCTTAGATTCGCAAGGCAGACACACTTACAGCATAAGACAAACACAGGTATAGGTAGGTAGGTACAGTAGGTAACCAGTGCAGGGGTCTGGTTGAGGCACCTTGTAAATATTATCATAATATGTGGGCGTCGGACCACAGCGCTACACACTGATCTACCAGCCCCAGCATTCTCTGGTAAATATGTAACAGTAATATTAACAAGGCTAATAATAAGAAATAACACAAAGAATGTTAATCAAAAACAAGTTATAATAATAATAATATTAATAATAATATAATAATAATAAAATAATTCAGCATCTACATTATCAGTGCCCCTATATTGATGATGAAGTCAGTTAAAGTGTGTATTGTGAAAACCTGATCTGACTTACGGTGTGTAGGATGTAAACCTGACATGACTCACGGTGTGTAGGATGTGAACAAGATATGACGTCAAATAGATGATGTAAACACCAAAAGATGTCACGTACGGGATGTAAACAGATGGTGTCACGAATAAGCTGTAAACAATACATGACTTCATAAAGCTTACGATTTTAACATTAAAATGTTAAGGAATTAATTTAAACATCAAATGACGTCAGGAGGAAGAATTTCTGCATCAGGTTACAAACGATGTCATTTAATAAAGGGAGTATTGAGGTGATGCTGAAAAGTGTTTACAATATATAAATGTGATGACATCAAGGCCTATTGATGTACACAGATGTCAAATTAACAGCTGATGTCAGGAGGTAAGCAATATAAAGGTTAACAGCTGATATCTTCGAGGTAAACAACTTTAGTGGTTGAAAGTGACATCAGTGGAAACAATTAACGTCAGCATGTAGATAACTAGTGTCGGTACAACACTTTACGTCAGGGCTGTAAGCAAGCGATGTCAGCGTAAATACCTGACGTCAAAATGAAAAATGTTGACGTCGAAGGAGAAATTTTACAAGATTTAGGAGTAAATAATATTGTAAAGAGTATAAGCCAGGGAATAAAAAAATAAATAAAAAGATAAAATTAATAACTGGAAAGTATAAAAGCTTAATGAATGAAGTAACGGCAGAATAAGACGTAAACAAAAACATTGAGGAACAAACAGCTTTGGTCATGAAAAACTACGCCAGAATTACATATAAACAATCAGGGTGTAAAATGATGGCCAGGGAACAAACAGGTGAAGTCAGGGCATAAACAGGTGAAGTCGGGGCGTAAACAGGTGAAGTCAGGATGTAAACAGGTGGCGTCAAGGGCTGCTGGTGGTGTGTGTATGTGAGGGAAGACCCTGGAGGTGTGTTTCACAGGCTGACGTCTCCTGAAGCCATATTTGGTGCTAACTTGAGCCCGCCACACCTGGCCCCTGTGGCCAAGCTGTGGTGACGGTACAGGGGTTAGCCGTGGCGACCGTACCTGCAGGTACGGTAAGTAAGTTCATCATGATATTTGACTTAAATGGGATGCGGCGTTCACTCCTGTGGTGGTTCAGTGACGTATGAGTCCCCTACGTCTTTGTTAACTGCGTTACTTCCACTACAACCCCCCCCCCCCGTGTTAACTGCGTTACTTCCACTACAACCCCCCCCCCTTGTTAACTGCAACATCAGACGGCGAATTCAGGTGGTTGAGACATGTTGGGCGGTTACCATCCCAGCTGATGTGTTGGTTTGGCTGTTGACCCGTGGCAGCCCAACTCTATCCTGGCTCTTTCCCTTCAGTATGCATAGCCTTTCTTGGATCACCTGAAGACTAAACACCTCTAGCTTATTTCACCTGATTACTAAACGCCCAAACGCTACCTGGGGTTAGGTTAGAATAGGCAAGTTAAATATTGGGTTAGGTTACGTTAAATTAGCGTTCGGGTGATTAAGGTTAAGGCGAAATAAGCTGGGGCTAATATCTCCAAGTGGTCCCATTTTCTTATTTCTGTATGTATAACCTTTAACATCTTGATTATTTCCTCTTTCTACTTCTTGTTTGTTTGTTTGTTTATTTATTTATTTATTCATATTTTCCTACGTCATACCCCAAGGTCATATAGTAACCAAAGGTAGTAAGTGAGTTCAGTTTGCCATCGGTAAGAGCACCCGGTAGTGTCCTCCCTCCTGTTATTGTTTAGTATACACGTGGAAACAGCCAAGGTCCTCCACTCTAATCAAGTCAGTGCCTCCAAAACAACTTCACTTATAATTTACGATCCATTGTTCGGATTACCAGAAGATTACTTCACCCCAGATTATTTCACCATAGGGTTAACCATTCTAACGCTACAGCCTAACCTAAACTTACACCCCCCCCCCCCCCCACCCACCCGATCCAATTGATTTCCCTCACAGTTATCATCAGTCTAATATGTGTTTGAAACTAACATTATTCTGAAAATGTTTGTTTCTTATTAAAAACATGCTGTAAAATGACTGTAGTAATGTGAGACTGCAAAACAAAAGCTTGGTGGGTGATGTCGAATACGTGGCCAGACACTACCACCTGCTCTATCACGGGGCATATAGTTGAAACAATTGATTACGGTCCTCAAAACACTCCACACCAACCCTAACTTTAAAATGTCTCCTTTACGTCTCCAAACACTATACGTACATACACATCGTACGGTACCTAACATCATAAATTTACGATCTTTTAGTACGGTGTCAGCTAGCAGGAAGGCACTAAGTCCCCTATTACCATGTTGTGAATTCAGTGTGCACGCTGAGTAGTGAGCGAAGTGGTCTGGTAAAATCTGAATTAGGCAGCTCTTCTAAAACTGGCCTGATAATTACGTCGACGGGAAAAGCTATGTTAGTTTATGTTATGTTTAAATTAAATAATTATATCATAAATGCCGCTCCCATCCCTTCGTGAATAATGTACTTGTTTACATATGATCACCCGCCACTAGCAGACTCGTTTCTAAAATCCGAGAATCAAAAAGTTCCGGGAATTACACTACTCCTCACCCTTACTCATGTGCCAGGGTTTAACACCACACAGCTTCAGTAGAGGTGTGTGGGATAACAACACGAGTTAACTCTTTGTTATTACTTCACGTATTATTTGCGAAATTTATTATTTTTTTCCACTGCTTAATGGCTAATTTATGAAAAAGTGTGTGTAGGGATATGTTCAGTTCTATATACCAGTGTAAATGCTCTCTCTCTCTCTCGTGGGAGATCTACCGTTTCATAAACAAGCAGTTTTCAGGTTTGTTCATTTTTATAGTCCATCTCGTGCGTCAACCACCGGTACAGTGCCTCGCGCGCGCGTCAACCACCGGTTCAGTGCCTCGCGCGCGCCAACCACCGGTTCAGTGCCTCGCGCGCGCCAACCACCGGTTCAGTGCCTCGCGCGCGCCAACCACCGGTTCAGTGCCTCGCGCGCGCCAACCACCGGTTCAGTGCCTCGCGCGCGCCAACCACCGGTTCAGTGCCTCGCGCGCGCCAACCACCGGTTCAGTGCCTCGCGCGCGCCAACCACCGGTTCAGTGCCTCGCGCGCGCCAACCACCGGTTCAGTGCCTCGCGCGCGCCAACCACCGGTTCAGTGCCTCGCGCGCGCCAACCACCGGTTCAGTGCCTCGCGCGCGCCAACCACCGGTTCAGTGCCTCGCGCGCGCCAACCACCGGTTCAGTGCCTCGCGCGCGCCAACCACCGGTTCAGTGCCTCGCGCGCGCCAACCACCGGTTCAGTGCCTCGCGCGCGCCAACCACCGGTTCAGTGCCTCGCGCGCGCCAACCACCGGTTCAGTGCCTCGCGCGCGCCAACCACCGGTTCAGTGCCTCGCGCGCGCCAACCACCGGTTCAGTGCCTCGCGCGCGCCAACCACCGGTTCAGTGCCTCGCGCGCGCCAACCACCGGTTCAGTGCCTCGCGCGCGCCCACCACCTGTACAGTGCCTCGCGCGCGCCAACCACCGGGTCAGTGCCTCGCGCGCGCCAACCACCGGTTCAGTGCCTCGCGCGCGCCAACCACCGGTTCAGTGCCTCGCGCGCGCCAACCACCGGTTCAGTGCCTCGCGCGCGCCAACCACCGGTTCAGTGCCTCGCGCGCGCCAACCACCGGTTCAGTGCCTCGCGCGCGCCAACCACCGGTTCAGTGCCTCGCGCGCGCGCGCGTCAACCACCGGTTCAGTGCCTCGCGCGCGCGCGTCAACCACCGGTTCAGTGCCTCGCGCGCGCGCGTCAACCACCGGTTCAGTGCCTCGCGCGCGCGCGTCAACCACCGGTTCAGTGCCTCGCGCGCGCGTCAACCACCGGTTCAGTGCCTCGCGCGCGCGTCAACCACCGGTTCAGTGCCTCGCGCGCGCGTCAACCACCGGTACAGTGCCTCGCGCGCGCGTCAACCACCGGTACAGTGCCTCGCGCGCGCGTCAACCACCGGTACAGTGCCTCGCGCGCGCGTCAACCACCGGTACAGTGCCTCGCGCGCGCGTCAACCACCGGTACAGTGCCTCGCGCGCGCGTCAACCACCGGTACAGTGCCTCGCGCGCGCGTCAACCACCGGTACAGTGCCTCGCGCGCGCGTCAACCACCGGTACAGTGCCTCGCGCGCGCGTCAACCACCGGTACAGTGCCTCGCGCGCGCGTCAACCACCTGTACAGTGCCTCGCGCGTGTCAACCACCTGTACAGTGCCTCGCGCGTGTCAACCACCTGTACAGTGTGTTATATTTTGTAAGCACTTCTCTACCCAACGCTAAATCAGCAGCTTTAAAACGAGCTCGTCACATTTCTGGAATAAACATAAAAACCTCCACAGCCACCAACTGTTTTATGCCTCAAAACAAAAGCCTTCGTTTAAATTCTATTATATAAAATAAAATAAAATCTTCACACATTTAAAACAAAAGACTTCATTATATCCCCAAAAGAGTTTCCGGAGTAATATAATGGAATTCCTCACAGCATTATGCTCGCTCCAGTCTAGTGTGTGGGCCTGTCCTTCATGTGTACGCCAAAACCCATGAGGGAGAAGAGGGATTTCTCTGTACCTTGGCGAGAACAGTTGGTCTCCCCACAACAGCTCGGTCGTGTGATAAGATCTAGAGAATTAATTTTCTGTATTAAACATCTTTGAAATTACAAAAACTAAATGACTTCATCGATATTATTTTTGTTAAGAAAATTGCGTAATGGCTTGTCGCTATCAAAACAGTGGAGTGAAACTGCCAACTCCATCTGGGTGCTGAACTACAATTATATTTCACTCGCCAGAAAATGGAAACAACGTTGAGGCGGCAGTTGTAGTAGTAATTAAGGTAGAGCAACGTCAACACCCGGACACAAGATTAACGACCTCCAGTGTTTGCTCAAGACACCCTAACCTGCCCACTAATGATCGTTAACGCCAGTGTTTGCTGACAAGACACCCCAACCAAGTTACTGTGTCTTGTTAGCACACACTGGTGCTGAAGAACATTAGTGGGCAAGTTGGGGGTGTCTTGTTAGCAAACACGTCAGACACCCTAACGTAACTCACAAATGGTCGTTTGTAAAGAGACACTTAAGAGACAACTCTTTAATTCAGCGATACTCACTTTTAAACCTAAAACAAATATAACCATTCACAAAGAAATTTTCAGATACAAAATAATAATAATAATAATATTATTATTATTATTTTTATTATTATTATCTGAATAGTTCAATAATAACGGCTTTCTCGTATAGTGTCACTACCCGGACTCCAACTTTAAAATAGGGTGCGAATTCTCAAAGGTCATTTCGTTAAAATTTCACTAACATGTTAGAAAAATCAGATTAAGGTACAGTATCGGTTTATTTCCAGCGCCATTTTTGCTGCCATCTTTTAAATATAGGGGAATTTACGACCCAGGATTAAATCATAATATAAATTTTAAGTTTTAATGCACAGAATTAAGATGTTTCCCCGGCTAAAGTCATGGGTTTGTGTTCCCAGACATGACAACCACAATTAAAAGTTGCGGGTTTTGTTGTTCAGAAAAATGTTGGTGCCGGTACATTAATGTATTTCCCCCCGTGTATTCTAACAAAGTACCATACGTCTGTGAACTACCGCACCACTTCTCAGTGGATTCTAAAAATTATAAAGTAAAAATATTATTATCCTGCACTTTAATATCCGGTACGTTTTATTAACCACCTTGTTTCATCCATCAAATTATTTATTCAAAATACTTTAGGTTTAAGTGTAGCGTCAGGTTTATTTCCAAGTGAAGATGAACACTGATCACCCCACATTAGATTCAATATAACTGTACACTCAATGTGCAGAAAAGCTTCAAGAAACAAAGCACTACACTGCTACTATTACTTGATTGCCAAGTATTGTACCCAGAGCAACTTAACCGACATATTGTATTAACTGCAACCTCCCATCCGTTCACCCATACCTGATAACAAACCTTTTATTGAAAATTAAACCCGATTTACGTTGGCACGAATATATACATGGATTTAAGTTATCGCTAAATGTATTAAATTCGTGGAAACTTTACTCGACCCTAAAAGATTCACCGCCAGTTAAGTAAACATATCACTGAAGAAGAGTGAGTCCTAGATCTTCATAAAGAGAAATAATGTTGAGGCCTCTCCGCTGGGAGGGAGTAAAATTCAGCTATTTCCAGATAGAGGAATGGAACTTGAGCGGTGTCACCACTTGCCTGTAGTGTCTGCTGAGTGGTAGGACCCAGACGTCGGTATACATACTGGGCCAACTATTTTCAGTATCTTCACATACAACGATGAATGTACTGGATAACAAGATAATTTTAGCTCGCAGAGGGTGGAGAGTGGTATGAGGAGTCAATATGTAGCGAAGTGTGTGTGTGTGTGTGGGAGAGTGTGGTATCATATTTGGGGTCACGTTACATTCTTGTGTATGGTGGCATTTATAACTAGGCCCTGAGGACTAAGCTGTTGGGTTCTTTGTTAAATACCTAAATAATTGCCTTAGGAATTTGTTTTAACGTCATAAAAACTGTTTTGTACATTATGCCACTTGTTTTTTGTTTTACGGAATTTTACTTTCAAAGTTCTGTCGGAATCGAAATAACAAATCTGGGAAATCTACAAAGGTAAGGATTTAGATATGAAATCCATTTTACTGCAGGTGCTTTATAACAGTACAGTAGTGCCTGCCAGAATAAGACGAACATACAAAAATAATTATTTATGTTATCAAATGTAAATTATCAGATTAAAACACTGAAAACATATTAACTTCATTAAAGTACAGTTGGGGTCAAAATTCGCTCCCGCTCAAAATGAAGCAGCATCGACCCAAGATGAGATGAAATATTCAGGGTTGTTATATATGTGTATGTTTATATGCTGCCTTTATTGATTATATATATATTATTAATTATGTTACTTCTTACCAAAGTTAGAATGTGTTTGGGCCTGTGTAATCAAGAATGTGCTAGGCTCGATGTACGAACGGGCAGAATGAACCACCTGAGCCAGTCTTTGTGTGTGGCTTCTCTTTTCCCCCATTAAATCGCATAAGATACTACAACGGTAAGTCAGTTCGGAGACTCCTTCCCGTGACTCGGTTTCACCACAGGGAGCAAACTTTTGCCCACGACTGTACATGTAGAATTGTTGATGTTAAATAAGCATTTGTTATAATGACAACAAAAAGCAATTTAAGAAATCTGTGTTGGCCATTTTTAATAAGCTTCTCTATAACTATGGTACTTAAATGTTAATTCGCCGTCTATTGTGCGGTTTTTTCCTTGAGATGCATACCAAAAGCTGTTTGATAATACTATCAACACTTTAAACATTAACGATCTTCAGTATTTTTTCTTAAAAAGTCAATACCAAAACCAAACTTTTATCTATTTTATTTCTTTTAAAGTTATGTCGGCGGACCCATAAATAATAAAATAAAAGGTGCCTGGCTTTATCTTGTTCTATCATAAAATCGTCTTAAAATGTGATTTTTTCCTAAATAATTATTTTGGTAAGATTCCTATATACCATTTTTTAAAGTGGGCAACTGGAACTAACAAGACCAAAACTATATAGCCTAAGCTTAGAATAGGTTCTTGTTGCCAAGTTAGGTATTGGGCGTGGTCGATTCGTCTTGCCAGTTTTAAAAAGCTGCTATGACAGAAAAGGGCCCCCCATAATGCCAAACACATTTATCAAAAACATATTACCATCTACTAATGAAACACATCAAAATATACATATTAACTTGGGAAATATGTTAAAATACGTTATGATTCCAAACCACTTTTGTGAAAAACGTCATAAAACACGACACGTAATAACTACCAACAGTCACAAAAATATGTTATGTTAGTAAACTGAGGGATATACACGACAGCAATTATTTCCTGCCAAACGATGAAATAAAGTAAATATTCTCGTTGATACTGTATATCAAGTATACATATACAGTACAATATTATCCTAGCGACAGGAATATACTACGCTATCTAAATTCGGGGAACATGTACAATACAGTATATAATACTTACGTGAAAATGTTAGAATACTGAAAATACCTATGCCAACATAGATCTAAACTAAATATATTTAAAAATTATTCAACACAAAGCCCTGACCACATCATATGAGCTATCAAAGTAACTAGACTCTGAAAACTACATAGGCAATTTATTCTTGCGCAAACGTTGGAATAACTAAAATATTTCGTCCCCTACAGATATCCGGTAACTAACATGTAAAAGGAGCCATCACAAGAGTCCATTAACTTGACACAACCCAGAACAAGGGTCCATTACCCCCGGTCACGGCACGTAAACACACAATTCAATTTTAAATTGTTTGAAACAATGTCTGGCTCGCTCTCCCTTGTTTACATCGCTTGCATCCAAACATTTTGATCCAAAGATGAGTGCTTCATGTTTACCCCGTTAAAGTATGTGCAATTTAACTATTTTTTCTGAAACGAGTCATATATTTCCTAAAGTTATTAAAAACATTCAAGTCTAACTGGAAGACTACAGTATGTACGCCAGATATTTTTTTCCCCAATTGGTTTAGGGTTGACTGATCGTATATGGAAGCCGAATAACACGATCAATTTTTCCCAAAGTTCCGTTTTCAATTGTTCACACGGTATTCGCGAAGTATAAAAAATAAATGTCAATCAAACTTGCGTATTCGAGATGTTTATGATTTCATTTTTTTATCTCGTAACAATGGTGATTTGAATATGTTCTACCATAAACCTAGGTAAGTTCCTCAGAGATATTCCACTGCCTTAGTCTCTCACGGTGTTTACAAAGAAACTGAAGCTTCGTAGTAGGCAGCTATCAAACAGGGAGGTACTACCACCTGCGAAGATATTGAAAGCATAATGTGTTGTCTAATGGTAGACCCTGCTGCCATTTGGCATCAAAAGTTTTTTGACCAAGTCCCAGATTGCTGATCTGACTTTCTGCCTCATTTACACACAATTGCAGGGTCTCAATTGTTTCTCTTACTTTGACAACACAACATACATACTGAATATCGTTTCTCACTCTTGATTTATTTATTTTTTTCATTTTCGTATTTATTTATGATTATTATTATTATTATTCTATTCTACTTTTTATTATATTTTTATTACTAATTTCTAGTAATTATTATTATTATTATCATCATTATTATTATTATTATTATATCCCCCAGGCCCTGATGTGGGTCAGTGACCTGTGCCCCGGTGGGCTAATGATCGTATAAAAAAAAATCTGGACTTAAACAAACAAAACTGAACACCGTTATCAACTTGCATACACTGTTAATATCTTAACAAAAATGCACACTTGACAATTGACCTTGATATTTGCATGTCAAGTGTGTGTGACATGTCAGTCACAAGTGTGTAAAACCTGCAAGTGACAAGTGTGCCGACATGTCAGTCACATACGTGTAACAGCCCAACAAGTGTATATGCCAAATGCGTGTAACAAGTGTGACCAACAATTGAGCGTGACAAGTGTGTCTATTGTGTGTAGCATGTGTGCATAACACGTATATGGCATAAGTATGTGCATAATTGTTTAACAAATATAAATGACAAATGCACATATAACACTGCGCAACAATTAAACGTGACACACACACACATATATATATATATTTTATATATATATATATTATATATATAATATATATATATTATATATATATATATTATATATTATATTGATAAATATTATATTAAATATATATATCTATGTATTATATTATATATATATATATCTATATATGTATTGTATATATATAGATATACTATATACTGTATATTTATTATATATATTATATATCATAGATATTATATATATATATATATTAATGATATATATATATATATTATATATATATATCTATAGTATATATATATATATATACTATATATATATATATCTATATGTATATATATATTATATATATATATATATATATTATATATATATATATATATATTATATAATATATATATATAATATATATATATAATAATATATATATACTATATATATATATATCTATATATATATATATATATTATATATACATATATATATATATATTATATATATATATAATATATATAATATATATAATACATATATATATATATAATATATATATATATATACATATATATTATATACTGTTATATCTATAATATATATATATAATATATATATGATACCTTGTGTGCCCTCGGCTATGGTTTAAGTTTTGGTGGTTCCAACAAGGGAGTCGACAGTGTTGACATAGCCAGAGCATTTTGCAACTTGGAGAAATCCAGTAATTTGACAAGTGAAGAAGTGAACATGTGTAAAGGTGTTGTGTATGCATCTATGTCCAAGCCTTGTGTTTCCAAACTGTCCAGAAAGATTCACCAAAGCACTCCAAGCCCTTAAGAAAAATAAGGATCTACATGTCACTAAAGCAGATAAAGCCAACACAGTAGTGATTTTAAACAAAGATGACTATATCTTAAAATGAATGACCTTTTATGTGACACTACAACATATTCTAAACTCATAAATAATCCTCTCAACACTGTCAACACCCAGTTCAACAAAAAACTTAAGTCCCTATTGAGAGGCAAAGCTACTCTCATTAAACATCTTACTTCAACGTCCCCTCCACTGCCTTACATGTACGGTTTAATCAAGACCCACAAGCCCAATAACCCAGCAAGACCCATCATTAGCTCTGTTGGGTCAATCTCTTATAAACTATCTAAATGGTTAGTTTCTTTACTAAACCCCCTAGTTGGCAACATTTCTAACTCCAATATCAAGAATAATATGGATCTGGTTGATAAACTCAATAACTTGCACATTAATCATGATTTTAAACTGGTCAGCTTTGATGTAACGTCACTTTTTACAAAGGTCCCAGTTGATGATTTACTAGAGTTCCTCATAGATTCCCTGGATAACATTTCACTGCCCGTCTCGAAAGATGACTTCATCGAACTCATCAAACTATGTATTAAGGATTGCAAATTCGAATTCAATGGGGAATATTATGCTCAAAAATTTGGTATGGCAATGGGTAATCCACTCTCACCTGTATTAAGCAACCTACATATGGAATTCTTTGAAAAGAAACTATTAAGTAATATTTTACCACCCTCAGCAGTCTGGTTTAGATATGTTGATGATGTATTATGTCTCTGGCCATGTAATGAGGACCTAAAAGCTTTCCTGCCACAACTTAAGAAATTAGCCCCCTCGATCAAATTCACTGTGGAATTAGAGCAAGACTGTAAATTGCCATTCCTAGACTGTCTGATACACAGAATAGGTAACAATTTTAAGTTCGGTATTTATAGAAAACCTACTAATGTGTGTTCATACATTCATTATTATTCTGCCCACCATAATAGAGTCAAACAGTCAGTATTTTCAACAATGTTTTTACGTGCTTTGAGAATTTGCAGCCCGGAATTCATTGATGAGGAATACAAATATATCTATAATATTGGCTCAAACCTTAAATACCCTAGATCTTTCATAGACAAATGCCTAAACATTACTAAGAAAACTTTTTATAGAACTGATCCCAAGCCCACCCATGACCATAAGAATATCTTAATATTACCATTCCACAAAAATTTCTCACACATTCCTTCACAACTAAAAACCTGGAACGTCAATGTGGCATTTAAAAACTCATGCACTGTTAAACAAATGTTAATCAAGAACTCCCCCAACAACACAATTGGTCGCATTTATAAAGTTCCTTGCAAGGAATGTAATATGTTTTATTTAGGCCAGACAGGTAAAGATCTTGCAACTAGAATTAAACAACACAAATACAGTGTTAGGACAGGCCAGGAATCCAATGCTCTGTTTGTTCATTTGAGGGACAACAAGCATTGCATTGACTGGGATAATGCCCCCTCAATATTACCTTGTAATTCAATTGACAGTAGGAACATCATAGAATCTAGTCTTATTAAACATACCGAAGCATTCAACATGAATTTGAGTAATGGCATGTACAAACTGGACAATTTTGTAATTAAGAAGATTTGTACAGGTGAGAGGTGGGTCACCTTACCCTCTGACCTGACTACCAACCGTTGTGTGCTATTTAAAGATTAGTAGGGTCATTACCTAATACCTGACCAAGAAGGACCTGGTCTCACCCTCCTCTGTATATATACACCTTGGTTTGTATTTCTCTTTTGTCTTTACTCACCCCAGAAGATGTGAATTACACGAAAGCGCTTGGGAACTTCGTGTCTTCTGCTTTCCTTGTGGTTATCAGCATATACCTAGATCACGCGCACCTACAGTTATTTACTTGCATATACTGTATATATATATATATATATATATATATATATATATATATATATATATATATATATATATATATATATATATATATATATATATATATATGTGTGTGTGTGTGTGTGTGTTAGAGAGACGTAGTATACGTGACATATGCATGTAATATGTGCTCTGAACAAGTGCACAAGACAAATGTACGTAATAATTAAGAATGACCAGTATGCTGGGGTGGATCTATGATTTTAGCAGGGGTGATGACTGAGGACAGTGATTAATGCAATACAGCTGGGAAGTGGTTGCGCCTGGGAGCGAGCCCCAAAATTTTTGAAATGTCAAAAGTTCTCAGAAGTACCGTACTCTTGAGTCATTTGAGAGTGTGATATGACATTACGATGCAACATATATTCACCAAAACGTTGTTGGGTTTCAAAACAATATATTATTGAACGATATATATTAAAGTTGGGACTCCGGTCCTACCCTGCTCAACATCAGACATGGCTCGGCGGTTTGTTTTTATTCGTCAGGGAGTCGAAGGCACGTTGGCAATGCCGCTTCATAATAGTAAATTAAAAGTGAAGGAAATAGCAAATCACAGCTCGAAGTGCTTCTTATTGAAGCTATACATTTCTTTGTCGTAAGTTAGCTAATAAGCACGCAAAGCTGGACTTCATCCTACCCCCATTTTTCTTAAATTTTCTGACGGGACCTTTCACATTATTCTAATATATATAAATGCATATCGGGTTGGGAAGTAAAAAGGTTTGATAAATACCCAAGGAACTGAGCACAAAAAAACGTAGCCTACCCTATAACCTAATGAGTAACGAACGACCTTTAGAGAATTTTGCTTGTCACAGGTTATATATGATTAGTTCTTGTGGTCTACAAAATGCTTTATAACTGGACTACAGACATTTCTTCTTTGTTCACTCGCCCGACTTATATTCTATGTATACAAGTAGTACATGTATTAAAAGGAACCTGTTTGCTGAACGTCCCGGGACATCAATCGCTAACGAAGACGGCGGAGCCTCTTCATTCTTACCACAGTCTACAGCCCGATAAATGGATGATACCAAAATGAATCAGTTTGCAATGTAGCCTACGTGATGCCCCCCCCTCCCCCACACAAAAGGTTATCATGTACCACCTGGCAGGCGACTTGCAAATTGGAAATCGCTCAATTAGTTCGGTATACCCTGGGTAATAGGCTATTTGTCCATGGAGCCCTATACCATGCCTCAGTATTAGCGGCCAACTGTGACCATGTCTTATCAAACAAATTATACTTCATCAATGGGTGTGACTAGTACAGATAAATGTAAGTTATAGAATAGGTTTGAAGTCACGTAAATAATCGCGACAGGTTCCAGAATTCGTTAACTTTCAAATGAATGTCTAGACGCCAACTGCATTTGTGCACCTTGGGTATTTAGGATAGAGACGTAGATTAAATGATTTTGTAACACCGCAAGCCACGATTTCTTTTACAAACTACTGAAATTATCTACATATGGTCAAGCTTTCATTGGGGTAAAACCAAATTAAACCTTACCTTTGAAGTTCTACGTGCGGAATATGGGTCAACAAAACCTAATCTAACCTCATACATAATTTCCTGGGTCGTCATATATTTTACTAGATAAAATATTAAAACGATCTTTCGATGACGAACGTCTAAATGCTGGCAGATTTCAAATCGTTTGATTAATGAGAACACTGAAGAAATATTACCATGCATGCACTGCTCCAGAGTCGCGCGCTTTCCATAATTTTTTGAGCTCGATATAATGTACTGGACACAAAGAAAAGAATATTAAATAATTCAATGCCTTAAATAGCTGATGTCTTACAGAAAACTTTATACACTTGATAGTATGTTCTTCTAACCACTTCAGTACGTCATCGCACACAAAGGTTACAGGAGTACTCAAGGGCTTGTTATCATATTCAAGGGGTTAACATTTTCCTCGCGGGGCTAATTCATTACGCCCTGGGGAATGGCACCGAGCTAAAGGTTAAGCCCTGACAGAGGATAAATAAAACAGTCTTTTTTTTTAATAATTGTAAGAGTATATATATTTATATATATATATATATATATATATATATATATATATATATATATATATATATTAGTCAATGTATATGAATTTCCTAATAAAATAGTGGTTAGTGTCTTCAGCTTGTCTGCCCATTGAGGCAAACAAGTGCAATGAATTAGTTCTAGTGAGACACCTTAACTCTTCGAGTACGATTAATTAACCCCGAGACGATGACTTTACCCACGGAGTGCGCCGACTTTACCCACGGAGTGCGCCGACTTTACCCACGGGGTGCGCCGACGTTACCCACGGAGTGCGCCGACTTAACCCACGGAGTGCGATGACTTAACCCACGGAGTGCGATGACTTAACCCACGGAGTGCGATGACTTAACCCACGGAGTGCGATGACTTAACCCACTGAGTGCGATGTCTTTACCCACTGAGTGCGATGTCTTTACCCACTGAGTGCGATGTCTTTACCCACTGAGTGTGATGTCTTTACCCACTGAGTGTGATGTCTTGTCTTAACCCACTGAGTGTGATGTCTTAACCCACTGAGTGTCATGTCTTAACCCACTGAGTGTCATGTCTTAACCCACTGAGTGTCATGTCTTAACCCACTGAGTGTCATGTCTTGACTAAGTTAAGATTATTAAACCCTTGAAGATGACTTAACCCCTTGAATAAAATGACACACCCCTTGAGACGATGACTTGAACCATTAAGACGATGACTTGAACCCTTGAATAAAACGACACACCCCTTGAGACGATGACTTAGCCCCTTGAATACGTTAGCCTAACCTCGTGAGTACGCCGGCATTGTAATCGTGTTTTTATCGCACTCAAGAAGCTAATATAGGTAAGAATAAAATAATATAATTGGCTCATTCTGGGATAGTGTAGAAGCTGTTATGAATATAATATATACGAGTGAGCGAGCGTATGTTTCCGAGCGAGATACGTGTATGTGTCAGTCTGCGTGTGTATGTTGCCTAGTGAGATACGTGTATGTGTATATGTGTGTATGTGTAAAATCGAAGTAAATGTTCAAGTGGTGTATGCGTGTGTGTGTTTGTGCACAAGTTGTGAATATGTGTGAAAGTTGTGAACAAAGAGTAAATGTGTATGCGGGTTTGGTTGCATGTACAAAATATGTTTGCGTCTATATTTGAATGTGTGTATTCGTATTAAATGTATGTGTGTGTGGATGCGCCGCGCACAAAATTGAGTGCATTATGTGTGCGCGTAGGGAGCGAGCATTCGTGAATGGGTGCAAGCATATGTTATGCCGCCAGCACCACACTTCATACAGTGTCTATGTTATAGTGTACAGCCACGTACCCGTCAACAATCATCTCCACGATGTTTACAACCTCTTCTATACGCCGGGTCTGTCCTACAACAACCAAACCTTAAAACACCAAAAACGAATCAAATCGAACTGGGTTTTACCTTATCATAAAGAAGCCAAGGAGTTGCTGGTCAGGAGGAAGGCTGCCACAAGTCGCTGGGCCCAGGTCGTCCACAGGTCGTTGTTGTTACAGGTCACAGGTACCACAGATTGAAAGGTTCAGGCCAGACGCAGCATAACATCACTCCCTCACAGCTCAGCGGTAACTGACTGCTAAACTCGTCTGACAGTCAGTCCTGGGCCACCAGTCGTCCTCACCACAGTGTAGCCAACACGGCAATAGATCCTAGAAATAATATTTCGAACTTATTTATTATATTCATCTCGAAACTTAAATGATAACATCTAGAACAAACATGAATTTTCAAAAGTGGGCCAATAAATGCATTACAATCAACATATAAAGGAAACTAAGTGTCTGAAAAAGGTTTGTGACGTTCGGCTTATTTGGAAACAATTTGCGCAGGTTCGACCTCACTTTACAGACGAGGTGCCAAGTACTATTTCTTCCCGCAATACAGTATATGTTTTCCATTCTCGTAAATAATTCACAGTTCCTTTTCAAAAACAAAATTAATGCAGGATTTAGTAAAACAATTTAAAGTGTATATTTAACCTCGCATACAGTGAACTGCTGGGTTTGTCCCGTATCCCTGACATAGATCTTTCAGTTTCCAATTATCGTAAGAGCTTGTTTATAATGTGTTTTCCCGCCAAAGAAGGAAGAGGAAGAGGGGGGGGGGGGGGGGGTTACACGAGAGGCTTCAGGGTCTTAGCTGGTCCACCCAAATAATATCAACAATACAACAATAAGGCAACTTAACTTTTTTTTTAAATATTAGAAGTGAAAATTTAACTGTTCCCGTATAATTGGACGAGTTGGTTGAGAAGCATTAGCAGGTGAATGGATAGTTTGTAGGTTGGTGGATAACTTATAGGTTGGTGAATGACTTGTGGATTGGTAGGTAACTCATAGCCTGGTAGACAACTTGTAATTAATAATCTGGTAGACAACTTGTAGATTACTGAACAATTTGAATAGGCCTGTTTTGTACGCCGACATTTTAATAAAACTAAGAAATCATCCATAAAAATTCTGTAAGTATAGTTTTGGTAGATCAGCTTAATGTGAATCATTCCATTAAATGTGCGGTTAGTGTGTTAAACGATGAGCTTTACACGTCATAATATCAAGTAGACGTGACTGATATTTCACTCGTGTTCAGTTACAGGAGGATCTAAATAAACTGCAGGGGTGGTCTGAAAAATGGCAAATGAAATTCAACACCAGCAACTGCAGCGTACTTAATATTGGAAGAACAAATACTTATAATGCATACAGCCTTAACAACATCAACCTAGAAAAGTCGACTTGTGAAAGAGACCTAGGGGTACTTGTAAGCCCGGACCTACGGCCTAGAAAACAGTGCGTTAATGTTCGAAATAAGGCAAACAGAGTATTGGGTTTTATATCTAGAAGTGTAAGTAACAAGAGTGCAGAGGTCTTATTGCAACTATATCTTGCTCTAGTCAGGCCGCACCTCGATTATGCGGTTCAGTTCTGGTGCCCCTATTATAGAATGGATATAAATTCACTAGAGTCGGTGCAGCGAAGAATGACAAAAATGATTCCGGGACTTAGAAGCCTTCCATATCAGGATAGGTTAAAGAAACTTAACTTGCATTCCCTAGAAAGACGAAGAGTGCGGGGAGGTATGATAGAAGTATTTAAGTGGGTGAAAGGAATCAATAAAGGGGATATAGATAAAGTTCTTATAATATCCGAGCAGGATAGGACTCGGAGCAACGGATTCAAGTTGGATAAGTTTAGGTTTAGGAGGGAGATAGGAAGAAACTGGTTCACAAATAGGGTGGTGGACGAGTGGAACAAGCTTAGCAACTTTGTAGTAAGTGCGGGAACTCTGGAAAGTTTCAAAAGGAGGCTAGATAGATTCATGGATGATAGAGAGTGGTAGTAACTCTCGACAGGAGCTGCCATGCACAGGCCAACCGGCCTATTGCAGACTCCTTATTTTCTTATGTTCTTATGTTCTTAATTAATTATCCTACAATGACAAGTATACGAGGTTGAGGGCATTGTCTGAAGCCTGAGTTTCTCTGGCGCAGTTACAGAATCTTACACGCATTTTTCATGATGGCTATCACTCGACAATGTGCTCCACTGGGCTATATTGCTTGTGTTTCCTCTTTGGCCCATTTAAAGAATAACTTGAGTAACGTTAAGTCTGTTTCTGACTATCTACAGGTAAATCCTATATCTTTCAATGTTATTGGTCGTAGTCAAATGAAGGGCTTTGAAACCTAATTTCAAGATTTGAAAGTTATACATACAAAATTGAATGAAAATATGAATAAATTGTACGGGTGCGTCTCTCTAAAATCTACTTTCCATTAACAATGACTGAACTGTACTTCTAACTTTAGGCATAAACTCAAAATGAAAGTACTGTAGCTTGGAAGATTTAAATTGGGAATGCCAAATTTTCTCAAAGACGTATGATAATAGTGAACTCTGTGTCACAAGTCACAACACTCGTCGACGGACTACCTGGATGTTTTTCTTTTACACTTGAAAAACTTATCAACGGCAAGGAGGACTAGGTCTGAGGCCACACGACCCGCCGTCCTCTTCTGTTTATCAGCAAGCGATTACAATAATACAAATATTGTCATACACAATTTAAATGACTAACGTCGAGATTCTACTGGCTTCACTTTCATTAACTTTTCAGCAGAAGGTGACATGGCAGTAGGTGAGGGATCTGGTGACTTTATCCTCCCATTTAAACCTGACACACAGGTAGGTTCTATTACACCGGGACCAGTCGGGGCGGCAATAGAAAGGAATCTCACAAAGCACAATTAACGAAATATTGTCAATGATAATTTCCATGTAGTAATGCTATGGTTAGAGTTTTATCAAACTGTAATAATCACTAATCCAAAATCAAGAAGAAGCCCGTTTAGCATTATCAGATAATTTTGTACTGTTGCGCATGAGCCATAGCCTAATGTACTAAACTAACCTCACTTAAACTAACCTTACCAAACATAACCTTACCTAACCCAACGAAACGTACGTAGCGTAACGTCACCTTATCTTACATAATTTTTATTGAAGAACTTTTTCCAGAAAATTTTTTGAAGAGCCGTTTTTGATGAAAACTTTTTGAAGAACATTTTTTGAAGAATCTTACCTAACCCAGCTTAACCTAGCGAAACATAACGTAATGTAACCTAACCTCTCTCTCTCTCTCTCTCTCTCTCTCTCTCTCTCTCTCTCTATATATATATATATATATATATATATATATATATATATATATATATATATATATTGTTATGCATGGGGTAATGCACAGTGGTGCGTTGCATCTTGCATAGTAAAATATTTTTAGGTTCGTTACCCTTAACTTATGTATGTAAAATATTTTGTATAATTATGTGTGAGCGGTGGCTGGTACTTGATACCTAAAAATTGTTCAGAATGTTTGCATGTGTGTCTAACTATATTTGCAACTTAGTGTGGGAGTTATTTTATATTAGTCCTGTTAGGTTTGTAGTCCCCCTGGATAAGGGGCATTGCAGGATTGCCATTTGACGGAAGTTCGTCTGCTAGACGGTAAAAAAATGAAATTCGATGACGTAGACGGTAGACTGTGACGTCACTGTACTGGCCCTGGTGGCCCATCGGAAAAATACCGAAAGTGTTAATTAGGCCTTTTTGGGAGTCAAATATAAAATAAAAATTATATAGAATAGTTATGAAGGTATTTTATTTGATTTCCTTCATTTTATAATTGATAGTTTAGCAATACTGCTTTATGATGAGTTGGCACGAGAGGATGACGGCTACTAGGAACACAAAACAGTCATTTCGTCCTGTTTCATATTTGAGTTCCAGGGGCGGACCAGGAATATCAAAAAGGGGGGGGGGGGTCCAAGAAGTTTGGGTGGAGGAATCAGGCCAGCAAAGCGAGCCCATCCATCTGGGTGAGAGGGGTGGGAGCTGTAAGCCCCCACCCCTCTCACCCAAGAATTTTTGTTGAAATCTGACCAATATCATGGGGGGTATTCTGATGTCAATAATAATTAATTTTTAGTATACAAAAATGCCTGAATACAATACTGCATCAAAAAATAGGTATTGGAGTTTTCTGATGAAAAGGGGGGGGGGACCCCCGCTGGATCCACCTTGAGTTTAGTGCCTTTCATATGACTTTCATTGCAGTCTTTGTCAATTCCATATACACGCCGCTATACATCGACTTTCGGTGAGTCCTTTACTGTTAATTCTTTATTTGTTGTTATTTTATCAGACATTTTAAAATTTTATATTTTATAATACTTATCCTTTTTAATAGTGCATTTTCTATGATATACACTCGTGGTATCACTCCATTTTCTACGTTTTGAACTCTTTTTTTTTATTCAATATAATACTGCTCCACCCTATTTTAGAGTTGTTTAAAGAATCTATTGTGCAATATTTCATACTCTCTCTCTCTCTCTCTCTCTCTCTCTCTATGTGTGTGTGTGTGTGTGTAATTCTTTTGTTACTTTTTGCACCAGTATTTGTAGTTCCTTTTATATTAATTTAAATTTTCAAACCTGCGATGAAGAGCCACTGTTTTCAATCGAAAATTAAACCATTAAAGTTCGCCGAGGTTTATTGTCCCTCGCCCCTTTGGCAACTTTCTCAGATATCGTAGAGTTTAATAATCATTTTCAACACAATAATCAAAACATATTAAAGACCTTTTTCACGAAGTCTCGATTTGGCACAGTAAACCATTACTAAAGTGACTCCGCTGTTCTTTACATATTTGTTCTCAGAAGCTTAGTAAACTTTAATTACTTGTGGCTCTTTCTCTTTTGCTGATCGCTTAAGCATCCCTCCACGTTTATTGCAATATATGCGGTAAATACTGTACTGTACTAAACATTATTTTTTATTGGATAAGATGATAATGAACATTAGAGAAATTTGAGCTTACCTAGAATCACGTTAAACTTTCACGTATGATCGTTGGGTCAGATGTTGACATTACGACACTGACTATGGCATTCAATTTTTTAAGAAAAATGGCACCAAACTACCCTAATCTAGCTAACTTACCCGAAATTAATGAAAAAAAAAACTATTTAGGTTTGGTTAATTTGGGTCACATAAGCTTTTATTTCACAATTATACAGAATTTAATGCCGTAGCTTCGTGATACAACTAATAGCGACGGTCAGATGCTTCTTGATTTACGAGCATAATTAACAGGATTAAAAAATAAGTTCAGTCCATTTGTTATAATCTATATATATAAAACAAAGAAGTGTGTGTGTTTGTGTGTCCGCACGAGAATCTCGGAACCTACTTTACTGATCTGTAGTGATGATGGATGTTGTTATATGTGGTGATGATGGATGTTGTTATATGTAGTGATGATGGATGTTGTTATATGTAGTGATGATGATGGATGTTATATGTAGTGATGATGGATGATGTTATATGTAGTGATGATGATGGATGTTATATGTAGTGATGATGGATGGTGTTATATGTAGTGATGAATAGACAATAAAATAATAACATTTTAATGCTAAAAAAATATACTTTGCTGTACCGTTGTAGTGGAACTTACATACACCGTTCATGAACTAATGATGGAAGAAGAAGTTTTGGGGACTGAACAGTGAGACAATGTGGAGCCTCCCGGAGGGTGGCGTCCTACCGTGGCCTAGCGAATGAGCCGCCCGGACCAAACTTGGCATGGATAGCAAGTGTCATGTGGGGATCTCAAAAAAACCCCAACCAACCCGATCCGACACACCCAACCCGACCCGAGCCGTTAAACCACACAGAGGTTGAAAAGGATGTGGAAATGTTGTAAAGTCCTCAACTGAACTCACTAACATGGTCTACCCAAACATTATCCACCACTACAAGGATCACAAGTGGCTGCGTGAACGCGCAATTCTGGCATCAAAGAATGAAACAGTGGCTGAAATCAACATGACTCTACTCAGACAGCTTCCAGGCAGTGAGACCTCATTCAAATCTGTTGATACAGTAATCGACCAGGACCAAGCAGTCCAGTACCCTGCAGAATTCCTTAATTCTTTGGAGCCCGATGGAATGCCTCCTCATCACCTCACTCTCAAGATTGGAACTCCAATAATGCTCTTAAGAAATCTTGGACCTAGGGAAAGAGCCGCCCGGAGGGCGGCGATTCCGCTAGTGTTAAATATAATATTTTGTAATAACAAGTGATGTTTAGTCATTCTCTAGACAAATATATATTAAGGCCAACCAAGAACGCCTTCTATAATTTGCATTACAACTCCTTCATTTGAAATTAACGAATTATTTTTTGTGTGTTATTTAAAAGTTGTTATCTAGTGCTTAATAACTTTAGTAGTTATTTAAGAAATATACATACACAATAAAAACCTAGATTTCTACAAGTTGCCTCGCTCACCGCCTGGCAGAGTATTCAGTGTACTCAGTGAAAGAACTTCCGAACTTCGTAAACCATTAGTGAATCTCGGACCTGTCGTAGTCATTATTTTAATTTTGGTGAAACTGATGTTAATAATGGATATGAACATATAAAAGTAACGAAAATAAATATAAAAATAAGCATTGGAACAATCCAGTGATTTACAAAGGAAATTCAATACGACTGTAGGGATCGAGGGATATTCCATGCGACCTTACATTTAGATAACTGTGAAGTAGAAAATAGCCGTTTCTAATTTTAACTGAAGAAAAGTCTTGGTTAACATAAGCAATATATCTGTATAATTAGCCTAGCAATCGTACACATATAAATTATTTAATTTTAAACTCCCTCCCTTCTATAGCATTAATACTCCCTCGCCGTTTGTATAGTTTTGTAATTTACACCCATAATATAAATCTGCCAAATACTATTTTAAATACAATTATCGTAGCTCGTCCGTGCATCACCCAGAGTATCAATATAACATTTACATAAACAAAAAATATTGTGGCCGGGGGACATTATCATATGTTTCCCAACTTGGTCCACGCTCACTATCTGTTAACGAGAGTTGGCAGCTACACAGTAATGTGCGTAAATCAACGTACTAGGTGTTGCTGTGTCAATCATTTTTATTGATGCAGCTCAAAGTTAATTTCATGTTTGTGTTTTTTTATCATATTTGGTTAAATGTGTGTGTGTGTGTGTGGCCATGTTACCCGTATGAACGACAGTAGACTGCCAAAGCAGCTACTTTACAGTCACCTAACGAATATCAAACGTAACGCTCGCAGGTAACTGAAAAGGTATAAAGGTAGTCTTAAGACAAACCTGAAAAAGTGCCAAATTGACCCCGTCACCTGGGAGACGATTACTCCACACCGTAACGATTGGAGGAGCACCACACGAGAAGGTGTCAATACTTTCGAGTTAGCCCGACTGCAAACCGAGGCAGACAAACGCCAATGCCGGAAAGACGCTGCCCCGCCCCTCCCGCACTAGATGGAGCCATCCACATTTGCAACATCTGGGAACGACTCTGCCGGTCCCGTATCGGCCTCTTTAGTCACCTCAGAACTCACCAACGTACTGTAGGTGACATCGTTAATAACTCATATCATTGTATCATAGCTGGATGATCGTCATACTGGATTCCGAGTGACAGCAAAGTTGTAGTAGTAGTGAGTGTGTGTGTGTGTGTGTGTGTTTCACCGAGGTGTTGTTGTTATTTGCCGCTGATGAGAGTGATCAGAAGCTCCACCAAGCCAATACGAATCGGAGAGACGAGAAGTTGGTGCTCATAGGTCGCATTACTCTCCGTGACAATGGTCTCTCCATATGGGGTATGGCACATGAAGCTGGTCAGTCCCCCCAACTGTGATGAAGTGGATAAGAAGATGGGAGGAGAGCGGTAACCTTAACGACTTAGGTAAGTTATAACTGTCTCAGCCAGGGAGCGGACCATAGCAGCATTGATGAATGAAGGATAGAGAATGAGAGACCTGCATCATATTCAAAGTTTAGGTAAAGACCCGGAAAAGCTCGACCATGGAATTTCATAATAATATTTATGAAGGTAGATAGAGGAATCTTAACTTAAGTTTATTAACAGCCAAATTCAGCATCACTATTTGTGGGTAGTTATGTAAGGGTTAGGCTAAATTTTGATATTATTGAAATAGGTGATCTATCTGGAAAAAATAATCACTGCTGTAACCTTCTTTTCATATTGAATATATTGTGTAGATTATGTAATAGTTATGGAAGCTGGCAAATAATTTCTAACCACGTTTATAGTCCGACCCAAATGTACCCAAGTGTACCGAAATGTAGCGGCTACATTTCGGTACATTTGGGTACATTTGGGTCGGACGAATTACCCAAATGTACCCAAATGTACCCAAATGAAGCCGCTAAATTTGGGTGCACCCAAGAGCACTTCAGTACACATGAACCCCAAGAGCACTTCGGTACGCATGCACCCAAGAGCACTTCGGTACACATGCACCCAAGAGCACTTCGGTACACATGCACGCAAGGTCATTTCGGTAAACATGCACCCAAGAGCACTCTGGTACACTTGCACTCAAGATCACTTCGGTACACGTGCACCGAACAGCACTTCAGTACACATGCACCCAAGAGCACTTTGGTACACATGCACGAAAGAGCACTTCGGTACACGTGCACCCAAGAGCACTTCGGTACACGTGCACCCAAGAGCACTTCGGTACACATTCACACAAGAGCACTTCGGTACACATGCACCCAAGAGCACTTCGGTACACGTGCACCCAAGAGCACTTCGGTACACGTGCAACCAAGAGCACTTCGGTACACGTGCACCCAAGAGCACTTCGGTACACATGCACCCAAGAGTATTTCGGTACACATGCACGCAAGAGCACTTCGGTGCACATGCACCCAAGAGCACTTCGGTACACATGCACCCAATAGCACTTCGGTACACATGCACCCAAGAGCACTTCAGTACACGTGCACCCAACGCACTCTGGTACACATGCACCCAAGAGCACTTCGGTACACATGCACCCAAGAGCACTTCGGTACACGTGCATCCAATAGCACTTCGGTACACGTGCACCCAGGAGCACTTCGGTACACGTGCACCCAAGAGCACTTCAGTACACATGCACCCAAGAGCACTTCGGTACACATGCATCCAAGAGCACTTCTGTACACATGCACCCATGAGCACTTCGGTACACGTGCACCCAAGAGCACTTCGGTACACATGCACCCAAGGTCATTTCGGTATACATGCGCCCAAGAGCACTCTGGTACACTGGCACCCAAGAGCACTTGGGTACACATGCACCCAAGAGCACTTGGGTACACATGCACCCAAGAGCATTTCGGTACACATGCACCCAAGAGCATTTCGGTACACAGCACCCAAGAGAACTTCGGTACGCGTGCACCCAAGAGCACTTCGGTACACGTGCACCCAAGAGCACTTCGGTACACATGCACCCAAGAGCACTTTGGTATGCGTGCACCCAAGAGCACTTCGGTATACATGCACCCAAGAGCACTTCGGCATTCACGCACCCAAGAGCACTTCGGTACACGTGCACCCAAGAGCACTTCGGTACACATGCACCCAAGAGCACTTCGGTACACGTGCACCCAAGAGCACTTCAGTACACATGCACCCAAGAGCACTTCGGTACACATGCACCCAAGAGCACTTCGGTACACATGCACCCAAGAGCACTTCGGTACACATGCACCCAAGGTCATTTCGGTAAACATGCACCCAAGAGCACTCTGGTACACTTGCACTCAAGAGCACTTCGGTACACATGCACCCAAGGTCATTTCGGTAAACATGCACCCAAAAGCACTCTGGTACACTTGCACTCAAGAGCACTTCTTTACACATGCACCCAAGAGCACTTCGGTACACATTCACCCAAGAGCACTTCCGTACACATGCACCCAAGAGAACTTCGGTACACGTGCACCCAACAGCACTTCAGTACACATGCACCCAAGAGCACTTGGGTACACGTGCACCCAAGAGCACTTGGGTACACGTGCACCCAAGAGCACTTAGGTACACATGCACCCAAGAGCACTAGGGTACTCATGCACCCAAGAGCACTTTGGTACACATGCACCCAAGAGCACTTTGGTACACATGCACCCAAGAGCACTTCGGTACACGTGCACCCAAGAGCACTTCGGTACACATGCACCCAAGAGCACTTCGGTACACGTGCACCCAAGAGCACTTCGGTACACATGCACCCAAGAGCACTTCAGTACACATGCACCCAAGAGCACTTCGGTACACGTGCACCCAAGAGCACTTCGGTACACGTGCACCCAAGAGCACTTCGGTACATAAGCACCCAAGAGCACTTCGGTACACATGCACCCAAGAGCACTTCGGTACACATGCACCCAAGAGCACTTCGGTACACATGCACCCAAGAGCACTTCGGTACACGTGCACCCAAGAGCACTTCGGTACACGTGCACCCAAGAGCACTTCGGTACACGTGCACCCAAGAGCACTTCGGTACACGTGCACCCAAGAATACTTCGGTACACATGCACGCAAGAGCACTTCGGTACACATGCACCCAAGAGCACTTCGGTACACATGCACCCAAGAGCACTTCGGTACACATGCACCCAAGAGCACTTCGGTACACATGCACCCAAGAGCACTTCGGTACACATGCACCCAAGAGCACTTCGGTACACATGCACCCAAGAGCACTTCGGTACACATGCACCCAAGAGCACTTCGGTACACGTGCACCCAAGAGCACTTCGGTACACGTGCACCCAAGAGCACTTCGGTACACATGCACCCAAGAGCACTTCGGTACACATGCACCCAAGAGCACTTCGGTACACATGCACCCAAGAGCACTCTGGTACACTTGCACCCAAGAGCACTTCGGTACACATGCACCCAAGAGCACTTCGGTACACATGCACCCAAGAGCACTTCGGTACACATGCACCCAAGAGCACTTCGGTACAGGTGCACCCAGGAGCACTTCGGTACACATGCACCCAAGAGCACTTCGGTACACGTGCATCCAATAGCACTTCGGTACACTTGCACACAAGAGCACTTCGGTGCATGTGCTCCCAAGAGCACTTCGGTACACATGCACCCAAGAGCACTTCGGTACACATGCACCCAGGAGCAGTTCGGAACACATGCACCCAAGAGCACTTCGGTACACGTGCACCCAAGAGCACTTCGGTACACATGCACCCAAGAGCACTTCGGTACACATGCACCCAAGAGCACTTCGGTACACATGCACCTAAGAGCACTTCGGTACACATGCACCCAAGAGCACTTTGGTACACATGCACCCAAGAGGACTTCGGTACACGTGCACCCAAGAGCACTTCGGTACACATGCACCCAAGAGCACTTCGGTACACATGCACCCAAAAGCACTTCGGTACACATGCACACAAGAGCACTTCGGTACACATGCACCCAAGAGCACTTCGGTACAGGTGCACCCAGGAGCACTTCGGTACACATGCACCCAAGAGCACTTCGGTACACGTGCATCCAATAGCACTTCGGTACACGTGCACCCAGGAGCACTTCGGTACACGTGCACCCAAGAGCACTTCAGTACACATGCAACCAAGAGCACTTCGGTACACATGCATCCAAGAGCACTTCTGTACACATGCACCCAAGAGCACTTCGGTACACGTGCACCCAAGAGCACTTCGGTACACATGCACCCAAGGTCATTTCTGTATACATGCGCCCAAGAGCACTCTGGTACACTTGCACCCAAGAGCACTTGGGTACACATGCACCCAAGAGCACTTGGGTACACATGCACCCAAGAGCACTTCGGTACACATGCACCCAAGAGCACTTCGGTACACGTGCACCCAAGAGCACTTCGGTACACATGCACCCAAGAGCATTTCGGTACACAGCACCCAAGAGCACTTTGGAATGGGTGCACCCAAAAGCACTTCGGTATACATGCACCCAAGAGCACTTCGGTATGCACGCACCCAAGAGCACTTCGGTACACGTGCACCCAAGAGCACTTCGGTACACATGCACCCAAGAGCACTTCGGTACACGTGCATCCAATAGCACTTCGGTACACTTGCACCCAAGAGCACTTCGGTACACGTGCACCCAAGAGCACTTCAGTACACATGCACCCAAGAGCACTTCGGTACACATGCACCCAAGAGCACTTCGGTACACATGCACCCAAGGTCATTTCGGTAAACATGCACCCAAGGTCATTTCGGTAAACATGCACCCAAGAGCACTCTGGTACACTTGCACTCAAGAGCGCTTCGGTACACATGCACCCAAGAGCACTTCGGTACAAATGCACCCAAGAGCACTTCGGTTCACATGCACCTAAGGTCATTTCGGTAAACATTCACCCAAAAGCACTCTGGTACGCTTGCACTCAAGAGCACTTCTTTACACATGCACCCAAGAGCACTTCGGTACACATGCACCCAAGAGCACTTCCGTACACATGCACCCAAGAGAACTTCGGTACACGTGCACCCAAGAGCACTTCAGTACACATGCACCCAAGAGCACTTCGGTACACATGCACCCAAGAGCACTTCGGTACACATGCACCCAAGAGCACTTCGGTACACATGCAACCAAGAGCACTTCGGTACACATGCACCCAAAAGCACTTCGGTACACATGCACCCAAGAGCACTTCGGTACACATGCACCTAAGAGTACTTCGGTATACGTGCACCCAAGAACACTTCGGTACACGTGCACCCAGGAGCACTTCGGTACACATGCCCCCAAGAGCACTTCGGTACACATGCACCCAAGAGGACTTCGGTAAACATGCACCCAAGAGCACTCTGGTACACTTGCACTCAAGAGCACTTCGGTACACATGCACCCAAGAGCACTTCGGTACACATGCACCCAAGAGCACTTCGGTACACATGCACCCAAGAGCACTTCGGTACACATGCACCCAAGAGCACTTCGGTACACGTGCACCCAAGAGCACTTCGGTACACATGCACCCAAGAGCACTTGGGTACACGTGCACCCAAGAGCACTTTGGTACACATGCACCCAAGACCACTTCGGTACACGTGCATCCAAGAGCACTTCGGTACACTTGCACCCAAGAGCACTCCGGTATACTTGCACCCAAGAGAACTTTTTTACACATGCACCCAAGAGTACTTCGGTACACATGCACCCAAGAGCACTTCGGTACAGGTGCACCCAGGAGCACTTCGGTACACATGCACCTAAGAGCACTTCGGTACACATGCACCCAAGAGCACTTTGGTACACATGCACCCAAGAGGACTTCGGTACACGTGCACCCAAGAGGACTTCGGTACACGTGCACCCAAGAGTACTTCGGTACACATGCACCCAAGAGCACTTCGGTACACGTGCATCCAATAGCACTTCGGTACACGTGCACCCAGGAGCACTTCGGTACACGTGCACCCAAGAGCACTTCAGTACACATGCAACCAAGAGCACTTCGGTACACATGCATCCAAGAGCACTTCTGTACACATGCACCCAAGAGCACTTCGGTACACGTGCACCCAAGAGCACTTCGGTACACATGCACCCAAGGTCATTTCTGTATACATGCACCCAATAGCACTCTGGTACACTTGCACCCAAGAGCATTGGGTACACATGCACCCAAGAGCACTTGGGTACACATGCACCCAAGAGCACTCCGGTACACATGCACCCAAGAGCACTTCGGTACACGTGCACCCTAGAGCACTTCGGTACACATGCACCCAAGAGCATTTCGGTACACAGCACCCAAGAGCACTTCGGTACGCGTGCACCCAAGAGCACTTCGGTACACGTGCACCCAAGAGCACTTCGGTACACATGCACCCAAGAGCACTTTGGAATGGGTGCACCCAAGAGCACTTCGGTATACATGCACCCAAGAGCACTTCGGTATGCACGCACCCAAGAGCACTTCGGTACACGTGCACCCAAGAGCACTTCGGTACACATGCACCCAAGAGCACTTCGGTACACGTGCATCCAATAGCACTTCGGTACACTTGCACCCAAGAGCACTTCGGTACACGTGCACCCAAGAGCACTTCAGTACACATGCACCCAAGAGCACTTCGGTACACATGCACCCAAGAGCCCTTCGGTACACATGCACCCAAGAGCACTTCGGTACACATGCACCCAAGGTCATTTCGGTAAACATGCACCCAAGAGCACTCTGGTACACTTGCACTCAAGAGCACTTCGGTACACATGCACCCCAAGTGCTCTTACGTGCACATATACCGAAGTGCTCTTAGGTGCACATATACCGAAGTGCTCTTGGGTGCACGAGTACCGAAGTGCTCTTGGGTGCACGTGTACCGAAGTGCTCTTGGGTGCATGTGTACCAAAGTGCTCCTGGGTGCATGTGTACTGAAGTGCTGTTGGGTGCACATGTACCGAAGTGCTCTTGGGTGCATGTGTACCGAAGTGCTCTTGGGTGCAATTGTACCGAAGTGCTCTTGGGTGCATGTGTACCGAAGTGCTCTTGAGTGCAAGTGTACCAGAGTGCTCTTGGGTGCATGTTTACGGAAATGACCTTGGGTGCATGTGTACCGAAGTGCTCTTGGGTGCATGTGTACCGAAGTGCTCTTGGGTGCATGTGTACCGAAGTGCTCTTGGGTGCATGTGTACTGAAGTGCTCTTGGGTGCACGTGTACCGAAGTGCTCTTGGGTGCAAGTTGACTGAAGTGCTATTGGATGCACGTGTACCAAAGTGCTCTTGGGTGTATGTGTACCGAAGTGCTCTTGGGTGCACGTGTACTGAAGTACTCTTGGGGGCGTGCATACCGAAGTGCTCTTGGGTGCATGTATACCGAAGTTCTCTTGGGTGCACGCATACCAAAGTGCTCTTGGGTGCATGTGTACCGAAGTGCTCTTGGGTGCACGTGTACCGAAGTGCTCTTGGGTGCACGCGTACCGAAGTGCTCTTGGGTGCTGTGTACGGAAATGCTCTTGGGTGCATGTGTACCGAAGTGCTCTAGGGTGCACGTGTACCGAAGTGCTCTTGGGTGCATGTGTACCGAAGTGCTCTTGGGTGCATGTGTACCGAAGTGCTCTTGGGTGCATGTGTACCCAAGTGCTCTTGGGTGCAAGTGTACCAGAATGCTCTTGGGCGCATGTATACCGAAATGACCTTGGGTGCACGTGTACCGAAGTGCTCATGGGTGCATGTGTACAGAAGTGCTCTTGGATGCATGTGTACCGAAGTGCTATTGGATGCACGTGTACCGAAGTGCTCTTGGGTGCATGTGTACCGAAGTACTCTTGGGGGCACGTGTACCGAAGTGCTCTTGGGTGCACGTGTACCGAAGTGCTCTTGGGTGCATGTGTACCAAAGTGCTCCTGGGTGCATGTGTACTGAAGTGCTCTTGGGTGCACATGTACCGAAGTGCTCTTGGGTGCATGTGTACCGAAGTACTCTTGGGGGCACGTGTACCGAAGTGCTCCTGGGTACACGTGTACCGAAGTGCTCTTGGGTGCAAGTGTACCGAAGTGCTATTAGATGCACGTGCACCGAAGTGCTCTTGGGTGCATGTGTACCGAAGTGCTCCTGGGTGCACGTGTACCGAAGTGATATTGGGTGCATGTGTACCAAAGTGCGCTTGGGTGCAAGTATACCGGAGTGCTCTTGGGTGCAAGTGTACCGAAGTGCATTTGGGTGCACGTGTACCGAAGTGCTCTTGGGTGCATTTGTACCGAAGTGCTCTTGGGTGCATGTGTACCAAAGTGCTCTTGGGTGCATGTGTAACGAAGTGCTCTTAGGTGCATGTGTACCGAAGTGCTCTTGGGTGCATGTGTACCGAGGTGCTCTTGGGTGCATGTGTACCGAGATGCTCTTGGGTGCATGTGTACCAGAGTGCGTTGGGTGCACGTGTACTGAAGTGCTCTTGGGTGCATGTGTACCGAAGCGCTATTGGGTGCACGTGTACCGAAGTGCTCTTGGGTACATGTGTACCGAAGTGCTCTTGGGTGCATGTGTACCGAAGTGCTCTTGGGTGCATGTGTACCGAAGTGCTCTTGGGTGCATGTGTACCGAAGTGCTCTTGGGTGCATGTGTACCGAAGTGCTCTTGGGTGCATGTGTACCGAAGTGCTCTTGGGTGCAAGTGTACCGAAGTGCTCTTGGGTGCACGTGTACCGAAGTGCTCTTGAGTGAATGTGTACCGAAGTTCTCTTGGGTGCATGTGTACCGAAGTGCACTTGGGTGCACATGTACCGAAGTGCTCTTGGATGCACGTGTACCGAAGTGCTCTTGGGTGCAAGTATACCAGGTTGCTCTTGGGTGCATGTGTACCGAAGGGCTCTTGGGTGCACCTGTACGGAAGTGCTCTTGGGTGCACGTGTACTGAAGTGCTCTTGGGTGCATTTGTACCGAAGTGCTCTTGGGTGCATGTGTACCGAAGTGCTCTTGGGTGCTTGTGTACCGAAGTGCTCTTGGGTGCATGTATACCAGAGTGCTCTTGGGTGCATGTGTACCGAAGGGCTCTTGGGTGCACGTGTACCGAAGTGCTCTTGGGTGCACGTGTACCGAAGTGCTCTTGGGTGCATGTGTACCAAAGTGCACTTGGGTGCATGTGTACTGAAGTGCTGTTCGGTGCACGTGTACCGAAGTGCTCTCGAGTGCAAGTGTACCAGAGTGCTCTTGGGTGCATGTTTACCGAAATGACCTTGCGTGCATGTGTACCGAAGTGCTCTTCGGTGCATGTGTACCGAAGTGCTCTTGGGTGCACATGTACCGAAGTGCTCTTGGGTGCAAGTGTACCGAAGTGCTATTAGATGCACGTGTACCGAAGTGCTCTTGGGTGCATGTGTACCGAAGTGCTCCTGGGTGCACGTGTACCGAACTGATCTTGGGTGCATGTGTACCAAAGTGCGCTTGGGTGCAAGTATACCGGAGTGCTCTTGGGTGCAAGTGTACCGAAGTGCTCTTGGGTGCACGTGTACCGAAGTGCTCTTGGGTGCATTTGTACCGAAGTGCTCTTGGGTGCATGTGTACCCAAGTGCTCTTGGGTGCATGTGTACCGAAGTGCTCTTAGGTGCATGTGTACCGAAGTGCTCTTGGGTGCATGTGTACCGAGTGCTCTTGGGTGCATGTGTACCGAGGTGCTCTTGGGTGCATGTGTACCAGAGTGCGTTGGGTGCACGTGTACTGAAGTGCTCTTGGGTGCATGTGTACCGAAGCGCTATTGGGTGCACGTGTACCGAAGTGCTCTTGGGTACATGTGTACCGAAGTGCTCTTGGGTGCATGTGTACCGAAGTGCTCTTTGGTGCATGTGTACCGAAGTGCTCTTGGGTGCATGTGTACCGAAGTGCTCTTGGGTGCATGTGTACCGAAGTGCTTTTGGGTGCATGTGTACCGAAGTGCTCTTGGGTGCAATTGTACCGAAGTGCTCTTGGGTGCACGTGTACCGAAGTGCTCTTGGGTGAATGTGTACCGAAGTGCTCTTGGGTGCATGTGTACCGAAGTGCACTTGGGTGCACATGTACCGAAGTGCTCTTGGATGCACGTGTACCGAAGTGCTCTTGGGTGCAAGTATACCAGGGTGCTCTTGGGTGCATGTGTACCGAAGGGCTCTTGGGTGCACCTGTACGGAAGTGCTCTTGGGTGCACGTGTACTGACGTGCTCTTGGGTGCATTTGTACCGAAGTGCTCTTGGGTGCATGTGTACCGAAGTGCTCTTGGGTGCTTGTGTACCGAAGTGCTCTTGGGTGCATGTATACCAGAGTGCTCTTGGGTGCATGTGTACCGAAGGGCTCTTGGGTGCACGTGTACCGAAGTGCTCTTGGGTGCACATGTACCGAAGTGCTCTTGGGTGCACGTGTACCCAAGTGCTCTTGGGTGCACGCGTACCGAAGTGCTCTTGGGTGCTGTGTACGGAAATGCTCTTGGGTGCATGTGCACCGAAGTGCTCTAGGGTGCACGTGTACCGAAGTGCTCTTGGGTGCATGTGTACCGAAGTGCTCTTGGGTGCATGTGTACCGAAGTGCTCTTGGGTGCATGTGTACCCAAGTGCTCTTGGGTGCAAGTGTACCAGAATGCTCTTGGGCGCATGTATACCGAAATGACCTTGGGTGCACGTGTACCGAAGTGCTCATGGGTGCATGTGTACAGAAGTGCTCTTGGATGCATGTGTACCGAAGTGCTCTTGGGTGCGTGTGTACTGAAGTGCTCTTGGGTGCACGTGTACCGAAGTGCTCCTGGGTGCACGTGTACCGAAGTGCTATTGGATGCACGTGTACCGAAGTGCTCTTGGGTGCATGTGTACCGAAGTACTCTTGGGGGCACGTGTACCGAAGTGCTCTTGGGTGCACGTGTACCGAAGTCCTCTTGGGTGCATGTGTACTAAAGTGCTCTTGGGTGCATGTGTACCGAATTGCTCTTGCCTGCATGTGTACCGAAGTGCTCTTGGGTGCACGTGTACCGAAGTGCTCTTGGGTGTATGTGTACCGTAGTGCTCTTGGGTGCATGTGTACCGAATTTCTCTTGGGTGCAGGTGTACCGAATTGCTCTTGGGTGCATGTGTACCAGAGTGCATTGGGTGCACGTGTACCGAAGTTCTCTTGGGTGCACGTGTACCGAAGTGCTCTTGGGTGCACGCCTACCGAAGTGCTCTTGGGTGCATGTGTACCGAAGCTCTCCTGGGTGCATGTCTACCGAAGCGCTCCTGGGTGCATGTGTAGCGAAGTGCTCTTGGGTGCACGTTTACCGAAGTGATCTTGGGTGCATGTGTACCGAAGTGCTCTTCGGTGCATGTGTACCGAAGTGCTCTTGGGTGCATGTGTACCAGAGTGCGTTGGGTGCACGTGTACTGAAATGCTCTTGGGTGCACGTGTACCGAAGTGCTCTTGGGTGCATGTGTACCGAAGTGCTCCTGGGTGCATGTGTACCGAAGTGCTCTTGGGTGCACATGTACCGAAGTGCTCTTGGGTGCATGTGTACCAAAGTGCACTTGGGTGCATGTGTACTGAAGTGCTGTTCGGTGCACGTGCACCGAAGTGCTCTCGAGTGCAAGTGTACCAGAGTGCTCTTGGGTGCATGTTTACCGAAATGACCTTGCGTGCATGTGTACCGAAGTGCTCTTCGGTGCATGTGTACCGAAGTGCTCTTGGGTGCACATGTACCGAAGTGCTCTTGGGTGCAAGTGTACCGAAGTGCTATTAGATGCACGTGTACCGAAGTGCTCTTGGGTGCATGTGTACCGAAGTGCTCCTGGGTGCACGTGTACCGAAGTGATCTTGGGTGCATGTGTACCAAAGTGCGCTTGGGTGCAAGTATACCGGAGTGCTCTTGGGTGCAAGTGTACCGAAGTGCTCTTGGGTGCACGTGTACCGAAGTGCTCTTGGGTGCATTTGTACCGAAGTGCTCTTGGGTGCATGTGTACCAAAGTGCTCTTGGGTGCATGTGTACCGAAGTGCTCTTAGGTGCATGTGTACCGAAGTGCTCTTGGGTGCATGTGTACCGAGGTGCTCTTGGGTGCATGTGTACCGAGATGCTCTTGGGTGCATGTGTACCAGAGTGCGTTGGGTGCACGTGTACTGAAGTGCTCTTGGGTGCATGTGTACCGAAGCGCTATTGGGTGCACGTGTACCGAAGTGCTCTTGGGTACATGTGTACCGAAGTGCTCTTGGGTGCATGTGTACCGAAGTGCTCTTTGGTGCATGTGTACCGAAGTGCTCTTGGGTGCATGTGTACCGAAGTGCTCTTGGGTGCATGTGTACCGAAGTGCTCTTGGGTGCATGTGTACCGAAGTGCTCTTGGGTGCAAGTGTACCGAAGTGCTCTTGGGTGCACGTGTACCGAAGTGCTCTTGGGTGAATGTGTACCGAAGTGCTCTTGGGTGCATGTGTACCGAAGTGCACTTGGGTGCACATGTAGCGAAGTGCTCTTGGATGCACGTGTACCGAAGTGCTCTTGGGTGCAAGTATACCAGGGTGCTCTTGGGTGCATGTGTACCGAAGGGCTCTTGGGTGCACCTGTACGGAAGTGCTCTTCGGTGCACGTGTACTGACGTGCTCTTGGGTGCATTTGTACCGAAGTGCTCTTGGGTGCATGTGTACCGAAGTGCTCTTGGGTGCTTGTGTACCGAAGTGCTCTTGGGTGCATGTATACCAGAGTGCTCTTGGGTGCATGTGTACCGAAGGGCTCTTGGGTGCACGTGTACCGAAGTGCTCTTGGGTGCACATGTACCGAAGTGCTCTTGGGTGCATGTGTACCAAAGTGCACTTGGGTGCATGTGTACTGAAGTGCTGTTCGGTGCACGTGTACCGAAGTGCCCTCGAGTGCAAGTGTACCAAGTGCACTTGGGTGCATGTGTACTGAAGTGCTGTTCCGTGCACGTGTACCGAAGTGCTCTTGGGTGCATGTGTACCAAAGTGCACTTGGGTGCATGTGTACTGAAGTGCTGTTCGGTGCACGTGTACCGAAGTGCTCTCGAGTGCAAGTGTACCAGAGTGCTCTTGGGTGCATGTTTACCGAAATGACCTTGCGTGCATGTGTACCGAAGTGCTCTTCGGTGCATGTGTACCGAAGTGCTCTTGGGTGCACATGTACCGAAGTGCTCTTGGGTGCAAGTGTACCGAAGTGCTATTAGATGCACGTGTACCGAAGTGCTCTTGGGTGCATGTGTACCGAAGTGCTCCTGGGTGCACGTGTACCGAACTGATCTTGGGTGCATGTGTACCAAAGTGCGCTTGGGTGCAAGTATACCGGAGTGCTCTTGGGTGCATGTGTACCTAAGTTATCTTGGGTGCACGTGTACCCAAGTGCTCTTGGGTGCATGTGTACCGAAGTTCTCTTGGGTGCACGTGTACCCAAGTGCTCTTGGGTGCATGTGTACCTAAGTGCTCTTGGGTGCACGTGTACCGAAGTGCTCTTGGGTGCACGTGTACCGAAGTGCTCTTAGGTGCATGTGTACCAAAGTGCTCTTGGGTGCATGTGTACCGAAGTGCTCTTAGGTGCATGTGTACCGAAGTGCTCTTGGGTGCATGTGTACCGAAGTGCTCTTGGGTGCATGTGAACCAGAGTGCGTTGGGTGCACGTGTACTGAAGTGCTCTTGAGTGCATGTGTACCGAAGCGCTATTGGGTGCACGTGTACCGAAGTGCTCTTGGGTACATGTGTACCGAAGTGCTCTTGGGTGCATGTGTACCGAAGTGCTCTTGGGTGCATGTGTACCGAAGTGCTCTTGGGTGCATGTGTACCGAAGTGCTCTTGGGTGCATGTGTACCGAAATGCTCTTGGGTGCATGTGTACCGAAGTGCTCTTGGGTGCACATGTACCGTAGTGCTCTTGGGTACATGTGAACCGAAGTGCTCTTGGGTGCATGTGTACCGAAGTGCTCTTGGGTGCATGTGTACCGAAGTGCTCTTGGGTGCATGTGTTCCGGAAGTGCTCTTGGGTGCACCTGTACGGAAGTGCTCTTGGGTGCACGTGTACTGAAGTGCTCTTGGGTGCATTTGTACCGAAGTGCTCTTGGGTGCATGTGTACCGAAGTGCTCTTGGGTGCTTGTGTACCGAAGTGCTCTTGGGTGAATGTGTACCGAAGTGCTCTTGGGTGCATGTGTACCGAAGCTCTTGGGTGCACATGTACCGAAGTGCTCTTGGGTGCACGTGTACCGAAGTGCTCTTGGGTGCAAGTATACCAGGGTGCTCTTGGGTGCATGTGTACCGAAGGGCTCTTGGGTGCACCTGTACGGAAGTGCTCTTGGGTGCACGTGTACCGAAGTGCTCTTGGGTACATGTGTACCGAAGTGCTCTTGGGTGCATGTGTACCGAAGTGCTCTTGGGTGCATGTGTACCGAAGTGCTCTTGGGTGCACATGTACCGAAGTGCTCTTGGGTGCACGTGTACCGAAGTGCTCTTGGGTGCATGTGTACCGAAGTGCTCTTGGGTGCATGTGTACGAAAGTGCTCTTGGGTGCATGTGTACCAGAGTGCGTTGGGTGCACGTTTACCGAAGTGCTCTTGGGTGCACGTGTACCGAAATACTCTTGGGTTCATATGTACCGAAGTGCTCTTGGGTGCACGTGTGCCGAAGTGCTCTTGGGTGTATGTGTACCGTAGTGCTCTTGGGTGCATGTGTACCGAATTTCTCTTGGGTGCAGGTGTACCGAATTGCTCTTGGGTGCATGTGTACCAGAGTGCATTGGGTGCACGTGTACCGAAGTTCTCTTGGGTGCACGTGCACCGAAGTGCTCTTGGGTGCACGCCTACCGAAGTGCTCTTGGGTGCATGTGTACCGAAGCTCTCCTGGGTGCATATCTACCGAAGCGCTCCTGGGTGCATGTGTAGCGAAGTGCTCTTGGGTGCACGTTTACCGAAGTGATCTTGGGTGCATGTGTACCGAAGTGCTCTTCGGTGCATGTGTACCGAAGTGCTCTTGGGTGCATGTGTACCAGAGTGCGTTGGGTGCACGTGTACTGAAATGCTCTTGGGTGCACGTGTACCGAAGTGCTCTTGGGTGCATGTGTACCGAAGTGCTCCTGGGTGCATGTGTACCGAAGTGCTCTTGGGTGCACGTGTACCGAAGTGCTCTTGGGTGCATGTGTACCAAAGTGCACTTGGGTGCATGTGTACTGAAGTGCTGTTCGGTGCACGTGCACCGAAGTGCTCTCGAGTGCAAGTGTACCAGAGTGCTCTTGGGTGCATGTTTACCGAAATGACCTTGCGTGCATGTGTACCGAAGTGCTCTTCGGTGCATGTGTACCGAAGTGCTCTTGGGTGCATGTGTACCGAAGTGATCTTGGGTGCATGTGTACCAAAGTGCGCTTGGGTGCAAGTATACCGGAGTGCTCTTGGGTGCAAGTGTACCGAAGTGCTCTTGGGTGCACGTGTACCGAAGTGCTCTTGGGTGCATTTGTACCGAAGTGCTCTTGGGTGCATGTGTACCAAAGTGCTCTTGGGTGCATGTGTACCGAAGTGCTCTTAGGTGCATGTGTACCGAAGTGCTCTTGGGTGCATGTGTACCGAGGTGCTCTTGGGTGCATGTGTACCGAAGTGCTCTTGGGTGCATGTGTACCGAGGTGCTCTTGGGTGCATGTGTACCAGAGTGCGTTGGGTGCACGTGTACTGAAGTGCTCTTGGGTGCATGTGTACCGAAGCGCTATTGGGTGCACGTGTACCGAAGTGCTCTTGGGTACATGTGTACCGAAGTGCTCTTGGTGCATGTGTACCGAAGTGCTCTTGGGTGCATGTGTACCGAAGTGCTCTTGGGTGCATGTGTACCGAAGTGCTCTTGGGTGCATGTGTACCGAAGTGCTCTTGGGTGCAAGTGTACCGAAGTGCTCTTGGGTGCACGTGTACCGAAGTGCTCTTGGGTGAATGTGTACCGAAGTGCTCTTGGGTGCATGTGTACCGAAGTGCACTTGGGTGCACATGTAGCGAAGTGCTCTTGGATGCACGTGTACCGAAGTGCTCTTGGGTGCAAGTATACCAGGGTGCTCTTGGGTGCATGTGTACCGAAGGGCTCTTGGGTGCACCTGTACGGAAGTGCTCTTGGGTGCACGTGTACTGAAGTGCTCTTGGGTGCATTTGTACCGAAGTGCTCTTGGGTGCATGTGTACCGAAGTGCTCTTGGGTGCTTGTGTACCGAAGTGCTCTTGGGTGCATGTATACCAGAGTGCTCTTGGGTGCATGTGTACCGAAGGGCTCTTGGGTGCACGTGTACCGAAGTGCTCTTGGGTGCACGTGTACCGAAGTGCTCTTGGGTGCATGTGTACCAAAGTGCACTTGGGTGCATGTGTACTGAAGTGCTGTTCGGTGCACGTGTACCGAAGTGCCCTCGAGTGCAAGTGTACCAAAGTGCACTTGGGTGCATGTGTACTGAAGTGCTGTTCCGTGCACGTGTACCGAAGTGCTCTTGGGTGCATGTGTACCAAAGTGCACTTGGGTGCATGTGTACTGAAGTGCTGTTCGGTGCACGTGTACCGAAGTGCTCTCGAGTGCAAGTGTACCAGAGTGCTCTTGGGTGCATGTTTACCGAAATGACCTTGCGTGCATGTGTACCGAAGTGCTCTTCGGTGCATGTGTACCGAAGTGCTCTTGGGTGCACATGTACCGAAGTGCTCTTGGGTGCAAGTGTACCGAAGTGCTATTAGATGCACGTGTACCGAAGTGCTCTTGGGTGCATGTGTACCGAAGTGCTCCTGGGTGCACGTGTACCGAACTGATCTTGGGTGCATGTGTACCAAAGTGCGCTTGGGTGCAAGTATACCGGAGTGCTCTTGGGTGCATGTGTACCTAAGTTATCTTGGGTGCACGTGTACCCAAGTGCTCTTGGGTGCATGTGTACCGAAGTTCTCTTGGGTGCACGTGTACCCAAGTGCTCTTGGGTGCATGTGTACCTAAGTGCTCTTGGGTGCACGTGTACCGAAGTGCTCTTGGGTGCACGTGTACCGAAGTGCTCTTAGGTGCATGTGTACCAAAGTGCTCTTGGGTGCATGTGTACCGAAGTGCTCTTAGGTGCATGTGTACCGAAGTGCTCTTGGGTGCATGTGTACCGAAGTGCTCTTGGGTGCATGTGAACCAGACTGCGTTGGGTGCACGTGTACTGAAGTGCTCTTGAGTGCATGTGTACCGAAGCGCTATTGGGTGCACGTGTACCGAAGTGCTCTTGGGTACATGTGTACCGAAGTGCTCTTGGGTGCATGTGTACCGAAGTGCTCTTGGGTGCATGTGTACCGAAGTGCTCTTGGGTGCATGTGTACCGAAGTGCTCTTGGGTGCATGTGTACCGAAATGCTCTTGGGTGCATGTGTACCGAAGTGCTCTTGGGTGCACATGTACCGTAGTGCTCTTGGGTACATGTGAACCGAAGTGCTCTTGGGTGCATGTGTACCGAAGTGCTCTTGGGTGCATGTGTACCGAAGTGCTCTTGGGTGCATGTGTTCCGGAAGTGCTCTTGGGTGCACCTGTACGGAAGTGCTCTTGGGTGCACGTGTACTGAAGTGCTCTTGGGTGCATTTGTACCGAAGTGCTCTTGGGTGCATGTGTACCGAAGTGCTCTTGGGTGCTTGTGTACCGAAGTGCTCTTGGGTGAATGTGTACCGAAGTGCTCTTGGGTGCATGTGTACCGAAGCTCTTGGGTGCACATGTACCGAAGTGCTCTTGGGTGCACGTGTACCGAAGTGCTCTTGGGTGCAAGTATACCAGGGTGCTCTTGGGTGCATGTGTTCCGGAAGGGCTCTTGGGTGCACCTGTACGGAAGTGCTCTTGGGTGCACGTGTACTGAAGTGCTCTTGGGTGCATTTGTACCGAAGTGCTCTTGGGTGCATGTGTACCGAAGTGCTCTTGGGTGCTTGTGTACCGAAGTGCTCTTGGGTGCATGTATACCAGAGTGTTCTTGGGTGCATGTGTACCGAAGAGCTCTTGGGTGCACGTGTACCGAAGTGCTCTTGGGTGCACGTGTACCGAAGTGCTCTCGAGTGCAAGTGTACCAGAGTGCTCTTGGGTGCATGTTTACCGAAATGACCTTGCGTGCATGTGTACCGAAGTGCTCTTCGGTGCATGTGTACCGAAGTGCTCTTGGGTGCACATGTACCGAAGTGCTCTTGGGTGCAAGTGTACCGAAGTGCTATTAGATGCACGTGTACCGAAGTGCTCTTGGGTGCATGTGTACCGAAGTGCTCCTGGGTGCACGTGTACCGAAGTGATCTTGGGTGCATGTGTACCAAAGTGCGCTTGGGTGCAAGTATACCGGAGTGCTCTTGGGTGCAAGTGTACAGAAGTGCTCTTGGGTGCACGTGTACCGAAGTGCTCTTGGGTGCATTTGTACCGAAGTGCTCTTGGGAGCACGTGTACCCAAGTGCTCTTGGGTGCATGTGTACCGAAGTGCTCTTGGGTGCACGTGTACCGAAGTGCTCTTGGGTGCACGTGTACCGAAGTGCTCTTAGGTGCATGTGTACCAAAGTGCTCTTGGGTGCATGTGTACCGAAGTGCTCTTAGGTGCATGTGTACCGAAGTGCTCTTGGGTGCATGTGTACCAGAGTGCGTTGGGTGCACGTGTACTGAAGTGCTCTTGGGTGCATGTGTACCGAAGCGCTATTGGGTGCATGTGTACCGAAGTGCTCTTGGGTGCATGTGTACCGAAGTGCTCTTGGGTGCAAGTGTACCGAAGTGCTCTTGGGTGCACGTGTACCGAAGTGCTCTTGGGTGAATGTGTACCGAAGTGCACTTGGGTGCATGTGTACCGAAGTGAACTTGGGTGCACATGTACCGAAGTGCTCTTGGGTGCACGTGTACCGAAGTGCTCTTGGGTGCAAGTATACCAGGGTGCTCTTGGGTGCATGTGTACCGAAGGGCTCTTGGGTGCACCTGTACGGAAGTGCTCTTGGGTGCACGTGTACTGAAGTGCTCTTGGGTGCATTTGTACCGAAGTGCTCTTGGGTGCATGTGTACCGAAGTGCTCTTGGGTGCTTGTGTACCGAAGTGCTCTTGGGTGCATGTATACCAGAGTGCTCTTGGGTGCATGTGTACCGAAGGGCTCTTGGGTGCACGTGTACCGAAGTGCTCTTGGGTGCACGTGTACCGAAGTGCTCTTGGCTGCTTGTGTACCGAAGTGCTCTTTGGTGCACGTGTACCGAAGTGCTCTTGGGTGCATGTGTACCAAAGTGCTCTTGGGTGCATGTGTACCTAAGTTATCTTGGGTGCACGTGTACCCAAGTGCTCTTGGGTGCATGTGTACCGAAGTTCTCTTGGGTGCACGTGTACCGAAGTGCTCTTGGGTGCATGTGTACCCAAGTGCTCTTGGGTGCATGTGTACCCAAGTGCTCTTGGGTGCATGTGTACCGAAGTGCTCTTGGGTGCACGTGTACCGAAGTGCTCTTGGGTACATGTGTACCGAAGTGCTCTTGGGTGCATGTGTACCGAAGTGCTCTTGGGTGCATGTGTACCGAAGTGCTCTTGGGTGCACATGTACCGAAGTGCTCTTGGGTGCACGTGTACCGAAGTGCTCTTGGGTGCATGTGTACCGAAGTGCTCTTGGGTGCATGTGTACGAAAGTGCTCTTGGGTGCATGTGTACCAGAGAGCGTTGGGTGCACGTTTACCGAAGTGCTCTTGGGTGCACGTGTACCGAAATACTCTTGGGTTCATATGTACCGAAGTGCTCTTGGGTGCACGTGTGCCGAAGTGCTCTTGGGTGCATGTGTACCGAAGTGCTATTGGGTGCATGTGTACCGAAGTGCTCTTGGGTGCACGTGTACCGAAGTGCTCTTGGGTGCATGTGTACCGAAGTGCTCTTGGGTGTATGTGTACTGAAGTGCTCTTGGGTGCATGTGTACCGAAGTGCTCTTGGGTGCATGTGTACCGAAGTGCTCTTGGGTGCATGTGTACCGAAGTGCTATTGGGTGCATGTGTACCAGAGTGCATTTGGTGCATGTGTACCGAAGTGCTCTTGGGTGCATGTGTACCGAAGTGCTCTTGGGTGCATGTGTACCGAAGTGCTCTTGGGTGTATGTGTACCGAAGTGCTCTTGGGTGCATGTGTACCGAAGTGCTCTTGGGTGCATGTGTACCGAAGTGCTCTTGGGTGCATGTGTACCGAAGTGCTATTGGGTGCATGTGTACCAGAGTGCATTTGGTGCATGTGTACCGAAGTGCTCTTGGGTGCATGTGTACTAGGGAGTGACAGTTTTGCAAAAGTTTTCAAAATCTAATTGCTTGGGTTGGATTATTTGTCTATCGGCCAAGCTAATTCCGAATATGTTTGAGTTTTTTAAATCATTGCATTAGAAGGTTTGTGGATACTTTTGGGTTTGGCATGAAAAATGCGAAAAAACTGTAAATAATAAAGGGACTGGCAATGTGGCACAACCTCTTAAAATCAAGTTATTGAATTGGATTATTCGACTACTGTGTACACTGGTTCATAATATGCTATTGTTTTACAACTCAATGCGCTACAAATTATGCCGATATTTTTGCTGCAAGTCACCACATACGTATATTTCGAAAACCAGGGCCCAATATTACCAACGGCTTGGATAGATTCCGTGGAATGAATTCAGGACATTCCCGCTCATGGAACATTACCAAACTCCGTATATGTGCCAATGGCAGGCCAATGGCAATATTTACAGAGTTTGTTGAGGCTCCCTGGACGGGAATGCCCTGAATTTATTCCACGGAATCTATTCACGCCGTTGGTAATATTCGTCCCAGGACTGATCAACAAATTCAGCCCAAGTAGCTTGACTTGGACAGTTAAGGACAAAATCTCAGTCCGTACTTTTGAATAAAATATTGTTCAATAGGTGGTGATATTGAAGTGCTGAAAGTTGTTTTTTCTGTGTTGTTTTGCAGTTAGTTCAAAGGGCCGCCACCAAGATGGGTCGTCCTAAGATTAGCAACACTTAGCTGCGCCAGGGTAACGATAAGGTGTTCGGGGTTCAGATGCCTCTGCCATCTAACAAGTTGCCTCTGAACAAGGAAGTTGGAAGTGCCCTGGCTTATGAAGCAGAAAACGAGAGGTTAAGGAGAAGAACAAATGCTTTTGATTATATGTATGCCACCAACAAGGTGACTGAGAAGGTACTGGATGTGTATAGGAAGGCCACTGTCCCCACTATCTCTGAAATCAGGGTGAAAATGAGAGTCCACGACCTGTGGAGGATGTGGAGGGAGATAGTGGGGACAGTGGCCTTCCTATACACATCCAGTACCTTCTCAGTCACCTTGTTGGTGGCATCCATATAATCAAAAGCATTTGTTCTTCTCCTTAACCTCTCGTTTTCTGCTTCATAAGCCAGGGCACTTCCAACTTCCTTGTTCAGAGGCAACTTGTTAGATGGCGGAGGCATCCGAACCCCGAACACCTTATCGTTACCCTGGCGCAGCTGAGTGTTGCTAATCTTAGGACGACCCATCTTGGTGGCGGCCCTTTGAACTAACTGCAAAACAACACAGAAAAAACAACTTTCAGCACTTCAATATCACCACCTATTGAACAATATTTTATTCAAAAGTACGGACTGAGATTTTGTCCTTAACTGTCCAAGTCAAGCTACTTGGGCTGAATTCGTTGATCAGTCCTGGGACGAATATTACCAACGGCGTGAATAGATTCCGTGGAATAAATTCAGGGCATTCCCGTCCAGGGAGCCTCAACAAACTCTGTAAATATTGCCATTGGCCTGCCATTGGCACATATACGGAGTTTGGTAATGTTCCATGAGCGGGAATGTCCTGAATTCATTCCACGGAATATATCCACGCCGTTGGTAATATTGGGCCCTGGTTTTCGAAATATACGTATGTGGTGACTTGCAGCAAAAATATCGGCATAATTTGTAGCGCATTGAGTTGTAAAACAATAGCATATTATGAACCAGTGTACACAGTAGTCGAATAATCCAATTCAATAACTTGATTTTAACAGGTTGTGCCACATTGCCAGTCCCTTTATTATTTACAGTTTTTTCGCGTTTTTCATGCCAAACCCAAAAGTATCCACAAACCTTCTAATGCAATGATGTAAAAAACTCAAACATATTCGGAATTAGCGTGGCCGATAGACAAATAATCCAACCCAAGCAATTAGATTTTGAAAACTTTTGCAAAACTGTCACTCCCTAATGTGTACCGAAGTGCTCTTGGGTATGCACCCAAGAGCAGGAAATTTGGTGGGATTAATTTCAGTAATTAAGTACATCCAGAAGAACATAACAACACCAACCAAATACCTGAGAAACCAATAATTAGCGAGTACTGAAATAAGCATTGTGAAAAATTTCATTAATATATTCCAAGCATCATTACGACCAACAATTATTCCGCAATCGAACTGTCGATAATAGGACCGGACTCGGCATGCTCAGGAGTTCCTATACTGTTATTTTGAACAAAATCGCATATATCGAGTTTTCTCTCGACCCTGGAAAAAACGCGTAAGGGGGGACCCTTACGCGTTTTTCCACCCAAATATGATTTTCTCTCAGACATGAAATTTGGTGGGATTAATTTCAGTAATTAAGTACATCCAGAAGAACAGCCCTATAAAGGTTTTCAAGTAAAACTCCTTGACTTTCAGTCTCAGCTTGGAGGAACCTCGGATATTGTGGGGAAATATTTAACATATATTATCAAAGAGCATAATCTTGGCATGAATTTTGTTGCTTTCTGCGGTGATAATACAATTTTGGTGGGGTTCAAGGAAAATGAGTTCATAACATTTTCAGGAAACTTAATACTTAGGCAGAGAATTGATTGGTAGTGGTTGTTGTGCCCATATTTAACGTAATGCTGTGGCAGACTGCCTGCGACTCTTTCCCAATTGGTGTAGGAACAGCAGTCGTTAAAATATATTCATATTTCTACTTGTATATAGCTGGAGCAGAAAACTTCAATGACTTCTGCGATTTTGCGGATATTGAATATAAACAGCTACTGGGGTACAGTTAAACAAGATGGTTAGCACTAATACCTGCTGTTGAAAGAATTATTAGAATGTTTCCTGGCTTCAAGTCGTATTTTATCAGTCAAAGCAACTGTCCTGTTGTGCTAAAAAAAAATTTTACAACCATTGTGCAGAAATCTGGTTCAACTTTGTGCATAGTCAGTCAACCACTTTCCATCAAGACTTCATCTCAAAGATTGAAGAGGAAGATACAACAGCAGTAGAAGTTATGATCGCAATCAATGATTTGAAGCAAAATATGCAATCCAAGAAAGACACATACCTACACACACACACACACACACACATATATATATATATATATATATATATATATATATATATATATATATATATATATATATATATATATATATATTTATATATATATATATATATGTAGTGATGGGTTGTCAGACCACAGCTTACATAGCAAGGAAAGCCAGACTTGACCCGACATTAGGGGGGTCAAGTGTAAGGGTATCCCCGGCAGGTGCTCAAGGGTGTTACAAATCAACTAGGTCCCCTTCCCATGTCACACGGCCAACAAACATGTAAGAAGGCACCAGCCGACTCTCTCCCAATATACACAATATCCTACACCGCAGAAAGAAATCCACACTTGACCCGACATTAGGGAGGTCAAGTGCAGGGTAACTCTCACGGCTGACCATCTGATGACTTTCCCAGAAGATACAACTTATAGTCTCTGAAAAAGTCCAGACCTGACCTCACATTAGCCAGGTCAAATGTAACCCTCGGAGCCCAACTCAAGGGGCCACAAATCAACCAGGGCCTCTCATGTCACAAGGCCCCACCTGATGACTTCTCCAGAAGATACAACTTATAGTTTCTGAAAAAGTCCAGACCTGACCTCACATTGGCCAGGTCAAATGTAAGGAGACCCTTCGCCCCCCCCCCCCCCCCCCCCCCCGACCAGCTCAACCTGACGGCTCGCCTCCCAATATATAGGACGGGCAAGTCCTCCCTCGGCCTCACACAGGCAGAGACAGAGAGAGAGTGTGTCTTGTAACAAGGTGGCCAGCTACCACGTCCCCGGTCCTGCTCGAGAGAAGTCAGGAGCTGGAGGCAAGCCGCCTCCGGTCGCCTCCAGTCGCCTCCGGTCAGGACCGAGACTTCCCTCCGGCGCCCAGCTAAGCAGTCTCCCATAGAGACAACCCAGGACTACCTGCTAGGCCTCCCCCAGGTCACGTGAGTGTTGTCAGAGCTTTCCATGGGATGAGTTACTTACGTGGGAAGTGTATTCATTTCATGTTTGTGTCCGAGAATCAATGTCTAGTAACGTAATATGATGTCCTAGTAACGTAAATAAAATGTCCTAGTAACTTCAATAGAAGGTGTTATTAATGTGTCCATGTCATTGTCGTAATTAATAAAGAGTTGTAACGAAGTGGTGTTTGAGAAGTCGCCTTTAAGACGTAATAGATGTGTATTGACGTATAAGATACGATAAGTGTACTGACAGTGTAAATAACTATCACGGCCACGCTACCAAAATCTTCCTCTCCTTTATACTCTTATACTATCAATATTCTACCTATATGTAATCTTCTTCTTGTGAGATTTGTCTCATTACATATATATATATATTATATATATATATATATATATATATATATATATATATATATATATATGTATATATATATATATATATATATATATATATATATATATATATATATATATATATATATATATAAATCAGATTCATGTGGGTGATGTCACTGTTCACTGCCATGCAGAACAGAGGTTCGTACACAAAGAAATACATTATATTCACGACACAGTCTATATAGGTTTGATTCATGTGGGTAATGTTGTGGGTATGGGATGTTTGGGTTCACACTCAGGATGGGATGGAGAAAGGAAACTCACAATGTGCTCACTGTATACATATTGTATTGGAAGTACAATGCAGCTTGGTGCTGGGAAGTGGCAGCGTGGTTACATGCGTGATGTAGAGAGAGCTGGTTAGTGAGGGTGCTCAGAGGAGGACCAGCTTGTGTGTCGCCATGCTCCCCGGCGGGAGCGAGGGCCGCCATGCTCCCCGGCGGGAGCGAGGGCCGCCAGGCAGCGGCGGTGGAGGTGGTGTTGCTTGCTGCGGCTGTAGCTGGAAGAGAGTGGTCACCACGAGGTCAGGTCTTAAATAGCGGAGGTAGGCGTGGCTTAGTAGTTGACCTCCGTCATGTAAGGCGGCGCTGGTTGACCTAGACCACCAGGCATACACTGGGGAATTCGTGGGGTCGGCTACTCAGCGACAAACAGCGTTTGTCGGGGAGAAATCCACTACAATGTCACTGTTCACTACCATGCAGGACAGAGGTTCGTACACAAAGATTTCAGATTGCCCCCAAGGGGGCTAGTTTATTGGGCACCCCTTTACATCCTGTGCAAGGTGAAGCGCAGAAGCGTTTACAGCGCCCAACAGGGAAGTATGAAAAGTTCATACTTGCCTTTATGACTCGTACATTGAGGGCGTACAAGCCTGAAGGGTCATAGGTTTTGTCAAGTTACATAAAGTGAGAGAATGATGAGTGTGTGGGGGGAAAGTTCCCGGTACATTTCATCTGTTTATGGCAAAGAGTGGCAGGTCCCTAATAATGTCAAATGCCAGGCCTGTAACTAGGAGGAGGGATATCTGGTCTGGGAAGGAAGAGGTGTTGGTAACGGCTGGGGACCTATAGGAGGAGGTCATAGGGCAAGTGAGGATGTAGTGAGAGAGGGTGTGAGAGTCGGGTTAGCCACAAAGTTTACAAACAGTGCGGTGAGGCTCAGGGTTGCCAATGTACTCCCATAGGTACCTGTACCCTAGGCGCAGTCTCATGTATATAAGCTGCTGAGATCGAGTCAGGGATTGATATTCTTTGTAGTGGGGGTTGTCGTCACCGGTTACAGCGTCATAGTGTGATGCTACCCCGTTGTTTCAGGTGTGTCCAATTTTCGTTGAATGCCTCTCGTTGTGTGGCGTGTATGCGAGATTTGATATGATTCAGGGAGAGGGCGAGAGTTGCTTCAATATCTTCTTCTTGTGTAGCTTCTTTGGCAAGCCGATCAACAGTGTCACAGGCAGTTATTCCTATATGTGACAGGATCCAAAGAAACTTGACACGGATGTCATCAGTTTGTTCTAGCCCGGCAACGGCGGCTAGGGTGTGTTGGGCGGCAGGGGAGGAGGGGGAGGGTAATTTGAGCCTCGCTAGCACAGAAGTGCTGTCACTGATTATACTGTAAGGAGGTTCCGGCGTTCAGTGCGAGCATAGGTCGCCCCCTCATGAATGCCCGCAAGGATGGCTATGCTTTCAGCATCAGTGGAGGAGGCCCAGTCGTGGACCCTTATTTTCCTGCAGGCCTGGCGCTCAGGAATCCACGCAGCTGCCCCAGCGCTGCCCAGCGTTGTAACAGACCCATCACAGTAGACGAGGATAGGAGGGTGGGAGGTCTTTAGAGAGGAAGCGACATCATTAATCTACTCAAGGCAGTTAAGTTTGAGCATATACCTCAGTTGGATGGATTTACGACCAGGGAAGGTGTGGACGACAACATCAACACACGGGGAGGTCCACGGCGGTAGAGGCGGATGAGTGTACTCGAGAGGGAGAGAGGTCGGGGGGGGTGTAGAGGTGATAACGCAGGATGTCAGCAGCAGTGTGGATGGGCCAGAGTTGAGAGGGGACAGTAATGGGGACAGGCCGGCGCAGGAGGGTGTTAAGATGTGAGTTCAGTGAGCGCGACAGGGGAGTCGGTTGCTCACTGCGAATAAGTTTAACACCAAGGATGGCATTGAGAGCTGTAATTCGATCGCAGACGGGAAGCAGGATTAGTTCTCGCTGCATGACTTCTATTCTGGTGGTCATAGGGCAGCCGAGGATGAGTCTCATCTCTCTGTTTTGGATTTTCTCTATGCTTTGTTTCTCGCGCTGGGAGCCAACTACAAGGACAGGAGAGGCATAATCTATGACAGCTCTGACGATGGCAATGTACATGAGACGTAGGACCCTGACAGAGGCTCCTTTGAGGCCGTGAGTGAGGGACTGGAGGGGCCTCGTTCGTTGGCGGCACTGGGAGATGACGTGGGCGGCGACAGCGGAGGTTGTGGCTCTGGTAGTGGCTCGCATAGGTAGACCAAGGTACCTGTAGGTGCGTACTTGATCGATGTCTTGTCCTTGCAGAATCAGTGGTGTCTGACGCCGGAAGCGTGAGATGAACTTGGTTTTAGTGTGTGAGATGACTAGCCCGAGTGTTTGAAAGGTCCGGGCGAACGTGGAGAGTATAGGTTGTTCATGTTGCACTGTAGTAATTTGGAGGAGAATATCATCAGCGTAGCTTATGATGTGACCGTCTAGGGCGCGCTCAGCAAAGATGAGGTTGAGACGGCAGATGGAGTTCATGAGAACATTGAAGAGTGTAGGGCTGAGTACACCTCCCTGAGGCGTGCCAAGATCAAGGTCCCTGATCTTAGAGTAGTGGCCCTGAAAACGGACACGGGCCTGTCGATGGGAGAGGTAGTCAGCAATCCACGTGAGGAGTTTGCCCTTCACATCCATGTGAGTGAGGCCCTCAAGGATCACTTCACTGTTGGCTTTATCAAAAGCACCCATGAAGTCGACGAAGAGGGAGGTTTTGGCGGAGGTGTTTGCCTTGTAGTGAGCGATTCAGTGAGCAGTACTCTTTCCGGGGCAAAAACCATAGAGGTCAGGGTGCAGGTGGGCTTCAATTTTCCAGTGGAGGCGGTGGAGTATCATGCGCTCCATCATCTTTGAGAAGTAGGAGATGAGGGATATTGGACGATATTCATCTTGTCTGGCTGGTTTAGGGACTGGGATGGTGGTGGCAGTCTTCCATAAGTGAGGCAGCTGACCAGTATCAAAAGAGAGGTTAAATAGACAGAGGAGGGGGTTACCATGTGAGGGGGCGGGTTCTCTAGCTGCCACCAATGTGAGGGGGCGGGTTCTCTACCTGCCACCAATGTGAGGGGGCGCATTCTCGGTCTGCCACCAATGTGAGGGGGCCCGACTCCCTCTCTGTTTCTACACCACCCTCATCTTATTTACTTCTCTTAGTTCATACTCTACTCAGTTCCGTCACCTATTCTTGGGTAGCATGGGCGAGGGTCTAGGCACGTGAGTATGGTAATTTTGGTATCAGGTCACTTGGATGGAAATAAAGGTAAAGTACTGTGGGAGAAATGAATACTCCTAAAATTCTCAAAGAACAAGTTTATTAATATGAAATCAAAGGGGAAAATAGATGTTATTAACATATAACTACCAGGCTCAGCTCCTGGGCCTATTGCAAACTCTCTATGTCTTATGTACTGGTTTCCTTGTTTTCCTATTTACTCAACAGCAATTATTCGGACATTACACTCTTACCGTGCACCCAATACCTGATGTCACCTTACATTATATCGTAGGACCAGTTCCTTGTCTTTCCTCCCAAGACACTAATACTGATACAAACCCCGACATGGGTCCCCCACAACATGGGTAAGTATTAACAACACCTACAACCACACTGTGGACCATAATTCCAAGGCCTGTCACAGGGTATAGCACTGGCGCCTCTACAACTGCTGTTGTGGTCGGTTACACTCCGACCCGAGATGGGTAGCCAGACACATGGCGGGTCTGGGGTCTGGCCCAACGAAGCCTTGGGGCACATTAATCCGGCCGCATCGGTGCCATCTTCTCATATATGATCCCGGCTGGACAACTAATACATCCGAGGCCGTTGTTGGATGGTAGAGCGATTCAAGAATCACAATGGAATCGGGAGACAAACGGGAATCAGCGTCAGGGGACCTGTATGGGTGAAGGGACGGGCACTCACTAACTGTGACAACAACATCACGTTTCAGGGGACGTTAAAGACGTAAATATGACTTCACTCAGAGCATATCAACTACGTTACTGTAACACTTGCACAATCAACTATTAATTGGGTCAAATCACTTAAAGAAGGGCAAATTACAACACAGAGTAGGTGGCCTACCTGTATGGGTGAAGGGACGGGCACTCACTAACGGTTGAAATGCCCGCAGCGCCCTCACTCAAAACAGACCAGGGAGTCCACCTACTTCTATTCCGATGAATTAATTTACTGTACACTCTGACCTTGAAATTGAGACTATGAACTCATTTTCATTCTCTATTATTATCTCAACTAACAATGCTCTGACTCAGCTATCGAAAGCCAAATTAAATTGATTACAAAGGTTTGGATGGCAACAGGTCCCAACATACAGCGTTTACTCCCATAGCCCAAGACGTGGGAAACAGAGAACGGGGGACGTTTCCACTGGGGGACTCGGAAGGTTTTGTGGACGTTTGAGCGTAATATGAATCCTTAAGGTTTTCAGGTTAGCCGTCATGACCATTACAACCAGGGGTGGCAATAAGGGCATTTAACACATCATATGCGACGCCGTCATCGCCTGGGGCGGTGAAAGGCATGTCAGGGTCTGCAAATAGGTCTTGGTACTCGAAGATGCGCTGTCGGCGTTGTGGTTGCAGTGCGAGGGTGAGGTCTCGTACAGCGGGTGGTAGCGCATCAATGGAGGCGGCCTCCTGCCACGTCTGGGAGAGCGCCTCAGCTCGGGCAGCTGGTCTGGGGTGGAGCGCGGGTCTAGCGTTGGTGCCCCGGGCACGATTAATGGTGCGCCATATATCACCTATAGATGTAGACTGGTCAATAGAAGAAGCAAAATCAAACCACTGCTTCTCTCGTGTGAGAGAGATGGCAGATTGGAGCTCTTTATTTATGCGCATCAGGAAGCGTAGAGAGTCAGGGGAGCTGGGAGATTTCTTCCACTGGTCGACTGCTATTCGGTGCCATACTCGGATAGACTTAACATGAGGGTCACGATTAACGTTCCACTGACTCCTGGGCTGGCGGTTAGGGCGGCGGTGTTTTGGGACAGGGCGGAGGAGGTCAGTGCATTGTTTGGACAGATCAAAGTAGAGTTGGTCTGCGGTGGTGACAGTGTAACCCTGAAACCATTCAACAATGGAAGTGATGAAGGCAGGTATATTGGCAGGGGGTAGGCTGAGCCTAGGGCCCTTGGGTGGAACGGGTATTCTCACATACTGGAGGGTAGTGTGGATAGGGAAATGGTCACTGTGGGGGGAGTGGAGGATGCGGGTGGAGTGTGGGCGGTGAGGGTCAGAGTAGAGAGCTATGTAGTCAAGTTTCCCTCCCCCAATGTGGGTGGGTGATGGAGGGCAGAGAAGACGTACAGGGTCATCAGTGGTTTGTAGGTAGGAGAGCCAGGAGTTACCCCGGGAGTTTGAGTGGGGCCCCTGGGAGCCGAGACTAGGGTGACGGGCATTGAGGTCCCCCACAAGGAGGGTGGGGGTGGAGGTGATATGGTGTGGTAGGATAGGTACAGTAGGGGTGGAGGGAGGCACATAGACATTGACAATATTGAGGGACATACCTTTTAGTGTGATTGTGATGGCATGTGCGTCGGTGGTGTCGTCATCAAGGGGGACGTCGAGAGGTTGGTAGGGGACATCCTTCTTGACGTAGATCCGTAGTCCACGTGCATGGCTTCGTGGTAGTCCGTCGATGCGGAGAACAGGAGTGGATGGGCTCTCAACACATGTGTAGCCACTGAGCACATAGGTACCAGCAGCACACCGCGTTTCTTGGAGGCACAGCACGTCGACGTCTTCAGTGTAGACGTAGGTTTTGAGTGCACCAAACTTGCTTTGCAAGCCGTTTATGTTCCAGGTGAGTACCTGCAGTCCTGTAGCGTTGCTATCCATTGTGGTGTATTAGACTGATTACCCCTGACGTGGATGGATGGGCCTTAGGTGCCGGCATGTCGGTGGAGTATGGGAAGCCGGGGGTGGAGTCCTCAGGTCCAATAGGTAGCCCTGGTGGAGACAACACAGACACAGGAGCAGGCGAGGCTTGAGGTGGGTAGACAGGTTGAGGCACCACGTGACGTAAAGATGAGGCAGGGCTTGGCTCGGGGGCCCCAGTACACACAACCTGTGAGCAGGGGGGGCTCACAGGGGGACTACCAGCTTGTGTCAAACCAAAAGAGGGGAGTGACTGGGTGGCAGCAAAGGGCAGGAGTTGGCGGTGTAGGTCGGAGATGGCGGTACAGAGTATAACCAAGAGTTTCTCAACATGACTGGTGTTCGTACATAAAGAAAGGCATCATATTCATTAGCAGTATATATAGGTCAGAGTCATGTAGGTAATGTCACTGTTTGTTGTCATGCAAGGCAGTGGTTCATATACATTGGACGTCATATTCTAATTGAAGACTAATCAATGTGGGCCAGCAGCAAATTTGGGATAAATAGCAAAAAGGTCCCCAACCACCCCCGATTCAATATAGTAATAACAAAGTTCATGATACAATAAGCCAGGTGGCCTGAAGTCTTTCACAGTGTCACATTCAATAATATAGTGTTCAAGTGTATGCTTTAAAGGTTTATCACAAAGTTTACATGCTGAGTGTTCCGGTATGGGTACAGCGTTACTAACTTGCCAGATGTGTCTGTATCCTAGCCTAATTCTGGCCACGATTACATCACATTGTCTGGTTCTGTCCTTATGCTGGCCATACCGGTACCTCTCGTCACAAAATTTGTCATATTTACTAATGCTACAACTGACAGGTCTCTCTGCATTTCTCAGTTCTTCTAGATCAGAGTTCATGATTCTGACTTGCATGTTTTTAAATACGTGACCGATCGCCCAAGCGGTTAACGAGCCGATCAGTGGTGAAGAGGATAAAAGAAAAAAGTAAAAGTCCCAACCCTCACAGCCTTACTAGTCACGAAAGTTAACCTCAAGCAAACCTTTCTGGAATTCTACAGTATTGTGGGGTTCAAGATGTTTGGTTCACACTCAGGATGGGATGGAGAAAGGAAACTCACGATGTGCTCTCTATATATATGTTGTATTGGATGTACAATGCAGCTTGGTGCTGGGAAGGCAGCATGGTTACAAGCGTGATGTAGAGAGAGCTGGTTGGTGAGGACGCTCAAAGAAGGAGAGTTGTGGGTCGCCATGCTCGCCGGCGGGAGAGAGGACCGCCAGGCAGCGGCGGAGGAGGTGTTGCTGGCTGCGGCTGTCAGTAGCAAGAGAGAGATCTCCACGAGGTCAGGTCTTATATAGCGGGGGGGTAGGCGTGGCTTAGTAGCTGACCCCCGCTCCGTGATGTATGGCGGCGCTGGTTGACCTAGACCACGAGGCATACACTGGGGAATTGGTGGGTCGGCTACTCAGCGACAAACACCGTTTTTAGGGGAGAAATCCACTACAGTATGCTAGGATCAACTCCAGGGTTTTTAAAAACAAATCTTATCCGGGGAAAAAAACGAGCATTATGTACAATTGTTTTGGTTTTGGGTCAAGTATAATTGCATAACCAGTGTTGGTGTATGGGTTGTAGGGTGTTTCGTGATTTTTGGTGTGTCCCGTTTTAAGCTCCAAGACATACAGTATGGTCACTTCAGTGGTGAAGAATATAATTGAAAAGAGACGTGACCGATCGCCCAAGCGGCTAACAAGCCGATCAGTGGCGAAGAGGATAAAAGTAATAAAAGTTCAGTTAAACTACGTAACAGGAGCCGTAGGGAGAGGACGCTCCTGCCATCTATTTGCCGCAATAAGAACTACAAATTAGTGCCAGACAGCAACAGCAATTGGTGGGTGAGTGTCTAGCCTGGTGTATAATAGGCCAGTAGTCGACCTTTATTGTTTACACCTCCACTCACTCCAGGAAGCTAATAACAGGCTTGTATACCACTATCTGGTGAGTATTATTTTATGATTATTTGTCGGTTGTGTGTGGCCTGGAGGAAGGTACCCATCATACATCTGTTACAATAATCGGCAAAATATCTGACGGACGAGTGGCCTTAAGCACTAATTAAATGGGGCTCGACCAGTTCCACATCAAAAGTTATAGAAAAGAAAACAACCTGTAATTTGTTTAGGTCATGGCAAGTAGGTTGTGGCCTCCACACCTTTTGGACTTAAGCTAATTGACAGAAACTCTTATTTTTACAGGAATGAACCACTGTTTACTGCTCCAAATCGGTGATTGTTAAGTTAGTGAAGAACTGAAAGCACAGAGCCCTTGGCTTACTTGATATTTCCATACTAAATTCATTAGTTTTTACAGTAATACTTTGGAACAGGGATACAGGTAAACCAGCAACTTTAGACAAAAAACAAATTATAATAGTTTAGGAATGACAGCTGGGTTAACCAGCTACCTAATGAAAAATCGGTAAAATTGCAGATTACAGCAACCAAAGAATGCTAAAAAAATGTTACCTAAGCTAATCTAATGTAATATAAGAAAATTATCATAGAAAATATAGTTCTATCAATTGGGTGTAATTAATATCCGGAATTCTGTGGTTACTGTTTACAGCAATATTAAAGAAAAACCTCGGTAAAATTATCGTTTCGGTCATCCACGTATTTGGAATTTGTTCAAAACAAATAAAACATAGGAAAAAAACATAATTTCAACCTAACATATAACAACCCAATCCAACCTGACCTAAACTTAAAATAAAAAAAAAATTACTGCATAACCAAAATGATAATAAGGTAAATTTGCGTGAGCACACCCCACTCTGTTAGAAATTAGAAAATATATTTTTCTAGTGTATTTGTGTATGTTTAGACCGAATATGACCTTCATATCCGTCGGAAATTGGCCGGGATTTTTTTATCGATTTTATTTTCGTGGGACGTTTTAAAAAAAAATTGATGGCCAAGCGAATACAAAATACACCAAATAACACTAGAAAAACATAAACCAAACCTAACCTAACTGACTCGCTATATGATGGAATCACCTATTTCTTAGTTTATTGCCCTGGTTCTTGTTCATCTTTGGATTCTGCGATTCTTCAGGTTGCTGGCGCTGATTCTCGCTTAACGGGGGGCATAGGCGGGCAGCTTCTTCCAAGAAGTGATGAAGACACTTTACTGAGGTCGGGAGAACACCATGCGATCGAGAAAATGCTAGAGTTTCTCCTTTTTTTTTCCCCAAAACTCGCAATCAGTTCCATATAATTTAAGTGACCCCCATCACAGACTTCCATGGTCTGAAATGAATATGAATTTGGAAATATGAGAGACCCAAAAAATAAAATTTGATTCTGCCAAAAATACCGCAAATTAAACCAAAGATCATTTTAATTGGTTACAAAAAAATAAAAAATTATTGGCCGCGTGACGTGTACAGGAACGCATGCGCATGATGATTTATGAAGGAGATACGCAGTGTGGGAGGCGAGGTAGGCGATAATGGCGGAAGATTAATGGAAGAAAATAGAGAAAATTTTGGATGCTCTATCTCCGTTATTATACAGGGTGAGCATAAAGTCTTTCCCTGATTATGAAAAAACATATCTTGAAGACCATTCTAGATAGAAACATGAATGTTGTAGCATTGTGTGTAGACGAATTCATAGATTTTTTTCATGCATATTTTAAACTGCAAAAAACTGTATGTTTGTACCTAGCATATGTTTTGTGTAATAAATGTTTGTAATCAGGGAAAGACTTTATGCTCACCCTGTACATTTGCGACAGTAATGTAATAGAAGAAAATTATCTTAAAATTAGACGTCTTCTTTGAATATGATAATGGATTTGGGGTAGGAAAGTTGTGTGCACTAATGCAAAAATACCCCAAAAATTTCTTGTAAGTAAAGCTGCATCATTTACCCACCTAATGATGGCATGCTTACACTTAGTGTTGACTCCTGCTTCCCAACCACAGACCAAACCGTAATTGATGGAATGCATCCCAGGGACTTTTCCATAAGAAATGTCGGTTGCACATTACCAGCAGACCTAACTTGACTTGAGTGCCTGACAAGAGTACCTTAGTATTGTAGCTATATGACAAAATTTCATTAACGATGGAGCAGATGGCTAACACCAGAAGGAGTACCGGGGGGTAATTCCATTCATTAATTTTTTCTACAGATGTTACTTGGATGATAGTAAGTAATAAAAGTGATACGACAATGCACAGAACCTAATAGAACCTGACCTAACCAAAGAAACTTACCTAACCTTGCCTAACAACCTAGCCAGGGGGTATATTAAACAGAAAGAACTTTTTTTAATATCTGGGACCAATGAAGGTATTATTTTAGTTTCGGTCATCTGGAGAATCATGGCAATTTAACTATTGGAATTGGTAGTTTAGACAATTTTAAGACCTTTTTCTTCTTTGGCATTTCCATTGCAAATTATTCAGGTAACATTAGGTTAGGTTAGATATCCAAACTATGTTTTTCCGATGTCTTTTGATTTTTTTTTTTTTTTTTTTAATGATTTGGACCTTCATTTCTCTCGAAAATTACTATTTTGGGGGGATTTTCCTCCACCAAAACCCTTGGGTTCCCACTGGGGGTCTTTTATTACCGTTGGGGGCGGGGGGCTCTCAAGAACTAATAATTTCCGTTAGAAAGGGAGGTAAAAATTATTCAAAACATGTCAAAACCATTGGAAAAACATAGTTTGGATGCCTAAATTCAGGGATGACCGAAACTAAAATTTTACCCCAATGAAAGCAACTTTCTTGTCATGGCATGATATAATTTTAAATATTTTGTGGACTGAGAGTATGCTTGGACCAAGCAGTTTGGTTGTTGCATTGAAGCAACGGATGACAACGCAGGCTGATGTGGCTGACTCTTCGGCGGAATATTTACTGTAAATAATTAATTTCTTCACGTACAAAGCACATAGAGACAATTTTAGTGTCCTATAATCAGTTTTTTTTGCTGTGTTTTACCCTGCAATTTCCCTCATCCTTCATACTTTGCCCACTACAGGTGATCTATGATCATATCTAACCTAACCTAATTTATATATCTTGTAGATCGCATGCTATAGTAGCATTGAGTTGAGAGCTATTTCTCCATGTATTGAAAGACATAAAAAATGAAGTTGTTGTTTGACTTCATTCATTTTATTCACAGATGTTCTTTTTAATAAGTACAGTATTTTGAAAGAGTCCACAACTTTTTATTTTAATTAGAAGTATTCTTTATTTACCATAAATACTCTTCCAAAAGGTCTGCTGAGTCAGCACGTTTTGTTGTCTGCTCTGTTTGTTTACAACCGACCCGCTCAGTCCGAGCATACACTGACATCCTCAAAAAACATAAATTTACCCCCTTGATACTTCAACAAAGTTGCTTTCATTGGTACCAAATATTAAAATATGTTCTTTGTTTAATATGGGAGGAGAGTACATAGGGCAGAACCCCCCCAGCTAGGAAGGTAGGTAAGGTTAAGTAGGTTCCTATGGTTGGTTAGGCCAGGTCCTACTGTACAGGTATTAGGTTCTAGTTGATGTCGCCTCTTCTAAAATACTATGTGATAAGAACATCTGTGGAAAAAATTAAAGAAATCGAGGGACTCCTTCTGGTGATAGCGGTGTTCTCATACATTACCAGAATTATAAAAGAGGAGTCATTCAATATGTATTACTTATGCATTTTTTTTTTCTTCTGGTAAGAAAATTTTATATCCGATAGAAATTTCATCAGGTAGCTGCTCAAACTAACCTGATTTAAACTACCTAATCTAATGTAAAATAATTTACTTGTAAATCAACCCATATGAAAAGGGCGATTTTGGGTAGCATTTGTGTAAATTACCCAAATACCTACCGGTATCGTGTATTACAAAAATTTGATTTTTTTTTATTTATTTATTTATTTTTTCTAAATATTGTTAGTGTAAGAAAATATTAAAATTGCTCTTCCTTTGTAAATATAAAATGGAGGCAATATTAATGTCTATGAAACGGTCCTACTCGCATGAACATGAAGTTGCAAACATGTTGTCATCTTTAGATGGCACAGAAAAGTATATACAGTGGTCCCTCGGTTAACAAACACAATCCGTTCCAGCAGGTTGCTCGTTAACCGAAAAACTCGTTAACCAAAACCATTGTTTCAATGGGTTTTTGGGTAATTGGTTCCAGCTCACGAAAAATTGCCTAAATTCAACAAAAAAAGTAGAAAAGCACACTTAATTTGAGGTGTGTATGTAGAAGGCTCCTGGATAATGATGATGATGATGATGGGAATTAGAATGGGGGTGGAGGAGAAGGGAGAAGAGAAGGCATTGGGGTGGAAGAGAAGTCACCCCATGGTGCCATTTCACCCATAGAATTTTAGTTCTCTTGGTGTAATTCAAGATTACGTATTTTCTTTAAATCAACAGTGCACTGCATTATATATTGTCAATATGTAAAATAAATTTCAAAATGACCAATAATTTGCTTGGAAACACAGAAAAAAAGCGTTTAGTTGAAGCGAGTCTCAAGCAAGATGTTACCTCCACTGAAAAGAGAGAGAGACTAACGCCTGTATGGTGTGTTAACAGGCTGGATGGCGCGCCAGAAACTAGTTTCTTTACCTTCAATTATGTTCAATAATTGTTAAAATGACTAAAAAAGTTAATATTAAACTTTTAAAATTATTGAATAGTATAAACTTCTTGATATTTACTAAAATAGTAAGGAATTTAAGCCCTAAAACCGATTACCGTATTGGCGGACAAATACTACAGCTGGTGGACCGCCAAATGCAAGCGAAAACATGTTGAGGTCGGCTCGTAAAAAACTCATTAATCGAGGGATTGCTCGTTAACCGAAGTTAAGAATCTTATGGAAGGTAAATCGTTAACCGAAATCTCGTTAACCGAGGCGCTCGTTAACCCAGGGATCACTGTACAGTATTGGGGAAACAGCAGGAACAACAGCAACAGGATCTCTACGTGAAGCCCAAGAATGAAATCTTCTCTTAGCATCTTCTGGCCACAAGAAGGCAACGTCAAAGCGAAACATTGGATAAATACCTACAGGAACTTCGGCAGCTCATTGAGGAGTACAACTTCAAGGCTGTTACAGCAGAACAGAACCGGGATGACTATGTAAGAGAGACTTTCATTATTGGACTCATGACACTATTGATTTGTCAGAACCTCCTAGAAAATAAAGATTCTGGATCTATAGACAGCCTTTGACCAAGCTAGGGCACTGGATCTTGCTCAAAGGAATTTTGAGTCTTATGTACAAGGATCATCTCTAGTAAGTTCTGCAGCTTTTCTTTCTGGGACTGTTGATTCTTCAGAAGAACCTGTGTCTGTAGCTATCCAAAAATTGGGGGACTCTAGATCTAGGTGTTATTTTTGTGGAGGCAATCTACATGACCGACTCAGGTGCCTGGCTCAAGAATTAATATGCCACAAGTGCAGTAAGAAAAGGCATTTTTCCAAGGTGTGCAGGTCGACTTCAAATTTTCTATCTGCCTCTGCCTCAACTTCAGCTGCAACTGACTCACCTACTCTTGCTATTATTTCTGCCACTGCTCCAGGCTGCCGACCGTAAACTTCCTTGTTGATGGCATGAAGTCTACAGCACTTCTTGATACAGGAAGCTGTGAATCATTTTTGTCTCACCAATATATACTACAGCAGGCTATAGCTATGCTGTCTGGAATGGGCCATGTATCTAAGGCTTCCTCTTCTCTTGCTTCCCCTGTATTAGGATACAGTAAGGTTAATATTTCTCTACAAGGAACACATTACCCTGACACGTCTTGCTGTGTTGGATAATCTTCCTTGTGATGTTATACTTGGTCAGGATTTCATGGGATTGCATGAGACTGTTACAATCAGTTTTGGAGGCCAAAAGGCAAATCTTAGCATCAGTAGCTATAGCTGTAGTATGGCATCTGTAGAGCCACCATCACTACTTTCCAATCTCTCTCCTTGTAAGCCCATTGCCACTAAGTCCAGAAGATTTGGAGAAGTTGATAATGCATTATCAAATGTGTGTGGGGGGGGGGGGGGGGGGCTCAAGTTCTGATTACAAGGAATGAATGCTACAAAAAGAGATTAGTTATTGATTGCAGCCAGACTATAAACAGGTTTACTCACTTAGATGCATATCTCCTGCCTCACTTTGATGACCTTGTGACAAAACTGTCCAAATACAGTCTCTTCAGCACTCTTCATCTAAAAATTGCTTATCATCAAATACCTATTCGAGATGAGGACAAGCCTTACACTGCTTTTGAGGCCAATGGTAAACTGTACCAATTCTGTAGAGTGCCTTATGGAATAACAAATGGGGTAATGGAGTAGCATGCTTTCAGCACACTATAGACAATTTCATCAGTAACAATAACTTACAAGGTACCTATAGTGTGTACTGTTATTGATATCATTACTGTGGTAGGTATGACCCAAAAGGAACATAATGATAACCTATCTAGATTTCTTGAGGCTGCCAAGAAATAAAACTTCACCTTCAATGAAGACAAATCTATCATCTCATCTCCATCAATAGATCTGCTGGGCTACAACCTATCCCAAGGAAAACTCAGAGACCAGATGCTGAAAACTCTTGCGTGCTTTAAAGGAACTACCATTTCCATAAAGTATCCCATCATTGAGGCGTGTGATAGGAATGTTCTCTTACTGCCGGCAGTGGGTGCCTCATTACTCTGATAAAATCAGACCTCTTGTCAAAGCCCCAAAATTTCCTCCCCAAGAAGCTGTGACTGCATTCAAATGCTTGACAAAAGAGATAGAAAATGCTGTTGCCTGTTCAATTGATGAGTCCATTCCTTTTGTAGTGGAAACACATCCTCTCACTGCTATCGTTGCAGCTACCCTGAACCAAGCTAGCAGACCGGTGAGCAAAAACATTCAGCTGTTGAGAAGGAAGCTTATGCCATAGTTGGAGAAACTTCTTGTCTGGCAGACACTTTACCCTAGTAACTGATCAGAGGTCTGTATCTTTGATGCTTCATTCAGAGAATTCAAGTAAGATAAAGAATGACAAGATCCAACATTAGAGTATTGAGCTCTCTTGCTATGACTATGACATTGTCTATTGCCCTGGAAAAGAGAATATGCCAGCTGACACTTATCAAGAGCATTCTGTTCAGCTATCAACTTTAACCCTTTGAATAGTCATCAAGAACAGTTAGGTCACCCGGGAGTTATCCGAATGGTACATTTTATCCGTGTTCGTAACTTACCCTACTCTGTGGAAGATGTTAGGAGGATCTGTGCAGTGTCAAACTTGTGCCAAGTCAAAGCCTCGGCTCTACAGAGCTGACACGGCTACTCTGATCAAATCCACTCAACCCTTTGAATGTCTAAACATTGATTTTAAGGGACCACTACCATCTGTTTTGAAAAATCACCACCTCTTGACTGTGATTGATGAATATTCACGATTTCCATTTGCTTTTGCATATGAGGTTATGACTAGCTGATACTGTTATACATTGCCTGCTCCAAATATTTAGGTTATTTGGCATGGCGGCATACAGTAGTACCCCGATTTACGCGGTCAATTGAACCCACAGGGTACCGCGGAAAGTGAAATCAGCGTAAAGTGAACAACAGAACATATGGGATTAATTGAAATAGAGACTGGCCCGACCCCCAAACTCCACTTTTTGACGACACAAAACTATGTTGTAGTAAAAATATTATCTTAACTTTATGATGGTATGCACACACAATTAATATAGAAGAGGTTAGGTTAGGAAAAATAAAGGTTAACATAGGAAAAATAAAGGTTAGGTTAGGAAAACTAAAGGTTGGGTGTAACACTTACGTTAGTAGAAGAGATGGGTCGGCATACGGGGATGGAGGCTGGTTCCGAGGCAGAGGGCAGATTACTGGCCCTCAGGTGAATCACTATTACTAGGTGAATCCCCATCACTATCAGTCATAGTTGTCAGGGCCTCCCTGACAAATCCCTCAAAGTCACTTTCACTGTCACTATCACTGGCTCTGGCTGGCTGTGGTGGGTTGCGGGCAAAGAACTCAGTAATGCTTTTTTGACGGCTAGTGTTGATGTTGTCTTGATACACCTTGATGTACGGCTCCATAGCCTGCACCAGCCGGGTATGGAAGACTTCATAGCGGTCATCGTCAGGGTCGTTGGAAAGGAAGAGCTTTAATTTCTCTGCACACTCGATGGCACCCTTAATATTACTACGCGTTAATTTGTGTTTTTCTGGGATTGACGCACCACCTTCCTCTTCACTGATGTTATCATCTTCCAACATCACGTCGGCAGTCATTTCAGGATCTCTGATCACCTCCAGGATGTCTTCGTTGGTGGTCTCGGAGAAGCCTTCAGCTGTAATACTGTGCGCAGCTTCTCTTGCAAGGTCCAATGCCACTGTCACAGCCTGAACCTCACCAGTCACAGGTTGACTCCGCCTCTCACCTGGTATACCATGCAACACATGCCTCCATGCGTGACGAATCGTAGCTATAGACAGCTGATCCCATGCCTCCACCAAGAAGTCTACAGCTTGTTTGACGTTAAATTTTTTCCAAAACTGTATGACGAGAACTTCTTGAGTCACCACCTCTTGTTCTTTGTCCTCGTCGTTTTTGCTCTCGCCATCGGTGTCACCCAGTTTACGCAACTCATCCTTGGTGTTGGTACAGTCGTTCAGGAGCTTGAATTTCTTTGCCGAGTATGCAGCTTTCACATTGCAGATCAACTCCTGGTCCATGGGCTGGATTAATGACGTAGTGTTGGGAGGAAGGAAGACCACTTTTACGTTGGGGTGACGATCCATAAGTAGGGGCGAGTATCCTGGTGCATTGTCAAGGAGCAACAAAATCTTGAATGGAACATTTTGTTGCTCGCAGAATTTCTTCACGTCGGGAATGAAACGGTCATCAAACCAGGAGAGTGACAGAGCAGAGAACATTCACGCCTTGCGTGCGGTCAGCCAGTGGACATTAATCTTGCTCATGTCCACGTTCTTGTAGGCGTGCGGCTTGCGGGCTGTGTGAATCACCGATAACTTTGGTTTATAGGTACCGGAGGCATTGGTGGTAAAGAGGACGGTGATGGGCTCCTTCTGCAACTTCCGACCCCGAATCTTGCTGGCAGACTGGACAACAAAGGTCTTGGTAGGCAGCTTTTTCCAAAATAGGCCGGATTCGTCCATGTTGAACACCTGGTCGTCAAGTGTACTGCCCTTCCTCCATAACCTCACGTAAGAACGGAGGAAAATCTCTAGCTGCCACACGGTCAGCACTCGCTTCTTCACCACCAATGTTGATGTTGGTCCTTTTCTTAAACCTATACAGCCAACCAGAGGAAGCATTGAAGGGTTTGGGCTCTGCAATTCCCATCTTACGTGACACTGCTGCATACAGTTCACGTGCGTACTCTTGAACGGATCGCGTGTCCACCGCCATGTTGCGTCGCGCCTGACGAATCAAGTAACTCACCAGCAAATTTTCCACCTTTAGCAGCACCTTGTTCTGGCAATACTTGATCATTGAAGCACCTGCAAACCTTGTGATTCTCATGTGCTCTTTAATCTTGGCTGCATCCTTCTTAATAGTACGAATCGTAGATTCGTTGACTCCATGCTGGTGCGCGAGATCAGCTTGACGTGTTCCTTTCTCCAAATCTTGAATTATCTGGTATTTCACTTCGTAGCTTAGGGAACGTCGTATCTTCTTTGGCTTAGGGCGGCTGGGTCCAGGTAAGGAAAGGTTTCTCTCTGGTGGCGGTGGTCCGGCGGAAGCCATTTCACAGAACAATGGATGCACGGTGTGGCCTGGAGGGATGAAACAGCCGCGGTTAGGTCAAGCGTCGTCTTTCCTCCCTCCCTCCCGCGGGTGGACACGTCATATTACTTTAAACCAATCACAGCTTGCAGCCGAGGGAGGTAAGGATGCATGGCCAATCACAGTCCGATACGTCATATGACGTCACTGATAACGCAACAGAGACATGCACTGCGCAACCTTACCGCGCGGCTTGCCCAGGCGGGAGGGTCAAATCTAAAAATAGTGTCGAGCCAGACACTGCGCGTATATGGATAGATGCACCGCGGAAAGTGAAAGTTCGGTTCTGGCGAGGCACCGCGTAAATGAGAAATCGCGGAAAGTGAAGCCGCGTAAAGCAGGGTAATACTGTATATCCATTCTGATAGAGGCCCATCGTTTATGAGCACAGAACTCAAAACTTCTTATGCAGACATGGAGTGGCAATGAACCGGACAACACCTTATAATCCGCAAGGCAATGGGCAGTGTGAGCGCTATAATGGCATCATATGGAGAACAGTGACACTGGCCCTCAAAACTTGCAACTTAACATACACTCTCTGGAAATCTGTCTTACCAGTTGTCTTGCACTGTGTACTGCTATCATTGCTACTCCCCATGAGAAGCTCTTCCTCTTCCAATGTAGGACCACCAGCATGCATACTATACCGACATGGTTGTCCAAACCTGGTCCAGTGTTACTGTAGAGACGTGTCAGGTGCAGTAACTATGACCCCCCCTGGTTGATGAGGTTGAACTGGTGGAGGCCAATCCCCAGTATGCCCATGTTAAATTCCCCGATGGATGACACTCGACTGGCACCTCCTTGTGTGGTGGGTCAAGATAAACCTGACTTGACTATTCTGACCTCAGAAGATGTTGGATCACTAGATGAGCAGAGTGAACATAATGCTGATACTATGTTTGAGAGAATGCATGAAAAATTTATAAGTGAATCACTGTCTGGGGAAATAAATGATCATCCTCATAATGAGCCACTACTTTGGTCTGTTCGCATCTTCAGAAAGCCTGCTTGCTTTGATGACTATGTTCACAGATTCTTTTAGACAGGAGGAAAGAATGTAATATGAACTTGGAAAGCAACCAGCAAATGAAATGAGCAGCAGCAATACCCCTTGTGGTAATAGGCTCCACAATGCCATCACTTGGATGTTAAGTTGGAAGTAATAATTTACGTTGAAGCTGGCAAAACAACGACATACGTCTGGAATTTTAGGACTATACAATATCATAGCCAACTGTGGCAACCTTTAAAAACTTGCTGTTCTGTATTTCCTTGAATTGTTGTCTATGTCCAGTACATGTACTGTATACTGCAACTTCAATTTTTAATTATGAATATACAGCTCCCGACTTACGACAGGGATAGAGACCCAAATCCAGGTCGTAAGTCGAAATGGTTGCAAGTCGAAAATGCTTAAATAATACATAGAAAATCTAAAATGGGTGTCTCTTCTTCTTCTCAACACCACAAAACTCTAACTTTTAAGCTTGCCAGCCATTTTAAAGTGAATTACAAACAAAAATTTTGTCTGTGTACTGACGCTGGGACTCAAAAATGCGTAATTTGACAAAATTTTGGTACGACTGAGGCAGATCATAAGTCGAGTAGGTCGTAAGTCGGGGAGGAGCTGTACATTACAATATTTGAGTTGCAAAGTGTCATTTTATCATGTTTTATTTATTTTTATTTTTTGGTGATATATCTGCCAAATTTTGCAATGGTAACCAATGGATAAATACAATTTGATATAAGGTTACTGTACTGTACTGTATTTGGTTTACAGTATGGTTGTAAGGCATTCAATTCTACCATATATTGACTTTCTTTGTAATAAATCCTTGTCATGCATAATCTGCCTTACTGGTCACAAATTGATACACAGTACCAGAAATTTACAGTAACCAAAGAGTCACTGTACATATTAAAGGGTACAGTACAGTTTAGGATATTTTAAGTTTGGGTTACTTTAACCAAAGTGGAAACTTAATATTACAGTACAGTAGTTGTTTTTTTTTTACCTGATGTGGGTTCACGTTCTCATCATCATAACAGCAGAAAGCAAGTTATTTTTCCAATCTCATAACCAGCTGGTATAGTACAGTAGATATTATTGTAACCTCATTTCATGTGGCTAAGTTATGACTAGTTGTATATGTGATTATTTTTATTTTGACAGATATGGTAAAAAGTGAACTGCAGCAGCCATGGCAACAAGTCTTGAGGATGGTGTGAACTATTTGTGCATAGTATGCAACTTGGACGTAAAAGGAGCACCAATTAATATACACTCAAATTTGGCTGCAAAAAATGGTAGTATCCACAGTCTAATATGTCAAGTTGTGAACTATGAAGACTTACTGGAAGCATGTCAGAGTTCAGAAGTTATATGTGCTTCGTGCTTAAAGATATTACTGAATATTGTTAACCTCGAATGCAAGATAATTAATTTGAGGAATGACTTCCGAGAAACATTTCAGAATGGCATCGAGTCTCGTAGAGTCCCAATCGGGGAAAGTTTAATGAACCAGGTTAAACCAAGACGTCTACCTGATGAAGAGAAAATTGATGTGAAAATTTGTAACAGCACAGAGTGGGGTGAAGGTCCTGGGTGCCAGCAGGAATATCAAGCAAACAACGACAAGACTTTTGTAGGTATAAATGAAAAAGTGTTTGATATTACTGACAACTCTAAGCATGATTTGTTGTCTGTAAATGGGTTGATGTGTGAGAAAAAGGTTCCTATTAAATTTGAAGCATCAAATAATGTTATTTCAATTGAAAGCGAACATTGCATTGAAATTTCGAATAATCATATGTCTTTCAGTGGTGCCAGAGATTTGAATGAGTTAATACCACCTCGTGGCATTGAAGATAATCCCGAAATTATTGGTAACTCACTTAATGATGAAGCTGATCAGTCAGTTACATTTAAGAGATCTTGTAGTGAATCAGCTTTGCTGGATTGTCCATCTAGTCCAGCGAGTGGGCAGCACCTTATTGACCCATTGAAGGACTCTGTGGAATCTGAATATTTTGACGAGCAATCCCAAGACATTGCCACAAAAATATATCTAGCCAGCACAGAGAAACAAAAAGAGATTGATCCTTTATTGACAGATTTAGATAATCTTGAAGTGAAGATGTGTTTAGAAGATGATGTGAAGAATTCTACTTCAGGAAGAAGGAAAAGGACTAAACCAACACAGCCAAAACAAATACGTAGGTGTCTAGTGCTATTTTACCAACATTTTAATGTCTGAATGTTTAGCAATTTGTGTTAGAAGTGCAGTATACTGTACATATTTAGCTCAAACAGCTTCAGCATTGTTTTAAAAGCTATGTGAAGCAATGCATGAAAACCTGTCTTGTCACAAGAATGCAGCACTCGTAGTTTATGCTCCCTTCCTTCTAGTCAACTGTTTATTGAAGTTCTTTATTGTTATGTAAAGGCATTTTCTTTAAGTTCTGGAATACTCTTATAAAGACAATTAGAAAACAGTATAGGTATTAGCTCTGTCACACAACCATTATGTGAAGCATCATTATCTACAGGAATTCAGTATATTGCTTTCCAGGTACTGTATGTATAATAATGTATTTGCTAAAAAGCCAAACTGTACTAAATCAATGTTATATTTTATCTAATAGATGTTGTAACCAGCAGAAATGTGCCTGTTGCGTATTTAATATACCGTATATCATTATCTTTAGGGCTAAAAAGACCAAAGAGATACAAAAGAAAGAAGATTTTGGTGGAAGGAACAGAGGTTAAGACAGAAATGGAGCCTGAGGAAGAATCAGATTTGGAAGATAGTTTGCTACAGGTAAGTTGCTAACATATCATGCTGATAAGTGTGTGTGTGTAGAGAATGACATGGATGCTGCCTGATGTGTATGTTGCGTGAAGTAAAATACCTGCTTGGGGTGTTGTGAGTGTTTCTGGATATCATCAGAATGGTAAGAAAGGAGAGGTTAACTCAAAAAATAAAAGGAACTAGGTTGTCATGGTCTGTGCAAAACAACAGTGAAGAACAAATGGAAGGTGAGCTGGGGATAAGTGAGGGGAGTAAAGCTGAGGATTTATAAAAGGGTAAAAGTGACAGAATAAGTGGCAGTGCTGTTAAGGAATAGAATGTGGAGTTGCATGATGGAATATAAAGGGATCAGCCTCAAACTATTATGGATCAGGATAAAAGTAGGATAGGAGAACTGGGTTATTGACTGTATGTACAGTACAGGCAAATACAAAGAGGAGCAAAGAGATTGTTCATGAAAACATTGCGTGACTGCTGAAAGATTCAGTGTGAGATAGAATGATAGAATTAATTTAACTGTAAATGTATGTTATCAGGAAATGAATGAAATATGAGGTTCCAGGACTAATGGATATAGAGTGATTAGAGTGTGAATGAAATATGTGCTGAGAGAAGGTTGATAGTAGGAAGATATGGTTCATAAAAAGAAAAATTTACAAGTACCCTGTACCTATATATGATATGGGTAAGGGCCAGTAGAGAAGGCAGACTGCGTATTGGTTGATAGAAGATTGAGAAGTAAGTTGATTGATTTGGATGTAGTAGAGAAGCTGTGTATGCCTGTCTCATCACCCTTTAAAAAAAATGAGAATATTAGTGAATGGAAAGGCCAAGGGAAAGAGGTTAAAAGATAAAAGTGAGGACATTTGAAAAATTATGAGATGAAAGGAGGGAATTTGTTAGAAATATATGAAGAAATAAAAAAAATTTTCACATGCAAATGAGGGTTGAAATGGGACATCCTGAAGAGGAATGGGAGCAGGATTGAGTGACATACTGTTCAGTCAACCAAAGATGCACTGACACCACCCTGGGTCTCGTACTCGCAATTTTACTTGGCAATACATGTACCTGGTAAAGTAAGGCTGTATGTAATGGCGATTGTGATTGTTGGATCTATTTTATCCTGTCAGGGTAATATTAAACAAGCCAAAGGTAACATTTTTATAATAATATACTCTTCATCATTATTTTACATCATGAGATGTTTCCAAATATTCGTATACAGCTACTCCCCGACTTATGACCTACTCGCCTCATGACCACCCGGACATATGACCACCTCAGTTGCACCAAAATTTTGTCAAATTACGTATTTCGATTCCCAACATCAGTGATTGCACTGTGTACTGACAAAATTTTCGTTTGTAATTCACTTTAAAATGGCTGGCAAGCTTAAAAGTGAGAGTTTTGTGGTGCTGAGAAGAAAAAGAGACACCCATTTTAGATTTTCTATTTATTATTTAAACATTTTCGACTTATGACCATTTCGACTTGCAACCTGGATTTGGGTCCCTAACCCCGTCGTAAGTCGGGGAGCAGCTGTATTTGCTTAAATAATGAAGAAATTTTTTTATGACAATCTTGTGGCAACTGTGGTTATAGTTGAGTTGCCAATTCATTAATATAATTTTCTTCATTATTTAAGCAAATACAGTATACAAATATGTGGAAGCTTTTTATGATGGGAGTAAACAAATGCTGTACCTCGGAGTACTGCTGCACAACACACCTGTGACATCAGTAAGAATGAATCACACACAACTAATGAAGGGGGAGCTTCTGTTTGCTTTTGATTTTGCACATCCTGTTTTATAGTGGAAAGAGGCTTTAAAGTTTAAAAAAAAATATATTAATGTTTGTTACCTCACATAATTCAGTCATTTATTAATTTCCATTTAATCTTAATGTAGGTACTAAGCTCATTAAACACACTTACCCCGGTACCCTTAACATTTTTCATTTCAGTTGTTTCTATGAAATATTCTTTTTTAACAATTGACTGTAACATTCTTAAAAAAATAATTAAATTTGTTCTCATTTTTGTTGACTATTGCCATGTACTTCAGCACTCTTTTACTCCCTTTGGATTATTAATTGTACAGTACAAAGTAATTTACTTTCACCATTTGTAGTTCCTATTCAAAAAGGTCTTTTAAGAATTTTTTTTTAATCCTGTCTTTCCTATGACCATATTAGTAATTGATTGATTTCAGGTACAGTACAACATGATTACCTGTGAACTGTGTGGAGAAAGATTCGGTGACTCGAGAAAGTTAGCGAAGCACCGGGAAGGTATGCATGCTTCAGTGTACTGCTATGTATGTGACCAGTGCACAGACATTCGTTATCGTGAGAAAGCAAAGTTGACGCAGCACCTCAGACGTATCCATAAAGTTTCAGTTCATCAGTGCCAAGCTTGTGACCATGAGGTAAGTTGTGTAGAAGATGTTTGACAAGTTTCAGTTAATTTTACAGTACCCAATGATTGGCATGGGCAACTTTTCCTCAGTCATGGGCTGCATTACGATTTAGGTATTTTTCTATGGGCCAGCCCACCTAAATTTATCCTACCTAACCCAAAAGTAATGTTAATATTGTATCAGCACGGACAGTGAAACAGTTTATCGTCACATCCACCTTACCATATTTTCAGTTTACAATCACAGTCTTTTTTCCCATTTATGAAACAAGTCCATCATAATTTTTTAAGTAAAATTTAATGTTTCTTGGCATTTAACAGAAGATGAGTGAAGCTGTCTGTGAATACGTTGATTTTTCCTACAGTTACAGCATTTTTCTTAATTATGAGACACCCTCACCAGAATAATGTCGGTGCACATGAGGAACTACAATGAAACAACCTACAGGTGTATATATATATATATATATATATATATATACACAGTAAAAGTCCAAAAATCCGGACCACCCGAGAATCCGGACTTTTGGAAAACTAATTATTATTATTTTTTTTTTTTTGCGGGCTTTTGTGTGTATGTGCGCATGCGTGAGCGCCACAGCTGCACAGCGACAACAAGTGACCACGTGGTCTCCACTTTAAAACGAGCAATCAAACTGTGACAACATACTGTATATACTCATCTATAAACCCCCCCTCGTTTATCTGTCGACCCTGATTTTTTGACCAAGAAATCGTTAATTTATGATATTCCTCGTTTATAGTTCGACCCACGTTTTTGAGGGTAAGCGAACAACAAAACCTTCAGTAAAAACGCTCTACGTCCTATAAACTGAAACACGAGTGCCCAAGGCAAATTGTTTACCATTTATTATTACAACACTTTACACTGAAACGCGGGTAGTTTCAACAAAAATATTGTATATTTCCCTTCAAGTATTTATTCAAGTCAATTAGGAGGGAATATTATTGTAATACAACAGTTTTTTAACTAAACCATTCGAAAAGTGATTACGGTAATATCTTTTGAACGAAAGAAAGCGAGTCATTGTTTTCATCACGATTTTATCCCACTTTCCACTTTAATACGTACGTCATTTCAACAAAAATATTACATTTCCGGAATGTATTATATCAAGCATAGTATGAATAGAATATCATTGTAATATAACAGAATTTTAACCGAAAACTATTAAAAAAACGAGTAACATCTCAAGAACATCAGAAGCTTAGGTAAAGTCTTTTGTTTCCGTCATGTATTTTATCCTATTTTACATTGAAATACATCACGTTTCAGCAAAACTACTATTTATTTCCGAGAATATATTCATTCAGGCGCAGTTTAGGTAAAATATACGTGTGATGTAATAGTTTTTTAACTGAAAACGATTCGAAAAACACGTACCCTCTAGCCCTGTTCAAGGAGAGGACTGGGAGAAGCTGTTTGGTGCTGCAGACGATGACAAGGAAAATGATTTTGATGGATTTTAATGAAAATATTCAGAAATATGGTATCGTAATATTTATTCAAGTCAATTAGGATATTATTGTAATACAATACAACAGTTTCTTAACTAAACCATTCGAAAAGTGATTACGGTAACATCTTTTGAACGAAAGAAAGCGCAAGTCATTGTTTTCGTCACGATTTGATCCCACTTTCCACTGTAATACGGACGTCATTTTAGCAAAAATATTACATTTCCGTGAATGTATTATATCAAGCACAGTATGAATAGAACAATATTTTGAGTCTTACTCTATCCATTTACAGATAACTGTACAAGCCCATAATAATGGCTCCTAAAGTAGATAAACTTCGTTGTGTGAAGAGAAAGAAGAACACGTTGAAATTGAGTGACAAACTTGAAATAATTAAGAAACTAGTACGTGGTGTGAGCAATACTGTTCTAATGGAAAATACAACATTGGAAAGTCTACAATTTATGATATCAAAAAGGCAAAGAATAAAATTCTAGAATTCACAGCTTTTTCATTAAAACTGCTCGTTTTGATAAATGAAGCATGCTATATTTGCTAATGAATAAACTATCAAAATGTACCTGTTCATCTCTTCTTTATTCCTCCTTAAATTTTAATTTTAAAAGTACTGCCTGAGAATCCGGAAAATCCGAAAATCCGGACCGACCCAATCCCCAAGCAGTCCGGATTTTTGGACTTTTACTGTACTCCCCCCTGAAGATGTGAATTACACGAAAGCGCTTGGGAACTTCGTGTTTTCTTCTTTCCTTGTGGTTATCAGCATATATATATATATATATATATATATATATATATATATATATATATATATATATATATATATATATATATATATATATATATATATTTCATTAGCCCAATAAAGCACGCGGACTTCTACATACAATCAACACCTCAACCCGCCAGGATTCGAACCCACGGCCCACAAGCCATAGGCTTGTGGGCCGTGGGTTCGAATCCTGGCGGGTTGAGGTGTTGATTATATATATATATATATATATATATATATATATATATATATATATATATATATATATATATATATATATATATATATATACACACAGTTGGTCCTCGTATTACGCGGTTAATGTAACCCGGAGGGTACCGCGGAAAGTGAGAAACGCGTAAAGTGACTAACATAACATATGGGATTAATTGAAATGGAGTCCGGGCCGATCCCCGAACTCCACTTTTTGACGACACACAACTATGTTGTAGCAAAAATATTATCTTAACTTTATGATGGCATGCACACACAATTAATAATTAAGAGAAATATCAATAATATTAGGTTTTTTAACACTTACATTAGTAGAAAAGATGGCTGGGCACACGGGGATGGGTGGTTGGTTCCGAGCCAGAGGGCAGATTATTGGCCCCCACCTGTATCACTTGTATCAATTGTATCACTATCCACCACAGAGGCTTGCAGGGCCTCTTTGTCAAACCCCCCAAAGTTCATATAAGTCCATATCCTCACTATAATTATCACTATCACTGACTTGGGCCGGCTGTAGTGGGTGGCGGGTGAAGAACTGGTCATGTTTTGATGACTGGGCGACCTTGTGCGCACCATTTTCGCGCCTCTTACACAACATGGCGGATGGCGGGAGGTTTGGATCCAAAAATGGCGCGGCTTGCCAGCCGCTCTCCGCGTAATGGGGTTCACGACCGCGGAATGTGAAAATGTTAGGTTCTGGCAAGGCACCGCGTTAACGGTGAAACGCGGATTGTGGGACCGCGTAATAGGAGGACCAACTGTATATACATATATACAGCTAGACCCCGACTTACGACGGGGTTAGGGACCCAAATCCAGGTCGTAAGTCCAACATAGATTTTTTTTTTTTTTTTTTTTTTTTTTTTTAAATAAAAAATCTACAATGAAATACTGTGCAGTAAAAGTAATAAATAATGAGGAATGGATACAGTACAGTGAAAGTAATCAATAATGAGGAATGGATACAGTGTGACTGAGCACTTACCTTTAATGTACCGGTAGTCAGCTGAATGCACATGGGGCCCCCATAATTTTCTAATTATACATGGAGACTACATTAACTGGAAACGTTTCAGTATAGGAAATGCGTGCGTCATTTGAAGAAGAAGAAGAAAAAAAAAATGGTCACAACTGCGGCGGTCGTAAGTCCCGACAGTCGTAAGTCGAAGCAGTCGTAAGTCGGGGTCTATATATATATATACATACATACAAAACAAGGTGTATATATACAGAGGAGGGTGAGACCAGGTCCTTCTTGGTCAGGTATTAGGTAATGACCCTACTAATCTTTAAATAGCACACAACGGTTGGTAGTCAGGTCAGAGGGTAAGGTGACCCAACCTTCTCACCTAGTTACAAATCTTCTTAATTACAAAATTGTCCAGTTTGTACATGCCATTACTCAAATTCATGTTGAATGCTTCGGTATGTTTAATGAGACTAGATTCTATGATGTTCCTACTATCAATTGAATTACAAGGTGATATTGAGGAGGCATTATCCCAGTCAATGCAATGCTTGTTATCTCTCAAGTGAACAAACAGAGCATTGGATTCCTGGCCTGTCCTACACTATATTTATGTTATTTAAGTCTAGTTACAAGATCTTTACCTGTCTGGCCTAAGTAAAATATATTACATTCCTTGCAAGGAACTTTATAAATGCAACCAATTGTGTTGTTGGGGGAGTTCTTAATTAACATTTCTTTAACAGTGCATGAGTTTTTAAATGCCACATTGACGTTCCAGGTTTTTAGTTGTAAAGGAATGTGTGAGAAATTTTTGTGAAATGGTAATATTAAGATATTCTTATGGTCATGGGTGGGTTTGGGATCAGTCCTATAAAAAGTTTTCTTAGTAAATATCTTAATATTACCATTTCACAAAAAATTTTGGTATTTTTTAAAAGTAGATACCCAAAAATGTTGCTTTAGTACAGTACTCAGGTTATACTGCCAGATCTGGGGTCACTAAATCTAAGGGGATAACTTAACTCTAATCTTAATTCCTAAGGGTCGCTGCCACCAGACCCCCTCTGGACAGCATGTAGCTCATTAGGTAGCGGGCAGAGTGGACTAGGCATTGGGTTAGGTTTTCCATTGATCAGATCGATAAGGGTAAAGAAAGATGAAACCATAACATGTCTTCATTGATTTATTTCTTATAAAACACACTGGTAAAAAAAACACATGCAACCACACTGTGGACCATAATTCCAAGGCCTGTCCCAGGGTATAGCACTGGCGCCTCTAACAAATGTTGTTGTGGTCGGTTACACTCCGACCCGAGATGGGTCTGGGGTCCTCGGCCCACGAGGTAGAGTAGAGCCGATTAATCATGACGAATCAGCGCCATCACTCCTATATTGACCACTGCTGGGTATCCACCGGCTCCGAGCGACCGGTGGGTTTCAATTAAGCCCACCCTCGATCTGGAGACAAACGGGAATCAGCGTCAGGGGACTGAGAAACATGACAACACCAACCAACTCTATTGTCTAGACGACAGACGTATTTACGTTATATTACTTCTACACTGGGTGAATGACAATTCAACTGTTAAATCATGAGCACTGGTGAACACTGATAATCACTACAATTGACTGAATTAACTGAATGGCTAGGAAACAGAACATACCTGGAGACAAACGGGAATCAGCGTCAGGGGACGCTGATGCCTCACCAGCTCGAGCTTATATACCCGAGTTGCCAGTGATCGCTACTCACGCAATGACAATAATTACAAACAAACTAACTGTTACTCATTCAAAGATGACCCTCAGTTGACAAAGGTCTGGCGAATTACTTGGGTTGATTTACACAGACTAATTCAAGATTGAGCTTCCCAGGAGAAAGTGGAATAAACAACGTATTGATAACTGTCTTCACAAAGGCGGGGCTTACTGGGAGGGATCGCGAGGATAAACACGCTCCTGAGATTCTACAAGCGCGGTGGATTTGAATATTATGTAGCGTAATATGAATTAAACGGGTTTTTAGGAATGGCAATGAGTTGCGCAGTACAAGGTAAATTTATTTTGTTACTTTATAACTCTGCCACATTTAATAGAATTTCTCAGTCTCTCCGCGGGCCGCACAAAGACATGGGCCATGGGTTGCCTATACCCCTGCCCTAAGATACCTGCTGCTTAGTGGTAGATATTTCATGCAAAATGTCCTCCACACTTTCATATTCCTACGTATTTATCCTATATTTTCATGGAGAGGTACTAGCTTATTGGATATATGCTAGGCTCATACACAAGAACTGTAGCTTTTGTGTTTTCGATTTTGCTCAGCTACCTTTTATAGTCTCTGTAAATGAATCATACTTTCCTTAATCAATTTATCTTTTATTTTTTCAGGCATCAAGTCAAAGATCCCTCGATCAACATATCATAAGTAATCATCCTGATTCCCGCTTCTTTGAATGTCATATCTGTCACAAGGCTTTCAGGACTCACCGCTATCTTCATTTTGTACACATAAAGAGGTGTCATTTTGGTCTTCCTGTCAAATATACTTGCGAGAAATGCAAAAAGGGGTTTGTTGACAAGTCCTCTTTTGAAAATCATAAGGTCATCCATTCTAAAGCTAAAAACTATACATGTGAATTTTGTGGGGCAATGTTCTACACATCTTATACCTTGAAAACGCATGTTAATACCCATACACAGGAAAAAAAGTATGTGTGTGGAGACTGTGGTTCAGCATTTTTACGCTTCAGTAATTTGATTGCACATAAAAAACGGCTTCATAGTTCTGATGACTTGAAGTTAGTGTGTGAAATTTGTGGTAAATCAATGCTTACGCAGAGAGATCTCCGAAGACATCAACTAGCACATCACTCAAAAGAAAGGTCATTCAGATGTCATCAGTGCCCACGTTCTTACACTGCAAAAGATAGCTTAAGAAGTCATCTAAGGACACATGCGGGAGAAAAGCCAGATAAAGACCCCAGTGGTAAAGTTTTTCATAAGAACAATTTGTTGTGTCACCGACAGCAGTGTGTTCCTGTTGGTGATGAGTTCCAGCAGGATATAATTCACACGCAGAATACAAAAAATACAGTTCAAGTAAGTGGTGAAGAAATTGAAGGAGGGGAGCATATGGTTGTTATAACACTAAAAGAATGTCAGCCACCAGCAGTGTATACTGTACGGAATGCACAGACACATCTGCAAGAGATTATGGTTTCCAGTGAAACTCCTTCACACACTCAAAGTGGCAGCATAGTTGATGAAAACTTACCATTAGAGGGTACAGGATTACCTCTCTTGCACTCACAACTTGGAACAATAGGGACAGGAAGGATTGGCCTTTCAACACCTGTATTATTTACAACACTGAACACTGAATCAATTAGTGTTCAACATGGTCAGGATACAATATCAGGTGGATTATCACATTCAGGTTTTACAACAGATGTAACAGGTATTGATGGTGGTCTTCAAGCAACTCCTCTCTCCTTCCAGCAGACACCAGTACCTGGTGTTCAGTCAAAGGAACAAGATTCCCTTGCATCTTTTTCTGCAGAAACTCCAGTCACATGTGCACCTCTGACCACCCAGTTAATACAACTGCCTCCACTTCAGACAAGCACTGCCAACAATGCTCCTGTTACTTTTGTTGCAACATGGCCTTCTGCATTATAAAAACTGTTGTAACACAGACACACATTTTTACATGTACAGTCAGCTAAACAATTACAGTATTATTATGATAACATTAATAAGAAAGATTGAAGCCAATTGCCACAGAACGAGGTTTGTGATTGTTAACACTTGAGAATCCTGTTTGCTCATGATGTGTTTTCCATTCAAAAAATTGCTGTAGCACTTGTTCATAAGTGGCAACTTGGTTACCATGCCCTTTCTCCATAATTTGTAAGTGTTATTCACGTGTTTAACCTGATAGGTCCTAGTAATAATAAGGCAATGGGAAGGGACTTAAGACTTAAGTCAACTGCTTGCTGCATACTGTCCATACATTTTAATCCCATATTTTTAAGTGATGACATTACGGTAATTACAGTAGAAGTCATAATTGTAATGTTATAATAGTTACAGTAGATGTAGCGCTATTGGTCTGTCTGAGGTTGCTAACACAGAGCCACATGCGGCTTTCGTGGCATTCACCCATGGAGTCAAGCTTCGCTGGAACTACCTGATGCGCACTATCCCTGATATTGGACCCCTCCTCCACCCTCTGGAAGAAGCTGTCAGCATCAATTTCATTCTCAAATTAGTGAAACGCCCTCACTTAACCCCAGCAGAAAGATCACTCCTTGCACTACCACCGAGACTGGGAGGAATGGGATTGACCAATCTAGGGGAGATTGCTGCCACTGAACATCAAAACTCAGTGAAGCTCACGGCAGCCCTCACGGACCACATAATAGCTCAGAACGCAACAGGGGAGGTGGATACCAGTGAAGTAAACAAGATTCGAAGGTTCATTATGACAGAACGACAGCACAGCCAAAGTGATAAGTTGCAGCAACTGTTGCTGCAAGTACCAGAGAATTTTAAAAAAAAGTAGCTATAGCGCAGGAGGTGGGCACCTCAAACTGGTTAACTACGTTACCGATAAGGGCAAATGGTTTCAGTCTCAAACAACAAGAATTTACAGATGCCAATGTTCTAAGGTACGGTAGGCCAGTAGAAGGTTTGCCCTCCTAATGCGTGTGTGACTCTTCCTATGACGTCGATCATGCCATGGTGTGCAAGAAAGGGGGCTTCATATGCATGAGGCATGACGAAGTAAGGGATATCACAGCAAATATGTTGAAGGAAATCTGCCGTGATGTTGGGTAGAATCGACCCTCCTTCCATTGGACGGTGAGATTTTCCAACATAGGACTTCAAACACATCCAACGAAGCCCGTGTTGACGTCAGTGCTCGAGGATTCTGGACGCGGGGACAGCGAGCATTCTTCAACATCAGGATTTTTGATCCCATGGCCGCATGTCACTGTAACTTAGCTCTCGATGCTGCACACAGGAGGAACGAGAACGACAAGATAAGGGCATATGGAGAGAGAATTCAGAACGTTGATTAAGGCAGCTTCACTCCTCTAGTGTTCACAACCTCGGGTGGGATGGGACTAAGTGGAAGATGCTTCTACGCCAGACTCACGGAGGTGATATCCGAACAGAAGCAGCAGCCCTGGATGAGATGTCGATTGTCTTTCTCTCTCCTTCGGTCGGCTTTGCTCTGCCTCAGGGGAATGAGAGCATCGGCCCCAAAGTCGACAACAGTTGCAGAATTGACTACAGGTTGACAATCCCTTATCCGAAATCCTTGGGGCCAGAGGAATTTCAGATTTCGGAATTTATCGGTTTTCAGAATTTTTTTTTTTTTTTTTTTTTTAGTGTGTATTAGCCCACCCGGGCATAGATCTCTGACCCACATCAGGGCCTGGGGGGGGGGGGGGGGCCCCATATAGTAAAAATTATAATAATAATAATAATAATTCATAGGTCTAGGTCGTGTTTCTCACTTTTGATCTTTTTTTCATTCTTGTGTTTCTTTATTATTATTATTATTTATTACAGTACTCCTGTATTATGGTTATTTTTATTAATTTTATTATTATATATTATTATTATTAATGTTATCATATTTTATTTTGGTGTATTTTTATTAAAAATGTTATTTACTATAATTATTATTATTATAATTACTATTACTATTACTATTACATTTTCGCCCCCCAGACCCTGATGTGGGTCAGTGAACTATGCCCGGGTGGGCTAATCCATGTTAAAAAAAAAAAAAAAAAAAAAAAAGCCCCACAAAAAAACTTTAGGTTTTCAGAGCTTTTCGGATAAAGGGTTGTCAACCTGTATTAGGCAACAGTCACTGAATGCCGCATAGATCTGCGGCTCAACTAACTCAACACAGCTAGGATAGCTACTTATGTATTAGGATATTTAATATTAAGGTAATAAAATGGTGGCAAAGGTTTAGCTATTAGGGGAGGCTGGAGGCCATGGAAAAAAAAAATCAGTCGTATATAGTAGTACTAGAACCGGGTACTGTACAGACAGTACAGTGTCAGTACTATATTAGTTTAAAAAAATATGAGAAAGAAGAAACAGATAGCTATAGGAATCATTACAATTACTTGCCAGTATCCTTGATTAACAGCTTCAAAATAATGAGACAATAAATTCCTCTTTTGTCCTTGGCCAGATGCCCAAGAGACTATGTTAGTCAGTCATTTTGGGAGCTTCTTGATATATCCACTCCATGCAATGTGGGCTTGACAGAGGTCTTAAGTTGCTATTAAATCCATCCCTGTTCTTGACATGATCGTCTTAATTCCATCAATCCATCTTGTCTGGGTCTATCAACAGATCTTCTACCTCATGGTTGCCAATCAAGTATATACTCGAGGTCTCTTGTTGGTGCCATTCTTCTTGTGTGAAGGTGCCATCTTAGTTGGTGTCCTTCAACTTGGGTCACAATTGGTTCTAGGCCTAAGGTATTTCTTACACTGGTGTCTCTGTCTCTTTAACCACTCCCACAATAAGTCTGAGAACCATCATTTCCCTAACTTGTACAGTATTTTCCTTTTAAATTTTTCTGATTGAAAGAGATAGCATTGTTCACTTCTTTACATAAGTACAGTATTGGTTTTTGAGATTGGTGTTGCAGATATAGAATTGTACCTTTATGGGGATATTTGTGTCTTTGAAAACTGAATTTACCGTAGATATTCTGTAATTTCAGGCTTTAAAATATTCAAAACTATCGATTCTCTAAGCTCATTCCATTTATTGTTATTCTGCCTTTTTCTCTCTGCCACCCACTACTGTACTTTTGTCTGGATTTATCAAATGAGGGATCTAAAAACAGTATTTTTCTTCCAGTGCATTGCCCACCACATCTTATGCTCTGTATATATTTTCTTCCTTGACATTATACAGTACAGGGTGTCCATAAATGATTACCCTGATTAAAGCATGCTATGACTTTTAAATAAACACTCGTAATCAAAAACAGTTTTAATCATAAGTAGATAAACATACAAAGTTTTGATACATAGTTAGTGAACTTGATAAACTTCCAACATATGCACCCCTAGTGGCACGTAATATTTCTAAACAGTATTCACACGCGCACCACACTTTTTCCAACATTTGTGGGTTAACTGTTGCTATTGCATCCGTAATGCGTTCTCGCAATGTCCTGATATCTGGAACAACTTGCAAAAACCAAATTTTTAACATGACCCCACAGAAAGAAATCCAGCGGGGTAATGTCTGGTGATCTTGGGGGCCATGGGATTGGCCTGTCCCTGCCAATCCATTGATCTGGAAATGTTGCGTCGAGAGTTTCACGAACAACATATGCCCAATGAAGGGGTGCCCCATCTTGTTGGAAGATGACAGTTGGCTGCCTGTCCTGCAGCTGGGGGATGGCGTAATTGATGAGCATATCCAGGTACACATTTGCGGAAACTGTTCTCAGCGAAGAAGAAAGGACCAATTATCCAGTCACGCATTAGTCCACACCAGACATTAGTCTTCAGACTGTACCCAATATGCTCCCTTACGACATGTGGGTTTTCCGATCCCCAAATACGCACATTGTGTTTGTTGACTGTACCACTAACATGAAACGTAGCCTTGTCTGAAAAGCAGACACGTAACAAGAAGTCATTATCCTCGTCAATGCTGTTCAAAATGTCATTCGCGAATTGTTCACGCTTTGGACGGTCATCAGGCATCAGTTGGTGAACAATTTGTACCTTGTAGGCATGTAACTTCATACAATTGTGTAACACCTTGTGCACCGTAGACTTGGGCATCTGTAGTCGGCGTGAAACTTGTTTCACCGATTTCCTTGGTGACCGTGTGAAAGCAGTTGGAATGTTTTCCACTGTCCCATCAAAAACTGATAGTCTACCACTGCTCTTTCCCTTTTCCACGTTTACTGTTTCCAAGAATTTTTTCATCCACGACTTAATGAACTTCACATCAGGTGGTTTCTTTCCATACTTTGTTCTGAACATTCGCTGAACTCTGACAGGTTATTGTTTTTGCAAGCCACACAACACATTGTGCATTCTATGTCACAGACGCCATGTTAACTAAACAGCTACTACAGCACTCCTAGCGGCGAATGCGGTAGGCGAAACACACCAGCACAGAAACTGTGTGTGTACGAGATCACCTGTAAAAAGAAAACGGATGTAAGATTCATCATTAAAATATGAGAACATACTGATTTTAGGGTAATCATTTATGGACACCCTGTACGGTATACTGTACGTTCTAATTTCACCCTTGTTGTTTGGGTTCCTCGGCTCTGGTGTTACATGTATCTTGAGTTTGCCTTTCATAAGCCTATGGTCAGAAGCAAGTGAAAATGAAGTTAAAGTGAGTAACTTTTATGTCTTGATTATAGAATTTCTGTTTGTACTGTATTGATGAAATAAATTTGTCATTTTTGGTTATATTCTCCAGTTCTGCTGTTGTATCTATGCAATACTGTACCGGGCGTACTTACGTGACTCGGTGTTGAAAGAAGGTATTCATTATGGATAAACTATTTCTAAAGAAGAAGTCTATCAACATCTTATCCTCTTCATTTCTTGTTACTATTTCAAGGTTTCCAGCATCCTTAAAGAATTTGTTGCTGCATATATGGCCTTTCAAGTAACCTGTAATGATAATGTTACTGTTATTGGGTAAAGTGTCAATTAGTTCTTGGATGTGTTGATAAACTCTAGCCTTTCTTCAAGTTCTTATTTGTTGAGGGGTGCATGTTTAAATGATTGACAGTTAGTAGTTTTTTAATTTCAGTGTTATGACAATGGTTCATTCATTTATGTACTTAATGCTTTGTATGTGGTGTACAAGACTTGGCCTTTATATAGTCCCAGATAAACCCAAAATTTTGAGGTTCTTCTTTTCCATCATATAGATGACCTCTTTACATACTACAGTACTGTGCAGTACAGTGATATCTCCGTTAGCTGGAACAATTGGGGCATAACACTTCCGGAAAAAATCCCTTATCTCCGGAATGTTCTCGGAAATTCCAGAAATTGCCCATTACTTCATCGCTCGAACTCAGAAAAACATCCCCCATCCCTGGAATTTTCCGGGTACGTACCGGAAAGATTTTCTCGATTTCTGGAAAATGCACCTGATTTTCATCTCTCAAACCCAGAAAAAAAATCCCCCTTCCCTGGAATTTTCCAGATATCAGGGAAATTTTCTCGTAAATATCTGGAAAATTTTTCCCCAAGTCAGAATTTTCTGGAAAATTCCAGCTTTGGGAACGATTTTCCAAGAAAATTTCATTTCCAGCTGTCGGAGAGTTCCAGGTTTGAGGGATTCCAGCTAATGGAGATATTACTGTATAGTGTTTAGTGTTCATTCAAAGTTGCAATAAAAAAGTAATCCTTAGCTGTATTACTTTACCACTTCAGAATTGTGTAATTGTTGGAAATCTGTCCATTCTTAGGTGCTTGAGCTGAAGTTCAAATCATCAGCTTCCTAGGCCTGCCATGGTTCTTGAGTGCTGATTCATACCACCAAAGTTCCTGTTGCTTCCCAAGGGTTACAGGTCTACTGATATTAAACCCAAGCAAGGAACCTTAAGTCGTTGCACCTGCTTAAGTTTACACAGGATTTTGCATACATGGATATCAGCCTTTGAGCCTTAATAATCCTATTTAATAGTTGGCAATAATGTTGATGTCTAGCTTATTGGTATCATCCACTTGCTGTTGCATATGATATACTGTACAGTACTGTATTGTATATTGAATAATTACTTCAACTCGCATATTTCTGTGCACCTGATCATCTCCTCACAAGTAGTACTGTATGTTATCTTCATGAATTGAGGTAATTTTTGCTTAATATTACAGTATACGGCACTTTTCAATACAGTATATAATATTACGGCACATGTAGTAGTACAGTATATAATTTTATAAATTTTTTCAGTTCTTAGAAATTAATTTTTTTTGTGTGTGTGTATCTAAAAGTGGTATATACTCGTACCTGTATTAGAAAAATTTGCAAAAATAGGCTTTATGTTTAATTAATGGCAATTTATATTTTTAGTTCATCTCGGTATAATACGGTGATGGATTTTTTTTTTTATTATTATTATTATTATTATTTATTTATTTATTGGACACCCCCCTACATCCTGTGTAAGGTGAAGCACAGAAGCATTTACAGCGCCAACAGGGAAGCATGCTAAGTTCATGCTTGCCTTTAAGTCTCATGAGTTAAGAGCGTAGAAGCCTGAAGAGTCAGGGGCGTAGAAGCCTGAAGAATCAATTGTTTGTCATTAAGTAATTGGAAGCTCCAACAACTTTCCCTAAATACGAATTCGCAACTTTCGATTTACAACAGGTACCTACATTACTGCTAGGTGAACAGGGACCAATGAGGTCTAGGAAGTTTGTCCAAACAACGGTGATGGATGTTGTAGTCTTATTCTTTCATGCTGTTTTAACCCTTCGAGGATGATGGTTTTACCCTTTGAGGACGATGTATTAAACCTTTGAGGACGATGTTATAACCCTTTGAGGACGATGTTATAACCTTTTGAGGATAATGTTATAACCCTTTGAGGATAATATTATAACCCTTTGAGGACAATTTAACCCTCCAGGACTCAAAGGGTTAAACTCCATTTTCCTCCCTGGATTCCCTGTACAGTACAGTACATCCTAATGCTTTTCAGGTTGTTGTGAATGTAGATGCAGAGTTCAGTAGGATGTTTAACTCTTCACTTGGAAAAAGACAAACTAGGTACTGTACAGTATGAGGTCTGTCCAAAAAGAAACCAAACTTTTTAAAAAACAAATTTATTGCTTTACTTACAACTTAATCAGACTTGTCTCCTTCAAAGCACTCCCCTCCACTGATACACCGCTCCCAATGTTTTTTCCCAGTTCTGGAACGCATTTTGAGGGATGGTGTGCAGGTCTTGTAGCGAATTTTATACTATCTCTTCTATCGTTTGAAGATGGCGACCGTTAGGGGTGGATTTCAACTTTTGTAAAAAAAAAAAAAGTCCGCAGGGGCCAAATCCGGAGAGTAGGGCGGCTGGGGGACGATAGTCGTCTCGTGCTTCACCAAAGTCGCGGATAAGGAGCAATGCGTGAGCAGGTGCATTGTCATGGTGCAGCATCTAGGTCTTGTTTGTCCACGCCTCAGGCCTCTTCCTTCGCACTGCCTCTGTCAAACACTTCAGGACCTCCAAGTAAAACTTTTTATTGACTGTATGCCCAGGTGGAACAAACTCATGATGGACGACGCCCTTCCAATCAAAAAATACGATCAACATCACCTCCACATTTGAGCGACTCTGACTTCTAGATTTGGGATCGTCTTCGGTGGATGTTCTTCCCCTTTTGAAACGCTGGTACCACACGTGACATTGCGTACGGCTCAAACAATCCTCCCCATAAGCCTGTTGCACCATTTGAAAAGACTCCTTAAAAGTTTTTCCCAGTTTGAAACAGAATTTCATGCAAACACGTTGCTCTTCAAGATCCTCCATTGTTCAACTTGCAACAAATTGCTAAGTGCACTAAACACACGTTCACTCTAGCATGTGTAGCTCGATGGCTAACTGACGTGGCGTGATACGGCTAGTGTTAGACTAAAGGTCAAGGTCACCGCTACACAGTGCTCCCATCGCGAGCACATTGCGCTGGCTCGTTGGCGCACTATTTAAATTTTTTTTTTCTTTTTGGGCAGACCTCGTACATGTTTGGCCAACTGTACATGTAAATATAGCACATGCACATTCCTAGGTGGACATTCACCACTTTATTTTATGTATACTGTACAAAGTTGATATTTTTACTATTCATAAATACCTACTCCTTGAAGAAAGAATTAAATTTAGTAACTTGTAGTCATTTGGAAAGCGAGGGAATCTAGTTGTATTTGAGTTCATCAGAATTAACACTATTATTGTATGTACAGTCAGTCCTCGACTTACGACGGGGCTAGGGACTGGCGACCAGGTCATAAGCCTAAAATGAGAAAATAGTACGCTGTACAGTTCGTCCCCGAATTACGTACATCCGAATTACGTACAAACGGCCGATACGTACATCGTTTCTGAAGTCTTTAATTGCAAAAATATTGTCTTAAAAGGGCGAGCAATTTTTAAATTTGGCGGGCGAGCCAGCCGCACCGCGCCGCCACTATCACTGACCATGCAGACGACACGCTAGACGCACCAAAACAACAAGTGTGGTCATTGTGCATAAGTGTGGTCATTGTGCATACAGTACTTCTGTGAATTTCTGCCCTATTTTGTACACTTTACTCTGTGTGCAATGACTGGTGTAAAGCGTAAGAGTGGTGAAGCCAGTGGGAGTGCTACGAAACGTCAAGCAATCTCACTAGAGGTAAAAATGGACATAATAAAACTGCTTGAAAGTGGTGAAAAGTTGACCAATGTTGCCCGCAAATTTAACCTGAGTCGGTCAACTGTTAATACAATTGATAAGGGCAAAGAAAAGATCAAGGAACATGTGAAATCTGCAGTGCCAATGCAATCTACGATTATAACTAAAAGAAGAGGGAAGGTTCTGGAAGAAATGGAAAAATATCTTGCGCTGTGGATCGAGGACTGCACACAAAAACGTAAGCCTCTGTGTCTCAGTATGATTCAGGAGAAAGCCCTAAGTCTTTTCAACGACCTAAAGAAAGATCACCCTGATGATACTGTGACATTCAATGCTAGCAATGGGTGGTTTAACCGATTCAAGGTGCGAAATAAGCTGCATAATGTTCGAGTGACTGGTGAGGCGGCGAGTGCTGATTGGAAAACAGCACAGGATTTTCCAAAGAAACTCGCGGAAATTTTCGAGTTACGTACATTTCGAGTTAAGTACAACCTTTTGGTCCCCATTATGTACGTAACTTGGGGACTTACTGTACATAGAAAATGTAAAATGGGAGTCTCTTTTTTTTTCTCAGCACCACGAGAACTCTCACTTTTATGCTTGCCAGCAATTTTAAAGCGAATTACAAACAAAAATTTTGTCAGTACACAGCGTGATCACTAACATCGGGACTCAAAAATACGTAATTTGAAAAATATTTCATACGACTGCGGCGGTCGTATGTCTTGGTGGTCGTAAGTCGAGTAGTTCATGAGTCGAGGACTACCTGAAATGCATGTTTGGCTCAAAGACCGGAAAAAGGGTTGCAATGCATTGTGAACGTTTTCAAAATAACCAGGAAGCAAAATTTTGTGTCTTGGATTTTATCCAAATGTAATGTAATCTAACCTAACCAAATTTTATTGAACCTAATCTAATCAAATCTTATTGAACCTAACCTAATCTAACCAAATCTTATTGAACCTAACCTAATCTAACCTAATCTAACCAAATCTTATTGAACCTAACCTAATATAAACAAATCTTATTGAACCTAACCTAATCTAACCAAATCTTATTGAACCTAACCTAATATAAACAAATCTTATTGAACCTAACCTAATATAAACAAATCTTATTGAACCTAATCTAATCTAACTAAACCTAATTGAACCTAACCTTATCTAACTAAACCTAATTGAACCTAACCTTATCTAACCAAACCTAACATAATCTAATCAAACCAAACCAAAGCTGACCAAACCAAATCTAACCCAACCCAAAGTAACCTATTCTAACCTAACCTATCCTATCCTATAGCAATTTTTTTTCTCAAACAACCACAACTGGTAAACGTGTGAATATAGTTCAACATGGCGCTCCGTCCTCCCTGGCTTAGTTTCTATTCTGAAAATTTATTGTTTTTCAGTTTGTGCAAAAAAACTGCCGGTTGTTTCTTATACTGTCCTTTCTAGCTGAAAAAAGTGTGTTGAGTTGGGAGAATTTGACAAGTTGGTAACAAAAGTTTTATGCTGTCATGCAACCTGTAAATGCAACTCGTATTTTTACCCACATTTTACCTCTTAAGCAAGAAAGTTTCAGTTGAGAAAATTAAAAAAAATTGGCTACAGGTATTTTTGTAACAAATTGATTGGCTAACTATCATTTGTTTCACTTGTGTTGTTGTAATATGCATAATATTTATATACCTGTAATTACTTTTTGTGAATGGAATGCAGGTGATAAGATGTTTGCTTTGCCTATTTGGTAGCCTTCACTAGAGATTTTAAGTGGCTAAACATCCAGGCCCTACTCATGACACTGTGTGTGTACAATTCAGGTGTTATTTTTGTAGCTTAAAACAATTTATAATTTATTGTGATGAATGTAATACATTCATCACAATAAATTATATTGTATTATAATGTAAATCATCATACAGTATTTATACAGTTTAAAAGGCATAAATGATAGTGATGAATATGTCATCTTGGGTAAATTGAATAAAATAGTGATATTATTTGTAGATAATTGATTAACAAATCCATTGGATTGATTTTGACTTACAATACTAAATCCACTTTTTATCATATCTAAAAGTTAAGTAATCCTTTCATAATGCCCAAAGACATGAAGTGTTCATCTCCCCATGTTCTGGAGTCAAACCTATGAAGCAGTATTTATGATTCTTGATCTACATTACTGTACACTCCTTATCCAGCATGATCATAGCTGAGGGTTTGCTTCATAAATATTTTTCTTTTTGGTTGTGCTGAGAACCAGCTAGCATAATAATAATAGTAGATTAATAATAACAATGCTATGTCTATTATTGTAATACAGTACAATAATACTACAAATTATAGCTGTATAAATTTAGAATTAGAAAAATAATGGTTGTCTTTTGGTTTTCAAAACTGTGGAGACAATACAGTACTGTGCAGTATAAGCAGGAGTATGTTGTGCTGTACAGTACTGTATATACTTCTCCAACAGAAAAATTGCTATTTCCATGAGAGAAGTAAAATTAAATATACAGTATATAAATACTGTACAATATACCCAATATTTAAAAAAAATTATTTGGGAAATTTCAGATTCCAGTTACAGTATATATTGTTACCATGTTAATGTTAGATGAATTCCAATTATAGTTGTTGGAATTTAAAAATGAAAAAAAAGTGGCTTATAAATATCGGAATCTCCTTGTCCGTCCATATAATCCATCCTTCTGCCATCTTGCTTGAAATCATTTTTATTAAAGGTGAACATTGGTACTAGTGGTAGTCAATCCTATTGTAAGTTGGCATCTGGTTAACAAAATGTAAAAAGAAATATTTGTCTATCCTTTCCTTGACCTTAAAGACCTACGAGGCAGTTTTCTACCAAATTATGATTTGAAATTAGTAAAAGTTGATACAGTATGATAAAGCAATGCATCTAACACATACTGTACTATGGTACAGTACTCCTCTCAAAAACTGTAATACAAACTGCATTTTATAAAAATATTTGTTTTAGTTTACCAGTGTCTCGTAGCAGATGTACTAAAGGATTGCACTTGTTAAAGTTGAATACGTAAGAAGTTGATATAACAGTATTAGAAAAAGGTGACCAAGAATTTGCCATAAGCTCTGTCATTGCAGGAATAGCAAAAAGTTCTCATTGAGAAATTCATTTGCAGACAGCTATAAAACAACAGCTCTTATCCTGCTTTGAAAGTTTTATATGATGGAGTACCAAACTGAGAAGAATAACTTTAGTATGGGGTTGTGACTTGCCAGAATAGATAGCTGTCATGCTCTAGCCACTGATGATTCACCAGCTCTTCCTGTTAGTAGGATAGAACTTATGATTTTTAGGTTGGAGTAGTCTAGTGTTATAAAAACTGCCACGTTATTTTGTTATATGCTGCATGTAATTCAGTAGTGTTAATTCAATAATCTCCCCATTAGTCGGAATCTTCAAACCCGGAACTCCAAAGCCATCTTTTTTTTTCTCTCCCAAGTATTCTGGGGAAGAATTTATGGAGATTGTAACATTCATTTCCGGAAAATTCTGAGAAAATCGGTTCCGGTCATGGGAATGAATTTCCAAGAAATTGCATCACATTTCTGACTCGGGAAAATGTGCCTGGAGCGCAAGTGGGTAGGTTTAGAGTGCTCATGAGCTACAATTGGCCACTACTGTCACTTGACTGTATGGGATGCCTATGATTGGCTGATGTATCTTGCAGTCTATTACCTCGATCTCATACATCATGACACTCTTCATTCATTGTCTACTCCCATTATTCAAGCTTGTTCGCTCACTGCTGTTTTTGCATTCGAACTGCGTTGTGAAGGTTAAGCAGTCCCTGGTTTACGTACAAGTTCCGTTCATACAGATGTTCTTAAGTCGAACCACATACCCTATGTACATACAGTGGTCCCTCGGTTAACGAAATTTCGGTTAATGAATTACCTTCCATAAGAATCTTCATTTCGGTTAACGAACAAAAATTCGATTAACGAAATTCTTACGAAAATATTTCGACGTGCTTTGGCTTGCTCACCAGCTGGAAGATTAGTCCGCCAATACAGAAATCGGTTCTAGGGCTTACATTTGTTAAAATTGGAGGAAATATCAAGAAGGTTGTACTATTCAATAATTTTCCAAGTTTTATATAAAAATTTTTAGTCATTTTAACACTTATTTAACATAATTGCAGTACAGGGAACTAATTTTTGGTGCACCCATCAGCCACTTCACTCACCCACCAAGGCCTCAGTTTGTATCTCTGTTCAGTGGAGGAAACATCTTGCTTGTGGGTCTCTTGAACACAATATTTTTACATTTTTACAGTACAATTATTGGTCATTCTGAAGTTTATTTAACATATTGACAATATATAGTGCAGTTCAGTGTTGATTTAAATAAAATAAAATTGAATTACACCTAGTGAACTTAAAATTTTATGGGTGAAATGACGGCAGCAAGCATGGGGTGATTTCTCTTCCACCCCCACTTCCTTCTCCTCTTCCTTCTCCTCCACCCCCACTTCTAATTCCCATCATCATCATCAACCAGGAGCCTTCTACATACACACCACAAAGTAAGTGTACTTTACTGCCTTTATTTTTTACTTTGTATGTAATTTTTAGTGAGCTGGAACCAATTACCCAAAATCCCATTGAAACAATGGTTTCGGTTAACGAACGACCTTCTGGAACGAATTGTGTTCGTTAACTGAGGGACCACTGAACTGTACTTACAGAATAATGCTTAAAATAAAATTATCATAGCATAAATCCTTATATACGTACATCTAAAATCACTAAATTTAAGATAAAAGGAGAAGTAGAATTATAAAATACAGTAAATGAAAGTAAAAAGTAAGTCATCAGGCAAATAAAATACTGTAATTTTAAAGTTTAACTTTATGGGACCTTGTTCTTATCGGAGGATGTTCATAAGACGAAAGAACATAACATGGGGAACTCTTATATTATACATTACTGTACCAGTATGTAACTAGCCAAGAATACCAATAAAGCAGTGTTAAAGACAAAGAGAGATTACAGTTACATACAGTACTGTACTGTACACTCACTAAGTGTGAAAGAACCATATGTACAGTACAGTACGGTACTGTACGTAACAGTGGATGGTGTATGCTAGTGTGTAGAGGATCTATGTACAGTACATATACCATCAGAGTTGTAACTAAATAAATTAGTTGAGTACTTTACTCAAGTAACATTTTTGGGTATTTACTTTTTTAAAAGTACAGAAATCAAATTTGGTAGGACATTTACTTAAGTATGGTTCTTTAATACTTTTATTCCATTACAATTGAAAAAACAAATATGTTACTTGTTACATGCAAACTAATAATATGTTTTTTAATTAATTAATTATTAACCAAAGTAAAAGAGTTGTGTGGGTGGAGGGTACAGTATGGGGAGACACAATGCAGTCACACACCTAGAGGTCTCGTGAGATGATGTCAGGTGGTAGTGTTTATGACAGCGGACTTTCCCTTTGATCTTCTTGTGTCAATTAGCACCTTGACGACCCACCCCACCTAGCCTACCCTCTTATCTCCCCCCTCACCTAGCCTACCCTCTTATCACCCCTCTCACCTAGCCTACCCTCTTATCTCCCCCCTCACCTAGCCTACCCTCTTATCTCCCCCCTCACCCATCGAATACCTTCTCTTCTCCCCCACCTTTCCTTTAGGGGCTTGGTCTTCTTGTTAGACGTCAGTTGCTCTTTGCACATACTGTACCTGTACCTAAAATGAATTTCAGAGAGGCTGTGATTCTAAAATGCTTTCATACTTCCATCTTAGATATAAAGCCTGTATCTATACTGTACTATCGTGCACAAAAGTCGTGTCCACTACCCAGCCTATGAGGTTTCGAATAGCCTTGAGTCTGAAGTTTCGAAACAGCTGGGGGAAATGCTATGGTTAGCCAACAGATGTCGCTCACTGTAGTGTGTGTGTGTGGAGGGGGGGGGGGGGATGAGAGGCAGGTTTATTTACTATTTATACCATCATAATTTCAAGCTGCCTTTTTAACTACGTTTTGTCTTACAGTTGTTTCTTTATGGTTACGAATTCATGGAACAGGTGCAGTGCCCTGGGTACTTATTGCCGCTCAGGTCACAATGATACTTTAAAGAATGGAATATATTAAGGATAAAAGTGAAATATGCAAGGATCAGCTAGTTTTACTCAGCAACCACGTCACAATTTTGTTGTTATTCCGACAAAGAGATTATGGTAATTATTTATAATCCACCCATCCTTTGCTTATAAATATTTGCGATAATATGCAATATTATATAATTATATACTTATGTTAAAAAGAGTGGAGTGAAAAAGTTATCAGTATTCAGACTTAATCTAGTTCCAATTCTTCCAAGTTCCAGTGTTTAAACACCCCACCACAATATGCAAGCTTCATATATTTTGGAGTGTGCTCAGTTACCGTTAATATTGTGTGCTGAACATCATGAGCATTTCCATGGTGGTAGCAATTGTAACTATATAATTAAATTGTGTTATAAGACAACACATTCCACGACGTGTCATACAGATCAATTTATACCACACAATACATAATTTGTGGCTGTTAAGTTACTTTGTTATGAATTTTCATGTGATATAGTTTAAGACATCAATAAGGACATGGATTTAAGATAACACTGTAGGTGAGTTAATATATATTAATTGTATTTACAAACAATACCAAAATCCAATCAATACACACATCTTAGTATTTGGTCCAGCCACCCATTGCATTCAGGACTTCATCAAGGCGATTAGGGATGGAGTCAACCAGCTTCAGGCACACCCCTGGTCGTCGACGTATACTCTCCCACACGTCGTAAGCTTTGGCCTCTTGCTGCACAGGTTCGCTGCTCCCCAATATCCCAATCACGTTTCATCATGGCCCAAATATGTTCAGTCGGATTAATATCACAACCTAGTGTTAGCCAGTCGATGACCTCAATTTCAGGGTGATCCTGGAGGTAGTCCTTCACTATGTTGCTGGTATGATTGGGACTGTTGTCATGAACCAGCTTGATAGTGTGGGGGGTGGAACTGCCATAGCCCGGAATGTAGGAATTAGCACTTGCTCCAGGATGTCTACATACTGCTCACCAGTGAAAAGGCCATTGATCTTGACCAGTTCACCTGGCCCATGTGCCCACAACCACCCCCAGAATGACACTGACACCCTACCACTCACTGCGCGATGTTGAATGTGTTTCTCTGGGGGCCGCCAGCACTGACCTGAACACCATTTCATCGGTAAATATAATGGTTCTCCAGTATTCTTCTTTATGTGGAAGGTGTTCCAATGCAAAGCCAAATCGACACTCCTTGTGAGTAAGTGTTAGCCACCCTTTGTGAGCTGGAATATGGCAGTCGATCCCAGCTTCGCGTCTCGTCGTCATGTGATGGCAGTTGAGGCCCAAATTTCTTGTATGCTCCACTGATGTTCGCATTGGATATGCCGTTGCAGCTGCCACGATCATGGCATCCATCCTTACTGATGTTACTCGTGGCCTCCCGCTTTGAGGTTTCGTCTCCACTGAGCCCTCTTCCTCCCACCGGCGGATCCACCTCCTAATCATCTTCGTGCTCCTCTCCACTTCGAGAGCGATGTTCGGCACAGTTGCCACGGCTCTCCACATCCCGATGATTTGGCCTCTCTCAGCAATCACTGCCGATAAATTTGCTCGTCCTGCAGGCATATCTGAAACGGCAGAGTAATATTATGTTGTGGTAACTGATACAGGCTTTTATATACTAGAGTAAATTAATAGTATTAGTAACACCTAGGTTAAGTATTATTACTCTGACATAACGTTTTGGTAAATCTTTTAGGATCAACTGCCCAAGAAACCCTTCCTATTTCATGTATTCATAGTGAACTGCAAGTGGATCCCCCCCCCTCCTAAACCTCCACCACCACCCCTGCGACTGTAGCGTGAACATTCGCCGATGATGATCATCATCATCATCAAGATTTAGTTTAACCAGACCACTGACACCCATTTGAGTCTCCTAGGGCTGGCCAGAGGGATTAGTTAACATATATTTATGATTCTATAATTTAGTGTTATATTGTTTGGAGGAGATTACAGTATTTCAAAAAGGTCAAAATTGAACTTGGGGAAAATTTTGGGGTCTCTGCTAAAATATCTTACATTGTAGGGTTAGTGAAGCACATTGTTCGATACCGATTATTATAAATAGGGTATTCAATGAGAATATGTTGGACTGTTATTTGTGTTTGGCAGTTGGAGCATATAGGTGGGGCTCCATTAGGGGAAGACACGAGTTGGCCATGCGTCAATCGTGTATGCCCAATTCTTAGACGATTCAGAATAGTTTCGTGATGCCGAGAGGATTGTTTTGATGGTGACCAAGGATAAACTGATGATTTGATCATTTTTAGCTTATGACTTGTTGGTTCATTTTCCCAGGACTTTTGCCAATCGTCAAATATTAATTGTTTATAGGGAGTTAGCCTCGCCGATAATCAAAATATATGGTTTTCCACTGCTTTACATATTTCTTTGACAATTTTCAGCTATGACATACTTATCTCCTATAAATAATTAATTTAAAATTTATTTTTTTAAAAAGAATATTCACTGGTTCCGGAATGTATCTAAACTTACACCAGTGATGGTCAAGTCTGGTCTTAAATAAGTTCATACTCGGTGCTATCACAACACTACCGGTAACTCTAAATACAAGGGGGAGGAGCCATGTCGTCGGTTCTGTGAGTGTTCATTACAGTAGTCCAATTCGTCTCCATGGGTAGAATAGGGGGAGGGGGGTTGGGGAATGCAGGGGAAGGTAATGTGATGGGATGGAATGTTCGATTGTCTTGGGGGAGGGATGAAAGGAAGAACTGGGGGAGGGAGGAGTGGAGTGGGGGGATGGTGGAGGGGGAGTGTGTTTAGGTGTGGTAACCCACGATGCTCAAATTATGATGTTTAATAGTTGGGTGGGTAGAGGCGGGGGGGGAGGCTAGGCGCGGAGTTGGAACTCGTGAATGTATGATGTTGTTTAATATAAGTCATGGAACATTACAGTATCTTCAAACGGGTTTTCACGCTATTAATAGGCCTTATGTAATCCACCAATAAGGATTACAACAGCACACAGTATGGTTGCAATTGGTAAGAAAAATAAAATATAACATGGCAAAATTTTTGCCCTGCGTAATTTTTACAACCCACCTCACGCCTAAAGTAAACCGAAAAATGCTTATGTGTATAGAAGATTTTCAACTCAATATCACATATTCTTTCACCTCTACAAATATCTGCTGTCACTCATGGGACACCCTGCAATAGTATAAGGACGACATGGGCTATGCTGACAAATTAATGTGACTTACCTGTTGGTGACGACGATGGTAGGAATGAGACCTCGGCATGTTTCAGTGTTCGATATCACCTTCCCCTAGTGTGGGTGGCGCCAACCTTGGTAACAACTTGTGTATTCTCCATGACTACCATTACTGGTAGTCACGGAGAATTAATTACTGGTGTGCCCATCAGTCTCACCGTCGTAGCCATGAACGGCAGAAATATGGTCATTGTAGTGCTTTTATTTACCCATTACACATGTCTCACCATGCTTAATAATATTTACTATCTAAATGATATTCTTATTGTTATCAGTGTTTGCGGAATTCACGATGTTATGCTCCACCTACACACAGCCTGTTACTAGACTAACCCCACCTCCTCTATCCACCCCCCCCCCCCACACACACACACACACACACTACAGTGGGCGACATTTGTTGGCCGACCATAGCATTTCCCCCAGATGTTTTGAAACTTCAGACTCAAGGCTATTCGAAACCTCACTGGCTGGGTAGTGGACACGACTTTTGTGCACGATAGTACCTGTACATATGTGTGAGACTCGGTATATTTAAAATTCTACTCAAATAACTAAGTACCAATGTGCCCCCCCAGCACCCGCCAGATATTATGTGGTGTGAAAAATTCAGCCACTCGTCAATTAGAATCTTAAAATGATGACACCACAGCCAGGGATAGTTCACGGTGAGTCTTGTCAGATTCAGTCACTTTGGGGGCAACAATCATCCACAAACTCCTCAAACTGAAGGAGCTTGATAGCTACTTGGCATGCCCAGGGGATGGAATAGAGCTACTGAGGTCTTTCCCAATATTATGTGACTTATCTCTCAAGCTTAACACCCCACTACCTACATCTGCTGTTTGTAAGCATCTGTTTAGTCATGTTGGGCTTATTATTTAATTTATTACACCCCAGGAGGCAACAACCCTAGTCACAAGACCATGCAGTCAGACACATACATCGGTACTCGTCTCCTGCAGGACAAACTATGACTTGTGATAAGGAGACAATTTAATGACATTGGGAGTTAGCACCACCAAAGCGTGGGTAGCATCCAAGAATTAAATCTAAATTATTACGAATAAGTAGGTGGTGACATATGTGCAATAGCTAAAATGACTATCTGTGTATAATTTGTGGGAAACAATATGAGACTATGGACAATAAATTTTGGTATATGAGGGCTGGCACTAGTCACACGTAAAATTTCGGAGCATATCGACCCCCACCTGCACAGAAAATAGGTAGTAGGTAGAAGGCAGCTACCAACCAGGGAGGTACTACCACCTGGGCGGATATTGGAAGCATAATGTATTGTCTCATGGTAGACCCTGCTGCTATATGGCATTACAAAAATTGTGACCAATTCCCAGGTTGCTGATCTGACTCTGCCTCATTTACAAACAATTGCAGGGTCTCAATTGTTCTCTTACTATTGACAACACAACATACATACAGTATATTGTTTCTCACCTTTGATCTTTTTTAATTTTTGTATTTCTTTATAGTTCTTTATTATTATTATTACTATTACAATTACATTTTTGCCCCCCAGGCCCGGATGTGGGCCAGTGACCTGTGCCCGGGTGGGCTAATTCACATAAAAAAAAGAAAAAGAAAAAAAGGTTGTTTTAACTACTGTACATGCTCAAACCATCTCAGCCTACTTCTAGGCAAAACTTCACCAATACTCTTAATAGCCAGATGAGCTTTTAGCTGTCATTTCAACTTGCTCAAGCCTACATTATGTCATCGTCTTTAACTATCCATGTTTCACTGCCATACTGCATCACACTTCTCAAGCAGGCTGCATACATCTTAACCTTTTACTTGGTACTTCATTAATTATCTATTACAGTTGGCCATGTTATGCTGTGCAGTACTTATTCATAAAAATGGACTGCACCATTATGGTGAACAGTAACAAACACTGAAGACCATGTTTAAAAAATACACATATACAGTATAATTAAAATTCCTTTATTTCACTAAATTTTAACAATTTAGTAAAAAAATAATACTATGCTTATGTACAACAGATTTAGACAGCTTTATTACCAAATTACAATGTGGCTATATAATTGTAAATCTTTAATATTTATTCTGTGTGAATTGAAACAGTTTATATAGCCAGAAAAACACAGATACAGAGCGGATAATAATAACAATATTAACATGGCTGAGCCAGTTGAGAACCTGAGCTCTCTTTTAGGCACCTGATATATACTATACATTTATCTCAAGTAAGTATTATGCAACATTTAGTAACATCTGGAATAGTACAATAGCTTGGTGGTAATAAGAACATCTCATAATGTTACCACGGTTATCACTTCAATATTTATTTATTTTATTTATTTACGTATTATTTTTTTAAATTATATTATAAGTAGGTATATACTGTACATAAATTACAGTGGAATTGAAAAACATAAATATAATGGGGGAGCAGTACAACATGGGTTGTACAGTATTAAGGCTGAATAAAAGGACAGAGCTGTTAGGATTATGTCTAGTTGACAAATATATTTATTGCAATGGTAATTTCTTATCTATTTACATAATAATTTCTGATAAAACGGTTTTGATGGTACAATAAAAGAAGGTACTGTAAATATAGTAGTGTTTAAACCTGTAAACCTGCAAGCTTACCTCTCTAGTGGGAGAGAAAATCCATTTGAACAGAAAAAAGATGTTACATAATCCAGTACACTAAGGCTACGTTAAAAATACTTGTACATAAAAGCAAAATATGAAAATAAGCAAGACACTCCCTGGTGTAAGACCTCTTTGATTTATAGTCTATCTCAAGTTAAGCAGTTCTTTAATTTAAAAGACTTGGCATAAACAGATGGTCAATCTTGCACCTTTTTTCTCTCTTGGGGGGGATGGGTGTCTTGTTCGTTCATATGATAGTTGTAAAACAACTCACTTTTACAAACAAGATTATTATATGCAATATACTTCTTAACCCTTCTGCCCCTGGTTATGTTCCAGAATGCCCAACTTGCGCGCCCCGGGTGACTTTCCAGAACGAACGCCTTTTCCCGCCACTGTTTAAATACCCAGCGTGGGTTATCAAGTGCCAGTGTGACTATTTGCCTGGCTCGGCCACAGGTAAGCTTCCTGAACGTAATTACCTACTTTGTTGGTTTCATTTGCATTGTTTGTCCATTTTATCATGTTGTATCAAAGTAATATTGCTAAAGTAGTGTAGTTATGTTGAAGTGTAGTATTACTGGAAAATAATGCTATGATTATGTTACAAATGTATATATTTGTGGAATATTTTATGCATTACTTGCTCTACCAAACACAAAGACAGCCAGGCGACAGACTGCGTGTGTGCTGCCGAGCACTTTTTATGAAAAATAATGCAAATAAAACATTCAAAATGAATTATTTATAGGAAATAAGTACAGTATTATGATCATTTAAATACACCTAGACCCCGACTTACGACTACGTGGACTTACGACCGCCTCAGATATAGATAAAAAAAAAAAAAAAAAAAAATTATTTTTTTTTTTTTAAATGACACGCATTTTCTATACCGAAACGTTTCCAGTTAATGTAGTCTCCATGTATAATTAGAAAATTATGGGGGCGCCATGTGCATTCAGCTGACTACATTAAAGGTTAAGTGCTCAGTCACACTGTATCCATTCCTTATTATTTATTACTTTCACTGTACTGTATCCAATCATCATTATTCATTACTTTTACTGTACTGTATTTCATTGTAGATTTTTTATTAAAAAAAAAATTTTTTTTTTTTTTTTTTTTTTTTTTTTTTTTATATCTATGTCGGACTTACGACCTGGATTTGGGTCCCTAACCCCGTCGTAAGTCGGGGTCTAGGTGTACTGTATATGTATTACTGGCCATCCCAGACCACGAGCGCTCGCCATCATAACAAGCTGTCCCCTTATCTCCCTCCACCGGTGCTGCCAGGGAAGTTTCTGGAGGGTCAATATATAATTTTTCTTAGTTAGTTTTTAATGTTTTATAATTTTAAAAAGTTAAAAATTATTTTTGTAAAAGTTGATTTTTCTCGATTTACCCGGGGCTTAAGGGTTAATTTTGAGTGAATTTCTGCTTGCACACCAACTGCTAATGAAAGCTAAATTTTTTTTCAAGGCTAAGTAATTAAAGTTCAACATCCTGCATTTTAACATTAAGTTTTATGTTAACAACATTTTTGAAACAATTGAACTGAAATATAACTAGCCAATGATCATTCTTCCCCAGAGGAGATTGGTGATAAAGTTCTTATATCTTTCCCTCCTCACTGGGCTGATGCGAAGCAGTATTCCACATGCGTTGTATTTTTTAGGTACGTAATATATAAAATAATTTGAATTTTTATTTGCGTCTTTTATTATGTTGCCTTTACATGTTATTTAATGGTATGTGAGGAGAAAGGTTTATAGATCATTAGAAACATGTTTAGGGCCATTCAAGTGATTGGGGGACAGGTTATAATTAGAGCCCGGATGTTAAGGCAAAATGCCATAAAATGCCTTTTTTAGGGAATTGCGAGTGATAATGCCTATTCTACTAAATAATAGCCTATTGTGCTTTTTTGAACATATTTCCACAAAGTAACACTCCAAACACGAAATTAAAGTTTCGGAACACCATAAAACTTAGCAAACCACACCCATAAAACTTGGCAACAGTGCTTTTGTCGGCACGAGACATATATGAGTCGACGCACTGCCTCAGTACGGTACTAGGCTAACAGCAGACCTGACTGCTGAGGGTAGTGCTCTAAGAAAGTAAAAATGCCCAAAGTTAGTGCACCATCTGGCAAGAAGCTGAATTATCTTGTTCGGGAGTTTGGATGTGATGTTTTTTCCACTGATGGATTAGTGCTATTTTGCAAAGTCTGTGAAAAAGCAGTGAATTTCGAGAAAAGGTACTTCGTTTCGCAGCATGTGCAGACTGCTAAACATCAAACTGCTGCTCAGAAAACGAAACCAGGAAGCCAGCAAACGAGTCTGCTGACTACATTCAGTGCATCCTCCAGCCGCAAGTCTACCATTTCATTAGATCTGTGTAAAACCTTTGTTGATGCTGGTATTCCGTTGTGGAAGCTGGAGAAGAAGTCTCTGAAGTTATTCTTGGAAAAATACGCAAAACAGCAAATCCCGAGCGAGTCTACTTTAAGGAAGAATTATGTGGACACAAACTATGCCTTGGCATTGCAGAGAATTAGGGATGAGGTGCAGGATAAGAAAATTTGGATTTCAATACATGAAACAACGGATGTCATGGGTAGGTTCATTGCCAACGTTATTATTGGTACTTTGGAAGTTGCTCAGATGCCGAAAATTTACCGACTAACCTCAGAAAAACTCCAGAAGACTAACAGTTCAACAATAGCTCAACTTTTTACAACAGCCCTCGCTTTGCTTTGGCCAGAGGGCATCCAGCATGAAAATGTTGTCCTCTTCCTGACAGATGCAGCACCTTACATGAAGAAGGCAGCAACGGCACTTAAGGTACTTTTCCCGGAAATAATTCACCTGACTTGTTTAGCCCATGTGCTTCACCGGATTGCAGAGCATGTACGCAGATTGTTCCCCAGTGGCGATAAATTAGTCTCTAATGGCAAGCAGATATTTCTCAAGGCTCCATTAAGGTGTGATGTATTCAAGGAAATTGCACCTCAACTCGCATTGCCGCCACAGCCAATTTTGACGAGGTGGGGAACGTGGATTTCGGCTGTACTGTACTACGCTTCTAATTTGGACAAGTTTCAAGACATCATAACGAGTCTCGATGACAAAGATTCTTCTGCTATCCACATCGTGAAGGAGCTACTGCAGGATAGATTGCTACGCAATGATCTTGTATTCATTGCTTCAAACTATGGAAACCTGCCAGAGGCCATCAATACACTGCAGAAAAGCAACATGCCTTTGATTGATGGTTTGAAGTGTTTTGAGACAATCGTTGCGGATATAACTCAGGTTTCCGGTGAGAAAGGAAAATCTGTGAGTGAAAAATGTGAACAAGTGATTGCTGCAAACTGAGACCTGGAAAAAATCAAGAATATTAGAAAAGTTCTTGAAGGACAGAATGATGCAGAAGTTGGGGAAATGAATCCGCAGACCGTGGTATGTTTTAAATATGCTCCGGTGACGTCAGTGGAGGTAGAGAGATCATTCTCGCTCTTCAAGCATCTTCTATCTAACACAAGGCATGGGTTCAAATTTGAAGACATCAAGAAAATGCTTGTTATTTCATGTAACCAGACTGATTAACCTGCATATGTACCTGGTGTAAATCGAAAATTGCGAATTCGTATTCAGGGACAAGTTGTTGGAGCTTCCAATAACTTGATGACATAAAACCATTGACTCTTAGGCTTCTATGCCCTTGACTCTTCAGGCTTCTACGCCCTTAACTCATGAGACATAAAGGCAAGTATGAACTTAGCATGCTTCCCTGTTGGGCACTGTAAACGCTTCTGCGCTTCACCTTACACAAGGTTGTAGGGGGTGCCCAATAAAAAAAAAAAAAAAAAAAAACCTGCATATGAGTAATAGTTATGGAACTTATGTACTTAAGTTATATTTCTAGTTTTATTTCTATAATTGCTCTGGGAATAAATGCCTTTTTAATGCCTATTTTGCCTTTTTGCCTGCCTATTTTGAAGTTTTTTAGTGCCTAAACATCCGGGCCCTAGTTATAATACTGAATATTATACAAGTGATATCAAGAACTTAACCCCAGCAAAAAAAAAAAGAGGGACCACTGTAATTCGGTTTTCCTAGTAACAATCTTATTGCAGATGCCAGACGTGTTACCAGTACAGTTATATAAAATTCTGTACATGTTCTTATAGTCTATACTGAAAAAAGCAGTTTTTTTATAATAAACAGTTATTGTGATATAGTCCAGAATGCAACGTCTAGCTTTATACCTAGGTATGTAAATGCCTAGCATCAACTCGCCAGGCCAACACACAAGCAATTAAAACATCTAATAATAACTTAAATACGTAATATTAGGACACGTCGCTACCTGGCATTTAATTGCAATTCTCAAAACCCCCACCCTCCATCACACGCACTGCCACCGTCATCTCTTGCCCTAGAGCGAGTAGTAAACAAATGTCAAGTCTCGAGGGGTGGAGATGGGTGGGATGTCGACGTCGCATTCTGGACTATATCACAAAAACTTTAAAAAAAAAAAAACGTCTTTTTGTTCAATCCAGAATGCGAAGTCTAGCTTGACTACCTGAGCAGGAGGTGGAGAGGGAGGTGATGTTGCGTATAAGGCTCCGCTAGCTTAGGTCCAGATTATGATTATAAATTGTTTTGGAGTATTTTCCAATACTGTACAGTGGGGTATGTTATAACGAATCTAATTGGTTCTAGAACCTTGTTCGTTATAGCATTCGTTTGTTATAGGATTAATCCGTTCCAGGCCCCAAAATACAACCACTTAACACTGAAATATATAATATAAAATTGTAAAAATTGTAAAAAAGTGCATAAATATGCATCTAAACCCCTGAAATAAAGAATATCATTAATATTTGTAATAATAAAACAATAAATTAGAAAAAAAAAAATTAAATTATGTTTGTTGTAGGAGTTTCGTTCGTTATAGCATTCTCAATTTTACAGGTAAAACCGTTCGTTATAGGAATATTCGTTGTAGGATCCGTTCGTTATAGCATACCCCACTGTATTTACCGGAAGGTAAGATGTTAATTTACATATCCCAATGAGGATACTCACTTTACTCTGATGAGGAAGACGGTCCTGGTTGTGGAGATTGACTAGGTGGGGGAGGGGACCCCAGCACCACCACATGTGAAGCATCTTTCAGAGATAGATGAAGATAGCTGTCTTTAAAAGGTTTTTGAAGATCTCCAAAAGCCCACTTCTTTGATCAGACTGAGGCTCATATGCCGCAGAAAGGCCAGACCCTGAATATTTCTTGGTGTCATGTGCCAAAAATTTCTTGCCAAGGTCTGCTTGATTCACTAACTGAGATAAATATTTTTGACATTTGAGTAGGAGACAATTTCTTACCATCCTGTGATGAGAATACATAGGGGCCTCAATTAGGGAATCTGGTTAACCATTCTTGAAGATTCCTAACTGGGCACAATATATGAGGAACCCTTGTCTCATCCATTAGCCATTTTGTCCTAATAGGTTGAGCTTGAAAATCCTCCCTTTCATTTTTTCTTAGGATCTCCGTAGGAAAAGGGGTGACATCTTCCTCAGAAAATACCAGTAATGAAGGATTATTGGGAATTGAAATCAGCTCGCTGATTCTCATACCTGTTGCTATTGCTAGAAGGAAGGCTGCCTTCTGGAGCATTCTGCCCCGGTTCAGATTTATATTGTAATTAGACCCCATAAGAAATTTAGTGACTTTATCTAGAGACCAAGGTGGGATTTTCTTAGGCCGAGGGGGCCTCTGAATGAAAAAGGACGATCTGAGCATTTGATAAATCCTTGGGTTCAAAGTAATATTAAAACCCCACACCAGAGGGTCAACCAATGCTGAGTTGCAATTGTCGATGCTTGAAGGCCTTTAACTCTGAACAGAAATTCTAACACCACTGTTTCCGACAATGTGTTAGTCGTTCACCTGATAAATTGTTGAAAAAGTTTCCAAGCTTTCTCATATTGCATAGAAGTTTGGGGTCTATGACCTGCTATTACTTGGTTAACTATATTGGAATTACCCAAAAATCTATTTAAACATCTTTTGAGAAACTCCAAGCGTGAAGTGCCAAGGATATTTCAAATTGAGAGTGCAGTACCTGGTCTAGACATCCTTGTTGCAATTGTAGTGGATGCGGGCACCAGTTCAACAGGTCCAGGCACCACGGTTGTAGGATCCAATATGGTGCAATTAAAAAGGACCTTGTCTTGGAAGGATCTGAGTTTGTGAACCACTTTGGGCAACATTTTCACAAGTGGGAACAGATAGATTGAATTCCAAGGGTTCCAATCTATGAGTAGAGCATTTCCTAAAAGATTCGATCGTTCCAGAGGTGCATAAAGTGGGATCTTGTGATTTTTTTTGTGTGGCAAAGAGATCCATTTTTGGAGTTCCAAACTTTCTCACTAGACTCTCGAACTCTGATACCTTTAGGGACCATTCTGTTTTCGTCGATACTGGCCTCAGACGGGACAACGCATCTGCCCAATTGTTTTGTACTCCCGGTATATGAGTTGCTTTGAGGTAAAGTGTGTTACACAAACTTTGAAAAAATTTTCCAACAGTTTTAGAAGGGGCCAAGATCTGGTTGAGCCTTGATGATTGAGACAAAACACTGCCGTTCTGTTGTCCATGGCAAACAGAATCGTCATATTTTGTAAATTTGGGTTTGCCAACAAAAAGAATAGGACTACTGCTAATTCTTTTAAGTTTATGTGTTTGTTCCATAGGGAGTTGTTCCCCTTCCCTTGGCAGAATTCCCCTTTTGAGGAATGGTATCCCCATCCTATTTCCGACGCATCCATACAAACGACCAAGTCTGTTTGGGGGGAACCCAGGGAGATGAACCGATTAGATTGTCCAAATTTGTCCACCATGACAGATGATTCTTGATCTGAATAGGTAGAGCAGCAATATTTCTGCTTCTGTGAAGCAACTTTGACCCCAGATGAGTTAGTTGCTTCTTCCTTAACTTGCCCAAAGGAACCACTATGGTGGCAAATTTCAACAGACCCAGTAGTTTTTCCTAATCGTGCCAAGAAGCCTCTTGCTTTACACAAAAGGCTTCTACTTGGTTTATCACATCTGTTACTTTTGCTTCTGGTAGACTGACTGACTGCTGATTTGTTTCCCAATGGAGGCCTAACCAATCCAGTTTCTAACATGGTATGAGATTTGATTTGACCTGGTTTATCTTTAATCCTAGGTTTTGAAATAGTACTAGTGTACATTGGGTCGCCCTTTGACAATCTTAGAAAGAGTTTCCCACTATCAGCCAATCGTCTAGATAAGCAAAAGTTCTTATGCCCTCCTTCGCAAGGATCTCTCTGGGGATGTTTGCCAGTTTGGGCGCAATTGTCAGGCTAAATGGCATCACCGTGAATTGATAAGTTACATCCTCCACTGTGAACACTAGAAACTTCCTGTACCTGGGAGCAACAGGAACGTGATAATAGGCATCTTCGAGATCCACTTTTGAGATCCAAGCATAAACAAAATAAAAGTCACTCGATTTCCTCACGTGCTAAGATGTATAAATACCAAATATAAATCCTCGTAACACTTAGTATTTAAGCTATTACATCACAAATAAGCAGAGCTTTCCTTGTGTGTATTTACAGCTGATTCGCCAGACAAGAAGATGGCGGTGGCTGTGAGTGATGGAGGGTGGGGTTGGGGGTTTTGAGAATTGCAATTAAGTGCCAGGTAGCGACGTGTCTTCCTAATATTATGTATTTAAGTAATTATTAGATGTTTTAATTGCCTGTGTGTTGGCCTGTCGAGTTGATGCTAGGCATTTATATACCTAGGTATAAAGCTAGACGTCGCATTCTGGATTGAACAAAAATAGATAATGTTATAGAATGTACAGTGAAAGACAAAAGTCGTGTAGTGAAATTTGGTGAAAACATATGCTAAACTTTTGGTGCGCTCTACCTTGTGGTACGGGGCTCTCGTAATGTTTCAGGAGTTATATTTAATCTTTGGACAAAACCGCGACACGACTTTTGTCTTTGATTGTACAAATAATCCATTTAAAACAATTTAAAATTTTAAATACCCAGTAATTAACTTTACAGCACAATTTTAAATACTGTACTATAGTCACTTTAAAACACAATAATATAAAATAACAAAAGTCACTTTTAAATATAATTTTAAATAATAAAAATAACATTTTGAGTCATAAGTTAAAAGTAACATTTTGAGTCATAAGTACTTAACAAGTATTAAAAATTATCAATTAAAATTTTTTTTTAAAATCATCAGCTACATGATCAATTTATAAAATCCTTAAGTTCTCTCATCGATTTCCATATATTCTAATAATCATTCACACAAAACTAAATATTAACAAGTAAATTACAATATTTTAAAAGAAACTGTATGCGGATTAAATCAGGTAAGCTGAAAAGTCTTTCTCTTTACCCACAACGGCTTAACATCGGCAAACCTTTCTGAAAAGGTGTCTGCCCATTGAACAAACCTTTCCCCATAGTGTCCACAAATTTGCAGCATTGCCTGGCAGTCTGACTCTGCTCTGTGAGCTTGATAGTTAGCATGAAAGAGTCTCCTATAGATATTTCCCAGCTTGTATGGCATTGTTCCATCCCATTTTCTTTTACCATATCCATCATATACTAAACTTCTACGGACCTTATTAGCTTCTGTAAAGGTCTGTGAATTAAAACCAGGTGTTCCTGGGGTACAAGGTTTGAAAGACTCTGGGGTGGCTGGAGGTAACAGAGGCTTTGTATGCTTGTTTGGAGTTTTAGGAGTTTTGTTCATCTTTGCTGGAATATGATCTTTCACCGGTGTAATGTAAGGTTCTGCTGAGACTTCAAATGTGCGTTGGTTGCCTTCTGGAGCATGAGATGAGGGTTTATTTGAACAACTACTGCCTGTATAGCCATGTGGTGCAAGAGTTACCCTCTCTTCTGCAAGTTCCTCAGAACGAGTTCTTTTGCTAACTGGGGTTACTTCCATCTCTTCATCATCCATATCTCCAAAAGAAAATGATGCAGCAAGCACAGTTATTTCTGATATATCTTTCAATTCCTTATCTCTTTGCTGAACAGCATCAATATCTTTGATAGCTTTTAGAGTGTCTACACAGTAGAAATTGGAATACTTTTCTGTGGAACATACATTACTTAATTCTGCCTTCAGCAAAGGGAAGTCATACCTATTACCATTGTGTGCCACCAGTGACAAGGGTTGAGGCAAATCTAAAAACAAACGTATTGCCTCTGCACTTGCCTCACTGAAGCCTGGTAAACGGTGAAGCAGTTCATTACTCAGTCCAGTTATATCTTCAACAACAGGCATGATAAGTTTCCTTGGATAATATAGTCTTGTGTACCTGTGTAGTACACGTGGCAACTGTGGTATAATAGATCTTTTATTTTCATTGGTAGAATTAGGATCTGAAGGAGTACTCTTACCTTTATGACTGGAATCTTTCATACCAAGGAAGTCATCTCTAGACACAGCTATCATGGAGAGCTCTAAAATTCTGGGCGAGTCTCCAGGCAAACCAGTAGCTTCCAGGTCCAGAAAAACAAAAGTCTGTATTTTGTTTTTCTCTCCTTCGTCATTCTGTTTTTTGCTCCCTTTTCTTACTTCGTTCTGATTTTTGCTCTCGTCTCCTACTTCATTTTGTTTTTTGCTCTCCTCTCTTACTTCAGTGGGCCTCTCCATTCTTATGCTTACAAACTGAAAAAAAGGTAAGAGTAATATGTGAATAACTTATAATATAGTATTAGTATCTTTTCCCTTTAACTGCAAAAGCACCATCATCATCTTAAGGCAATAATTATTTAGAGCCATGAATTTAAAGCTATGTGCCAAAATTCATACTAAGAATGGAAAGTTGATTATTGGTAGACACTTTAGAGTGAGACACAAGGCTGGTGGAGCCTTAGAATCAACTTGTTTTCATAATTTTGAAATGCCTCATCACCCTCCTCCTATCCTCAGTGGCCCCCAACCACACCTACATGCCACAGCCTGGCTCACCACCAACGTAAGGGCTTGCCACTGGCTTTGCACCACAAAAACCAGTAAAGATTGGTATTAAGGACCCCTTTGATTTATATAAAAAAAAATTTTTGTCGTGTTTTGTTCAAATATGACTTCATTTCTTCAGGAAAGTCCACATTTTTTACGAAGTTATGATTGGTCATTTCAGTAAAATTTTAGTTCGTCATTCCTGTATTTAGATATCCAAACTAAGGTTATATTTTACTCTCGGACATGGCATACCCCAAAGTTTTAACCTACTGAAACATTTAGATCTCCTTATTATGAGTATTTTGAAACCCATTTATACTAGTAGGAAATGAATATTACTGACCGGGGATAGGCTTGGTTAGGTTAGTTTAAGCTAGGCCAACTGGGGGTTAGGTAAGGTTATGTTAAGTTGTTAGGTTAAGTTAGATGACTCGTTTTTGTGTTCTACCCCACCCAAAAACCCAAATTTCCCAGGCTCTCCCCCATTGTTGTTGGGGGGGGGGGGGGTATAAACGAGCAATTTCCGAGAAAAATGAAGGACAGATTCGCTTAAAACACACCAAAATACAATGGAAAAAACATATTGGTCAACCACTCGGGATTCATGTCCGAAAGTAAAAATTTACCCAAACTAATCTAACCTAACCTAGCCACAGATCCCAGGAAATATATCTAACCTAATGGGGTGGTGGGGGGGGGTGGTCGAAGATTCCCCGAATGACTGCAACTAAAATAATACCGTATTTTCCTCCAAAATAATTACTTTCCCATAATGCCCGTAAAGTTCATTAATGCATATAAAAAGCGAAAATAACAGAAAATTAACTTTTTCTACAGAAAACAAAAAGGACAATAAAACGAATCATAACCCAAAAACGGTAAATTTTTACTTCCACCTCCCCATCTGTTAGAAAGTTAAAAATATATTTTTCTAGTGTATTTGTGCGTGTTTCGACCGAATATGACCTTCATTTCCGTCGGAAATTGGCTGGTTTTTTTATCTAATTTTTTTCGAGACGTTTTTCAAAAAAATTAATAGCTAAGCGAATAAAAAATACACCAAAACACACTAGAAAAACCAAACCTGACCTGACCTAACTGACTCTCACCATATGATGGAATCACCTATTTCTTACCTTAGTTGGCCTGGAGACCAGGTTCTTGTTCATCGTTGGATTCTGAGATTCTTACGCAACGCCACATATGTTGGTCTTTGCGATATCTACATTCAGTCTTGCTCTTAGTACACTTTACTGAGATTGGAAAAATACCATGTGATCGAAAAAATGCTATCATTTCTTCATTATTTTTTCCCCAAAACTCACAATCAGCTCCATATAATTTAGGTGACACCCATCGCAGGCTTCCATGGTCGGAACTGAACTTGAATTTCGAAATATGAGCGACCCAAAATAAAAATCGATTTTGATTGGTCCAAAAATACCGCGAATTAAACCCAAAATCATTTTAATTGGTTGCAAAAAAAAAAGGCTTTTGAGTGATCGCGTGACGTATACGGGAACGCATGCGCATGACGATTTATGAAGGAGTCACGCAGGAGACACGCAATGTGAAAGGTGAAGTATGCCATAAATGGCCGAAGTTAATGAAAGAAAATCAAGAAAATTTTGGATTTGCTATCTCCGTTAATACACATTTCCGGCGGTAATGTAATAGATGAAAATGATCTTATAATTACATGTCTTATTAGAATATGATAATAGATTAGTGGTAGGAAATGGGAATGTTTAAGGAAAATAATACCCCAAAAACCACCACCTCTACCGAATCAGAATATGTGGGACCACAAGAATGCCCTTTGCCACAAAAACAAACTGAGGCCGAGTACCTACCAAACTAATGCAAATATCATCATACTCTATACTCATCTCACCAACTTTATCAAGAAATTACCAACATTCTATTTCCGGCAATATGTTGACAAATAATCGACATTAAAGGTGCTTGTGTGAGCCTTTCTTTACTTGCTCAGCTAGATGGCAACTTTGTCACACAACTGTCACTGAGGGTGTGGAGAATTACTTAGGAAACAACATTTTGTAACCTTATATCATATTCGCCACTTATCAGCTTACTAGCCGTTTGGGTGGTTTATCCAGTGTTAATACAGGAGGAAACCGGGAAACCTGTGGTGTTTGGTAGGGTCACACTGGAACACCCTTCTCACGTGTGTTCGGGCCGCTGTACCATCAAAAGCGACTCCAGAGACTAGATATAAACAAAATGTTTAATCTGTGCAAATATTTTCAGAATATCAAACTGGGAAAAATATTCACCATATACCTTAGACATAAGGGTCAGAGACGCATGCCACCCCACGCCCCAGCCGTGTTATTGTTTACACGCTGCGTCCTGTTGCTGAGGCTCAACTACTAGTTCTATTTACAGCCCTAGACCCAGTCATATAAAGGACATTTATCTTAATTCGTTGTATTAATTTATTCAGAAATACATATATATATTTTGAGAAAACAGTCATATTTATTATTCTTAACAAACAAATATAAAGGAAACCAAAAAATATTTGTTTATACAAATTTGAGAAATGAGTCTTCCTTGTAAATGGCCTTTCTAAACTGGTACCCAGTTGTGATATACATTAACAGGTATTTACTTTAATGTCATCATCCCCCTGGGCCCTGGCCAACTTGTTAATTTGTGGGGTATGAGTTGTTTGGTTCACACTCAGGATGGAATGGAGAAAGGAAACTCACGATGTTCTCTCTGTATACATGTTGTATTGGATGTACAATGCAGCTTGGTGCTGGGAAGGCAGCATGGTTACAAGCGTGATGTAGAGAGAGCTGGTTGGTGAGGACGCTCAGAGGAGGACCAGCTTGTGGGTCGCCATGCTCGCCGGTGGGAGCGAGGGCCGCCAGGCAGGCGGAGGAGGAGGAGGTGTTGCTGGCTGGTTTAGGTGTTGGTAGAAAGAGACAGGTCACCACGAGGTCAGGTCTTAAATAGCGGGGTATAGGCGTGGCTTAGTAGTTGACCTCCGCTCCGTGGGCGGCGCTGGTTGACCTAGACCAGAGGCATACACTGGGGAATTGGCGGGGTCGGCTACTCAGCGACAAACAGCGTTTGTAGGGGAGAAATCCACTACAACTTTACTTTATAACTTTTCTTTTACCCTGCTTTATCCTTTTTGCCACTGATCGGCCTGTTAGCCACTAGGGCGGTCGGTCACGTCTTTGCTATAAACTGTTGGCAAGTGCCAAGTACTGGGCTGCTACTCTTTTTGTAGAAACTCTGAGAGATCATTTTCTGTCCCAACAAGTTAAAGACCCGACTCATTACATAGGGGAGCAAACACCCAAGCCACTAGACCTCATCATAACAAACGAGGAGGGTATGGACCGTATGGTGGCCAAACTAGAACATCTAGCCCCAGTTGGTACCAGTCACCATGTAGTGTTGTCATTCAGATTTAACTGTTACCTAGTTCGTGATAAAGCCAGGCCAAGGTGCAAATATTACAAGGGAAATTATGACAGGATGAGGGAAGAGATGAGGGGTTGTGGGGATATGGTTAGGTTTGTTTGGGTTTCACACAGGATGGAATGGAGAAAGGAAACTCACAATGTGCTCTCTATATACATGTTGTATTGGATGTACAATGCATCTTGATGTTGGGAAGGCAGCATGGTTACAAGCGTGATGTAGAGAGAGCTGGATGGTGAGGGTGCTCAGAGGAGGACAGCTTGTGGGTCGCCATGCTCGCCGGCGGGAGGTGTTGCTGGCTGGTTGGTGTAGGTAGAAAGAGAGAGATCACCACGAGGTCAGGTCTTAAATAGCGGGGGGTAGGCGTGGCTTTGTAGTTGACCTCCGTGATGTATGGCGGCGCTGGTTGGCCCAGACCACGAGGCATACACTGGGGAATTTACGGGTCGGCAACTGAGCGACAAACAGCGTTTGTAGGGGAGAAATCCACTACAGGGTATCCACTGGCCTGACTCACTAAAGCACAAGAACGCAGGCACTATGCTGAATATCATAACTAACAAAGTGACACTTTTACTTTTATCCTCTTCACCACTGATGGCGCGTTAGCCGCTTGGGCGATCGGTCACGGCTCTGTTACTTTTCTTTTTATATTCTCTTCAATTGATCGGCTCGTTAGCCGCTTGGGCGATCGGTCACGTCTCTGTTACACCCTGTTGGTAAGTATTGGGCATGCACCGGCTCCTGAATGTACCTGAACCTGCTCCAGTGTTGGTCAAGTCTGGTCTTGAAAGAGCTCACACTCGGTGCCGTCACAACACTTTCTGGTAGATTGTTCCAAGAGTTCACAACTCTCACTCCGAAAAAGTTTGCTCTCACAGTTTCTTCTTCAATCGTGATTTGATTTTGCCACTTACAGTGTGGGGTTATGAGATATTGGTTCACACTGAGGATGGGATGGAGAAAGGAAACTCACAATGTGCTCACTGTATACATATTGTATTGGATGTACAATGCAGCGTGTTGCTGGGTAGGTAGCATGGTAATAAGCGTTGAGTAGAGAGAGCTGGGTGGTGAGGGTGCCCAGAGGAGCACGCGGCTTAAGGGACGCCAAGGTCGCCGGCGGGAGTGGGAGCCGCCAGGCTGGCTCGGAGGTGTTGCTTGCTAGTGGCACTGGGTAGAAAGAGGCTGGTCACAGCTGTGTCAGGCCTTATAAGGCGGGGGTAGGCGTGGGTAGATAGTTGACAACATCAGAGCCATAGATGTGTGTTGGTTCATCATTACCTATAATTTGAACATCTTCATATGCGCTGAGAAGTGAGATAAGTCTCCTACCATTGGTGTTAGTGGTGGAGTCACCTAATTTCTTGTGTCTAGTATTCAGGTCACCCATCAGGACAGTGGGCTCAGTGTGTAAAAAGTCTGGGAGATCTGTGTATTGAAGCTGATCTGAGGGAACATAGGCGTTTAGCACGTTGAGTGCGGAGTTGCCGAGGTGGATAGTGATCCCATGGTACTGAAGGTTGGTAGTCTTTTTGGATACAAGAGGTACATGCGGGAGTGACTTCTTAACATACATCAAACATGTGTGAGTAGAACTAGGATCATAATACACATGATTGGGCAGACTGGGTGGGGGCTTACCATTAGGTGTGAGACACTCCTGCAGACACACAATATGGTTGTCATCAGTCACAACTTTGTGGTGTAGGTCAGGGTATCGTTTTCTAAGGGATGAGATGTTCCAACACATCACCTTCACCGCTCTGTATCTTTGTCTGGCATTAACACTGGCCATTATGAAATGTATTTGGAAAGAAGCAAAAGGCACTGTATGATACTATTCTTTTCTGCGCTGCTTGTCCCTTCGGCAGGCAGTAGGCCACATAACGTTTTTGAAACATTTCTGGAGCATGTACGTCTCAACAATTGTTGTAAGTCAGTGGGAGCCAACGACACACTTTGGTTACACTCGACATCACCACCATTTTCTGTTTGTGTTTGTTCATCTTCACTGACCATGTCCACAGAGGCATCAGTAGAACTGTTACCAGTATCACTATTTTCCTCTGCGTGGACACTAGTTCCTGGTGGGTCTTGAGTTTCCACATCTGGTACTAACATCTGAATGTCTTCCATAGCTGCTGCACTGTGTTGGTGGTGTTCTTTTTCTGTAGTGTATCACAGAGGCTCCTTAACATATCAGTTTGAGCTGTAAATTGAGCTTTGAGTTCTTTAATTTCATTTTTCAAATCATTGATCTCTTCACGTTGTGCGTGTTCACGGGGTGTGTTGGCAGCTACCTGTTGTGTCGGTACGTCTATGTTGCCCCATGGTGATCTTTCGATGACTGCTGGTGATGATCCTGGAGCTTTGGTGAGGAGGGCGGGCCAGGGGTTGGCCATAGGGAGTACCCTAGCAGCATTAGTGTTTCTTGAGACCTGCCTGGGTGGCGGGTTTGGGCGCTGAAGGGGTGTAGGAGCTCAAGGACAGTCAGGGTGCCATACAGGAACTCCAACTGTTTTTCATTTAATACACTTCTGTTGAATGACACCCCCTTGAGCAATTGTATCTCTGCAAGCCTGTGTTGTATGTTGTCTTGAGCAGAGACCACACCACGGCTTAGTAGAGGGGCATAATCGGGCCACATGGCCCCAGTGCTGACAATTGTAACACCTCCGGGTAGGGGGCTGATAGAGAGTTACCTTCCTAGGAGTGCCAAGCAGTCCTCGGCCCTCTGACTTAGGCATATTGGTCTTCAATCTTGAGCTGAGATCCCTTGTGGGGCGAGCGTCCGCCAGCTCCAAGCAAGGGTGTGGGGTTTCGTGATGTAGTCTCACACTCAGGATGGGCTGGAGAAAGGAAACTCACAATGCATTCTCTGCACATATATTGTAGTGAATGTACAGTGCAGCTTGGTGCTGGGAAGCTGCTGCGTGGTTAGAAGCATGGAGTAGAGAGAGCTGGTTGGTGAGGAGCTAGCTCAGAGGAGGTGTTGCATGTTGCGTGGCTGTAGGTAGAAGAAGGGCGTTCACAGCGAGGTGAGGTCTTATATAGTGGAGGTAGGCGTGGCTTGATAGCTGACCTCGCTTTATTAGGCGTTCAGAATTCTTGGTCTGGTGTGTCATATTGTATAACACCATAAAGGTGCAGATTTTTTTTTTTGTTGACTGTACACATGACGATTTCGTACCATTAATCACCATACACTGTTTTCGATCATGAGGAAAGTCTCCAATCCACGCTGGGACACTTGCTCGTACCATTCCAGTTTAATTAGTCTTTCATGGGGAATGTCGTCGAAAGCCTTCACTAAATCTAGGTATATGTTGTCGATATTACCTCCCTCTTCCAGAAGTTGAGTCCAAACATCCAGTACCTTGAGTAATTAATTGTGTTAAGCAGGAGCGTCCCGGCATAAAACCCTGTTGGCAGTCCTTTACAAGGTTGTTTCTTTGTAGATGTTCAATAATGGCATCTCCTATAATGCTCTCTAGTACTTTACACACTATGCTGGTTAGGCTCACTGGTCTATAATTATTCGTGGAGTGACGATCACCCTTCCTGAATACCCCATTTCCCAGTTATCGGGGGACCTTTTGCTCATCCGGGCATTTACAGAACAAGATCTTCAGGGGCTCCGCAAGCTTGTTACACAGTTCTCTTAACACTCTGGGGTGCACTATGTCGGGTCCGGGACTCTCGTGAATCTTTAGCTTTGACAATATATTTCTTATACCCTCTTCTGAGAACACAATTTGGGTCAGTGTTGTTAAACTGTCTTTCTTCAAACAGGAAGATTGTTCGCATCCTCTCTTGCTTTTTCTCACCGTAAAGTCATCTCATTGGACTCGACAGTGCTTTTATCCCCCACCGTGGATGAAATAGCTTATTAATTAACTAAAAATTACATATTCGCGCAATTCACTATTCAAAAGTGAGCACTTCTCTACCATGTGAAGGTACCTTAATATTTGCCGTGAAAATACCTGATTCGGAAGGTAACAAAAGTATATCCCTCGCATAATTTGCTTATTTGTTCACAGTGAATAATAAATAATTAACATTATTGTTGGTTAAATTTTATGGGTATTATCATAATGCAACGTATAATGAATGGAGCCAGTGGCGGTGTTGGTGAAGGTAACAAGTGGTGAGCCTGGCAGGACCTTGTTGATGGTAACATTGCTGAAGAAATAAAATGTCAGCGATGGAGGTGGATCCACAGGAGGAAGAAGTCGAGGTGCCCTCCTCAAGCACCTCTAAGCAGGACAAGAAGAGGTTCGAGGTCAAGAAGGTAAGACCTATAATAAAGATAAATGTGTTGGTGCATTTAAAACACTTATGCCTAATCATGTATTTATGCTTTTGGTTAAGAGTTATTATTTTTTCGGTTGGTATTATTTTTATTTCTTTGAAGAAACTGTTAATGTTTGGACTTTAAATGTAGGTTACATTATATGTCAACATTCATGGATCGTGATTTATTTGGAAGCAGTGTCGAAAGTTGAATTCAACGAAGAAAAAAATGCAAAAATATCAAGACGTCTTGACATAGCCTTATATCTTCCTCCATCCTCTCCTCCCTCGTTTCAAAATGTTTGGTTAGGCTTAGGTTAGGTTTCATTGCAGACCGGTAAATTTTCTCCTGTTGCCACTATGAAATTGAAGTTGAAACTGTATTTTTCCGATGGTTTTTGGATGTGTTATGAACGAATTTGACCTTCATTTCTGGCGCAAATCAATAGTTTCTGATGATAAGCCCCCCTCCCATCTCAGAATCTAGAGATTTACTATAAAATTCGGTGGTTAATATATAGGACTAACCCACCCGGGCTGCATAGTGCCGATGTGGCCATATTTCGCCTCAAGAAATGCCTCAAATTTCACCATATTATAGTAAGTTCTTTCTGTTTAATATACCAGCGAAGTTAGGTAAGGTTAGGTAGGTTTGGTTGGTTAGGTCTGTTCTTCATAACCACAAATGTAAAGTAGCTTTTATTTTAAAAAATATCCGTTTTTTAACATTTCCACAAAAAACATGTGTCCACTATAATATAAAAATGAAAATCCGGCGTTTTTATAATTGTTTTCAATCAATTTCGCCCGCAGGTTAGTCCTATATAATTATCAATATCTTAATTAGAAGTTGAGGGGCCAAGGACACGTCATGACACGGCACCTCACTGCGCATGCCCAAGAGCCATACTGTTGTAAGTATGGAAAACTTCAAAAATTCATTTCTGAAGTTGTTATTCTTTTCCCCCTTGTTGAAATGGAGTTAAAAATACTCCAAATAAGGATTACTAAAGGTTGGGGAGGGTCCGACTAATTACCCAAATGTAGCCGCAATGAAGTCAAATAATGGTCCTACATGAATAAATCGGACTGCCAATCACTTCTCGACTAGTATTTGGTGTAACGAAGTCAAAAAAAATTGGCAAACTTAATTTAATCTGAGTTACTAGATCGTGTGCATGTACTGAGGGAGCGAGTAATTACCCAAATGTAGCCGCAATGAAGTCAAATGATGGTCCTACAAGAATAAATCGGACTGCCAATCACTTCTCGACTAGTATTTGGTGTCACGAAGTCACAAAAAATTGGTAAACTTAATTTAATCTGAGTTAATAGATCGAGTGCATATACCTAACCTAACACAACTCAGATTAAAGTAAGTTTACCAATTTTTTGTGACTTTGTGACACCAATAATAATCGAGAAGTGATTCACAGCCCGATTTACGCTTGTAGGACCATCATTTGAATTGCGACTACATTTGGGTAATTACTCGCTCCCTCGGTACAAGCACGCGATCTATTAACTCAGTTTAAATTAAGTTTTCCAATTTTTTGTGACTGTGACACCAAATACTAGTCGAGAAGTGGTTGGCAGTCCGATATATTCATGTAGGACCATTATTTGACTTTATTGCGGCTACATTTGGGTAATTACTCGGACCGGGTTGGGGATGGTTAAAACATTCGGCCGTGTATTGGCCGAAACTGCAATAATACCGATTAATTTAAGGTTAGGCTATGTTTGGGTAGGTTAGGTTAACAATGTGAAATTTTAAATAAACACTTATGCCATAACTACGAAGTCGTAAATAATTACCCTAAGCTAACCGGGGGGCTCGATAGTTGTTCGATGTTCTGACCTGTTTGTGTACCACCCATCTTTCCATGTTCTGGGTGTGTACCACCACATACGAACATACTGTACATAAGTAAATGTTAAATATCTTGGTTAATGGCTGTGGCTTCTTTTTATGTGATAAGTTTGTTTGTTTTTGTTTTTTTTTTTGCATATTTAAGTGTTTTGCCCAAATCTGAACTTTATTTCATGTGCAAATGAGTGAATTTTGTAAAAAAAAAAAAAAAAAAAAAGTTAATACGTATATAGGTACTAACCCACCCGGGCTGCATAGCGCCGATGTGGCCATATCATCTCACCTCCAAAAAATGTCTCGAATTTCACCATATTATAGTAAGTTCTTTCTGTTTAATATACCGGGGAAGTTAGGTAAGGTTAGGTAGGTTTGTTTGGTTTGGTTGGTTAGGTCTGTTCTTCATACCCACAAATGTTAAGTAGCGTCTATTATAACACAGTTTGCCTATTCTGAGTAATTCAGTCAGGTCTTTACACTGAGGGTGGTATCACTTCTCACTGCCACGCAGGACAGAGGTTCATACACAAAGAAATAAATCATAATCATTCACAGTATATATATAGGTCATGTGGGTGATGTCACTGTTCATATACAAAGAAATACAGCTCCTCCCCGACTTACGACGGAGTTAGGGACCCAAATCCAGGTCGTAAGTCGAAAATGCTTAAATAATACATAGAAAATCTAAAATGGGTATCTCTTTTTCTTCTCAGCATCACAAAACTCTCATTTTTCAGCGAATTACAAACAAAAATTTTGTCTGTATTGACGTTGGGACTCGAAAATACGTAATTTGATAAAATTTTGGTATGACTGAGGCAGGTCATAAGTGCTGGTGGTAGTAAGTCGGGGAGGAGCTGTACATCATACTCATTAGCAGTATATATAGGTCAGAGTCATGTGATGTCACTGTTCACTGCCATGCAAGAGTGGTTCATATACATTGGACGTCATATTCTAATTGAAGACCAATTAGTGTGGGCTAGTAAATTTGGGATAAACAGCAAGAATGTCCTCAAGTACCCCCCTTGATTCAATGTAGTAATTACAAAGTTCATGATAAAATAAGTCAGGTGGCCTGAAGTCTTTGACAGTGTCACATTCAATAATATAGTGTTCAAGTGTATGCTTTAAAGGTTTATCACAAAGTTTACATGCTGAGTGTTTCGGTATGGGATAAAGCGTTACTAACTTGCCAGATGTGTCTGTATCCGAGCCTAATTCTGGCCACGACTACATCACATTGTCTGGTTCTGTCCTTATGCTGGCCATACCGGTACCTCTTGTCACAAAATTTGTCATATCTATTAATGCTACAACTGCCAGGTCTCTCTGCATTTCTCAGTTCTTCTAGATCATAGTTCATGGTTCTGACTTGAATGTTTTTAAGTACAGCATTGGACAGGCCAAGGTCACAGTCAACATTTTCTTTCTTGCATCCCTCATTGGCCAGTTTATCAGCACGGTCGTGATACCTAATTCCAACATGGGACGGAATCCACACAAATTCGATACGAGAGTTGTTCTCATTGGCAGTTATCACATTTCTTTTAATATCAAATACAGTGACCCCTCGTTTAACGAACGCCTCGGTTAACGAAATTTCGGTTAACGAACTGCCTTCCATAAGGATCTTCAATTCGGTTAACGAACAAAAATTCGGTTAACGAATTTCTTACGAACCGACCTCAACATGTTTTCGCTTGCATTGACCGGGCAACCAGCTTTAGTATCAGTCCGCCAATACATTAATCGGTTCTAGGGCTTAAATTACTTACTATTTTAGTAAATATCAAGAAGTTTATACTATTCAATAATTTTAAAAGTTTAATATTCAATTTTTTAGTCATTTTAACAATTACACCGGTCAGCACAATTTTTCTGGCACAAGGTTTTTAAACGGATTTTAAGTAAATTTGGGGTGCAGAATCCAAATATGACTTTGGTTTTTGTCTATCACATCAGGTTTTTGAGATATACCACATTGCACTTTTGCTGGGAAACGTAAACTTTTGGATCAAAATTGACGGTTTAAACATGTATACATAAATTTTTTCAGCATTATAATTTGTATTTTTCTTTAACCAAAAATTTTTAATATCAAATTGGAAAGTTAATGCACATATAATATTTAAATGTAACATTGAAGGGTGAAAAAAATAATTAATGTACGGTAGAAATAGTGCAAGTATTAAGATCAAGTTACAGTTACATAAACTTCCTCTTTTTGGCCGATCTCTTATGCACAGCTTCTGGAATGTCTCTCATCAAACTCCAGCAGTAGTCCGCCATCATGTTCGAGTCGCATCGACCTTGGTAACGTTCTTCCATTACTTTAATGTCTTGATGAAAGCGCTCCTCTTGCTCCTCGCTCACTTCTCCCAGATTTTCTGGAAACTCGTCCAAGTGACTGTGTAAGTAGTGAACTTTGATACTCATTCTGCATCCAAGTGCTTGTAAACTCAAGAGCAGCTCTTCCACAATTTCTTGATAGTTGTCCGCTTTCTTGTTCCCTAAGAAGTTCCGCACCACATTAGAGAAAGCATTCCAAGTTCTTGCCTGTGCCTCAGTCATTGTTGCAAGGAAGTGTGGATCTCTGAGTAGTGTTCTTATTTGAGGTCCATCAAAAATCCCTGCCTTTTTCTTCTCGTCGCTAAGACTTGGAAAGGTTGAGCATATATATCTGAAACCCTCTCCACTATGATCAAGAGCCTTGACGAATTGCTTCATGATACCAAGTTTTATGCGCAGAGGAGGAAGGACAATGTTTTTCCTGTCAACCAGAGGATCGTTAATGATATTCTTGTCACCAGGCGTCAAACTATGTCTTGGTGGCCAATTCTTTTTCACCCAATGGTCTGCTGTAGCCCTGCTGTCCCAGTAGCACAGAAACGGGTATTTTGTGTACCCTCCTTGCTGGCCCAATAGAAAGTTTACCATTTTCAAGTCCACACAAATTAACCATTCATGAGCATGGTATTGCAACCTCTCTAGAACAGTCTTAATGTTTTCATACTCTTCTTTAATTTGTACAGAATGTCCGATTGGAATTGAACCATACTTGTTTCCGTTATGAAGAAGAACACATTTCAAGCTCCTTTTAGAACTGTCAATAAAAAGTCTCCAATCCTTACTATCATATGCTGGTAGTCCCATGGAGAGAAGAAGTCCTTCTACATCATTACAAAAAACAAGCTGGTCATATGAATGAAAGTACTTCCGCAGTTGCTCTTCTCTGTTGCGATAAAAGGAGACACTCGTGCCAGGTTTTAAGAGTCGTTTCTCTTGAAGCCTGGAAGCTAACAATTCAGCAGACTGTTTTGGCAAATTTAGATCTCTGACCAGATCATTCAATTCTGACTGAGTAAACAACGTTGGCTTTTCACAATCTTCACCAGATGGCTTGAAAAGATCAGTCTCTTCATCTTCATCAGTAGAAACAGGTGAATTCCGGTCTATATCCTCAATCTCTGGTAGCTCAGTAAATTCTGGCACGTTACGTGATGGAGCAAATCTGAGATCAGATTTGGATTCAGCACCTTAAAGTTAGTAAAAAACAGTTAAAAGGTTTCAAGCCAGAAAAAAAAAAAAATTTTTGTAGACCAGTGATTGAACATAATTGAAGGTAAAGTGACGAGTTAAATGCGCGGCATCCAGCCTCTTAACACAGCAAACAGGCGTTAGTCTCTCTCTGTTTTCACTGGAGGTAACATCTTGCTTGAGACTCTCTTCAACTAAACGCTTTTTTTCTGTATTTCCAAGCAAATTATTGGTCATTTTGAAATATATTTTACATATTGACAATATATAATGAAGTGCAGTGTTGATTTAAAGAAAATAATCTTGAATTACACCAAGAGAGCTAAAATTTTATGGGTGAAATGGCTCCATGGGGGTGACTTCTCTTCCACCCCAATGCCTTCTCTTCCTTCTCCTCCACCCCCCATTCTAAATCCCATCATCATCATCATCCAGGAGCCTTCTACATACACACCTCAAAGTAAGTGAACTTTTCTACCATTTTTGTTGAATTTAGGAAATTTTCGGTGAGCTGGAACCAATTACCCAAAAACCCATTGAAACAATGGTTTCGGATAACGAACTTTTCGGTTAACGAACGACCTTCTGGAACGGATTGAGTTCGTTAACCGAGGGGTCACTGTACAACTTTAGACATAGAGCCTGACGGGCTGTTCATTGATTTCAAAGCACTTTGAGAGTCACAGAATGTCACCCCACCTCCATTTTGTTTACGTAGGGTGATATTCTGTGACTCTCAAAATCATTTAAAACACATCAAAAACCATCGGAAAAATCATAAGGATGACCGAAATTATGATTTTACACAAGTGAAGTACCTTTTTCTGGTGTATTTTGATGTTTTGTTTATAAGTACCTTAATCTGACCTTCACTTTCTTTGGGAATTTCCCATTTCTTAGTAAAGTATCTGACATTTTCTCAGAAAAATATATTTCCCTGTAAAAAATGAAGACATTAAAATGAATCTTTACCGATGTTTCTCTTTGGTTCATAAGATAAAATTGGGAAATGATTCATTTTAGTTCGAACATGGAATTTCGTACAGTAATTATATTTATGACTATCCCACCAACGTGTTAGTAGAGTATTATTTTAGTTTGTCATCCGAGGAATATCGGGAATTTAGGTTAGGTTAGATATAATTCCTGGGTTCTGTGGTTAGGTAAAGTAGGTTTAGATATCTTAATACAGGGATGAATGAAACTAAAATTTTACCGTTATTTGTTTTGATATTTATTTTCTTAATATATTTTCATCAGTTTTTTTTTACGGGGGAATAGCCCACTCGGGCACGGGTCATCGACCCACAACAAGGCCTGGTGGGGGGCGAAAAAGCAGGAGTAAAAATAAATTAAAAATAGAAGAGAAAAAGATAATATTGAACTCGCATTTTCTCCGTCACCTTGAACACCATACAGTATTCTTTTGTCGGATCATCAGTATGGCTTTTGCCAGGCGAGATCTTTTGGTGATCTGCTCTCCTATTGCACCCATCTTTGGTCATCTTCTCTGAGGGATTATGGTGAAACTTTCGTCATCTCCAAAGTATTTGACAAGGTATGGCACAAGTCTTTGCTTTCTAAACTTTCCTCTTATGGTTTCTCTCCTCCACTTTCTCTAATTTCTAGCTTCCTTGAGAACCAATCCGTGGTGGTTGTTGTTGAGGGATTGATCTCTCGCGCTTTCTCTACCAATAGTGGTGTCCCACAGAGTTCTATTTCACCTACTCTCTTCCTTCTTTTTATCAATGGTTTACTTCACACTACTACTAATTCTATCCATTCTTATGCTGATGATTCTACTCTTCACTCTTCTTCACATTTTTCCCTTCCCCCTAATTCTCAAACTAGATCTATTTCTAGAGCTGATATTACATCAATCAATGCGGATCTGTGCAGCATCTCCGAATGGGGAGGTAGAAACTTGGTTAAATTCAATAGAAATAAACCACATTATTTATCAATTGCACTTTCCAAATTAGATGATTTCCCACCAATCAAATTTCAGGATGCAATCATTCTGCCAAATTCTAAAATAGATATGCTAGGCCTCACCATTTCCTCTAATATGTCATGGAAGCCACACATCCTCAACATTGCTAAAGCTGCCTCCCGAAAGCTGGGAATGTTGTACAGATGCCGTAGCTACTTCACTCCTGAGCAGTTGCTTCAAGTATATAAGGGATTCATTCGTCATAACTTTGAGTACTGCCATCATATCTGGGGTGGTTCTTCTTCTGTCCAACTATTAGATGGGGTGGAATCAAAGGCATTTTGTCTTATTAACTCTCCTCTTTTATTTGATAATCTCTTCCCTCTCTCTTCTCCACAATGTTGCTTCACTCTTTTTTTTACAGGTACTTTAACAGGCTGTTTGGTGGATTTGGTATCCTGTGTACCGCTGGCAAAGCCATGGGCTCGTAATTCTCGTCTTGCCCGCGGTGCCCACCAGTTCTCTGTGGATGTCGGTCACGCTAGAATAACCCGTTATAGTACATCCTTCTTTCCTCACACAGCCAAACTGTAGAATGCTCTGCCTTCTTCTGTGTTTTCATACCCATACAATCTGTCTCACTTCAAAAAGCTGGTTTTCCGGCATCTTTGTGGTGGAGATTAATTTCTCTCTTTTCTATTTTAATTTCTTTTTACTCTTATTTTTCCACTCCTTAGGTCCCGTTGTGGGTTGATGACATGTGCCTGGGTGGGATATTCCCCGTAAAGTGGGCAGGGCTTTAAGTAGAGGGAAAAAGAACACCAAACAAGCCTTTGTAGACCTTACCTAACATATACGTAATAAAAATCCTAAAACTATGAAATGCTTACTTACTTTATTTGTGTTTTCAGTGTTTTGTATGTGATGATGTAGTTTTTGGTGTCTAGATGAGAGGGACCCATAAACTCGAAAGCAATTTTTAGCCTTTTTATAGGTTAGGTAAGGTTTACAAAGGTTTGTTTGGTGTTTTTTCCCTCTACTTAAAGCCCTGCCCATTTTGAACAACCAATATTCTTTGGTAATTTAATTGGGGTGACATAACGGTTAAAATACTAAAAAAAAAAAAAAAAAAAAAATTGTGATGGAATGTAATAGAATGGTTTCTCTTTCTCCCCGAATTTTCATAGAAAAGATTTTTAAAATGCCGCAACTTCACTGTTTTATAGTGGACACCCGTAGTTGTAACTTATTTATTGGTATTTATATTTATTCCTCACATTTACTTGTACTATATAGTTTTAAGAAATTATGGATACAGGAGGAAAATTCACACAAGTTTTTTCCTTAATACTTCCTGCTAAAATGGTTGATGCGTTTTATATGGCTGTGTGCCTTATACGTATGCCGTAAAATACGGTAAGTAATGTATGGACTGTTCATTACCCTGTACTATCGTGGTACTGTGAAGTAGTGATTTCTCCTCCCTCCCCCTCTACTCTTGTCGGTTAACAAGCGGACCAGGTAAGAACCGTTTACTGTATTCCTTTTGTTGTTTCCCTTATGATAATTTTTTTGCCACATTCTGTTTGAACGAATGCGTGTGCATGTAACGGAGTACTGTACAAGAAAATGAAGAAAATAACTGTCATGGATTTTATATAAAGTCTAGGTGTGGATGTTATATTATACAGTATTGTGTTTTTTATATTTCTTACCGTAGAGTTCGATACCTTCACACTGGTTACTTACAGGAGATTATGGTGTATCTACGTAGAAATTCACTCCACCACTCGACATTCCATGATTTATACTTGATATATGATGATTTAATGAGTTCCATTAATTTCCAACATCCATCTAAGTTATTGGTTATACTTTGTCATAACCAATTAGTCATCACCTTTAGTAATAATAAGATATGATCGCAGATACGGGCAGATAATTGCACTTACATTTATTTTGCAAGCTTCCATGCAATGATTTACAATTTGCATGGATATGCGAGTCACTCACATTCACTCTGTAATAAAGTTAATCTTCTAGAAGAGGGAATTTTCAACTTGGGGACACATGTGATTACTCTACTGTAGGTATGACTTAACAGAGCCTTAATTCTTTAAGTGATACATTTACTGCCAGCCTGGGCTGCTCTTGTTGCAACCAGGCTTCCACACAGCTTTCCACGGGGAATAACATCAAAAAGGTACTACTGTATTGGGTTACCACACATAGTCTCGCGTCACTGACAGTCATTGTAGACAGTTGTCGTAGCAAGGAGAACTGGTAAGCGTGACTTAATTAACCACTTAGGTTCAGTAGGCCAGCCTGGATTGCTTTTGTCGCAACCAGGCTTCCACACGTGATTTTTCCACGGGGAATACAAACCTAGGTTAAAACACTTAATCTCGTGTCGATCACAGTCACTGTAGACGGGTGTCGTGCAGGAGAACTCTGTAAGCGTGACTTGATTAACCATTTACTGTAGGTTTGATAGGCCAGCCTGGATTGCTTTTGTCGCAACCAAGCATCCACACGTGATATTTCCACAGGTTAACAACTTAGGTTAGCACACGAAGTCTCATGTCACTGACGGTCCACAGGACGGGTGGCGGTGGAGGACTCTGTGTGGTGTCCTGTTCCCTTCAGGAGGAAGAGGGTGGGGATGATGTCTTAACACATGGCCTAGGGAATACTACTAACTGTGTTTTTGGGGCGTGCGGCGATGAACAGTACAATACTGTCTCGATAGCCTCCCCCCATAGACTGGCAAGCATACCACTAATGGAAAAAATGTCGTGGTCATGGCTCGCAGGGTGCCTTATCTCTAGTCAAACAAACTTTGAAATTGGTTGCGTGGGTAAGCCTAATGCAACCCATGACAATAACTTACATGTACCCGAAATTACAAGTTGAAGAATTACATATATCACAGCTCACCTTCACCTGCTCTTGAGTGATACTGGGTGGCAAGTTGGTCAGGTGACTGCTACACAATTACGTGTCATTTCCAGAGATCATATTCTTCGTTATCCCTTGTTTGAGATATTAATTTTTGTTTCTGTTTGCTCAGCGACCAAATCACTTAGCGATCTGTTTTTCAGGAATGCATCCCAATCGCTAAATGACACATCCCTGTACTGTGTCGTTTCAATTATAGTTATCATCATCAAAACAACAACTGGAAAATATGAAAGAATTATATCAATGTCTTCAGGTGCTAACTGTTTGCTCCACTATTACATGTAGTACCAAGATTCGTTTCATGCTGTATGTATATTCTGTATATGTATTTATATTATGCTATGTATATTATGTATGTGCTCCATTTATGTACTATTTATTCAGCCTAGCTAGTAGCGTGTGGCAATATATTTAAGATGTCCCACATGCCTAATTAATGTGCCTGGCAACGTATGGAAGCTGTTAATGTCTCACTTGCCATACATCGTCTATAGAGTAGTTGACCAGCGGACAGGTTGAAGAGCGCTACTCCCCTTGTGTACATATCTCTTATCCAGTAAATCGAACCTACAAAACTATACAGGTGTTTGTGTTCGCTCCTGTATATTGAACTTATTACCCAGAACACAAACAGATGCCATAACAAGAAATTGATTGCAAAACTAGGTTTTTCTTTCATATTTTTCTTAAAATAAATAGTGGAATGCATCTTTTTTGGAGATATTACCCATGATTAGACACTACATTTACCATTGCAGATGATGATGATGATTTACCATTACAGTAGCTTCAGTACTTGCATTCTTATTATTGAGGGCAGATGTGTTCAGGGTAAGGAAAGTAACAAAGAGGTCTCAACCGTTCCTGATGGACATAGATTCCTTGGGGGTTTGTGAGGTAGTGACAGTTTTATGACTGATAACTAATGATTTTAGGAATTAATCTTTGTTTTAACAATATAGGTGAAGTTATTTACTGGCTGCTTACTAACATTTTCCTAATTTTTCAGTGGAATGCTGTGGCTCTCTGGGCATGGGGTAAGTAGAGTTTTATTTATATTGTAATACAGGGGGTCCCCAGGTTACGACCGGGTTCCGTTCCTGAGGACGTTCTTAAGTCGGAACACATGCTTTGTGCATACCATACTTATAAAATAACGTTTAAAATCTCACTATATCATGGCCTAAGTCCTTATATACTGTACATCTAAAATCACTCAATTTAAGACAAAAGAAGAAATAGAATGACAAAATACAGTAAATGAAAGTAAAAAATAAATCGGGTAAATAAAATACTTGTACTGTACTGTAAATTTCAAGTTTAATTCCATTTGTATCAGTGGGCATTCGTAAGTCAGGGACCCCCTGTATGCTGTTTCAAGTATTGTACTGTACCTGTTTGTATATGATTGCTCTGTAATATCAAACACCAATTTGTAAATATAATGGTAACCACCTTTATGAAGCGAGTTTGTTAATAACCGCTATTAATATTTATAAATCTTTAAAACGTTCGGCCTTTATTATTATGAAATATTGCATTCTTATCTATTTTTGTTTTTACATGTGGTAGGAAGGATAGCATGCATTTTAATCTAAGCATGGTACTACAAGGACCTATAGGCCTATAGATGGATATTTATTGAATTTTTAAAGACTGATGATTGTATGTCATTTGTATGCTAGCATAAGTATTTTACACAATCTGTGCTCCAGTGTTATTCATACAGTACAGTATACAGTTTTCCATAAAAAATGTTAAAGCAACATAGTCCATAGAATAAATACAGGTTCTTCAACTTTCAGATATTGTTGTTGACAACTGTGCCATTTGCCGGAACCATATTATGGATTTATGCATAGAATGTCAAGCTAACCAGGCCTCAGTAACATCAGAAGAATGTACCGTAGCATGGGGAGTGTGTAATGTGAGTAAAAATGTAGTACAGTAGTTACTGTTAGTATTTTGTCTGGCTAGTGAATGTTGGTTAACTTGAGCAAATTTGTTTTCAACTTGACATCATTTCAGAATGATTCATGTTAGCCCGTATTTGGTCGAGTTATGGAATCTTAAAATATTACCTCCTTAATTGGCTTCTTTTTTTTTTTTTTTTGTTTCTTAAAACATGAGTATTTTTGTTTTTCACCAAAGTTTCTTACTTCTACATTAATTATATATGTATAGTTGTATTTACAATGTTACTTCTTTATGTTTTTTAGTTTATGATAGGATGATATTGCTCAAAGCAGGGCATCAAACGCAATGGAAAAATCACTCGCTGCAGCAATACCTAGTGCCTTTGTGCACTTTTTCTTGTAACACTGTTTTCTTGCATACATGATCAGATCTCTGGGCATATTTCTTTGCACATGTTGAGGGAAGCAAACGTGGGAAGTGGTGAGAAGAGTGACTGGATGTGTGTGGGTCTAGTGGTGGCAGTGTGCTTCTTCTTCTGACTCCCTATCACACCTTGCCTAGTAGCAGTATCTGATTTAGAAGAGCATTTTGAAGGGAAAGTCATTGCTGAAACAGGCTGATGTGTCTTAAGAGGTTGCCATTTGTTTTATTTTATATATATATTAATCCTTCTGGGCCATTTAATAATAATAATAATAATTAACAGTTTATTGAAAGAGCTTGGCAGCCAGAAGGCTGAAAATATAGTTACATATTTGGGGAATGGGTTTCGAATTACAAATAATATACAAGTAACATTTCAGACGCTGCAGGGGTTTTTAAAAGTAAAACTAGTAGATTTACGTACTAAGCCGCTCAGAGAAGGCCACTCATGTATGTAGATCTACGAATTTGACCAATAACAGGTTAAATTCCCACCAATACTCTGTTTGCCACTCAAGACTGAAAGCTATTGTAGACAAGAGCCACACAGCTGTTACTGTGCATTCCACTCTTCATTTGACTCCCAACATTAGCCCCTTATTCCAATTGTCACCTTCCTGTATTTGAAACATTTCCTCTGCTGACTACAGATGATATATAGGAGCTAAATACCCAGCCTCATATTGTGTACGGGCATGCTGCGCTGGGCTATGCAGTTTTGAGTTTTGTATTGAGATTAAGAGGGGTTTTTGGTCAGCCCCCACATGCTCATTTTAAATGCTCAATGCTATTTTTTATTTTTTTAAGCCAGGTTTTCCTGTAGTCACAGTTTAACACACAGGCACCATGATCAGTCTTTTAAAAATTTTAGTCTCGTCAAATTGACACTGACACCATTTTTGCAATTTTCAAAAGAAAAAAAAATCATTCAAAATCAAGTACAGTATAGTCTGGGTTTATGCGGTTAATTAAACCCATGGAGGTCCGCGTATAAAGCGATGCGCGTAAATAAAATAACAGAACATATGGGATTAATTGAAATAGAGACTGGGCCGACCGCCAGATTACCCTTTTTTTTTGGCTATCGCCGACAATACGTACATTGTAGTAAAAATAACATTTAATTTTATGATGGTATGCATACTCAATTAATATATAAGAGAAATATCAATATTATTAAGTTTTTTAACACTTACGTTAGTAGAAGAGATGGCTGGACACACGGGGATGGGGGGTTGGTTCCGAGGCAGAGGGCAGATTATTGGCCCTCACCTGTATCTTTATCCACCACAGAGGCTAGCAGGGCCTCCTCGTCAAACCACTCAAAGTCCACATCCTCACTATCACTGACTTGGGCTGGCTGTGGTGGTTGGCGGGTGAAGAACTCGGTGATGTTTTGTTGACGGCTAGCATTGATGTGGTCGTGATAATGCTGAACTAGGGCTCCAGGGATTGCAACAGAAGGTTATTAGACACTTCGTAGCGATGATTGCCTGTGTCTTTGGCAAGGAGGAGCTTCAATCTCTCGGCTACCTCGATGATTTCCTTCACATCAGCATGTGTTAGTTTCTGCTCTTGTTCTTCTGCAACACCTCGCTGCTCACTGACGTCATCTTCCAACATCTCGTCCGCAGTCACCTCGGGTTGCCTAATTACCTCCAGGATGTCCTCGTTGGTGGTCTCGGAGAAGCCTGCAGCTCTAACACTTTGTGCAGCCTCTCTTGCATTCTCCAATGCCACAACAACAGACGGAGTCTTGCCAGCCACCGATTGCCTCTGCCTCCCACGTGGGATACCCTCCAACACATGACGCCATGCGTGTCGAACCGTTGCCACAGATAGCTGCCCCTCCATACCTCCAAGAAATCAACAGCCTTCTTCACGTTAAACAGCTTCTAGAACTGCTTGACCCGCACTTCTTGGTCCGCCAAATCTTGTTCGTGCTCCTTGTCCTCGCTATCGGTGCCACTCTAGGTTCTACAGTTCATCCTTGGTGTTGGTGAAGTCGTTCAGGAGCCGAAACTTCTTGGCGGAGAAAGCAGCCTTCACATTGCAAATCAACTCCTGATCCATGGTCTGGATTAACGATGTAGTGTTAGCAAGAAGGCAGACCACCTTACGTTGGGGTGACGATCCAGCAAAAGGGACGAGTGTCCTGGTGCGTTGTCGAGGAGCAACAAAATGTTGAATGGCACATTATTTTCCACACAGAATTTCTTGATATCAGGAACGAGACAGTTGTCAAACCAGGAGAGGGACAGACCAGAGAACATCCACGCCTTCCCTGGGGTTAGCCAGTGGACATTTAACTTGCTCATATCCATATTCTTGTAGGCATGCGGCTTGCGGGCTTTGTGGATCACAGATAACTTCAGCTTAGTGCCGGAGGCATTGGTGGTGAACAGTACGGTGATGCGTTCCATCTGCATTTTGCGCCGTCGACACTTGCTCGCAGACTTGACTACGAAGGTCTTGGATGGCAATTTCTTCCAGTACAACCCTGATTCATCCATACTGAACACTTGGTCGTCAGTGTACTGTCCTTCCTCCATAATTTTCCGTAAAAATGGGGTAAAGTTCATGGCGGCAGCCCGGTTGGCACTTGCTCCTTCTACGACTATCTCAAAACAGTATTCGTGAACTTGTTGCATTGTTTAAAACCTTGCAGCCACCCAGCGGAAGCATTGAAGGGCTTGGGCTCTGCAACTCTCATTTTTCTTGCCACTGCTTTGTAGAGTTCTCGGGCGTAGTCCTGCTCTGCCCGATTGTCAACCGCCATGTTCCTTCTAGATTGACGATTAATGTAGCCAAACAACTCTGTCTTCAGCAGCACCTTATTGTGGCAATATTTCACCAGCGAGGCACCTACAGACTTAATAATAATAATAATTAACGGTTTATTGAAAGAGCTTGGCAGCCAGAAGGCTGAAAATATACAGTTACATATTTGGGGAATGGGTTGCGAATTACAAATAATATACAAGTAACATAAGTGACACAAATAAGACATATAATAACTTAGATGGGGAAAAGCTCAGACTACAGTTCATTTCAACATAGTGACAGTGTAAGGAGCAGTGTTTACTGGGAGTGAATACACTGATTTATTACAAGTTATTGATAATTTTTACAATGGTTGGGACTGGGCTGTTCTTATAGCGATCAGTTCGTGCACGTATGGGCTGGATGCGGTTGTGGTGTCGAACAGCAATTCTCGGACAAGGGATCTCAGGTGGTAGTAGGAGCCAGTGTCGGGGATGGTGTAGAAGCTTCTTACCAAATTTGCAGATGAGGTCGTGGTGATAGTCAGTGAGAGTCGAAAGGGTCAGTGTGTTGAGCGCTTCTTGATATGTGGAGTAGGAAGGGGAGAGAATAATCTTGCATGCCCTCTTTTGCACTTTTTCTAGGTGTTTACGTTGTGTGGCATTTAGGGAGGAAGACCAGGTGGGGGAGGCATAGGTGAGCTTGGGAAGTATGAATGTTGTGTAAACACTGAGGAGCTCGTGTGCAGGAACTCCGAGGGACTTGAGTCGGCGGAGGAGGTGGAGACGGAAACTGGAGGATTTGACAACTTCACTGACGTGTGGTTTCCAATTTAGTTTGTTGTCTATGGTGACGCCGAGGAGCTTCGTGGAATCTACAACCTGGAGTGTGTTCGGAGTGTGTAATGTTCATGTGTTCGTTGATTTTGCTGGCATCCTTCTTTATCGTGCGGATGGTCGATTCATTCACTCCATATTGTCTGGCCATATTCACCTGCCTCGTGCCTTTTTCTAACTCCTGAAAGATCTTGTACTTAACCTCATAGCTTAAGGCGCGTCGCACCTTCTTGGGCTTGGGGCGGATTGGGTCAGGTAGTTCAGGGTTTCTCAGGGGTGGTGGGGGTCAGCGGTAGCCATTGTGTAGAAAGAAAAAACAAAACCAGTTCCTGGGCACGAATGAGTATACGCGGGGACAGTGAGATTGGCACGGCCAAGATCATCAGCCCTGGTGGCAGGGCGAGCAAGGTTAAATAAACCAAGCACAGCATGCAGCGGAGGGGGTGCCTGGGTGGTAAGGATACATGGCCCAATCACAGTCTGCGACGTCAGTGCCCAGCACCTTGCCCGCCGCTTGGCGCGTATATGATGGCATTTACCGCATAAATAATAATTATCGTGTCTGGACAGGTGCCGCATAAGTGGCAATTCGCGCATAAAATATCTGCGTGAATCCAGACTATACTGTACTGTAATTATGAATGATGTGAGATTTTGGCAAGTAAATCCTCAAACCATTCTGTAATGGTAATCCAACACTAACTAGATATGTGGCAATCCCCCCTTGTGCAATGTTTGAGCACTTCAATAGTGTCCCAGCAGTCAAGTAGGGGCGTGTTGTGCACCTTCCCTTTAATTTTTTTTCTGTTGTCCCTCTTACACACTCCTGCCCTTCATTGTGCAGTAATATTTGTTTGTAAAATTATTTTTAAGATTATTTATTGGTTTTTACAAAGTGTGTTTTGGTTTATTTTTCAATACGTGGTTTGTCCAAAAAGAAACAAAACTTTTTAAATAGTGCCCCAACGAGCCGGCGCAACGTGCTTGCGATGGGAGCACTGTGTAGCGGTGACCTTGACCTTTAGTCTAACACTAGCCGTATCACGCCACATCAGTTAGCCATCGAGCTACACGTGCTAGAGTGAACGTGTGTTTAGTGCACTTGGCAATTTGTTGCAAGTTGAACAAAGAAGGATCTTGAAGAGCAACGTGTTTGTGTGAAATTCTGTTTCAAATTGGGAAAACTTTTAAGGAGACTTTTCAGGCTTATGGGGAGGATTGTTTGAGCCATACGCAATGTCACGTGTGGTACCAGCGTTTCAAAAGGGGAAGACGATCCCAAATCTGGACGTCAGTCGCTCAAATGTGGAGGTGATGTTGATCGTCTTTTTTGATTGGAAGGGCGTCGTTCATCATGAGTTTGTTCCACGTGGTCAGACAGTCAATAAAAAGTTTTACTTGGAGGTCCTAAAGCGTTTGACGGAGGCAGTGCGAAGGAAGATGCCTGAGGCATGGACAAACAAGACCTGGATGCTGCACCATGACAATGCTCCTGCTCACGCGTCGCTTCTTATCCGTGTCGTTGGTGAAGCACGAGATGACTATCGTCCCCCTCAGCCGCCCTACTCTCCGGATTTGGCCCCTGCGGACTTTTTTTCCAAAAGTTGAAATCCACCCTGCACGGTCGCCGATTTCAAACGATAGAAGAAAATGCGCTACGAGATCTGCACACCCCTCAAAACGCGTTCCAGGACGAGTTCCAGAACTGGAAAAAAACGGAAGCGGTGTATCAACAGTGGGTGGGGGGTACTTTGAAGGAGACAAGTCTGATCAAGTTGTAATTAAAGCAATAAATTTGTTTTTTTAAAAGGTTCGGTTTCTTTTTGGGCAGACCTCGTACAGTACAGTGTGTGAACCGGTTGTTTTTTTTTTTGTTTTTTTTAATTGCTTACAGCCAAAATTTGCAGTCAGGGTCAAAGGTTCGCTCGCTCCCAGAATGAAGCAGCAGCGACCCTAAATGAGATAAAACGGACATCCTCACCAGACGACAGTCAGGGTAATTGAGTTCGGAGACTCATTCCTGTAACACGGTTTCACCACAGGAAGCGAAATTTTTTTGCCGCTGTACATGCTAGCAAAATTATAGACCTCCCTTAACATACCTAGACACTTATTCTATCCAATGGAATAAAAATTAAACCAAAAATAAAAGTAATGGCTAAAACTAAAAAAATTACCTTTTTTTTAAGCATTTTCCCTGTTTTTGTTTTTCCAATTTATCATTCTTATTATATTACTTTTTTACCCAACACTAAGTTATTGTGTTTGCAAGTTGCGTTAAAAACTAATGCATAACTTCACATAAAACATATCCTCTGTTTTTCAAAAGTTTGCTGTACTGTTTTATTTTAAAGAGTAATTTTACATAGAATGTAGTTAGTTTTATAAAAAAAAAAAAAAGTTAAAGTAAAATGGATCCAAAAAAGAAAATAGATAGTGTGGTTCTTCCTTTCCAGAAAGTCACAGCTAGCCCTGTGCATGGGAGGGGATGATGGTGATATGCTTATAGTGTTAAGGGTTAACAGTGGCATGGTTATCTTGTACAGGTAGTCGTCGACTTACGACCGAGATTGGTTACGGCCAACCGGTCGTAAGTTGATCTGGTCGTAAGTCGGCCTATGTTATAATTACCTTCCGTATATTATAATGTGTAATCATCTTTAAGTCATATTTTATCAACATTTTCTTTGTTCATTATTGTTACGGTCGTCAGGTTTAAGTAAATCACTGCATATTACAGTACAATTGGTTTATTATTTACACAACATACAAAAAAGAAAAAATACAGGTGCAAAACATATAAAACATTTTAGTTGCAAAACATACAAACACATACAAACATACAAAAAACATTTTATTGGCCGCTGGTACTTGGCTGTGGATCGTCGATGTCATCAGCTGGGGCAGCCTTTGGGGTAGCCGGAGGAGTTGTTTTTTTCATGAACATGGTGAGCTTTGTCTGAATTGTTCGTTTCTTCTTCTCCTCGTAAATTTCTTGATATGGACGAAACGAATTGCGTGCCATCCGCTCAATCCTTGCAAATCGTTCAATGTTTGGGTCCATTCCTTCAAAATGGGCAAGAAGTTTATTTAGTAGAGATAAACCTTCTGATAATCCCTTAGTGGTGAACGTCCTTTGTGGCTCCTCCTCCTCTTCGTTATCCGCTGCTTCTCTCCTTTCCTCTTCTGCTACATTTTCTTCTTCCAATTCGATTAGCTCTTCATTTGTAAGTTCCTCTGATTCTTGGTCTAGCAACTCCTCAACATCTTCCACTTCACATTCCAAAGAAAGATCTTTTGCCAGTTTTACTATTTTTTCCCGAATAACTTCAAGCTCATTTTCACTGTCAAATCCTGCAAAAGTATGAACATAGCGCTTAACACACTGTTTCCAGATGCCATTCATGCACTTCTCCGTCACAGCCTCCCAGGCGTTTGCCAGATTCTTGATACCCATAAGAATGTTGTACTGTTTCCAAAAGTCACGCAACGATAGTTCTGGGTCGGCATCTATAGCGGCTATGGCTTGGGCAAAGGTGGTTCGGAGATAGATAGCCTTGAAAGTAGCAATTGAACCTTGGTCCATAGGCTGCAATATTGAAGTCGTGTTTGGCGGCATAAAAATCACTTTCACGTCCGGATGAATATCTGATAGATGAGGTGGATGTCCAGGCGCATTGTCCAGTAGCAATAAAATCTTGAAAGGAATTTCTTTCGTCACACAATATTCACGAGCTTGAGGAATAAAACAATTTACAAACCAGTCTTCAAACAGTGCCTGTGTCATCCATGCTTTACGGTTAGACCGAAAGTAAACGGGCAGCGTGTGCTTGTTTACATTTTTCAACGCCCGCGGGTTTTCTGAATGGAAGATTAGGAAAGGTTTCAGCTTAAACCCCGCGATGTTCCCGCCAAGCAGCAGAGTAAGCCTATCCTTAAATGCTTTAAATCCAGACATGCTTTTGGCTTCTTTTTGGATGTAAGTGCGTTCTGGCATCCGTTTCCAATACAATCCCGTTTCATCCACATTAAATATCTGCTCTGCTAGATATCCCTCATCCGTAATCAATTCATCCAGACTGTCAACAAACTTGCGTGCTCCTTCCTCGTCTGCACTCGCTGCTTCCCCAGTCACTCGAACATTATGAAATTGAAATCTTTTCTTGAATCTCTTGAACCAGCCAGTACTTGCTGCAAATTCTTGACTGTAGTCTTCTCCGGCGCGCTCCTTCAAAGTCTGAAATAGACTTCTAGCCTTCGTCTGCACAGTAAAAAGGCTTAACGGTGTCCGTTTCTGGATCTGATCTTCCATCCACATGTAAAGTAATTTCTCCATTTCGTGGAGAGGCCCAGTCCGTTGCTTCGTTATAACTGTCGCTTGCATGGGTGCAGAACCTTTCACAGCTTCACGAATCCTTTCTTTATCCTTCAAAATCGTCGACACAGTAGAGTGTGATAGCGTCAGATCACGTGCAATCTCATTCACTTTCTTACCCCCTTCGTGCTGTTTAATCACCATCATTTTAGTGTTTAAATCAATGGCCTTTCTTTGCTTCTTGGCAGGTTGAGGAGTAGATGAAGACAGTTTCCTCTTGGTAGACATCTTGGGGGGGGTGGTGGTTCAAGAAAGATTTCCGAGACAAAAGAAAGGCACAAGGCAAACAGACACGGAGGGAAGTGTGCTGTACCAGCGAGCGTGTTTGTAATTGAGCGCGGGGATGCGCGCGGCTCCAGCTCCCAGCAGCGTGAGGAGGCTGGGGCCAAAACTGTCGTACCGCCGGTCGTAAAGTCGAACGGACGTAAGTCGCATAGGTCGTAAGTCGACGACTACCTGTACTTTCCTTAATCCAGTGGTTCTCAACCTTGTTTACCCCATGCACCCCTTTCACCATGTCAGAATGTCATTCCCCCCTCCTTTCCAAGATTGTCTGCCTCAAAAAGTGCATTCCAAATAATATGCATATAATAATGAAAATCATTTATTTTATCCATGTTAGTATCAGTTTCCCCCCCCCCCCCCCCCCCTGAAAATCTGAGGGGGTAAATTCCCCCATGGTTGAGAACCCCTGCCTTAATCCTTTCACTGTGTCGGCCAATTTCGGCGGTATTCTCCAGTAAGTGCCAAAAGTCACTGAAAAAATGGAAATGCTTACATTAACGTTGTAACTACTTTTGCTTAATGAAAAAAGTGCGAGGAATCTATATTTAACAATTAAAAAGTCATAAAGTAATAAAATCTAAGGTAAATTTATGATTTTGTGGGGAAGACGCTTTTTTCTTGCAATTTTTTTTTTCATAATAATGGGCAATATCATAACTAGATATGTCAGATAGTGTAAACTGCAATGATAATTAGTTTATCTTCCATTGAAGTTACATAATTTTCCATTACTGACCTGCACAATGCAAAAATCACTTGTGCACAGACAAGAATGTTAGTGGGTAAATGAAATAAAAGATCTGAATAGACTAGGTATTCTATTGCACTTGTTAATTATTGGACAAACACAATATAAATTAAGATTACAAAGATGAAGTTGATTGTAAGACAAGGAAGTAAACCACCTTTGGGAATGTATATAGGTAAAGAATAAATTCATATACAGTACTGTATATCCAAAAAAAAAAAAATTTTCCTTTCACATTTTACATGCCTTAGTCGCTCACGTATTCCAGACATTTCTGAAAGGCAAAGAAAGACATGAAGTATCGGAAAACCTGTCTTGATATGCCTTGTTTGGCTCTCTGGTTATGTCTCTCTCTATTTCCTCTTATATTATGTTTCCTTTCTCCTCTATTCAGTATGCACTAACTTTTTCTAATACATATTTCACATAGGACACACTTATACTTTTAAAACAATTTCGAGTTTAACCCCGTTCGTTCGTAAGGCGAATGTTTGTAAGTCGGGGGACCCCATTTACTGTAATGTACTCCCCAATGCAATAAAAACTATTAAGGAAAGGCTAAATCAATGTTTAACGCAGCCGTCAGCAGTGCCATTTGCAGACGCTGGCTACTTAACACCTGGCTGCTCTCAAGTGTCGCCATAGCAACCATCCTGGCTGCTTCTGCCAACCTGCAATGCTTCCTCTCCCACCGTCACACACAAAATATTTTTTATTCTTACCTTTTTGACCTTATGATAGTTATTTCTTTTACTTTTTTTGCACTTTATGTAGTATTTAGGATTGTGTATGCATGTAACTGAGTAAAAAATAAGTAAAGATGAGTTTTCATCCAAGACTACGAGTTGAAAAATAATCATAACATACTGTAACTTCCCACAGCTCATCCTGCTAACTCTCGCTGGTGCACGAAAAAACATTTGGTCCATTTGTTTCTGACCTTATGATAATTATTTTTTTTTTTGCACATTTTGTATGCAGAATTGTGATTGTGTGTGCCTGTAACGGAGTGACAAAAATACAAAGTTTTGTTTATACTGTACTGTATACCCAAAATTACAAGTTGAAAAATAACCATTACTTCCTCAGCCTGTTAGGGAAAGTGCTAGGGGGATGTGGCTTTCCCAGCTGACTCTCTGGGGGCATGTGATTTGAATATTTGCCAGGGCCCAAATTCGTGAAAGCAGGGAAAGCTTTTGTAACTAAATGGTGTAAATTTAGGAAATTCGTGTCAGCGAATTTTCGTATCACAAACGTTCATATGTCTAGGGATACTTGTACCATGATTATTTAGGTGCCAGTACAAAGATTGTCTAGGAAACTGACTATAGTATATTGTAAAGCATCTTAAACACATAATTTACTATTTGTGTCCACAGCACGCTTTCCATTTCCACTGTATATCCCGATGGTTGAAGACCCGTCAAGTCTGCCCCCTAGATAATAGGGAATGGGAATTCCAGAAGTGAGTATCTATTAATTTATTTGTACATACCTACTGTATATATAGATTATATCAACCAGAATAGGTTGGATCAGTTAGGCCAAGCAATTCATTTGTCAACATGCAGTATATATACTGTACACCTGGTAACTGCACTGATTGGGAACATAACCTTCACTGATTTGCCTGTTGGATGGTGGGCAAATAAGAATAGTTAATAGGAAATTTAGAGAAATGGGCTTAATTTTGAAAGGGAGGTTAAGATTATAAAGTATTCAGTAGAATTAGGTGTTTTTAGGGTCTGGATTGGAAGTAAAAGTTCAACAGGAAAAGTTACAAATTTTAATTGTATCATGAAGTGTACTGTGAAGTTATAAACTTTAGTTGGGTTACAGTATATATGTGTTGTTTAAAGCTTATAATAGCACTTTACTGTATCCAGATTCATTTTGGAGGAGTTACAGTGAATTAAATACCTACCCTTTAGCTGGGTTGTTAAAATGAGCCACATGAAGGATTTTATTAAAACACCCTCTGTAAAATATTGAACTATGCTAGCTGAAGAGCACATTAAAATCACACACACACACACACACACACACTATACCCTGGATCTACTAGTGTATATGTGATTCCCTTGGATCCCTGGCCTAACATGTTCTTTTTTTTCAAGACCTATCAGTTGGTAAATACCCCCCAGTACATTTTCTTATTGATAACTTTGTTGTAGAAATAATATCTTAAGAGTATTTACTTTACTGAAGACAAATTTTCTTTTTCCACAGATATGGCCACTAGAAGAATTAGATAAGTAATATTTCTTGTGTCTCTTCAACAATTCTACACTTCATTATACAGTACCTGTATTTAGTATTTTGGTCATGTTGAAGAAATTCAGCCTTTCTTATATTGTGACATTACTCTCTCGACATACACCTTGTTTAGTGCTTGTGGATAATCTAGACTAAATAAAGTACTTGTGGGTTTTTTTTATTGGATTTTATTACTCCATATATTTAAGACATAAATACCATTTCTTTTTTTTTGTAGTTTACATTTCATTTAGTCATAATCTTTGTTGGTCCATTTGTTAACATTAGACATTTGATCTCTGTACCCATCTTAACCTTTTGATACAGTGAATCGTAACAAAATTATAATAACTTATGTATAAACAACCTCCTGGGGTGCAGGTTATATAAATTGTCTGGTACCTTTATATGAAAAGGTCCAAACCTAAACTCCATCTTGGTTGGATGGAGGTTAGCATAGGAGCTCAGTCATACCTGCCACACATGTTAGCTGGCTGTGTGCTATGTATGTGGGGTACTTCTGCTTATTTTTAGAGCCTGGATGTTCAGGCAAAATTACATAAATACCTACTTATTTATAAAAAAAACTATATAAAATTGTCACATTTGTCTTAATATGCCTACTTTTCCTATTTTCATTGATTTTGAATCATTCTGCTTCAAGGAAAACATCTAAGTGTTTTTTAATTACTATTTGGCTGTTCTTAAAGAAAATAATGTCCTGCTCCTTTACCCTGAAGCAGCTTACTTAACCCAAGAACAGAGGCATATGGGAAATCAAGGGTACCCCATATACAATTACTGCAAAAAAAAAAGTCACGAAAGTTAAAAAATAATAATTTTATAAAATTGAAGATACAAAATTTAAGTCATAAAAACAATATTAGAAATTTTTACTCATCTTGGGTGGTGAGTTATGAGTGAGAAGTGAGGTGGAGTGTATCTGACAACTACTGAATACTGGTGGTTGTGATGCAAAAAATGATTGTGGTGACAAATGGCATGGTGGTGAGCCAGACTGTGGCATTGTGGGTGAGGGGCTACTGAGGGTAGGAGGAGGGTGATGAGGCCTAAATAATTCTTGATCATTCCAAAATTATGAAAAGTTGATTCTAAGGCTCCACCAGCCTTGTCTCTCACTCTGGAGTGTCTACCAATTATCAACTTTCCATTCTTAGTATGAATTTTTGGCGCACCGTTTTAAATTCATGGCTCCAATTGTCTTACGATAACAATGATGCTTTTGAGATAAATCATCCGAAGGCAATGATAGTGGTTAAAATAGAACATTCCTATGGCATTATTCAGACATGTATGTATGTTGGGTACAGTATGTGAATACTTATATATCCTGGCATGGTGCTCTGTCCTCCGCAGCCTTGACCATACTATTTGAATCTGTCAATTCTCTTCAACCACTACTGGACACATTTCACTTACAATGCCTAAACTGAGTGTCTCTCCAAAACAACAATTTAGTTGAAGAGTTTGGTACAATGTGTTTTCTACAGATGGAGCAGTATTATTTTGCAAAATGTGTGAGAAATCAGGGAAGTACAAGAAGTAGTACAGTACATTGTGTCTCAACCTTTAGAGACTTAAGTGGACAAAGATGGCATTGGTGGGAAAACTGGTCAACAGAGTACAGTCATGTCAAAATTACCTTCAAAAATCCCTTAATTCACGACAAGTATATGGTTATATATACCTATACTGTAATGTGGTTTAAAAATAAAGGAAATATTATATAAAACTAAAACGTGGAAGTTTGTAGAGCCTGGTTGTGTGGGGAGACCGTATATATTGCTATCTCATAAAAAGTAGAATAAAGCTTAAAATAGAAAATAAACTCATTAATGCTGCCAGAAATAATGTATATTTTCATGATACTGTTGAAGCATCCTACATGTACAGTATACAAAGTGCACAACTCGAAACTTGACACACATGCCAGTCAGCTGTGGCCTGTGAGAGATGGTAATCCATGTTGCCATTGTTACATTATAATTAAGTTAAAAGTAGTGGAAAAATCATTTCATTACTCTAATGTGACTTGGAAATACAGAAAATATAATATAAAACTAAGGAATAAGAAATATGAAGAGCATGGGCATACAGTGACCCCTCGGTTAACGAACTCAATCCGTTCCAGAAGGTCGTTCGTTAACCGAAAAGTTCGTTAACCGAAACCATTGTTTCAATGGGTTTTTGGGTAATTGGTTCCAGCTCACCGAAAATTTCCTAAATTCAACAAAAATGGTAGAAAAGTTCACTTACTTTGAGGTGTGTATGTAGAAGGCTCTTGGATGATGATGATGGGAATTACAATGGGGGTGGAGGAGAAGGAAGAAGAGAAGGCATTGGGGTGGAAGAGAAGTCACCCCATGGCACCATTTCACCCATAAAATTTTAGTTCTCTTGGTGTATTTCAAGATTATTTTCTTTAAATCAACACTGTACTGCATTATATATTGTCAATATGTAAAATATATTTCAAAATGACCAATAATTTGCTTGGAAACACAGAAAAAAGCGTTTAGTTGAAGAGAGTCTCAAGCAAGATGTTACCTCCAGTGAAAACAGAGAGACTAACACCTGTTTGCTGTGTTAAGAGGCTGGATGCTGCTCTTTAAACTAGTCACTTTACCTTCAATTATGTTCAATATTTGTTAAAATGACTAAAAAATTGAATATTAAACTTTTAAAATTATTGAATAGAATAAACTTCTTGATATTTACTAAAATAGTTAGGAATTTAAGCCCTAGAACCGATTAATGTATTGGCGGACTGATACTAAAGCTGGTTGCCCGGCCGGTGCAAGCGAAAACATGTTGAGGTCGGTTCGTAAGAAATTCGTTAACCGAATTGAAGATCCTTATGGAAGGCAGTTCGTTAACCGAAATTTCGTTAACCGAGGCGTTCGTTAAACGAGGGGTCACTGTATATTCTGTGAGAGGATCATAAGTGTGGAAGCAGTGGGTAGTTTTACAATAGGTATCTGGTGACTGTTGGTTTGGCCAATTTTATATTAAATGTGCACCACACGACCACCTCTGCTGTAAGTTTACTTTATCATCTTTGCCATTGATTGTCAAGTTGATTTCAGCAGAGAATATTTAGGAAAAATAATGAAAGCAAAAATTTTACAAGATAGTGCACACTGCATCGCAGCACAGCTGGGATGTGCTGCCTCTGCCAAACAACCCTTAGCAACCAGAGGCACACAACCCAAACCCCCTCCGCTACTCAGATTAGAGTGCTACTCTGGCACATGAAGAAATATTGATTCCCTTTCACAAAAAATTTTAGCTTTAAACACATGTATACGCTAGTTACAAACAGTGACGGGAGCTATTGACAATGAACAACATGTAGTACAAGCAGCAAATGAGGGCGAGAGAGGAGCGGGTGGAATTATCTCCCTCGACCATATGCTCCAACACTCACTGCATCATTGTTTTTTCCTAACCCAAGCGCATAAATTTGAATGCGTGTAAGATTCACACATGGAGAGGGTACAATTGAATAATCTACATTACAGAAAATTATTTTGAAACCTGGCAACTTTTTATGTCCCCATTCTTGGAGAAGCAGCAAAGTTTCAAGTAAGAAAATTAATTAAGTTAATTTTGCATGACTCAGTAATTTTACTAATACTGGTTTCATATAATGCACAATATTTATATATAGCCAGTAAGTATTTTTTACGTAAAATAAAACTAAAGTCATCATCAATTTTACATGTTGCCTATTACAACTGTATATCTTGCCTTTATTTAGGATTTTAAGTGCCTAACATCAGGCTCTGCTTATCATGGTTTCAAACCTGTCATCCAGTCATGATGAATTTGGTATTAAGATTAAACAAGAATTCCCAGAATATTTTGTAGCTTAATTTCATCCTCCCGTGTATTGTAAAGCTTTCAAGGCATTTTGGAAATTGGTTATTATTATAGTCAACTAGAAAGATTGTTTTATTTGCCGTGAAGATGCCTTGACTCTTAGAAAATATTTGATTTTGCATAATTGTTAATCAATTTTGCTTTGTGATTAAATTTATATGGCGAAGTAGTTATTGTATATCAATGATTCCATTTTCATGAAGGTTTAATAGTTAAGTAAATGTAACTGAACTCTAATCATCATTAATCCCTAGGCTTCGGATCACATCATATGATGCGCTTCTGTAGAGCTTCGGGTCATGTCATATGACGTTTTGATCTTTCGCGGGCTAGATTATGTTGCCAAGTAGGTATTTATCATTCACTTACACAGGGAGCTTCTCAGCTTTTGTGATGTAGGCATCTTGCCTTTCTAATTGATTCACTTAATGTGCTTCTACCCCAACCACTAAGCCTACATATGTCTAGTATTGTGATAAATTATTGGAGAAGTGATAATTATTGTTAATAGTGTAAATAGTAATAACATAGTAAAACTAGTGTCCCATACCTCATACTGCCTACAAATTAGTGTCGTTTACCTTGTACTATTACGTCACACATGCCGCTTCACAAACATTCTTGACTTTTCCTAGCTTCTGTGTTGCCAGAGTGTGGTAAGGACATGTATTTATTTTCTGTTTATATCATTCATGGTCAATTTGTGAGAATAGAATTGTTTTTTATTTATTTTAAATGTTCCCAAATATACACTGGGGTTAAATATGTGATTCCCATTCAGGTGAGATGCCAGTCAATATTCACTAAAACTGGACACTCAGACTGTGCACCTGATGCTTTGGTTTCTTTAAAACTTTTGAATTTTTTTGTAATGTTGGACATTTGAAGGAGGAGAGGCCTTTAAGGGACTGACTAACTGATTGGCTTGAGGTAGCCATTGTGAAAAATAATAAGAATAACCATTTGATTATCTCTGATAATATGTGGTGTTTTTCAGTTGCATCCAAAACTGGGAATAATTTAAAAGGATTTTAATGCCATTATGTGGCACATTGAGGCCCACTCCTCTTTCATTACTTCGAGGAATCGTTGTAAAGTTATTCTTCGTAGGGCCAAGCGGAATTTTATAAAAAGAAAGACCGCTGACCTGACTAACTCTGGTAAATCCTTCTGGTCCTTAACCAAAAACATCTTTAATAACTTCTGCACTCCTTCTTTTCCTCCTCTCTTCTGACCTGATAACTCTATAGCCAACTCTCCCCCTGATAAAGCCAATCTCTTTGGTACCTTATTCTCTTCTAACTCCACCTTAGACAATTCCAACTCTATCCCTCCTACTGAATCTATACACTTTCCTATAATCTCCACTCATAGGGTTGCTGGTGTGTTATCCAGGTTGGATGTGAGTAAGGCGCATGGACCGGACGGAATACCCCTTCATGTTCTGATGGAGTATGCCGAAATTTTAGTCCCTGTGCTTTCTCGCCTCTTTCACCTTTGCCTCAAAACCCAAACTTTTCCTCCTTCTTGGAAGCATGCCTCGGTTCAGCCCATCCCAAAGAAGGGTGACCATTCCAATCCCTCTAACTATCACCCCATTGCCCTAAATTCACCCCTCTCTAAGATTTTTGAAATTATCTTAAACTCTCTTTTGTCGGATTACCAGTATGGCTTTCGCCAAGCGAGATCTACTGGTAATCTGCTCTCCTACTGCACCCATCTTTAGTCATCCTCTCTTAGGGATTATGGGGAAACTTTAGTTGTGGCCCTCAACATCTCCAAATCATTTGACAGGGTATGGCACAAGTCTGCTTTCTAAACTTTCACCTTATGGTTTCTCTCCTCCACTTTGTTCTCTAATTTCTAGCTTCCTTGAGAACCGATCCATGGCAGTTGTTGTCGAGGGATCAAACTCTCTCTCTCTCTCTACCAATAGTGGTGTCCCTCAGGGTTCTGTTCTTTCACTTACTCTCTAACTTCTTTTTATCAAAGATTTACTCCACACTACGACTAATTCTATCCATTCTTACGTTGGTTTACTTCACATTATGACTAATTCTATCCATTCTTACGCTGATGATTCTACTCTTCACTCTTCTTCACATTTTTCCCTTCCCCCTAATTCTCAAACTAGATCTATTTCTAGAGCTGATATCATTTCATCTATCAATGCGGATCTGTGCAGCATCTCCGAATGGGGAGGTAGAAACTTGGTTAAATTCAATAGTAATAAAACACAGTAGGGATATTTCCCAATTTCACTTTCCAAAATAGAAGATCTCCCACCAATCACATTTCAGGATGCAATCATTCTGCCAAATTCTAAAATAAATATGCTAGGCCTCACCATTTCCTCTATTTCATGGAAGCCACACATCTACAACATTGCCAAAGCTGCCTCCCAAAAGCTGGAAATGCTGTACAGATGCCGTAGCTACTTTACTCCTGAGCATTTGCTTCAAGTTTATAAGGGATTCATTTGTCCTAACTTGGAGTACTGCTTTCATGTCTGGGGTGGCTCTTCTGTCCAACTGTTAGTTAGGTTGGATTCAAAGGCATTTCATCTTATTAACTCTCCTCCTTTAGTTGATAATCTCTCTTCTCTTTTTCTTCGCCGCAGTGTTGCTTCAATCTCTCTCTTTTACAGGTACTTTAACGGGCAATGTTCGGTGGATTTGGCATCCTGTGTACCGCTGGCAAGGCCATGGGCTCGTAACACTTGTCTTGCCCACGGTGCCCACCATTTCTGTGTGGATGTCAGTCACACTAGAATAACCCATTAAGTACATCCTTCTTTCCTCACACAGCCAAACTGTGGAATACTCTGCCTTCTGTGTTTCCATACTCATACAATCTGTCTCGCTTCAAAAAGCTGGTTTTCCGGCTTCTTCATGGTCTTTTTCTCTTCTATTTTTAATTTGTTTTTACTCTATTTTTTTGCCCCCAGGCCCCATTCTGGGTTGATGACTTATGGTCCACAGACATAATGTTGTCTCTGCTCGCATTAGGTCAGGATGACCTATCTAGCACGTATTTGAGGCGGGGGATGACTCGCACTTTTCTTCCCGTAAACTCTGTAACTGTCCCAATGCTAACATCCTTCAACACTATTGCCTTGACTGTCCCACTGTCAAGGACCTCCTATAACAGGACGAGTCACTAACCACTATATGTCACCACCTACTTATTTGTAATAATTTAGATTTAATTCTTGTACACTTCCCACGCTTTGGTGGGTGCTAACTCCCATTGTCCTTAAATCATATAAATATTGTCTCCTTATCACAAGTCATAGTGTGTCCTGCAGGAGACGAGTATCGATGTACGTGTCTGACCTCATGGTCTTGTAACTAGGGTTGTCGCCTCCTGGGGTGTAATAAATTAAATAATAAGCCCAACATGACTAAACAGATACAGTACTCACAAGCAGCAGATGTAGGTAGTGGGGCGTTAAGCTTCAGAGATAAGTCACATAATGTCGGGAAAGACCTCAGTAGCTCCATTCCATCCTTTAGACATTCCAAGTAGCTATCAAGCTCCTTCAGTTGAGGAATTTGTGGATGAATATTGCCTCCATAGTGACTGAGTCTGAAACTCACTGTGAGCTGTCCCTCTCATTGGGGTGTGACAGTGGTGATGTCACTTTTCGATTCTAATTGATGAGTGGCTGAATTTTTCGCACCACGTAACATCTGGCGGGTGCTGGTGGGGTGACACATTGGTACTTAGATATTGGAGTAGAATTTTAAATACACTGAGTCTCACACATATGTACAGTATAGATACAGGCTTTATATCTAAGATGGAAGTATGTAAAGCATTTTAGAATCACAGCCTCTTGGAAATTCATTTTAGGTACAGGTATATGCAAAGAGCAACTGACGTCTAACGGGAATACCAAGCCCCTGAAGGAAAGGTGGGGGAGAAGAGAAGGTATTGGATGGGTGAGGGGGGAGATAAGAGGGTAGGCTAGGTGAGGTGGGTGGCCAAGGTGCTAATGGACACAAGAAGATCAAAGGGAAAGTCTGCTGTCATGGCCACTGCCACCTGACCTGACCAGACTTCACCATACCTCATGAGACCTCGAGGTATGTGACCACCACGTGGTCTCTCCCCCCCCCCCACACCCACACCCACACCCTTCATGGCTCCACCCATACCATACCCTCCACCCACATAAACTCTTTTACTATGGTTAATAATTAATTAATTAAAAAATATATTACCAGTCTGTCTCATACAGTAAAATTCTTTTGTTTGTTTGTTTGGTGCATGTAACGATTTTTTGTTTTTTATTCAATTGTATTTGAGTAAAAGTATTAGGAAATCATACTTAAGTAAAAGTACTAACATTTTTTATTACTTTTTAAAAAGTAGATACCCAAAAATTTTACTTACCCGATACTCAAGTAAATTTATTTTGTTTCTTTACAACTCTGGTTCTCACTTCCATGACTTGAGCTGGTAGACTGTTCCATAGATCTAACAACTTTTTCCTATCTTATGTCAATACTTTCTAAATGTGGCAACATTGACAGTTACTTGGTAATACCACTGGGGATATTTGCTGTCTAAAATGTTTTCATCATGTGCATGTACCCCAGAACAATCAGAGCTACAACTTAAGACACCCATGTGCTCCTTTCAGTCCCAGACCTCCATAAAATATCATGGTGTGAAGGTGTGGAACAACTTACCCTCGCCCATCCAAGCAAAGACTACGCTCCCTTCCTTTAAATCATCTCTTAAAAATATCTATTGTTTCAGTACAGTATTAATATTATTATAATACCTCCTTTATATTCCTGCTTATATTGTATCACCAAAACCATTATATCATAGATTGTCATGTAGATAGATAAAAACTACCATTGCAATAATTATATTTGCCAACTAGACATGATACTAACAGCTTTGTTCTCTTGTTCCACCTTAATACCACCCATGCTGTACTGTAGGGGGCAGGGAAAAAACACTTTTATTTGAGTTGCAGGCTGCACTTTTCAGGCATCGTTTGTATGGCTGTAACAAACACCTGTGCAAAATTTCATGCCATTTCATGCATACTTACCCTGCCGCATCGCGAACGACTTTTTGTCAACTTTTAGTGTATACCAAAAATTAGGTGTCATTTACTGTAATGTTTTCCAGGATAATGATAAATTTTACATGGGTGACATCAATTTAATTCACATGTTATTTTACAGGTACACCGTATAGAAAATCATTACAAGTTCATATTGAAATTCTTTTTTGTGCGGAACCTTGGCATCATTTTCCTAGACAATAATCTTTGCCTAATATATCCATCTCTCGATTCGTATCCCGTCACTTCAGTGCAAGCTTCAGTCATCACTTTTATGCCTCTCTCGACCGCCTGAGTGCTGTTTGGCCACTTGGGCACCACTAATGGTGTCTCAAGAATGTCATTAACCTGTAGATTTGACAGAGAAGCAATGTAAGGAGGCTCAGTCTTGAGTTCATTCCTCCAGCTAATCATGGAATGATAGTTTTTTGCTTGCCACTTTAGTTTTGGAGTCACCACCTTTCTCATGTTGACTACAGGAGGCACATCCTCATTCCCATCTCCATCTTTACCCTCCTCATCAGTATAGTTTAACAAATTCTCGTCAACAGCAGCATCAGAATCTTCCTCCTCCTCTTCACATCTGCCAGTGCATTCTTCCTTTTGCTGATTCTCCTCTCTAATTTTTCTTATCATTGAGACAGCTTTTTCTCTAACAGTCATGTCCTCATCTGCACACATACCAAGAAGAAGTTGATCTGTGTGGGCGAAGTATGCATTTCTCTGGACAGCCTTCTTCACTATCGTCTCCTCCTCACTATTCAGGTGTTTCATATATAGCAGGGACTGGAATACGTTCCTTGAGCCGTGTGTTACGTAAGGGTGTATCTTGATGTAAAACCACATTGGAGCACTGAACTTTATTATTGTAATGACAATTCTTTTCAACTCATGGCTGGGTCTTGATGTTGCTACATACAGCCTGAGGATTCTACTCCATAAGGTGTTCCACCTTGACACACAGGGAGGACCTGGCTCAATAGCAGCCAAGTCATCTTCAACAACACCTGTGATAACTCCTTTACAAATCCTATACAGGTATTTCTGATCCCAGGACAGATCTTTCTCCACTTCATCATTAAACACAGGGAAATCAGTGAAACTGACTGGCTGGAAGGCGACAACTGGAAGCTCAGACAAAGACTCCTTGATCTGCTTTCCAATGGGACCACGCCAATGCTCAGGACCACTTGGTTTACCATCATAGTGATAAAAAACTGCGCGGAAAGGCAGCTCATTTCCGTGAAGCTGACATATGAAATAATGGAGCGGGTGACCAAGTAACATTTCAAGATGATGAATGACTCCATTTTCTGATCCTACATTTACATTGGTTCCATCACAACCAACACACACAATGGGCTGCTGGGTTAGATTTTTCTCCACCAGAAACTCGTGAATAGTTTTGGCAATCTGCTTTCCGTGTCCAGTCTTGGGAGTCACATGTGTGAGATATTCATTGCCAGGCTCAACCATGATGACATAATGATCTTTCACCATCATCCTCGAACTCCATTTCTCGGTCTTCTCATTCTTTATCATAACACGAGTGGCGGTCTTCTTACCATCAAAATAGAGTGACGTCAAATTATCTAAACTAGCCATCTCAATTTCTTGCCTCTTAAATCGGTATTTTTGTCTCGCATCCCGCAGCTTATGTGGTCCAATAACCTGACTCTTGTCATCCTTTGTGATAATGCCATAGTCAGTTAAGGTGGCAGTAGCAATGGCAGCTCCAGCATAATCACTAATCAAGTATCGGTCACAAGCGGCAGCCAGTGCGCCAACTTACCCAGGTCTCCCCTACATTACAGTACAGTAACACAACATTGAGAAATGAAATGAGAAAAGGCTGATAATCAATATAGACATAGCACCATACTCATCTGCAACAAGACAACTTAAATGAAATAAGAGATATGAAAAAAAAGTTGATAAACACTGAACAGAACATTGCACCGCCACAGCGGCTGTTTGGCTAGTACTGTAGGTAAATTTAAAAATTTCAGTAGAAAGTGCGGCAGACTAAACCTCGACATATCAGCTTCAAATTTGGCATGGAGTCTTATATATGTATAAGGAACAATGCCTGAAGAGTGCAGCTTTGAGCAAAATTTCATTGCCCCCTACTGTACTGCTTCCCTCCCTTATCATATTTATGTATATCAACTCCACTTTAAAATATGTATATACTTATTCTATAAATGTAAAATAAATAACTAAGTGATAATGGTGATAACATTCTGATATGTTCTTACTACCACCATGCTATGTGTACTATTCCAGATGATACTAAATGTTACATAATACTACTTTCAGATAAATATACAGTATATATCAGGTGCCTTCAAGAGAGCTCAGGTTCTCAACTGGCTCAGCCATGTTAATATTCTTATTATTATCAACTCTCTATTTGTTTTTATCTGGCTAAATAAACTGTTTCAATGTCATAATTGTTGGGAAAAGTTTTGTTGTTTGTCCAGCTGAAGGATCGCAGTGTAATCCCTGCCACTGACTTCTATTTTATATAACTGTTAAAGGACTTGAAGTGTACTAATGTATCATACAATCATGCTAGAGAGTAATCCACACTGTGAATGGGTAAGAGACAGTGACAGAATAAGACACTACAGGTACTCCCCGACTTACAACCTACTCGACTTACATCCACCTGCACTTACGACCTGCCTCAGTCGTACCAAAATTTGGTCAAATTATGTATTTTTGAGTCCCATAGTCAGTACACAGACAAAATTTTCATCTGTAATTCACTTTAAAATGGCTGGCAAACTTAAAAGTGAGAGCTTTGTGGTGCTGAGAAGAAAAAGAGACATCCATTTTCGATTTTCTATGTGTTATTTAAGCATTTCCGACTTACAACCTGGATGTTGGTCCCTAACCCTGTCAAAAGTCGGGGAGTACCTGTACTTCCTTTAAGGATACAGGATACAGTACTGCAAATATACTGTAGAGGTACTGTAATGTACAGTATTACCAACCTAATGTAAAAGTGGGAGTTCTTCAGTCTTTCAATCAGTGAATCCTGATCCTTTGAGTCAATATTGAGCATAGAGGAGTTTTTGTGCAGCAGAAAAAAAAGGAAACTATTGTTGCCAACCAGAGCTTTAGAATTATAACTATCAGTACCCTATGTCCTGTGTCCCCTTATCAATTGCATCAATTGTATCCTTTTGCAAATCAGTATTTTTATCTTTACAAGCTATTTCAATGTTTGCACTGCACCTCCAGCATATTCCTTGTCCCCACCCCTACATTGTCTGCGGCACTTCCTCAGCAACTAGTACAATGTTTATATCACCTTCCCCCATGAATTTTCACTGTTTACTTCCAAAGTATTGGCAGGTTCTGCCTTCAACAGTTGCACTTTACAGCTTTGCTCACTCCCGCATTTTCACTGTCTACAGTGTCTTTTTTTTTTGTTCCCCTGCATTTCGAGTGTTTGTCCTTCACAATAAATTTAAATGTTTTTTTTTAACTTTTTCCACTATATTCGGTCTCTGCCCCTCCACCTGTATTTTTCAGTATTTCCAGTTCCCAAGGCCCCCAGCAATTTCAGTGTACAGGTACTGTAAGTGTATTTTTTCATGTACAGTACTGTACTATAGTTTGTGCCCCCTCAATTTCAATGAGTGTATTCCCCCTTATATATATATATATATATATATATATATATATATATATATATATATATATATATATATATATATATATATATATATATGCAGTAAATCACTGTAGTGCGCGTGATATAGGTATATGCTGATAACCACAAGGAAAGAAGAAAACACGAAGTTCCCAAGCGCTTTCGTGTAATTCACATCTTCAGGGGGGAGTACAGTCTGTCCTCACCCCTGAAGATGTGAATTACACGAAAGCGCTTGGGAACTTCGTGTTTTCTTCTTTCCTTGTGGTTATCAGCATATACCTAGATCACGCGCACCTACAGTGATTTACTTGCATATATATATATATATATATATATATATATATATATATATATATATATATATAGGGGGAATACTCATTGAAATTGATCGGGCACAAACTATAATACATGGAGGAATACGTTTACAGTACCTGTAAGTTATTTAGTGGATAAAGACTGATTATTTAAATGTTTTGCACGAGGTAACACAGGAGGTGGGCGAGCTGCGTGATCACATGTATTCAGGCTGTAACGGCCACCGCCCACACACTCCTCAACACCAACCGTCGTACATATTTATCCGGGAAATTCCTTTGACTTACACTTGTGATAATCTTGGTGTTGGAGTCAGTAGTGTGGCTGAAGCAGTCATGTTTTTATAACGAAGGAAGTATTCCACACAGGCCGTATGGTGTTGGTTAACATGCTTCCCTAAGCCTTTGCTTTGGTATGTACTGTTGGAATAATATATGCTTTTTTTGTATTCTGGGGAAATAATCTACCAACTTAAACTATAATAATATTGTAATGACTCTCACGTATACATATGAAATCCTACCATAAAAAAATATGTGATGTTAGAGTGGCAAGTAATACTCATTGTTATTAAAAATCTGCCTCTTGGCGGTAAAATGAATATTAGATGTGAAAGTATATATGTCTGATAAATCTCAAGTAAATGTGGTAGTTATTTTTAGTATTTAGTATACCGGAAACGATAAGGACACGTAATAAAAATAAACCAGCTGAATCTACGTGTGGGTGACCCCATTTTACACTATCAACTTGGATAAAGTAATCATTTCACACGCACTGCAACTTCAATTGAGAAAATTACTTAACAATGCGTGCTACAGGTGTAATTTCCTTTATATTTGGTAAGAAATTGTGACTCATTTCATATGAACGTTGTCTTAAAGGTAACACGCGGTGTGACTTTCCACGACACTGACGATGGTCTTGGCAGATGCAAGATAATTGTACCCAAAGAAAATAAAAAATTCCAAAATTTTCTTCGAATGCGTCACGTGGTTGCTTCCCCTGACACCACTTACAGAACTCTTCTTCCGTTACCTTCGTGAAGTCCTGAAACTTATAAACAATTATATTTCACTAAAAAATAATGGCGACCGTTATCTAGTTCTTGGAATCTCAATTTAAATACCTTAAAACTAAATTAGATTTACAAAAATACGGTACATCAAAGTGACTCATGTAAGTTGCGGCATAAAGGTGTGGGCAGAAGTGCTTGGAAATTTCAGACTAAAAGTCTAGGTAGTAACTAAACGTACCCTGTCGTCCCCAGCAAAGGAAAAAAAATACCTATTATGACGTCCGTGTTTATGTGCTCCTGTGATCATGGTTCGCCCAGCGGCCAGCTAATGGACAGATCTCATGAGTTCCACTGGTGTTTTTAGTATCCTTCCCATCAGGGGATAACCTGGATAATTTTCTCACGTTTAGGAATAACAAGTACTGTACTACCTATTGTACTGGATTCGGTACAATGCCCAAATTATGAAAGCAGATTTATCATAAACGCCAAGTTAGAAAAGTATTAGGCTTAATTATTTTTTACTAGATGAAGAAAAAGATGAGGGATTAGAATCTGTAACTGACAAACCTCGTTAAGAATAAGAAAATTTAACATCGAAGTTTCCATTTCCTCCCGCCCTCTCCTTCCCTTCTGGAAAAAGATATTGGTCAACGGCATTTAATACGCGCATTCTTTGGCTGCTTCACAGAAAAAATACATATAAAATTTAATATCACTAAAGTTTGAAAATCAAAGAAAAAATATTTGTCCGTAAATGAAGGAATCGTTGTATTCGAGTTCAATTTTTTACAAATAAAATGAAAGTGAGGGATGTCTACAGGAGTAAACAGTTATGTTGACAAATAATACGAAAATCGGTGACACAGAAGACACGAAATAAGTGAAGTGAAAACATAGCTGTAATGAGATTTTAAGTAAATATTGTAGTGTAATTTGGTGCACGGACAAGTCCCCAATGGGCAACTGTCATCAGAGAAAGTCAACACTCCCAAAATAATGGAGATGAAATCCTAATAATACAATTTTTTTTCTTGATATCGTGTTAGGTTGGGGTAATGTGGATATTTTCCTGTAGCGCTGGCCGAGGTTCTTGGTGAGTGAAGTGATGTAACCTTAAATCCTCGGTAGTGTTGTGTCATCTTACCACACATCATGCTAAGGGATCTTTTTAAAGGTAATGGATTCATGTGAACTCCACCCTGATGAAGGTGTTGCAGCAGGCCCACCTAACCCAGCTGCTAAAAGTCTTGTGTGGGGGGGATAGTTTCCGGCCCGCCCTGCCCCACCACTTCACGGCATGGCAGTCTAGCAATCCTGGTTTGACTTGCTCGTCCGCTCAGCCCGACCATACACACCGACCCCCGCCCACAACAGAGTCTGGGGGGTCATTAACAACCCACACAGCCCTCCGCTCATCTCTTGAGTTGCTCCCTCAACACAAGGACACCTCTAACTTTCGTTGTTCCCTTCACCAGCCCATACCTACACTTTACCTGTTAGTTATAAGCTATCATAGCCATTACCTATACTGTTTTAGTTAAGTATCATAGCCCACCACCTACACTTTGTTAGTTGTAATATAACAGTCCACAACCTACACGTTATCTGCTAATTTTATTCTAATACAGCCTATTGCCTAAGCTTTATATGTTTGTTATATATCATAGCCCACTTCCTACACTGTTATATATCATTATAGCCCACTACCTATACTGTTATATATCATCATAGCCCACTACCTACACTGTTATATATCACCATAGCCCACCACCTACATTGTTATATATCATCATAGCCCACTACCTACTTAGCTCATCACCTACAGTCCTACACTGTTATATACCATCATAGCTCACCACCTACACTGTTATATTCTGTCATAACACCTACACTTTGTTACAATTCATCCCCTCAGCGAAAATCCACACCGGGTCGTGCGTTCTTACCGAAATCTTTATTTGACTTCAGTAGGAACTTTCTGTCGTCAAGTTAGATTTATGTCATCCTCTGAATCACAGCTTTTAAGAACCTACAGTAAATAAGCCTCTAAATAAATAATTTGTCTGCGCGCTTAGGTTCTAATGAAGTTTAATATCAGACAATATCAGATATTACTGGTAATTGTTAAATACTGCCATTCATCATTATATATTAGAAATATTTGAATATTTTTAGAAATAATTAAATTGTAGTCAGGTCTATGTCGTTAATAGTCTTTAGGGAATGTTGGGTGTGAGAGTATTGATTAAATTGAAGCAGAAGACTGGGGTACGCTCAGAGCTGCTGCCCTGAGGTGCTGGGGATCGCGACTCGCTCGCCTTCCAATACTTTCACCTTGGGAAGCCAACATCCAGGCTTCCATTCATGGCTAGGTTTATTTTATACTTCAATGTATAATACAGTATAAAGTTGAGGCTTTTATTCACAGCGGGGCTCTCATTTGCAGTAATGAATTGTGCTGTGCAATGTTAAGTTTTTTGTTTATTTAGACTTCCCCTAAGAGACAGGTATATTATGCAATGCTGAATCTGGTTCAACGACCATCTCATTCATGTTGAAATTTCCATTTATGTACCGTACCGGCAGTGGAGGACAATTCGATGTGACATAAAGGATTCCATTCATGCTGTTACTCTTAATTTGTTTTACATTCGCGTTTATGTATAATATAATGTAAACTATTAATACAACGGAAGACCAATGGCATCGTCTTGTAAAGTGTTTATTCAAATTCTCGTTTCAAACCAGCGCAAAGATAGATTCAAGATTTTTTGTTTACTTCACTTTCCTGACTTACTTAAAACCTGTTGGTATACAATACATACAACATTTATAAGGGAGTATAGATACTAAATTGGTTTTATTGGATATAGCAAGATAGTGAAGATTCTTAACAAGCGTCCAAGGAAAAAAAGTACACCTACTGTATTTATGCAGTTTCGGACAGAATTCGCTCGACACTTACCAATATGCGGCATTTACGTGTACTTGTGGGTCATAATATATGGCTTTGCTTTTTGCTTGTGAGCAATACTTTTTGTCACTAATTTTATCAGAATAAAATAATAATAATAATAATAATAATAATAATAATAATAATAATAACAAAAGAATATATGAGTACATAAACGTTAAAATCCCCACCTTTCTCAACTAGAAGTCCCTCAAAAGTGTCTAGGGTATTTTGTCCTCAACTATACAAGACGAGGTGTCAAATCTCCAAATGGGTCATAGAAGTGCCATACTAAAAATTCAAAGATCATTGTGAGGAGAGTTATATATACAGTACGACAATATAAACAGAATAATGTCCCCCTCCTGCCGGTCCACACTTCAGCTGTTGAAGCAGACTGCAACCTCCACCCTGGCAGCCGGCGAACGTAGAAGAATTTTCTTAATTTTTTTTTTACAGTAGTCGCTGTCTTGTATATGGACCTACTTCGAGTACGTGCTTAAAGACTTAAGTTGTTGAAGTAAAGAAAGACATATAAACAAGCAATAACCCGGTGAATGGACAAAATCCCTCCAGTTTATTTCTCTTTGGATAAAATCCCAGTGTGTAATATTCTCATCGAAATTATGAAAAAGACAAAATAAGCTAAGTTTGGTGACTTTAACCATGAAACCCCATTTGGCTATCAGGTCGGAATAAGTTAACTTAGGTTTGGTTAAGTTTAATTAGGTGTTGAAAGATGAGGATGTTTCGTCAAATTAAATCAATTTTCGTAAGGTGAAGTTATTGTTGGTTAGAATAAATTTGGAAAGGTGAGTTTAGGTTTAGTTAGGTTATGTAAAGTGAGCTGAGGTTAGGTTAGGTAAAATAAGGTTAAATTTGGTTGAAATACATAATTTTCCTTCCATTTTTTCCTAATGGCCATCCACTAGAATTGGCTATGACGAGGGAAGGAGGCCAACAGCCGTGTTGGATCCCTCCATTGTTCTTGCTAATATTGTCAAGGGCTATTTTGAAGCCCAGGCTGTTCTCGATTCCTTAACTTGAGCTGGATGACCATGGGAAGACCATTCTATCTATATTATCTACCACCCTCTAAGAATAAGTATTTTTTTTTTTAATTGGGCACTCCCCTACATCCTTGTATAAGGTGAAGCGCAGAAGCGTTTACAGCGCCCAACAGGGAAGCATGCTAAGTTCATGCTTGCCTTTATGTCTCATGAGTTTAGGGCGTAGAAGCCTGAAGAGTCAATGGTTTATGTCATCAAGTTATTCGAAGCTCCCACAACTCCCTGAATACGAATTCGCAACTTTCGACTTACAACAGGTACCTACTTTACTGCTAGGTGAACAGGGACAAATGGGGGCTAGGAAGTATGTTCAAACAACTTCCACCGGCCCGGGAATCGAACCCGTGACATCTGGCTTGCGAGGCAAAAGCGATACTGCTTCTACCACCGGCCCCCCAATAAGTATTTCCTTCTGTCCGTTCTGCATGATAACTGCCCTATTGTGTCTTGTTTGAAGGGTTGTTAGTCCTAAAACCCTCAGACTACTTGGATACTTGAGATGACATACTTTCGGAATAATTTTAGTCGCTCTGTGTTAAGATTGGTTAGATAAATTTGGCAAAGTGAGGTTAAGTTTGGGTTAACCACAACATAGTTATTAAGTAATATTATGTTTGGTTAGCCGAGAACAAGGCCCCGGGCCTTTTTTTTCCCTGCCGAGGGTCTCAGGGTGTCTGGCAGCCATACTGTACTCGAGTTATTGTTGTTGTTTTACAGGGAGGCACATGGGGGTAGAATTTATCTTTTGATTTGGATGAAATTTAAAGGATATTTATACATTATTATAAGACTAATTTATAACAGCGGAACTACATTGGGATGGTGTTTCAGAGGAGCGGTCATACCCATTAAATCTGCATAAATTATTATTAACATTAAAAATAATAGGTGGCCACGAAGATCTATTATAATTTTACTCTGGCCCTACGACCTTAAGAGTTTCCTCACTCCTGGCCTAGGTTAGAGGCTTAAGTTTATTGAGGATTTTCATGTTTTCCATCCTCGTCAGCCAGACAACTGCTGGCCTGTCCCCCAGGTACTCCTTCCCTCTTTAGTCCATTGATTAATTATGTTGCCTGAAACTTCGAAGAACCATAAGTCGGTTCAGGGGAGGCTGCATTTGGTAAAAACTTGATCCCTTGACTGTATTTATATTCTGGTCCACGGGGATGTTAGGAAAAATCCCATGTAACCTAGCGTGCAGTAAAGTAACCAGATACTGAAACTTGAACTCACTTGATTTGATATCACTATTCACTTTATTATCAATGATGGGATTTTGTCCGTGCTTCCGGACGGGGGCTTCAGACATTGGAATTAGGTTGCATCAATTTGTTGTGACAAAAACCTTGGTAATAACAGTTTTGAGGAAAATTCCACGTGAAGTAGGATCATACCTACTGACATTCCGAGGTTAAGTAAGCATTAGTCCTATTATCAAAGAGCTAAGTCCTGGGAAAAAAAACATACCCCTTAAAAATTCCAGAAAAAACACATACGAATACCTGCAATTAAGAATACTGCCAAATTATGAGTATACTTATGAAAAGTATGTTCTATGCCTCCTTGTCATAAGGACTTCGAATTCCACCTCGTAAGTGTTAAAAAAAAACTCTGTAAAAAGTTCTAGCCTATTACTAACGATAGCTTTTTTCACCTTGGCAAGGTCTCGATATTCAATATTACATCCATAAAGCGTTTGCAATATAATTTCCATTTTCAGAGAGAGGAAATAACTATATACATGGGTAAATCAAACACTGTACGTACTAGAATTGAGATGTCGTGTGTAGCGTGAGTGTCAGAGACTGGCGCCAGTAACAGCAGGTCCAGCCGTACCTTAGCGGTGGTGCAGCCGTGGCCTGCTGCAGACATTGATCTTGTCCACCACTACTCAAGGTTACACTCTTCTCCACATAAAACATTCATTTTCATTGACAGACGTTCATCCTTACACACATGTAAGCACGAAACGCAAATTTAAAAAATAAATAATAAAAATTTGTTGCTTAAAACTCAACATTATTTGCATATTGAGATGATTATATAGGTTGTTTTACTTCGAAAGTGGCCCTCAAAATTTAGACTTCTAGATTTGAAACATTAACCTATTTAATACGGTCAAATGTTGTCACATACAGAATGAAGGTCATCACTGAGAATATCTCACGGTTAAAGTGTTACATTGACCGGTAATGACATCTCAAGGTTGAAGTACCTGGAACATTGGTCGCTGCTGACAAACTCAGTCAAGGTAGACCTTGGGTTTAATAACTGTATCCCATAAGTGGATTTAAGTTCCTACGTTGGGACTGTAGGGACTACTTGTGTTGTTAGTAATAACACTTGTTATTTTGCAATAATAAAAAACGTTCGTAAAGTAATTGAGTAAGCAGTTTAGCATTGAATAAATTAGGATAAACTTTTTGATTAAACGAAATATTAGGCTCAATCATAATCACTCGCTTTATTTGATTAAATTGTTCCCTTTACAAACTTGTGACTAGTAGATAATACGATTTTTTTATAAAACAATGTTTTTACAAAATGAATTATAACAGAAGTAGTGATTGCAGATAAAAGAAACGACAAAAAATAACTGGTGAGATTTTCAGGGAGAATGTGGTGAATGTGGCTGCATTAGACAAGTCTTGGCTGAGGTGTGGCTAGACAGCAGGAAATTCGTTGGATATGTAAAGATTTATAAAGAATTCATGGAGGTGATGATGTAGAAAATGTGGTTTAAAGAATAGGAGAAAGCAGGTGAGGCTTAGATGAGCAGGTATTTACAATAGAAAGAACTACGAATTTGAAAGGTCAAAATGAGAAAAGGACGATGTTGGTGTGAAGAAATCTTACCAGTCGAATGGATGTGTTAATCCATTTCCGATTATCCAATAATGTGAATGTTTACCTGGCAAGGTAAGACATACCAGTGACTCAGCTGAGGTAGTAAGACCCAACTTATCGTTACTGGCGAAGAGCAGAAAGATGTGAGTGAATGTTTTTAGTTTAACAAATTTATTGACAAAGCTTGGAGTACAGTTTGCTTATTCTGAGTTATTCAGTCAGGTCTTGACACTGAGGGTGGTATCACTTCTCACTGCCATGCAGGACAGAGGTTCGTACACAAAGAAATACATCATATTCATTAGCAGTATATATAGGTCAGAGTCATGTGGGTGATGTCACTGTTCACTGCCAAGCAAGACAGTGGTTCATATACATTGGACGTCATATTCTAATTGAAGATCAATGAGTGTGGGCTCGCAAATTTGGGATAAACAGCAAGAATATCCTCAAGCACCCCCGATTCAATGTAGTACTGGGGGTGCTTGAGGACACCCCCAGTACTACATTGAATCGGGTGTGCTTGGAAATATTTAGGAGCAATGCTTGGTAATGATGGCATAACTTCACAAAAGTTTTGGGTGTTCTGAGAGCCATCGTAAGTGCGAAGAAGTTTTACGTATGGAGTGTAAAAGGATCTTACATAATGAAGTGATTGGTCCAACTTTTCACCGGGTTAAAGTGACTTCTTATTCCTTATTCTCCTATGTAATTAACTGGGAATAAAGGATTGGCTGTGAGTAGCTGCACCTCTTAAAGCGTTTCTGGATAATATGTTATTCGAGGTCATTTATCGAACAATTATTATATTTACTATTATTATTTTCTGAGAAAATAAAGAGGGAACTGGAAATAAGAAATAACTGCAGCCTCTCGAACATCTATATGCGAAAACAATATAATACGAAATTCTTAGGTTAGATAAATCAATTACGAGACGGATAACCTGATAATGTGCTACAATGAAGCAACCAAAAGAATAAATTAGATTTGTCTATAAAAAGCCGTTTTTGTTTGACTGTGGATGTTCGTTATGCACGGCTATTGTTTTGAAAATAAGGAGTTGAAATTTTTTATTGAGGTGCGCATGCACCACAGAAGTGTCGCGAACATGGAGTATTGGGGTGTCTGCCCCCCCCCCCTTGGAACCTCCTAATTAAAAACACATCTGCATTCTGCATGGTCACGGTTTTTAAAATGGAGATATGAAATTTGGAATGTAAATGTACTGTAAATAATCCGAGAGAGTGGTCACGAACGTCTAAGGAGGAGGGCACCTAACAGCTGAGATGGATGTAATATAAGTATATATATATATATATGTGTTTGTGTGTGTGTGTGTTGTATTTGCATTTAATTTTGGCCAAAGAAGAACATAGGATATGAATTGTCTCCAATACTAGAGAGTATTCATTGTGTTAAACTTCGTCAAAAACAACCCCGGGTAGCGCCAAGGATCATAAACACAGGTTGGCGACCTGTGGTGTAATGGTCAGGGTGAAACTCTGGGCAAGTTTCTGTACTCCATTTGCCTCTGTCTACCCAGCAGTAATTGGGGACCTGGATGTTAATCGATTTGCTGATCGTGTTCCGGGGTAATGGTTATCCAGTGCAGTTGGCCAGTTGTCCGGTCTTCTCGGACTATTCCTTGATGCTGGGTCATGCAAATTGTTAACTCATGGTGTGGTTGTTGTGTTGGCGATAGCTTCTACACCTTAAACAAATTCACGTCTAGGTGGCCCTTGGGCCAGCTATCCTCGTTACACGAGAGGCAACCATTATTTATTTTAGTCCTTGGGCAGCGCCGGGTACCCCAGCAATTATGACTATAAGTGACAGAAAGTGGGTGCAAAATAAATCATTATTGCATAGTTGTATAGATGAAACTTAAAATGATACGGTTGAATTGCAAAATCTTATCTAAACTCTGTTAACCTAAAAGGGTATCAGAACATAGAAAAAAAAACCTTTAGCTGATGGAATTGTGTCCACTTTATTATTTTGATAGTAGGATTTCGTGTAGTGGTAAATTGTACGATAAAAGTTTGCCTGTACCTCAGTGGATCGTACAATATGGTGACTAGAATGTTAGGATATATATGCTATCGTTAAGACAAAAACGAAAAATATAAAATATAAAAATGAATTTGTGTTTCACTTAAGTTTACGGGAGAAAGCTGATGGCCAAATTGCTTTAGAAATTGCGCCGAGACTTGATGTAAGTAATTTGATACGATCCTTTATTCACTGTTTGAGAGTAAATGTATGAATTTCTGAGTATCTGTACCTCGGTATATCAGGAGACGATGTTGGGGGGACTACTGGAGATACTGGACCGTGTGTGTGTGTGTGTGAAAAAGGGGGGAGGGGAGAGAATTAAACAAAGGTTGAACACAAGAGATGGGTAGATTCTTAAAAAATTAAATGTCACTCTTTCCCCTTGAGGTCGAGAGCACACCCAGTACTGTACTTTGCCATGGATGTTTAATTATCCCTGGGACCCAGGTAAGTCTGGTCAAGAAGTCTTTGTGGTTGTTGATTCTAATTATATTGTATTCAAATTGAAAATTTCTTGAGAAAATGTAAGAATTCTGACTAAGATAATTATGTTATAAAATTTAAACTTTAGAAAGCTGTTGCTTAATAACTGTCTGCTGAAGCACCCAAAAGAAAATAACAAGAGGTGTATGAATTTTATTCATGTGAGGTGATCTTGTCAAGTATATCACCCCATATATATGGAAATTGTGCTATGAATAACATAGTATAATTTGTCTCAGATATTGTAGCATCTAAAAATAAAACTAGATTCAGATGCAAATATCACCCTTGATCCTTATCCACGCACTTCCGGTGCTTGGCCTGGATTCTCAAGATTTTGTACGTTATACAGTATTTTTCCTATAAATGTGAGAACTCATCTAACTGGCTCACTTACGCTGTAGCATAAGATGTCTCCCAAATTGACGTTGAAATTATGCTGAGACTACCGTGACTAAATACGTTCTCTTATCCCCAGCTACGGAAACAAATTAGCGAAGGAATTTACAAGAATGAAGAGGAGGTTGAGCTGCGGTGCGGGCGAATGAGGGCTCCAAGTTTGTACGCTGATCACCATCAACATAATTCTCTCCTTCGTATCTAGTATGATTTCCACGGAGGAATTTCAAGCAATAATTTAAAGGCTAAATATTTAATCTTGCAATTCACTTAAACTTTATACTTCAAGCATCATTAATATAATTCTCCCATTGTATTTTGTATGATTCCAATATTATCTATCCTGTATTATTATTATTATTATTTCCAGTGTTCATTGCCATCTTCGTTATTTCCTTATTCATCACCTACTGTATATGATGCCTATTATTCCCAAAAGTACAATTATCACCATTCACCGCCGTTAATATCTTGTTTCTTTCCTATTTTACCATTTAACTTCATAAATAGTTTATCATTTCAATAACCGTTATCTTAAATTATTTTGTAGAATAAATGCCAAATTAAACTCAGTCTTCGCCTGCATACTGTCTAATTCGAAAAATAGTAGTATTGATAAAAGATCGTGAAAATTATAAGATAAAGTGTTAAAATATGTAGAGAACTGTAAATCAAGGAATAAACTATTGAAATTTAAATTTAAATTGAGAACTGTAAATATTATGGAGCGAATAACAAAAGAAAAAAAGACTGAAAGCTTGAGTAACACGTAATTAAGGAAAGAAGAAGAAATTAGAATTAGAAAGATTACAAAATTAGTAGAGTAAATAAATGAAATTAGAAAAGAATGTTGGTGGAAGCAGCGTTATGTTGAATGAAATACAAACTGTGATCCCAAACTGTACTCATCACTCCCGAGAGTGCACCAAAGTCGTAATGGCAGACGATCGATTTCTGGAGCGGCGACCACCACCAGGGGTCAGGGCGAGGGTGCCACGTTGTGATTATTCCTGCTTCCTGCGTGCCTGCTTGTCTTTCTCTCTGCCTGCGTGCCTACCAGCCTTCCTGCCTGTCTGTTTGTTTTCATGACTGCCTGGGTTCGTACGCCTTCCTGTTTGATAACCTGTTTGTTTGCTTGCCTTTCTGCTTCCTATGTGCCTGTCTACATTACTCTTTACCTGCCCCTCTACTTGCCTGTCTCCACTACACGTTCATATAGAGGTAAACAACTGGCGTCTCTGGGAAAAACATTTGTATTTAATTTTCTCTAAAACAATTAATGGTTCAGGCATTTACGTGGGTCCTGCACTTGAATTGTTTTTAGTTTTACGATGATGAATAATTATGTATATATTAGTGTTGAGTACATTATCTAGTGTATGAAATAACTCCCACGATCCCCGCAACTCAGTCATCTGTGTTAATAATATTAAAAAAAAAAAAACATTGCAGTTCCTCGAGGGAAAAGTTCCATTATTGTAATCGTTTTTCATTTGGACGGAGTTGACATGCAGATTGCAATCCACCAACATTATATAGAGCTGAAATTTGGTAGGAAGGTGCGGGTAGCCTAGGGAATGGTGAGACACTATCTCCTGTCCCTCCACGAACCCCCTTCAGCTGGTCGGTCCAAAGTTTTGAAGATAGAAAGTTGAAATTTGGAAGGGAGGTGCGGGTGGCCAAGGGGATGGTCGTGCACTATCTCCTCGTGAAAAGTGTGGCGGTCACCACATCCAAGGTCTATATTCTATAGACCTTGACTACATCTACACCGTCACCAGCCAGACCTCGACCCAACAACTTGATGTATAACAACTCTCATGAATACCACCTGTCGGAGAAAGTACCACAAGAAGTGCCAAGGTAGATTTATATGTAGAGAATAACGTTATATACCTGTAACAAATTTGAACGTGACCCAATTAATATTAAGCGAGATATGACTGTTTTTGTTCCACGTTTGGTCCTCTAGTGGCCAAACAGTGCAATAAAGCGCAGTCACGTGTTTCGTGGGGAGGTGTATACTGTTTACTACAATATGACACCAATAGTATTTCTCTGGGGTCACACGATCAAATGACATGGCGGAGAAAGCAGGAATCACATAAATTGTCTTGAAATGTGAAATATAGTGAATGAGTTCATATATGTCTTATTTCAGGTTTTAACGGAGCCCCATGAATAAGCTATATATTATAATTCCAATAAGAAGTGTAAAATATATGACTCAGTGTAAAGGCAATTCAAGAGATCAACATTCACAAATTAATACGTTTCCCATATAGTATTCAGTCCCTTATAACTAGTTGGTGACCTTGACCCCAGTAAAATGGTCATAAACACTCAAAACTCCAAATTACCCATATCGTTGTTGGTTGCTGAAGTAAGGCAACATTATACCGAAGCTCTGGTAAACTGGTTGAAAACTGGGATCATGTGAAGATTAACCCCCTGAGCTTATATCCTATCTGGGGGTTAGGTTAGGTTATGTAAGGTTAGATTATGCAAGGTAAGGTTATGTTATGTAAAGTTATGTTGTGTTAGAGAGTTATGTTATGTAAGGTTATGTTATATTATGTTAGGTAAGGTTATTTTATGTTAGTTAAGGTTAGGTTAGGTTAGCGTTAGAGTGATTAAACCCTTCACTATGCCAGGCGAGAAGATCCCGTAAAAAAAGGTGGTTAATCTTAAGGTGACATAAACTAGGAGGGGTAATCTGATCCAAAAAATTTACCCATATCCTCAGATTTTTCATTTATCAAATATAAACAAACTCCAATACTATTTAGATCATTTGTGTAAAGCATACCAAATCCTATTTGCAGTGGTTGAATTACGGCTGACTAATAGGCCAAAAAAGCTACATATTAGGCATCCTTGTGACCCTTGACTCCTGTATAATAACCGAGAAAGTACGAATTTCACTTCTTCATAAACTGCGGGGTATTCACCAATATATATATATATATATATATATATATATATATATATATATATATATATATATATATATATATATATATATATATATATATATATAACCAACTTTCATCTTAATATTAGTGTAAATATGATCGAACATTAGCTTTAAAACACAAAGGTATAAAAAAATATCACGGCGTATTGGACTGAGGTAAAAGCCTGCCAAGGTTCAAATTGATTGTTCTAGAATTGCCGGTGACAAATGGCGTAATTGTTAGCGAGAAGAAAAGTAATAATAATAATAATAATAATAATAACTGGAAATATCAGGATTGCAAAAGAAACTATTTTCATTTTAAATGTTTCTTTCTAATATTTGTGGCGTTGGAGCGGCACAATTTGCATTTATATTAAAACGAAATTCAGTTCTCAGCTTAACTCACTCCTTGGTTAAAGCAGCAGGTGGATAGTGCATGAGTATTGCTATTATATGTTCTCGTTCGATTAAAAGTCGATCATGGAATACATAAGTTGTAACTGTGTGATTAATTGCTCGTTTTTATATAATGTGCCTTTGTGTATGTGTACTCTATATGGATGTGAATTGTAAATAAAATTATCATTAGATTGATGTTATGGAAGTCATTATTATTATTATTATTATTATTATTATTATTATTATATCGCGGTAAGGAGGTAGGACATGGAGTGGTGTTGCCTGAATCACAGTTGGTGGAGCCTCACTGCATGACTCACTCGGGATTACAATATTAACCGCCCGCAGCGGTGCACCTCGCCGCGTCTCCTTTGCGTACCTCAAGGCGCCAGCCATATTCTGCTTGTTAATTAAATATCCGGTCTTAAGTTGTCGTTCTCTCAGTATTTGAAAAGTATATTTCTGTTTGAGTGAGAAATTTAAGATATAATGATTAGATAAAATATTATTTAATTTAAGATAGGAAGTTTCTTTATTTCCGAATAATTTGGATGTTAATTTAACACCTGAAAAATTGGGTTGAGCTAATATTCTTTCATAGTAGAATTGAACCCTATTTTCATAGCCACATTATTTACTGTGATTTAAACATATATGGTGGCATTGGGTGTGTTCATGCACAAGGAGAGTGAAAGTCGGGCAGTGAGGTGAGGGCGGGGAGAAACCGCTATCATTAACGTTTACAAGACCATAATGAGTAATAAATAGATAAAAATACGAGTATATGCAACTTATGCTACCTAACTTTCTCTTTCCCCAGTTGTGTTGTTATTTGGAAACGGATAACCTGTGACTGCGGCCGATGATGGATTGATTCGGCCAAGTCAGCCAGGCAGCAAAAACTGTGAGCGTGAGTGGTGCGGGTGTGTAGGGGCAGCGTTGTCCCCATTACCAAGGTGAGAGAAAGTAGACACGGAGGTAAAAAAAAAAAAAGTTGAGAGATTTACGGCCACTGATTTATTGCAACTGTTTGCTGAGTATCTTGTGAATGTAAATATAAATAGAGACTGCCGGACTGCAAGAGAAGATATTAATGATGTTGACTAAACTGCATCATTGTTGTAAAATAGTATTGCAAACGACAGACCGGAGTGAAATATGAGAGATTTGAACTTTCTGCTGATTGAGGGCGGAAAAGCAAGGAGGGAAGGGGGAGTGATGGGTTTAAAAAGTTGTCGTCGGGAGTTTAAAAGTTGTTGTTGCGTGGCCTGCTGGACTCTGTGTTGACATATTGAAGGATTACCATGGGAACATCCACCGCTCTCCTCAACGTGAACATTCGTGAGTTTATAATATGAAGACGCTGCTTCGTAGTCGCAGGAGGAGGAGGAGTTAAGGCACCGATTAAGCACTTGGTGACTTGAATGGGGTCGGTGAGTCAATGGGAGAGCCGGAGATTGGAAGAATACTGTCAAGAGCTCTCGTCCCTGGCTTTTATGGTCACCAGCTTTTATTAAATTATGAAACTTCGTAGATCAACATGAAAGATTTTTTTTTAGTAACTCCTCTCTCTCTCTCTCTCTCTCTCTCTCTCTCTCTCTCTCTCTCTCTCTCTCTCTCTCTCTCTCTCTCTCTCTCTCATATCCGTGCTGAGCTTCACGTTTGAATTAAGGTAGGTAGGAGGAGAATAACAAAGTGAGGGTCGGGTCGATGCAGCGGTAGTAGCACTAGAGTGTGTGGCGCCGGACGTGTGCTCAATAATGTATAAACTGTACGTGTGCAGCGGTGAGCCTCACCTGCACAGCGTTCACCCCCCCCCCCCCATCTCCACACACACACATCATGTTCTAAATGTCTTTTTCCGTGAACTGGCAGAAATTTTCGCTTAATAAATAAAAAGGAAAGGTCTTGGATCCAGATTCTCCAACTTTAAGTTACTTTTGAGTGTTAGGACAAATTTGACGCCATTATAGGTGTTTCCTTATGTGTGTGTGTGTTTGTCGTGCTTTGAGTAAATCACGTAGATGCGGTCACACGTCATCAGTTAAGGGGAGAAAATTCAGATGACGGGCCTTTGTGTGTCTGGTTGTGAACGCCATTATGCACCGGTAGTGTAAATATAAAAATGTATATAAACGATGTAGGTATACAAGCATTATACATAGATAGTGTAAATATAAAAAAAATGTATATAGACAATGTAAGTATGCAAACTAATAAAAAATAAGTCAATTCGACCAAGATATAGCCTAACAAAGCCAGGGGGAATAGACGGCGGAGTAACACAGGAGGTAAACAAACTATTGAATAATGGAATAATACTGAAGGTAAATATTGAAAGAATAATCTCACGATATAAACACTTGATTCACATTCAGTCATTCAGTAAAAGCATCCATCTTGCGGTACAAATTACCCCCCCCCCCCTCCCCAACCCCCTCCCTCCGTATCCCCAGTTCACCATTCGATTCTCCGAAAAAGAGGTGTTTGTTTAATTGTTTGTTCGGCGATATCTCAGGCATTTTGTAAACCTAGTTCTTAGGCTAAAACGTATCTCTCTCTCTCTCTCTCTCTCTCTCTCTCTCTCTCTCTCTCTTTTGGCTCATTTTGTTCATAGCGTGACATGGGTGGGCGGTGAATATTGAACGCACTACTATGTGTTACTCTTCACGGCATGTTAGTTTTTTTCTCTCTCTTTTCTTTTCGCTAAGTATTGTTTCTTTGGGTTATTCTTTCATAGTTTGATTTAAGGACAGTACGTAACTAACCCAACAATTGACTCAGCAGACAGTAAAGGATAGTTTTTTTTTTAATAACTACTGTATGTTGTTGAACGTAATTACCGTAGTGACTCGTAAATAACAAGATGGTTGAATAGTGGGTAATTATATCTGGGATCGTATGAAGATTAACCAACCTAATAATAACCTAAATTAGCTTAACCAAACAATACCTAACTTAACCTAACCTAACCTTATCTACCCTAACCTAAATCTTAACAAACCTAACCTTACCTAACCATAAATTTTACCCTAATTTAACTTAACTCTCCCAGGTAGCGTTCGGGGTGTCTAATCTTCAGGTGATCTATTATGTGTCTGGTGGGGGAGGGTGGGAGGGTATAAATCCAGGTAAAAAAGTCACAGGTAAAAAAGTTACAGAAAAAAAGTCACAGGAAAAAAAGTCACAGGAAAAAAAGTCACAGAAAAAAGTCACAGAAAAAAGTCACCTAACCTAACCTAACCTACGTGCATCACATATAAATTGTGTTGTCAATATGTAAAAGTCATGTATTGTCAGTTAATAACGGTTTTAAAATATTTTTAGTTTTATTACCTTATATGTGACTTTTTTTCCTGTGACTCTTTTTCCTAGCCAAAATTGTGATTTTTTTCTGTGACTTTTTTTCCTGTGACTTTATTACCGGCCACCGTTGAACCCAGAGTGTATTAATACTGTACCCGGTAGTTGCTTTAGGTACTGTAAATTATTTTGACACAACTGTACCTGGAAAGTTGCTTTATTGCAAGTACTGTAATTGAGTGTTTTGAGACAATTAGAGTACATTAATTATGGTACACTTTGACAGGTGAAGAATAAACTAGTGTAATAGAAGTACTGACTTATTGATATGTACAGTGGTGACTCTTTGTGGGTCGTGTGATGTGACTGATTGCTTTGTAGGTGATGAAGGCACACACACACACACACACACACACACACACACACACACACACACACACACTGGCTATTGTATTACTATAAATGTAAAAATTAATTAAATGAAAAACACTAGAAGGTTTGGGTAAATCGACGTTAAAATTTTAATGTCATTTACCTACATGGCATGGCCCTCAGTTAGGTTAGGTTAGTTGTGTAGGGAATTTTTATCCACAACCGTACATTCGTTCTGAGTCGTGTTTATGTACTGTTATCACTTATAAATATCCATATCAACAACTGTAATACTATTTCTTTATAAATATTTTTAAATAATTAGATTAATTGCATATCAACACCCCGAATAATGCTCAGTGCAAGAGGGGCGTAACCTTGTTTATATTATACTGTGTATGTGTATTTGATAGTGATTAGTGTACGAGTACTATTGTTATTTTGATATTCCAGTACCTATTTGTGTAGTGCTGTTTTTTGTAGTAATAAACATCGTTTTTTTAGTAGTGTATGGTATTTAGAGTGTAACATCCTCTTGGTTCCAACAGACAGTTCACAGTTATTATACACACGGTTGAGGAACAGATACGGTTCACAGTTATTATACACACGATTGAGGAACAGTTAAGATACGGTTCACAGTTATTATACACACGGTTGAGGAACAGTTAAGATACGGTTCACAGTTATTATACACACGGTTGAGGAACAGTTAAGATACGGTTCACAGTTATTATACACACGGTTGAGGAACAGTTAAGATACGGTTCACAGTTATTATACACACGATTGAGGGACAGTTAAGATACGGTTCACAGTTATTATACACACGGTTGAGGAACAGTTAAGATACGGTTCACAGTTATCGTACTGTGTCCTTACTGAAGGTCCCTGTGTCTACTGAGGGGCCCTGTGTCTTTACTAAGGGGCCCTGTGTCCTTACTCGAGGGGTCCTGTATTTTTATTGAGGGACCCTGTGTCTACTGAGGGGCCCTGTATCTTTACTAAGGGCCCTGTGTCTTTACTAAGGGCCCTGTGTCTTTACTAAGGGCCCTGTGTCTTTATTGAGGGGTCCTGTGTCTTCTGTATCGAGGCACGGGAGACAAAGAGGACTCGTCGTGTGGTGAATACGGTGCAGCATCAGGAGGATGTGGTAGAGGAAGGACACCAGATAAGGCGGCAGCAGCGTGGTGGTGAAGGTCGCGTGGTGGTGATGGTGGTAGTGCGATGGTAGTGGTGGTGGTAGTGGTGGTAGTGGTGGTGTATATTATTCAAAGAGGCATCGACCATTCTATTAACGTGATCGTTAAATGAGACAGACCGACAGAAACAAATCGAAATAATCCATTAGTGTGATAATCTTTATATTTCAGTAACCTACAAATCCCCTTTTTCTTCTTCTCTCTCTCTCTAAACAATATACTGTACCTTCGAGCGTACAAATGAATGGGATCACCTTAATAATAACACCATAGCTTATTTCACTTGATGATGAAACACCCTAATACTGGTTGGGGAGGGGGGTTAGGTTAGGTTAGGTCGGTGGCTCATTCCTGGGGCTCTCCCACTCCACACAACTGTAAATAAATCCCTAAATTTACAACTTAGTGAAGGCGGTCGAGAGCAATACCGGCCATGCTACCTCCTTGTGTACCGAAGGCTAGTATACAGTGTGTTGTTGTTACCGAAGGCTAGTATACAGTGTGTTGTTGTTACCGAAGGCTAGTATACAGTGTGTTGTTGTTACCGAAGGCTAGTATACAGTGTGTTGTTGTTACCGAAGGCTAGTATACAGTGTGTTGTTGTTACCGAAGGCTAGTATACAGTGTGTTGTTGTATCCACGCTGTACCTAACGAGCAGACATGCCTATGGGACCCATTTTTACTTTTCAGGTTATATTATGTTAGGCTAACGCTTTGGTGGTTTATCATAAGGTGAAATAAGCTTTTTGGGCTAATCTTCGTGTGATCCAGTGAGTGTTATATAAGGTGAAATACTCTAAACTTTAACCCAAATTGAATATATTAATAAACGGAATAAAAAAAAAAATGCTCATATCCAGCCTGGTAGTGATTGAGCTAATGTGTGAGGGAGACTTAGGGCCCCATTTTTCATCAGTGGAGCGTGCATTTGATCTATGCGCTTTTGAGACGTCGAAACCTGCTGTGGTAAGACGTCACTTGGGTGGCTGTGGCTGTGAATTTGGCAGACGGATCACTTGATGATGAGGCCCCCACCTTATTCCACCTTATGATTAAAGACCCCTAACGTTACCTGGGGGAGATTAGATTAGCTTTGGTTAATTTCGGTTAGGTTAGCGTCAGGCAGCTTTATCACCAGGGAAAATAAGCTGGGGTGTTTAACCTTCACGTGATCAGAAAAATTCAACGTAAAAACATTTGGAAATCCACGAGGTGCCGGACACCATCAACCCGCCCACTCTGACCATGACAAAAAAGTGAAATACAGGACCAACTTAGTTAATATTCAGTGCATATTTTTTTTCTGCTCGTGTCATGTAGAATGATGTTGTTTAATTTATTTTGGGAGTTTACACACACACACACACACACACACACACACACACACACACATACACACACACATATATATATATATATGAAGGCAGCTCTTATTTTTTCAAGCAATGTTTTTCGAATTTATAAAGGCTAATTGGACCGGTACACACACACACACACACACACACACACACACACACACACACACACATCGCATGGGTCCACAGTCTCAGGGAAAAGAATAAAAAGTTATGGTGAATAATTATCACTGGGTGTATTATTATGTAGACAGCATGGCGTCTTTGCCGTAGCTGCCAGATACCAACTCCCAGAGAGAGACAGATTAATACAGTGTAAAGGAGAGATTGGCGTAGACAGAGAGAGAGAGAGAGAGAGAGAGAGAGAGAGAGAGAGGGCAAAGGCATAGGCTGTAGAATTACTCCCGTTAACTGTACCTGAAGTGTGTGGTTGCCCAAATTGTCAACAAGTACATCACCCACATACCACAGTCCTACTGGGAGAGTCTTCTTATTATTATTCTTTTTCTTCTCCTTCCTCCCGGCATCTTCTCCCGTGGCCCGCGGCGCTCCTCGAGGCTGTGGGAGTAATCGGGGAAACGACCCATGGATGATGGTGGAGGAGGTGGGGGAGGGAAGGAGTGGGGGTGGTGGGTGGGGGGAGACTGGCCGGTAAACTTTCCCGGAGAGAGAAATTATCGGGAAATGGTAGATAGCGGGAGAGAGATTAATGGGAAAAGGTAGATATATAGAGTTATTAACAAGGAAAATATGGATAAATTGATAGATTAACGGGAAGAAATAAAGAGAACAACCATTATCACACAACTGATGCAACGCCCTTCCTGGTTTCCACTGGTCGGCCCTTTTGAATCTATTTCCAGGCGACTTTTTTTTTTTTTTTAGCCTTTATCAAGAAAAAAAAATCATAAGAAACATATTATTTTTTTTATTATATTCTAAATCTGAGCGAAGTGTGATGGAAAATCTTTAGTGGTTTGTGACTATTGGCCGGCAACTGAATATACACTATTGAAGGGAAAACAAAATGGTCGACAATCTGCTATTTTCGAATAAATCTAAAAAAAAATATAATTGGCTTCTGTCAGATTTGGTGGAGAAATATTTATTGGCGTTTAAGATGTGAAAAGTTGACGACAGACAGACAGACAAACGAATAGATAGATACACATTGAAAGCTAGGTACACGAATAGACACACACACACACACATACAGCTATCTCTCTCAGAAAGACAGAACCACATCAAAGCCGCCATGCAGAGAACCTTCAAGCCCAGAGTTCCCCTGTCATGGCGGGAGATCTCGCCACCACCAACTAGAGAGAGAGAGAGAGATTCAGTAATAGCGTCGTACAAGTTTACAGTGATTTAGCATTTACAAAGAGTGCAGATATGCAAAGAATGTACTTAGACCGTGCAGGTATACAAACAATGTACTCCATGGACAGTGCAGGTATACAAAAAACTATATATATTTATCTAATTGTCAGTTCTTAATAATATTATCAAGGGCGGTGTTGAAGCCCACTACTGTTCTGGATTCCACAGTTTGGGCTGGTAGACCGTTCTATAGGTCTACCAGGCTGTGTGAAGAAGTATTTCCTTATATTCGTTCTGCATGATAACTTGACAAGCTTATCAACAGTATCCAGGAAAGTGTTAGATTTTAACCCAAGTTGACAACTGAATATATCACAATAAAACCTTAAAGACATGTTCAGTAGTCATCATGTTCTACCATTACTGTCCAGCGTTATGTGACTTTGTATATACTACTGCGGCGCTGAGGAGATCTAGACCATGTTATCTAAGGTGACCTCCACGTATATACTCAACATCGTGCTGGGAGGTGATGTGTGTTACCTGTCGGGTTCACCTGGTCGCTGTGGATGGCCGGCTTTTAGTGTGTCCTGGAGGGGTGGATGGCCGGCTTTTAGTGTGTCCTGGAGGGGTGGATGGCCGGCTTTTAGTGTGTCCTGGAGGGGTGGATGGCCGGCTTTTAGTGTGTCCTGGAGGGGTGGATGGCCGGCTTTTAGTGTGTCCTGGGGGGGGGGGGGTCATGGCCGTTCATGCCTTTTCAGGTATTGTACAGAGGGTGAGTGAGTGAGTGAGAAAGAGAGACACATGGCCTCCCAGATATTATACAGAGAGTGTTTTAAAGAGAGAGTGAGTGGTATTTACAGTAGGTGTTTAAGGGAGAGAGTGAGAGATATTTAGGTGTTTCCGAGAGAGTGAGAGAAGTATTTTAGAGGTAGAAAGAGAGAGAGAGAGATCGGCGTTATACGTGGCTGTATCGGTATGGTAGTTCCTCTTTACCCAGATGATGTTGTGTTGGGAGGCAGGTGTAACACGCGACCCGTGACCACCCAATAAGTGATGCAGTGCCGGGATCACCTGGAGATTAGGCACCCCAGCTTATTTCATCTGATGCTTAAACATCCTAAAGCTACTTAAATGGTTAGAGTAGGTTAGGTTCGGTTAGATTAGGTTAGATTAGATTCGGTTAGGATAGGTTAACTATGGGTTAGGTTAGCATTAGCTAAGGCTAGAGTAGGTTAGGTTAGATTAGGTTAAGGGTGTTTGATCATCAGGTGAAATAAGCTGGGGGTGCCTAATCTTCAGGTGATCCCAGCGCCGGAGGTGTGTGAAGGTCAGCTGGGATGAGAGGCAGGAGGAGGGCGGAGGGGGAGGCTTAGGATATTCTGGGATATAACCCTGACCTAGAGGACGTCTGCCCACACCCGTGTATTAAACGTCTTGTGTCGTAGGTGACCGCCTTACCTGTGACGCTGACCACGTGTTAATAATGAAAACAGTGGTTGCTTCACCTAGCCGAAGATGACCGACTGTTAAAGCCACGTCAGACGGGAGATTGTTGAAGGTGTAGGACCTACTGACGACACAGCACATAAGGGTGGATCAAAAGAAAGAGCGCCCCCTAACATAAGCTGGGGGCCTAATTTTCAGTTTATCCTAAAACAGGACTCGTCTAGGTGATTAATAATAGATCATCACGTATTTAGTAGTAGTAGTAGCAGTATGCCATTGCTCTAAGGTACGGTCGGCCAGTAGAAGGTTTGCCCTCCCAATGCGTGTGTGGCTCCTCCTATGATGGCGATCATGCCATGGTGTGCAAGAAGGGGGGTTTCATATGCATGAGGCATGACGAGGTAAGGGATCTCACAGCAAATATGTTGAAGGAAATCTGCCGGGATGTCATGGTAGAACCGACCCTCCTTCCATTGGATGGTGAGATCTTCCAACACAGGACTTCAAACACATCTAACGAAGCCCGTGTGGACGTCAGTGCTCGAGGATTCTGGACGCGGGGACAGCGAGCTTTCTTCGACATCAGGATTTTTGATCCCATGGCCGCATGTCACCGTAACCTAGCTCTCGATGCTGCACATAGGAGGAACGAGAACGACAAGAGAAGGGCATATGGGGAGAGAATTCAAAACGTTGATCAAGGCAGCTTCACTCCTCTAGTGTTCACAACCTCTGGTGGGATGGGACCAAGTGCAAGATGTTTCTACGCCAGACTCGCGGAGTTGATCTCCGAACAGAAGCAGCAGCCCACAAGTTATGTTACAGCCTGGATGAGATGTCGACGATGTCGACTGTCTTTCTCTCTCCTTAGGTCGGCTTTGCTCTGCCTCAGGGGAACGAGAGCTTCTGCCCCAACTCCGACAACTGCTGCAGATATTGACTATGAGGCTACTGTCACTGAATGCCGCATAGATCTGCGGCTCAACTAATTTAACACAGATAGGATAGCTTCTTATGTATTAGGATATTTAATATTAAGGTAATTAAATGGTGGCGAAGGTGTGGCTATTGGGGGAGGCTGGAGGCCACGCTAAAAAAAAAAAAAAAGTAGCAGTAGTAGTGGCAGTAGTAGTAGCAGTAGTAGTAGCAGTAGTTGACTATGAGGCTACAGTCAGTGAATGCCGCATAGATCTGCGGCTCAACTAATTCAACACAGATAAGATGGCTACTTATGTATTAGGGTATTTAATATTAAGGTAATAAAATGGTGGCGAAGGTGTGGCTATTGGGGGAGGCTGGAGGCCACGAAAAAAAAAAATAAGTAGTAGTAGTAGTAGTAGTAAGAGAAGGCGGGTGTTGATGGGTTTTATAGTGGAGGAGGTACAATCGTGGACAAAAGTTGGCTTCCCGTGGTGAAACTGAGTCATGGGTGTGAGTCTCCGAACTTACCCTGACCTTCGTCCGGTGAGGTTGTGCTGTTTTATCTCATTTGGGTTGATGCTGCTTCACTCTGGGAGGGAGCGACCCCTTGACCCCAACTGTACAGCACTCACACCACCATATTTATGAAGAACAAATCATGTAAATCCATATATCTATTTCCTATCACGTGTTCAGTTTTTATACCCTGCGTTGAGGAGCGTATAATGGATGGCGCTGTCTGTCTGTTTGTCTGGTTTTTTTCCTGTATGTGTCTCACTTTTTGTCTGCCTTTCAATTTCTGAAAGGTAAGTTTCCTTCTAAGCATCTTACTTTCACCAACTTCATGAGAAAGTTGCACTTCCAGATACTCAACTCAGACCCCTGTCATCAAACATCTCCAGCATGGGTTAACAGGCCTGGTTTTCCCTCCCATCCCGTATTGTACAGTACACATTCATGGAAAATACACCAGATGTATACTTTCTCCGGCTCTGTGCTTCCCGGGTCCCTGTACGGTGTGTGTGTGTAGCAGTATAGTACAGTAGTATGTGTTAGTTTGAGTAAATGCGTGGTCACATGCATTAAATTATATGTTCATTTGTTTATGTCTGTGAAGAGTTTATGTGAACGCATCCTCAGGCATCATTTATGACACATTAAGGAGAAATCAAACTTGTAATGGAAGGATAAAATAAATAGCGTACGTATGTTTACATTAAGACTGTTGTATAGATGTTCAAAATAGGCGATTATTTTTGTAGACCAGAAAACTAAAGATTATTAATAATTTTGGCAGAATATGTTGAATGCTATAGCACCCTTCTATAGTATTCATCATATTTCGATTTTTTATTGTTTGTTTTATTTTTTAATAAATCAAAAGAGGGTCAGTCTAGCGACGGCGAGAGTGACATGCACACCTTAAGAAAGGTGTTCTCGAGTAAAACAAAAAAGCATCATTCGTGTACCAGTGAGCGTGACATGCAGATAGCTTTCAGTCTAACGCTCTTATCGAGTAAATCAAACGGCATCGCTTACGTGGCAGTGAGCGTGACAGACCAATAGTATTGACGCTTTTCGAATGTTTATTTTCTTACGGATTGAGCAAAACAAGAGAGCATCAGTTCATGGCAGTGACCTTGACGTGCCTATCTCACTCCGCAGAGATAGGACGACATTGAGAGGAAACTGTGGTTTGTGTATTGAAGTCAGTGGCTAGTTGATGCCTGGCACCTGTTCGGGATGTGCAGCTGGACTCTCTTTTTTATTTTGCCTCTCAGTTGACAGCTTTTGCGTTACTTTGTGTAAATCTTATGTTCATCTTTTGACTAATACCTTTGATAGCAGTTTCTTTGTGTCTTTGTGTGTGTGTCTCAGTAATTTCCTGTGGCAGGTACAACGGCTTCGAGATGATTAAATCTTAACGTAGCAAAGCAACAATCCACATTAGCTCCGGACCTCCCACGGCTTCGAGAGAGGTATGGGTGTGGGCGTGAGTGTGGTGTGGTTGAGGGTGTAATATTCCCCCCCCCCCCCCCCCCTGGACCGCTGCAGTCTCCCTTCTCTCTCTCTCTCTCTCTCTCTCTCTCTCTCTTTTCAACTTCCGAGAACTGCTGACAGTATCGGCCGGTCTTGCCCCACTTTAGCTATGGGATAATATTGGATTTTCAATGCCTCTTACGTCACAATCTTCGCTTAAGACGTAAGAACACTTTATGTGACAATAAAGCTACGATTCAATGATAAATTCTGATTGATTCGCACGTTAAATATTTCCCCTAATTTTAGAGCTAAGAATGTATCCAACTGTTTGAATTAAGCTGCAGTACAAACATGGATTTTTATGAGAGATTTTTACCTATAAAATTTTCTTGTAACTAAAAATGTTGAGAGCACTTTTAGTTGGTTTTTAAAAGTTACTGTATAAAGATGGATTCCCCTAAATCCTTGGGTTAATTTTTTGTTCCTTGCTGGAGGGAGACGTGGGAACGTTTCTGACCAGTTTACGTAAATTCTTAAGCATTTATGGCCGCCAAAAATAGGGTCAAAATTACATCGATGTCTCACATTAATTAAATATGTCTGGTCACTCTTGGTCACGGTGAGAAAACTAACTATTGAACTTGGAGAATCCACCATTTTACCTTAATTTAAATGCAGTGCAGTTGTGGAATTATGTAGTTCAGTGTTGGTCACCGTACTAGTGACCAACTAGAAAGCATACAGAGGAGGATGACAAGACAAATCCTGGGTATTAGGAACCTTGAGTACAAAGACAGATTAAAGCACCTGAATTTGCACTCCCTCGAGAGACGTAGAGAGAGGGGCGATATGATTGAGGTGTATAAATGGAAGTCAGGGTTAAACAAAAGTGATACAACAAAGGCGATTAAATTATCCAACCAGGAGCGAACTTGTATCAATGGTTTTAAATTAGACAAATTTAGATTTAGGCGCGAGAAAGGTAAAACATTGGTTTGGAAATAGAGAAGTGGATGAGTGGAACAAGGTTCAAACATCATCATTAACTTGAACACGGGACTGCCCAGTATGGACCAATAGGCCCGCTGCAATTTCCTCCATTCTTATGTTCTTATGTTCTTAAAGCGTTGTTACATCTCCATTTGAGGAGACAATCTAACGTACTAACCTTAGAAAATCCATCCTTGTATGGTAGCGTAAGTGATTCAGTTTACGGCTTTCTCACATCTTCAATTAAGACGAAATTTAAACTCACGGAACCATTTTTATATTGTAGTTTAAGTGATACAGTTAAGGGTGGTTCTCACATCTAAACTTAAGGATAATATGTAACGTATTGTAGGAGCCCTTGGTAATGAGAGCAGCGAGCGAAGGAGACAGACAGCAGTGGGCGGCCAGGGAAGGGGCGAATGAAGCTCAGATTTGCATAATATCAACGATTCTTGATAAGCTCTTTTAAATTCGAACAAGGCAAGAACAATGGTACGGAATATATTGAAGATATGTGCATAAACCTGTAACATACGACAAACGCTTGTACACACCTGTAGTATACGACCAATACATGTACACACCTGTAACATAGGTCTAACGAATGTACACACCTGTAACAAGCGACAGACGCTTGTACACACCTGTAGTATACGACCAATGCATATACACACCTGTAAAATAGGTCTAAAGCATGTACACACTCGTAACAGGACTAACACATGTACACACCTGTAACATAGGCCTACGCATGTACACACCTGTAACAAAACTAACGCATATTCACATCTACAACATAGAACTGACGAATTTACACACTTGTAACATATTACTGTCATAGGTGTTGACCATACGACTGACATATGCACAAGTCTGCAATGAATAATGAATCACGTATGCAACTTGCAACATAAGGTTGGCACGTGGACTGCATTACAAATTTGTAACATCTAAACAACAGACCAACATTTTTTTTTTTTTTTCGTTATTCCAAGTAGGTTGTGAGCAGACCCTATAGAAACGAGAGGGCGGCAATAGCTTCGAACACGCTGGGCAGCTTAATTCGAATACGCTGGATAGCTTCAAATATAGGTTGGATGGATATGAGTGATAGGGGTTGGGTGTAAACGGGACTCCCCAGTAAGGGCCAATAGGTGCACTGCAGTTTCCTCCATTCTTATGTCCTTATAACTTCATAGTACTGTATATGTCGTGGGATCACCTGGAGATTAGACCCCCCCCACAGCATATTTCACTTGAAAATATAATTAACTACCTTGATGCTAACCGAACCTAACCTAAAATATTCTAACCCAATCTAACCCAACCTAACCTAACCTAACCCAACCATGTATACAGTACTTGAGGCTCTGTACTTCATTGCAATGCGTTATAACACACACATTATGGCAACCCAGTACTTTATCAACACACTATGGCAACCCAGTACTTTATCAACACACTATGGCAACCCAGTACTTTATCAACACACTATGGCAACCCAGTACTTTATCAACACACTATGGCAACCCAGTACTTTATCAACACACTATGGCAACCCAGTACTTTATCAACACACTATGGCAACCCAGTACTTTTTTTAACATATTAACTCTATGACAACCCAGTACTTTATTAACACTTTTCTTTGCCCCCCCCCCTTCCTCTCTCTCTTTGTCTGCCTTTTTCTTTGTCTACCTTTCTCTTTCCTTCTTTTTTCTTTGTCTGCTTCTCTCTCCCTCCTTTTTCTTTGTCTGCTTCTCTTCCTCTTTCTTCTTTGTCTGCCTTTCTCTCTCCTTCTGTTTTTTCTTTGTCTGCCTTTCTCTCCATCTTTTTTCTTTGTCTGTCTCTCCCTCTCTTTTATTTGTCTGCCTCTCCCTCTCTTTTATTTGTCTGCCTCTCCCTCTCTTTTCTTTGTCTGCCTCTCCCTCTCTTTTATTTGTCTGCCTCTCCCTCTCTTTTCTTTGTCTGCCTCTCCCTCTCTTTTCTTTGTCTGCCTCTCCCTTACCCCGAGTCAAGAGTGCGTAGGACTTGCGAGTGTCTGGAAAGTCGTACCCTGACGAATACTATTAATATACCCACCGAGGGAGGAGCTGTTACTGGCCCTCGTGTACCCCGTCAGATACTGGCTTGACAATCATCATAATCATTAACCTATATTTGTTCATTATCATCTGGATAGTCTCATTATCGTAGGGGTAATTGAGGATTGCCTTAAGATCCCTCCCCCCCCCCCCGGCTTATTTCACCCTAACGCTAACCTAACCTAACTTAACTTATTATAATCTAAGCTAAACTAATTTATCCTAACCTAACCTAAACTAAATTAATCTAATATAACCCAAGCAAACCTATAATATTCTAAACTAAACTAACTGAACCTAATATAACCTAACTAAACTTATAATATTCTAACCTAACCTAATCTAAAAGTGTTTAGTCATCAGGTGAATTAAGTTGGGGGGGTTAATTTTCACTCGATCACCCTAGATTTGTTAATTACTGTATAGTATATCCATCAGGTATACGTTCTCATACTCGTGACAAAAATATAACACCACGTGAATATATTAGGTAGGATATGGACAGTGTTTCATAATACCGACCTGCTAGATCTCGATATACCAGGGCGACAGGCTGCCACTACCTACATAAGGGCACCAGGAACGTTAAAGAACCGGTGGTGGTGATGGTAGTGGGAGGCGGCCGGTGACTCTCCCTACCTCTGAATTCTGAGAGATTAATCTTCCCCGTAAGACCCTCATGACAGTGGTAGAGACTTAATGCATCTTCAAAGTGTTAGAGTGTTTGTTTCATATTTTTTTTATCATGGGGTAAAATAAGGGTTAATATGTTTCAGGATTATATTACGTGGAGATTAGGCACTCCAGTTTATCTCAACCTGATGATTAAACACCTTAACGTTAAACTAACTTAACCTAATGCAATGTAACATAACGTAGCCTAATTTAACAGCTAATTTAACTAAGCTAACCTAACCTAACAGTTAATTTAATTCAGCTAACCTAACCTAATTTAATCTAACCTAACCCCCAAGGTAGAGTTAGAGTGTTTAATCATCAGTTAAATTAAGCCTGAGGATGATCCCAATTTCAGTACTAATATGACCACAAACTTTAATTCGAAGCTTAATAGAGTACAGTACACCAGCTTAATAGAGTACAGTACAGCAGCTTAATAGAGTACAGTACAGCAGCTTAATAGAGTACAGTACAGCAGCTTAATAGAATATAGTACAGCAGTTGGTGATGTGTCAATGTCATCACACTTAGGGAGGAAACTTGAACATACGAATCCTAAACGATCAATTAATGTGTCGTAAATTGATGGATGAAATTTAACATGAAACTTTGAGAATCATGAACCAGTTTCCCCGAGACACGAGGCCATGTTTTTTTTTTTTTTTTTTTTTTTTTTTTTAGGTAATCTAGATGAATTTTCTTATTTTTAGTTAGTAGTAAATATGTACCAGTTAGATACGTTGTCACATCTCCCTTCAGTCAGGGGAGAAAACTCTTAACAAGGGAGTGTGTGAGAGGGTGCAGGGAGTCAGTGTGTGAGTGTTGGTGGAGGGAAGTGCCGCCACCAGCCCACACACTGCCTTATACGACACACACACACACACACACACACATCAGTACCCTCCTCCCCTCCCTCCCTTGGGCCTCAGGCTGTGGCTTTGTCTACCTCCAACCTCTCTCCTTCTCCCTCTCTCTCTTTCTCTTTCTCTCTTTATTTCTTTTTCTTTCTTCTTTATCTCTTTTTTCATCTTTCTTTATTTTCTCTCTTTTTTATCTTCTTTCTCTATATCACTCTCCTTTCTCTTTCTCTATGTAGATCTCTCTCCCTCCTTTCTCTCTCTCTCTTTTCTCTTTATCTCTCTCCTCCCTCCTCCTTTCTCTCTCTTTCTCCTATTTATCTTAACGTTTCCTCTTTTGTTTTTCTTTGTTTTCAATTCTTAGTATTAATATATTTATTTTTATCTTATTTCTTTGTTTCTTTGTCTTCCTTTTCCTTGCCCCCCTCCCTCTCTCTGTCTCCTTGTTTCTTTGTCTCAGCGTTACCTGTGTTTCTTTGTCCTTGTTTCTCTCCGTTTGTTTCTGTCTTTACCTGTTTCTTTGTCTTTTTCTATCTTAACTTGTTTCTTTGTTTATGTCTGTTTATTTTTGTCATTACTTGTTTCTTCCTGTTTCTTTGTTTCTGTTTATTCCTGTTTCTTTGTTTCTGTTTTGCTTGTTTCGTTGTTTCTGGCTTTCTCTGTTCGTTTCTTTGTTTGCTTCTCTGTCTGTTTCTCCGTCTATTTCTTTGTCTGTTTCTCCGTCTATTTCTTTGTCTGTTTCTTTCTCTTTCTCAGTCCGTTTCTTTGTTTCTTTCTTTCCCTCCTTTCTCTCCGTTCGTCTTGTTCTTATTTCTTTGTTCTTCGCGTTTCTTAATATTGCTTGTTTTTCGTTCATCACCTCTCTCTCTCTCTCTCTCTCTCTCTCTCTCTCTCTCTCTCTCTCTCTCTCTCTCATCTTACTCCCCGTCTCCACTATCTCCCCCTCCTCCATACTCCCCCTGTCTCCACTATCTCCCCTCCTCCATACTCCCCCTGTCTCCACTATCTCCCCTCCTCCTTACTCCCCCTGTCTCCACTATCTCCCCCTCCTCCATACTCCCCCCGTCTCCACTATCTCCCCCTCCTCCTTACTCCCCCTGTCTCCACTATCTCCCCCTCCTCCATACTCCCCCTGTCTCCACTATCTCTCCCCATGCGCTCCTCCCAGTCCCAGACCTCCATAAAATATCGCATTGTGAAGGTGTGGAACAACTTAACCCCACCCATCCGAGCAAAGACTACGCTCCCTTCCTTTAAACCATCTCTTAAAAATATCTATTGTCAATTCAATTTCAATAGTTTATTCCTTGATAGAGGAAGCGGGATCCTAGTGCTGTCACTAGGTACCCCTGTACAATAACACCAGAAGCATCTGGCAAGTGTCACAAGTATATACAGTATAAATATTATAAAGGGGCTTACTAAAGCCTAAGGAAGGAAGGATATTCCTTTAGCACATAATCAATGTTTTTTACATTATATCTGGCCATATCTATTGTCTAAGTATTAATATTTCTTGTCACACATACTAAATTTACAGTACCTGCTTTTATTGTACCATCAAAACCGTTTTATCAGAAATAGATGAGAAATTACCATTGCAATAAATATATTTGCCAACCAGACATAATCCTGACAACTCTGTCCTCTTGTTCAACCTTATTACTGTACAACCCGTGTTGTACTGCTCACCCCATTATACTTATGTTTTTCAATTCCACTGTAACTTAGGTATAATACTTATAAGAAAAAAATAAGAAAAAAATTATAATAAATAATTAAAATAAATAGATATTGAAGTGATAACCGGAGTAACATTATGAGATGTTCTTATTACCACCATGCTATTGTACTATTCCAGATGATACTAAATGTTGCATAATACTTCCTTGAGATAAATGTATAGTATATAGCAGGTGCCTAAAAGAGAGCTCAGGTTCTCAACTGGCTCAGCCATGTTAATATTGTTATTATTATCCGCTCTGTATCTGTGTTTTTCTGGCTAAATAAACTGTTTCACATTCAAATCCTTATTCCCCCTGTCTCCACTATGCCCCCTCCTCCTTACTCCCCCTGTCTCCACTATGCCCCCTCCTCCTTACTCCCCCTGTCTCCACTATCCCCCTCCTCCTTACTCCCCCTGTCTCCACTATCCCCCCTCCTCCTTACTCCCCCTGTCTCCACTATCCCCCTCCTCCTTACTCCCCCTGTCTCCACTATCCCCCTCCTCCTTACTCCCCCTGTCTCCACTATCCCCCTCCTCCTTACTCCCCCTGTCTCCACTATCCCCCCTCCTCCTTACTCCCCCTCTCTCCACTATCCCCCTCCTCCTTACTCCCCCTGTCTCCACTATCCCCCCTCTTACTCCCCTCTCCCTCCCCCTCCTCCTTACTCCCCCTGTCTCCACTATCCCCCCTCCTCCTTACTCCCCCTGTCTCCACTATCTCCCCCTTCTCCTTACTCCCCCTGTCTCCACTATCCCCCTCCTCCTTACTCCCCCTGTCTCCACTATCTCCCCCTTCTCCTTACTCCCCCTGTCTCCACTATCTCCCCCTTCTCCTTACTCCCCCTGTCTCCACTATCCCCCTCCTCCTTACTCCCCCTGTCTCCACTATCTCCCCCTTCTCCTTACTCCCCCTGTCTTCACTGCCTCTCACGTCATAACCTGGAGAATCGTCAAACATGATATGACACACTGTCCCCTCAACCACAGTCGACCGTCATCAAGGTTTGCTAATTACGACTAATTACCTGTACCAGCTCCCTCGTACACCTGGGGAAGGCCTTCTTGGTAGAATATATACTCATAATTAAATAAGAGTGACCAAGAATTCGACATAGGCTGCGTTAATAGCCCTCAGGCGCTGCAAGACGACATACATCAGTCAAGTCCAGCAAAGCAGGCAGCCAAAAAACTTATCCTGGAAGGCTAGTTTAAGTTTGTTCAAAGTTCAAAGTATTTGCCTGAACCCAGATATGAGAGGAAATTGAGCTCAGAATTACAGTTTGATGTGGGTACAGAGATAACGTGGGTACAGATAGAGTAATAGATTTGACATATTGCCATCTTGGGATGAAGATTATTCTTGACGTAATTGATTGTGCTTGACTGAGGGTGTTGCAGCAGCCAGGTAATGAATAACTCAAACTGAATGAAATTAACACAGTTTATATACTTAGAGAATTTATAAATATAAATTGTTTAATATCATTATTACTAAAATGGCTGGGTCTTTTTTAAAGCTGTAGTCTCTTGAAAAGCCAATGAAATAACCACGCACACTGTTGTAGTTACTGTAACAAGGAGTGTTGTGATGTACAGCTCAAGTATATGTAGTTGTAACGAAACATACCTAGTACTGGGTGACAGACATGCAGCACATGTGGTTTATATTTCATGTTTTCCCCCAGGAGGCATAGTGAATTGATATACTGTATTTTGTTTTTAAAAACTTGTGTCCTACGCTGGCCTGAGTGTTCCACTCTCTGTTGTCAGCCTCGAGTTTCAGTACACAACGTGAGCCATAAAGATTTATTAGCCTGTGATAACATACTGGTGTGCATATACGAACTATTTTACTCGTAAAGAAGTTAAGATGAAGAGTTAAACCCAATACTGTCACTCATATCCTCACACCACCAATAATATATATATATATATATATATATATATATATATATATATATATATATATATATATATATATATATATATATGTAAATCCACAATGAAGATGCCTCTGAAGATGTCTTGAATAAAGACGAAAGCTAAGGTACTCCGTTGTTTCCATTCTCCCGTGTGATTTTATCAAGATATATATATATATATATATATATATATATATATATATATATATATATATATATATATATATATATGGAGGGAAATATGACTGCGAACAACTTCATATTTTTCCCGCCTCTGCTAACGGTCGTGTAATATTTCAATGTGCTTCTGATCTTTAAAATTTTTGTTTTTGCATAATGTACAGAAGTATTACTGATACGCAATTTGTCTTAGTATGCCTTATTGTGGGTAAAAATAAGTATGCAGTATATTAAATGCATCCACCAGAAGCGTGAATTTGCTACCAGAGTTTAACAGTTAATTCATGTATAATACTTCTGATAAACTTCCTACGTGCTTATGTTAGAAATAATGAATGTATGTATCTTTATATAATTTAGCTAAATATCTTTCTCGTCAGGAACGGCCATTCCAACGATTATGAATAAACTCGTTTAGAAATACATCATTACTTTAGGACAAAATCGGACAGGTTTGAAACAGTCAATCAGCTGTGTGAGAATTGGAGACCATGGCACTCCACTCCAAGCAATTACAGGCTGCCTTTGTGCTATTTTATCCGTCTCTACCATCTCCTTGTCCTTTCTACCCTCAGTTTTACCTAGTGATAGAGATGATCTTATACACGTGCATTTTTGGCCGTGTTATTGTCAGTGTCAGGCCAGCAGAGGTTAAGTTTCGCTTGACCGTCAAGATGCTGCAGTTGACACGGTTATTATGCTAGCACTTGCCTGGGAAAGATCTTAAGCGGGTCATGCGTTTACTCTCTCTGATTTCTTTCACTGATACAGGTGATATCTTCCTGTATAGTCAGTTTTTCTCTCTCGTTTGCATGTAGTTAATTTAATAATCTCTCTCTCTCTCTTCTCCACCATCCTCCATCATCTCATCTCTGCCATTACTATTCAGATAACCTACCTCTTTCGTCTGGCTTACTGCATATTTCAACCTGTATTGTTCCCTGATTCAACCTGGCAGCCTCCAATTAGCAGCTGAATACCTTGTCAGGGCCTTATAAACTCCCCGGAACTCATCCTCTAGCTGTCTGTCACCGCCTGGGTCATAAAAAGAGTTTATTCAACCATCTGGCAGCATAATTATGTGAAAAGGTTTGTGCTTCTTATCATTCATTACGAGGTTAATTTTATTTATAAAGCAGTTTATTTGATATTAGGTATACCATTATTATTATTATTACTCCCAAGTGAAACTGAACGATATCTTACGATATATTTCCAGCCCATCTCATTCAAGTTGATAAAAAATTATCATTGCCTACTTTAAGCGTTATTTGCAAAAATATAAAATATAAATAACGCGCAAAAAGCACGCGTCAATAAGGCCAGGAAAGGCGCACACTGGGCTGACTAAACCAAAAACAATATTGCAATATATCTTCCCACAATAATTACAAACAACCTTCACAAGCGAGTGGCCCTTGAACTTTTTCTCTCCCGGTGTGGGAAGGTTGAGGGTTCTGGCGGGAACTGAGGAGCTGCGGGTATATGCATCATATTCCTCAGGACGATATGGATGTGCTTGAATATGACTAGGCTTCAGATTATGAAAGTTTCTTACGATGGATATTCCTCGTAACTAAAGATATAATGATGTACCTAACTATCAAAACAAAAATACATCAAGACTGCCTTAACTTGATAAGTACACTTCGCACCAGTTAGGAAACTTTTGAAAGATTCTAGACTTTAATTTTCGCTTAACTGATGCTAAGGTCAAACAGTTATGTGCATTTTTCAACCTTCAGTTACAGAATTCATCGTAATCCTTATAAATCTTAAACAACAAAGTACACAAACTATTTACAATTACGTTAACTAGCATTAAAGCTTTAGATCAGTATTTGAATTTGTTAAATAATATATATATTTGAGTAATATACTCAAATAACCACATTTCACCACACTAATAATGATGTAGGTCTGTTTTCATTCTGGGAGAAAAAATCAGCTTCCTGAGTCACGATTTTCCCTCGCTTGGTCTCTTGGCGTCGCCGCTTCCTGCTTCCCCATCTTCCGCGTGTTATGCTGCGTCACAGTTTTTTCTCCTTCCCTTTGGTTATTATTATCAATTTCAACACCTATTCCTTCTCTCATTTACCAGATTCTGTCTTTTTCGGCATTATTATTATTATTATTATTATTATTATTATTATTATTATTATTATTGTTGTTGTATTTTCATGAATACTTAGGTGTATATAGTGCATAATTATGTAAGAATGGATATCCTCATACTGTATATGGAAATGTGAATGTATGCATATGAATGTGTATATAAATTTTTGTGGGAGCCTGTGGTAGCCATCGATCACCTCGGCAGCAATGGGAGGTCTCGTTATGGAAGCTGACACACATGTGGGCGTGGGTCACCCCTCTCGGGAATTCAATTTGGGTTATAATGAAATGTAAACCCCTTCAACGAGACCTGAAAACTGAGGGCTCGCTCCTGCACCACCCCCGACGCGCTGTCATTAAAACTGTTTCTGCTGCATCTTATTTCGTAATTAGATATTGAAACTTACACCATCTCCTTTATGTATTGGTTTAAGGTTTTGTACACATATTATACAGATCTTAAAGGAAATATTATTGTTTATGTTTGCATTTATCTCAAGGTTAAATATTACGTAAGGGAAAGTTAATTATAGTTAAGTATGGGTTAGGTAATGGAGAGGTCAGGGTTAGGTTAGGTTAAGTGTGTTGTGATCCCTCTTTTCTAACTCCTTTTCTTTATTCTACTCTCTTGACTCTCCTTCCTCCTCTCTACATCCACTCCTCCTCCATTGCACACTCTTCCTCCTCCTCAACCCGTCCCTTCTCCTCCTCTCTTCCACGCACCCCTCCTTCATCGCACCCTCTTCCTCCACCTCCCTCCACTCACCCCTCCTCTCCATCCGCCCACCCCTCCTTCATTACACCCTCTTCTTCTTCCTCCTCCTCCTTCCACTCACCCTTCTTTCATTACTCCCTCTTCCTCCTCCCCCTCCACCCACCCTTCCTCCATCACCTTTTCCACCTCTTGCTCCTCCTCCCTCCCTCCCTCCCCCCTCCACTCACTCAGTGTCCACACTCCAGCCCGCATCAGTATTAATTACACTCACTTTCACTCTCGGTATCACTCTTGCTGGCTACTGCTCCTGAAGAGCTTCCACTCACCCTCTCCTGCTCTCTTCTTCATCCTCTCCCAGCCGTCCTTCAAACACCTGCTCTTTCACCCACACACTCTCACCCTTCCACAGTGTCTCGCGTACACACTCACTCTCATCCACACACTCATCCACCCACAGTCTCCTCTCATACACACCCTTCTTCATCCACGTACTCTTTTAACCACCCACATAGTTCTTCCCATATACTCTCCCATCTACACACTCTCTTCCACCCAACCGTACTCACCCATACACACTGACACAATCTTTCACCCACCCACACTTTACCCTTACCCACCCAACTGTACTTCCCACAGCCTCATCACCCACACAATTTCTCACCCACACAATTTCTCACCCACACAATTTCTCACACACAGCCTCCCCATCCACAACTTTCCTCAACCACAGTCTCCCCACCCACAGCCCCCCCCCTCATACACAGCCTCCCCCACCCACAATCCCCCCTTCCCACAGCGTCCCTTACCCACAGTCTTCCAACCTACAGCCTCTCCCACCCACAGTCTCCCCAACCCACAGTCTCCCCTACCTACAGCCTCCCCCGCCCAGACTTCCCCCGTGACCCGCGGGAGGGAAGTTTTTTTTTATTGATACAGAGGGTGGTATCACTTCTCACTGCCATGCAGGACAGAGGTTCATATACAAAGAAATACATCATATTCATTAACAGTATATATAGGTCAGTCATGTGGGTGATGTGGGCAACAGTTTGTATTTAAAACCTAACGACGCAGGCTGGCCCTCCCACACACTGCCTGCCTCAGCTGTTTGAATGTAACGCTTCTAGGACCGGTGTGTGTGTGTGTGGTGGGGGCAAGGTATGAGTCATATACACGAGGTCTGGTTTAAACGGTCATGCATACTCATGGCGGATTGTGTTTGGGGCATCCCAACTGACCCCCCCCCCCCCCTCTCTCTCTCTCTCTCTCTCCAGAATATCAGAACAAGCGCTTGACAATCAATTCAATTTCAATTTCAATTTCAATTGTTTATTCCCTGATAGAGGAAGCGGGATCCTAGTGCTGTCACTAGGTACCCCTGTACACTGACACCAGAAGCATCTGGCAAGTGTGACAAGTATATACAGTATAAATATTTTTCAAGGGGCTTACTAAAGCCTAAGGAAGGAAGGGTATTCCTTTAACACATGATCAATATTATTTACATCTTGACAATCTACCTATTCATATACAGAATACGAGTATACCTATCTATCTATACGTTATTCCTTGACCTCTTGATATATTCATCGATGGTCTTATATATATATATATATATATATATATGTATATATATATATATATATATATATATATATATTCTCTACCTGCTGTATTTATATCTATCTATAGTGTATATATATATTCCTTTATCTGTTTATATTTATCAATCTATATTCCTCCTTACCTATTCATATCTATCTATGTACATATTCCCCCACCTATCTATATCTATATATATTCCCTTCTACAGATCTGTATTCCTCTCTATCAATTTATCTATATATCTATTAGTCATAGGTGCCAAACATAGAAACAGTGACGCTATCTTGTTAACGGACTCACTGACCATCTTTGTTCAGTCTCACTCGCTACATTTAACATTAGTAACTGACTGACTGACTAAAGCCTTAACACTAAAATTGTCTTCCCAGGGAGTTAACTGGGGGTTTAATTGGGTAACTGGACATCCAATACAGTGGTTAGTTTGAACTGACTGGCGGTATCAAAGAGAATAACTGATTCAGGGTGGTGGATGAGAAGATGGATGAATGGAAGGAATAGATGAGTAAGTGAGTGAGTGGATAGGTATGGTCGTGGGGTGGGATGAGTGAAAAACTGGATGATTAAATGAATGAATCAGGATCGGAGTGGATGGATGAGTAAATGGGTGAATGAGGAAGTGAAAATGGGAGGGAGGGCACGGGTGGGTGGGTGGATGGACGGGCGGGAGTGGGTGCGTTGGTAGGAGGGATAGGGGGAGCTGCCCACCTTGACTGCCTCTGACTCATGTAATAAAACACCCGACACTTAAACACGCACAGGAGCTAGGGAGGAGGGGGGGGGGGGTAGGTGAGACAAAGAAGGGAGAGGTGAGGAGAGGAGAGGAGAGGAGAGGAGAGGAGGAAATGTGAGACAAGGGTGTAAAAGAGAGGGCAGAAGAAGAAAGAGAGTAGAGAAGGAACGAGATGAAGATACCAGAGAAGGAAAGAGAGAGAAGGAGGAGGAAGACAATGAGATAAAAATAATGAGAGAGAAGTGGAAGAAGCAGAGAGGAGAGGAGGAAGAAGCAAAGAGAAGGAGCAAGAGAGAGAGAGGAGGAGGGGAGGGAAGAGAGAATTTGAGAAAGGAGAGAAGAATGAAAGCTGGGAGGGGATAAGGAAAGATGTAAAATAAGGATAAAGAAAGGCATAAAGGACAAGGAGGGAGAGGCGAAGACACGGGGGGAGGATTGAAGGAATAAGGAAGAGAGAGAATGAGTAGGCAGAGACAAAGAGAAGAATAAAGGAGGGAGCAAGGGAGGGGAGGAGGAGGAGGGGAGGGTAAAGACAATGGTGTAAACAAAGGAGGAACGATAGTGACAGGAAAAAATGTCGTGGGGAGAGAGGGGGGAAAAACGGAGAGAGAGAGAGAGAGAGAGAGAGAGAACAAACTAATGAAAAAGAAAAATATGTATAGAAAAAGAATAAACAATAGATTATTACAGAATAAAAAAAGATACTGAGAGACTGGATATAAATACATGTAATAACAAAAATATACACACACACACACACACACGAGCCGCGAAAAAAACAGCAATAACAAGAACAACAACAGCAAACACGTGAGAGAAACTTGAGACGAAGGGGATGAGGGAGAGGATAATAATGAGAAGCAACGTAGAGAAAGAGAATCAAAACAGACGTGAGGAAGAGGGTTAAGGGGGTGGGGCAGGCCAACGACGCCACAGTATTGGGTGTACGACAAGGTTGGGAAAGTTGTAATTAAGTTTCTATTCGTATGTAAACTATATCATTGTCATCATTGTGTATGGATGATTTAGAAAATTTTAATTAGATCTCTTTCTTATATAGGCTAAAAAGCACTACTATTTGTATGCACAGATGAATATAAGTTGTTGCAAAAGTTCATATCTAATTTTTAATAGGCTAAATCGTCATCATATCATATCTGGGCCTATGCGTGCGATCGTAATTTCAAGTTACTTCTAACTTAACAATAAAATAATAAGCTGTTGCGGGATAAAAAAATATAAATCTACAATTATTTTAAATAGCTGTTTTGCATTCGGCTATAATTTTAAAACTACCCGTAACTCCATGTATTTCTGTATTGAGATGAAGTTTATATGATGCAGTATACGTTCACCATGAATAATGTTATGTGTTATTTTCTTGTGGTTTCTTTGTACAGTCGGCCACAGGAATAAGTATACATCTACACACTGTAGCTGTAAGGTCCGAAAATGGTCTGGTAACGCTGAAACTGCGCATCCAGACGCATGATGAAACTCAGCTCCCCCCACCTGTTATCTCTAACTATTTTCTGTTTCCCCTTCTTTATTCTTGTATTTACTCCTCTTCCTTCTTTTACTAATCCAAACATCAGTGAGGTGAAGGAAGCTGTACGATAGCTGCAATCCCATTCGGCAACAAGTTTACTACCATTCTATACAATATATTACTTGTAATATAAACACAAGACACTAGTAAAACATTCACAACAAATGTATTTATAACATATATGTAGGAATAAAACAAATACAGGTCATTTTGTAATTCTGTCTGTCCTGTTCAAGACAGTGTTACCAGATATTTTGTCTCCAACACGAACCGTAGGTGTATACTTATTCTAGTGGCCGACTGTACCTGTATTCATATTAATTGCTCGAAGATGTTAACGAATGGAAGAAGATATTGCCCGGGCGTGTTGTAGTAGGCTAGTGCTAGAACTGTTGATATAATAGTATGAACCGGAACACCACCCGGGGGATATACGCACATGTTTATAGTATGTAAATGCGAATATATACACGTATACATACACACATACATCATCAGCATATACATACAGTTATACACGTACATTTACCCCGAAAACATAGAAACAAGGCGTTTACATTATTTTTTGTGGACACGTCACCAGCAGACGCACATCCACCCAATGAAGAATATATCCACATACGCAATGACAGGTTTACACACGAAAAAACACAGAGCTGCAAAAAAAAAAAAAAATACGCATATACACAGAAACACCCACCCACACTCACACACTCATACAAAGACACGTTTACACACACACATGCACACATTCATCATAACTGTGTGTCAGCGTTCATTTCAGTGCACAATATTGTATCTCTCAGTCACCAGGCAATCACATGTAGTTATACAGTGAATAATTTATGCAAACATGATTTTACTTTGAATGATATCATGTTTTCATGATAGTCTGCCTGATAATTAAGTTGTACGTGTGACTATATTGAATAATATTTGTATACGAGTATGGTGTATAGTGTGTCCTGTGAGAGTATGAGAATAATAGGAGAGATAGAGATTACTTTTGATATTATCTAATGAGTTTAATATTTATGGTGAAACGAAAGCTACCTTTGATCATGATCTTGGCGTTGGTAGTGCTAATTCAGCTAGCCTTATGGAGAAAAATATGGCGTTGTCTACCCTGTAGTAGCGAGTTTCTCTTTCTGTTTCTTCTCTTCTACGACATGTAAATATATTTTATCCTATATTAAAGTTGATAAGTACATTAATGTATACACTGTACAGCAAGAGTTCAAGACTAAACTTCACGAGGTAACGCATTAATGTTGTTAGATTTGGTTAGACACTTAGTATATGTTAGATTAAAACGAAATTAGCATCAGTAAATTTCACTTAGTCCATGCTATATCAAATAAGTTACCTTTACTTAGTTTCACTTTAGTTAAATTAGTCTTGTACGAGGCTGCAGCTTTTTTTTTACAATGCTTGTGAAATGGACTTTTGTGTAATTGTTTTAAATTATGTGAACATTTACAGTATACATACCCGGAAAAAAGACACATCTTATAATAAATAGTCACATTTTAAAACAGCCAGGATATAAAATTATGTTTACGTTACGTTTATGACTTTTTTTTATGATTACACATGTTGAATCGGGTAACGTTTAACCGTTTTTATACATTAACCAACGACAATACTGTATATATATGTATATATATACAGTATATATACAGTATATATATATATATATATATATATATATATATATATATATATATATATATATATATATATATATATATATAAGAAAGGCGTGAACAAGAAGGCAGGGTTTGCATCGCGTAGCAACAAGGGACCCCGGCCTGTACCATCATGTTAGAGTTAATTAGCGAATGTCAGCACCCCCGCCTCCTGCATGACACAACACGCTCCCAGTCTCAGTTGTTGTTTTTTTTATAACTTATCTGAGGTTTCACTCTCAACGCTTCATACGTTCCTAATTGAGGATGTAAGAGTGTACAAATAAATAATATAAAATTTGCACTGACTCCAATTAACTAGGTATGTGTAGTTAGTCCCAGAGAGGAAATAGAGTTAAGGTAGATTAAAATTTTGGGAAAGTGTAATTAATTCTGGCTCGTAACTGTCATAAAATGAAAGAGCCTTGTTTAGGTTGTCTGTGTAGATTTTGCCTACCAACTGAAGCACTTCTCCTTTACCCATGTTACGAAATACTTGTATTTCCTAGTCTGAAGGTGAAACTTGTGGCTTTAGGAATTTGATATTACTTTTCGTTATAGTGTCACTGCTGGATTCCTTGTTAATTGAAATGTGGTCACTATTACTATCGTCATTTTCAGTCCAATTCATCACTTTCCTCATCAAGCAAGGCCCGAGCATAAAACTGTGTAACTGGAATCGATATTCCATTGTACTCCTGAAAAAGTAGTAATAGTCACTCATACAGGCACAATTACACCGGCATAAAACTAATACAATGTAAACGGGTCAGAAACGACCAGAACACATTGAATGATGCATACCTTACTACTTCTGAAACTATCAAAAAATTTTATTTCGTCATAGATTACACTAAAGATATTAGGAAATGTCATACAATAATAAGTTTGTCTTGCATTATATATTATGACTGGATTACAATAAAATGCTTATGAATCGTGCTTAACCCCCAACAGACAGATGAGTTATCAGTAGTTACTAGGATATTTTTTCAAAATACTTCGTAAGCGAAAATGCCTTATCACGAGTCACCAAATGGTTAGTGATGCACACCTCTCTGCTTGACACGGTGCGAGGCTAGAACAGGCAGCATTGTTGTCATTTCACCCAATTTACCACCTTATCATATAGCACTTAAGCGAAGCAAATGCATTGACTCTTATCAGTACACGCATATGTAAACCATCAATATAGTAATGTATTTATATTATAAACACATAAATAATATTTCTCCTGGAGTATAAGCACATATCGTCATGCTCCAGAGTTACCCCTGAAGTTAATTTGAAGATAAATAAATTTGTCCGCATAATACAGCAGACAGAGTGGAATAACGTTTTATTGGTTTATCTCAATGTTCATTTAAACAGATTGGGAACTGCTCACTAAAGACGATATGTTGGTGCACCTGTTCCCAAGCGTCTTCGGACTCTTCTTCCCTCCCCTCCTATTACGTCACAACACCTCGCCACTCGTCAATGGCGTACTATTTGGTTATGTCTATTAAAACTATAAACAGGCAAAAAAATGCATTTAGAGATAGTGGAGAACTGCTATTTTGCATTCTTAGTCTGGCTACTATTGCGAGATTCTTTTCGGCCGTTGCCACATTTCACAAAACGCGCCAGCCACTGTACTGGGTGAAACTGGCCTCGACTGTACGATACGTTATTACGTCTTCAGTTACGAGGAATATTCATCGTAGGAACGTTTGATAATCCGACCCCTGGATTGATAATGGCTATGGTCGATCCATGTCCGGAAAAACTCATACAGAAAAGTCTGTAGTGGATCTCTCCCCTACAACTACATCCCCATTCCAATGCGACAGTATCCTAGCAACCAAGCGAGCTACCCAGGGGGGGGGGGGGGGTCACCAGCTGCTACGTCTACCCTAGCAACGGAGTCAAGAAACAGGGGAGTTCCCACGGGTTTACTTCCGGCTGCTGTGTATATAACCCTTTGAATACGAAGACCCAGTTCCTTGAATACAATGTCATTGTCACGAATCGTTTTCAAGGGGTGGAAATTATACTATAAATTTGCACTTCCATATCAATGATAAAATAAGCAAAAACAAACAAACTTACTTTACGTGATATTGTTTCAGATATAACATTCGGCTGGTTGTAGTCTAAACTTTACGTTCATTCTGAAAACAAAATATTTCACGGTTAGGTCTGAATAGGCTTCACGAGGCCGACGTGCTCTGTGTGGTCGAGTACTGAAGTGGAGGCCACCTACCTATTGTCGAAGGGCTCCTGGCTCCGTTCTTACAGTTTTCTTCCATTAATAATGCTCGAATTTTTTATATTTTTTACATTTGTGTTTCACTGAAAATATTTAATGTGCATAACTGGTTGACTTACGTTCAGGGACAAAACATTTTCTTCAAAATGGTTTGAAAAGTACCTTGAGACCACTTTTACTAGGTACGTTCCCTGAGTACCAGAAAGGGGACAGAGTTAAAGTACACATCTTTTCCCAAAGTTCCTTACCATAATTTTTTCTCGGATATTATTTTTATTTTATTTTGGACGTTGATTTTATTTCTTAGCTGAAGCCAATCAGATAAGTACCTCCATACATCTCCACTTACGAGAAATAGTCATCGTACATATTTTAGAAAATCGGGAGCCAGGATAGATGATTTGGATGATTATATTGGGTAAAAATCATACATGCTTACCTACAGTACATACATAAACATTTGTAACCGAAGATAACACAATGAGTATCATGGACAATTAATTCTTATACATATATGATGGGAGGGGTGGGAGAGGACTGTGGGCGGGAGAGAAAATACTGTAGGTGAGAGAGTTGGGAGGTAGAGAGGACTGTGTGGGAGAGGAATGGGAAAGGGAGAGAAATGACTGTGTGTGGGAGAGTGGGGTAGAGGAGGCAGCTGTGGGTGGAAGAAAAGTTGGAGGTAGAAAAGGCTGTATGAGAGATAAATGATAAGGAAGAGAGATGACTGTGTGTGATAGAAATGAGAAGGAGTGTGATAACTGTGATGGGAGATGCAGGGATGAGGTTAATCCACAATAGATATGGGTAGCGAACAATCTTTCACTACTTGGCATCTTTAGTGTGTGTGTGTGTGTGTGTGTGGAGTTACGATAATTACCACTCATCCTTTGAAACTAATCTCTCTTAATTAACTGATCATTGTAATGCTATTAAGCTGTCGCATATAAAATATCTTCAAGAATTTTGTAAACTATATACTAAACTTTTGTAATACCCACATGAATACGTACACTGCATAATTGAGACGGGTGAAAGTGACGTGTGTGTGTGTGTGTGTGTCATCAAAATAGGGAATTGATGTATTATTATTATCATTCTTCTTCTTCATATTATTATTATTATTATTATTATTATTATTATTATTATTATGTTAAGTAAACGGAAAACAACAATCTGATTAAACTGACCGACAAAAGTAAGTTAGACGCTCAAACTTTATGGCAGTTTTTAACCTGAGACGTCTTGTTGCAAAGGATAATAATTAAATTAGAAAACTGAAGGATCAAAATATGCATAGCTGAAAGAAATTACAGTTTGAAACATAAAAATAAGACATAAGATCATGACGATAAAGTGAACTGTAAACAATAAAAATATTATTTCTTATTAAATGATAAAGTGAAGATATTTTTAATCACAGTATGGCAAAAATACTCTAAAACGTTCAAACGTGGAAGAAAGAATAATTATTGTTTCAACCCCGGAGGAAGTGCCAAGCAGTAAGCTTAAATAAACCACAATTTTCGTCTTCTATGCGTTTCACACGGACTCTTTTTACTAATATTACGATTAATATTATCAAGCAACAAATTTAAGGTCAGCATTTGTAAGATAAAGTGTGAAGTAGGAGTGTGGGAGGGACGTATTCAACAAAACTAGTAAACCTGATGCGGGATGGTAACGTCTTGTCATATTTATCGATCACTCTTTGTGAGTAGTGATCAATTTTCAAAAACGTTGCTTTATCTCGAAAATGTATATCCATATTATACATAATTATAATAAAATTAAATGTACTTCATATGTCTGGAGAAAGTCTTAAATCAAACGATGAAACTGAAATACTTTATATTAAATAACTTTTACATGAATCAATTTGAAACAAATCCTAATCCAACGAACATATACGTGACGACACTGCATGACCATATAGACATTTAAACCTGGCGCGAAAGATTCGGATTAGCCAACCAGAGCCGTCGTCATACGGAGTTCAAGAGTGAGAACCAATCAGATGTCAGCTTACATATTAACTTTGGGAGCTTTGTTGGGGCTGTTTTGGCGGCATATATGCGTTGTCGCCACCACTGCGCACATCACAGTTTGCTTGAGTTTTGTGTCGTTTGCTCCACCGACGCTCACCACAGTTACCCTAAACCTTGTAAGTATAGAGTTGTGTTATTAAGTTAGTAAAGACTTTGTCGTGAGTCAGGTGAAGCTGAAGCAATGTGAAGTATGTAAATATTTGAAGTTGAGAGAGAAAGAAGCGTGGAGCACTCAACTGGTGTATCTCACACCGGACGTTTTCCATTGGTAGTTTGGTTGTCCTCGTGACCCGTTTGATGTAAATATATTGTAACGTAGAGAGTATGCTTGTCTTTGTTGGAGTTGGTATCCTGTATTCAGTGTAATATATCTTACTTGACTAGTTATTCATTTTAATGTATAATAAAGAGGTGCATCACTGAGTATGTTGTCAGGCTGGTGTGTAGTTCTCTAGAATCTATCTGAAGCCTTGCCTGAGGGACAGAATTTTGTTCTATGCCTTTAGGACGTGTGTTGCAGATAACCAGCATTGATCCTGCTGGTAATTCCTTGTTTAAAATTCGATTTTCTATTAAATGTTTTGAGGTTCATTAATAAGACTAATATCTGATACGAGATCCGGAACACGTTACATTATCAACGGTAAATCGTTAGTTAATTTACGTTCCCATGACACGTTCGACTTTGAATGTTTAATTTAGGTACAAGCAAGTGTACAAGTGATGTTAATGCTTATACAGTAGAAACTAAAAATTCTAGGAAAAATAAAAATATTCACGATGCTCTGGAAATATAGCCAGTAGATTTATCGATTGGTGGCGAGGCAAGTGAAATAACAAAGGTATAGCCACCTGCCCTTGTTGGGCCCCAGTTACACCACTGGCTCCCCCCCCCCCCCCCCCACCCTTCTCTCTCTCTCTCTCACAGTTGCCAACTGATATTTACGTTTTCACCACGGCCTCGGGGTGGAAATCTTCCCTACACTCACTCGAGAGGTGTATTGTACTTGGTTGTTGTGGGAACTTTTTCCTCTGGGAATAGTATTTTATAGTTGGTTGATACGAACAATCCAGAAATGCTCTATTTAAATAGAATACTTGTAGAATTCATACTCTAAATTTTCCAGGGAACTCATGCTAAAATACATTAGGCTATTACTAATCTGAGGCTGTTTACATCGGTTGTCCAAGTCATTTAGCCTCCACCTGATTTCATTGAAGTAAAGTGGGTTAATTAATATATAGGACTAACCCGGCAGGGCTGCAGAGCGCCAATGCGGCTGTATCCTCTCGCGTCCAGAAAATGCCAAAAATTTCACCATATTATAGTAAGTACTTTGTTTAATATACCGGAGAAGTTAGATAAGGTTAAGTAGGTTTGGTTGGTTAGGTCTGTTCTTCATACCCTCAAATGATAAGTAGCGTTTATTTAAAAATTGTTTTTTTAACATCTCCACAAACTACAACAATGATAATCTGGCGTTTTTATAATTGTCAATTTCACTCTCGGGTTAATCCAATATATAATTACCGTAAAGTGTTAACATGGACAAAGGTTGAGACTTGCCAGTTTACTTGCTTTTGTAATATTTTTAGTTATCTGACGCCATCTAGACGTTCACCCTCCACCATTTAGGAACAAGATTAAAGTAGTTTTCCAAATACAGTAGTCTACCTTCATTGCTTCCTAATAGGTGGCAAGTGAACATGACCAGGTAAGTCTATCATGGTGAAATTTCACTATTCTGTACGTATTTGAATTTTTATGCTTTAGATTGGGTCCTCCATTTTTTCTCTAAAAATAACAGACCATGTTGCATTTGAGTGACTGGAAATTTTTTAGAGAAACCTGTTCGGTCTTGAAACGAGAAATTAGTTTTGCCATTGTATTAGCCTTGCGATAGTTGCTGCCAGTGGTATTGTAATAAATACAACTTGCATGAGTGTCTGCCAAACACAATGTGATAATTACATTCCTGGCGACGCAACAGCTTTTGAATTAGTGATACATGGTTGAAGATTTATAAAATGTGCTATTTCTGTAGTATCATTGATTACTTAAAATGCAAGAGGAGACCATATGCATTATAAAAGCCTACCGGTATTAGTGCAAAACATTTCCTGCGTAAGTACATATTCGTAGAAAAGTTGTCATTGTGAAATTTAAGGTTAGATTAGTGGAAAAATTTCACTTGTTAAAACTATATGATTAGTTATGGTATGTATAAAAAAGCATTTTGCTCTTTCGGAATTTGCCCTCAATATTTTTTGTATTGGTATGCACTATTTTACAAAGTACTATCTTGTAGTGGACCGGAAATCAGTTCAGTTGTAGCAACAACAGATGCAAAACTTAAAAAGTAGTCATTTTATTAAGAATTGGCGAGAAATGGAGGTTTTGGGGAGGGTCCACAAATTTACCGAAGTAAGTTCTTCACGAGTAAAAAAAAAAACATTACTGTACTTGGGCTTTGTTAATTTTTCTTCAGTTCATGCTGCTGGCTTCCTTTAATACTGTACGGCCTTTTTATTGGGTATAGTATTTTTGGGAGGTGGGGGGGGGGGGGGTAACTTAGGTCATGACTAGGTATCCTGGTTGATTTTTAACATTTCCAAAAAGTATTCCCTCTGGGAAACCAGGTATAGATTTTCGTGTAGCAGCACGGCTTGAACAGGTGAGATTTTCTTTGACCTTGAAATACTGCAGTTGACGGGAGGAAACGTTGCCTGCTTACGGTCGTGTGACCAGTTAATAATTTTTCGTAAACGTTTAAGGTAATTGGGTTATAAAGCAAGTGAACATTTCCAATATACGCGTCTATAAGAGTGTACTAGCTTCATGTTGAGTTGCATTCGCATTTTTCTTTAGAAAATTGTTTAATATCTAATTTATATAAACTTAATTGTGTATTCAATTTACATTTATTTACAAAAAAATAAGAATTTTAAAATGTGGTTTATATCGGGCATGGGAACGGAAACCATTATAGTTTGTTTGGTATTAGAATCAAACCTTCTGAAGTTAGAAATAATTACAGTTCCGTTTTCATGTTTTCAATGCCTAATATGCAAAGGTCTTAGCGTAACTACATGTACTGTAATAGCATCTTGAATTAATTACTGCCTTGTTTTATACCAGCTTCAGGATATAGGACGTTATTTTATAATAACTTCAATAGCTTTAAAATCCAAATGACTCGTAGCAGACCGGGTAGCTTGGTAAGGGATTTTATCTTTTATGAAAACATTAAACGAAACCAAACGTGCGAAATTCAAAAAGCCTAGATAATACAGTATTCCAGCTTAATCGAACGAAGGGTTGAAGGGCTACGTTATAGCCCGGAAGAACTAGGCTTAATATTTGTGAAATGACTGTTATACCCTCTTTTTTTTTTATTATACACGAAAAATCAGAAGTGTATAAAATCTTACTCGTTGTATTCACTCAAAAGTCTTGTATTCTTGACAGTTATAGATCAGTAAGAAATGTGATTAATACTTATTGTGAGATTAGATGCATTTGTTTGAAACTACAGTAATTGCCGTTCCATAGGCTCGTATCGGTGAGCAGCCTCATATTTTTGCTCTCTTGTGGAGCCTTAATGGCTTCAATTGATGGCATAGTATTTTAGGGCAACCCACAGGAAGAGTAAAGGAGGTATTCAGAAAGATGGAGGATCTGTGTGCTATTGAATTTAGAGGTAGACATTTAGTGCTGCTGCCACCTGGTGGGGACACTACTGTCGAACCCATTGGCGAGATAGATTTTGGTAATTGGGGTCAACGCTGAATGTGTCGGTGGAAAGTGCATCTTGTTGGAGAACATTATTCAGGCTGATAGCCTTTACCCATTTATTATAAGATTTCTTGAATGTTTTTCTTAGATGTGAAAGGAAAAAAATATTTGGCTAAACTTTAAGTGCATTGATGGGAGATAAAATAAATGTTAGATCTGTGTAGGATGATAATCATGCAATGATTTATTGGTCCACGTAGGGTCGATGGCGAAATTAAAAAGTGCCTATTAGGGCGAGGAGGCAACTGCTTTCCATGGTTTCGCAGCAAATCATTCTCGGTAGAAATTTGCCCCTTTCCTACCTAATATCTACCCCAGCTAGAAGTGGCTATGCCGGGGGAAGGTCGATGACCTGTGTAGAAACCCCCCCCCCCCCCCATTCTTGATGACTTGTCCTGGGCTTTGTTGAAGCACAGTACTGTTGGCACTTCTACAGCTTGAGATGTAGACTTTCATAGGTTACCACTTTTGACAAATATATTTAACTTGGGTGATGTTAGTGTAGGTAAACGTTAAGTGTGTTGTGGGAGGATGGTGGTGCTCCAACAGTGGTGCTTGGGGGAAAGTTGTGGTGAGCGATCTCCCAGCCCCAGGGCGTATATCACTGGTGGACGTCCTCGGGGGTTCTTAAGTGTGCTGGTACCTGATGGTGCTAGGTTTTTACGTGTAATATTGGGCTGCAGTTCCACCATTACGTACAGGGAATGGTTAGGTTGATAGTTCCTTAATTTATTGGCCAGTTTTAAAGAGAATATTGTGTAATAGGTTTGATACCGATCCATTGAACTATTGCGGGTAACCTTGATAATCTTTAATGCGAGTTGTGCAATTAATGATTACTAGATAAGTTAATGATTGGAGTAGTTTTCCGTTTTAAACCTATATGTAAATGCAGTCTTAAAAAAATTAATGGATGCATGCATAAACTGACTGGTAATATTCTTAGGACTTAGAGGGGTTTACTAGGTGGCTGTGAAGCAGGTAAAGTATGACCGGAAGGTAGACTGCGGGTTGGAGAGGTGAATGACCCAAGCCCACAGCCGCCACCATGAGATTCTGGCCTCGTCTGCCCTGTCTGACCTTCCTCCCTCTCTCCTACCATCACCGCCTTCTTTCCCACTTACCTTATTGACTCACCGTGATGCCCTCCCGGGAGAAACGCTGCATGGTAACACACAGCCACGTCCTGCCTCGTCATTTATAGGCGTAATTCATTAAATTCTACTCAACTGATCATTTCCACTTCTCGTAAAGGTGAAGTATTGTTACATTTCATTAGCCATATATACTGTTGATCTTTTAAGTTATGCGTCGTAGTTTTAACTGTTTTTCTTACGTGGATTTGTATTCATTCATTGTAGTGATGCTGCATTGGGACCGTTAGTCACCATGCGCTGCTGTCTAGCCTTCATTGATCGGCAACTGCAGGAATGCAGTGAGCGTTGACTTTTGATTATTAACTGCAGTAAGAAATCCCTTACAGTTGTCCTAGCTGTCGATTATACTTAATTTCCACAATTCCTTTCTACTCCCTGTTCATACATTATCTTGACCATACCGTACACCGATACTCCGTAAAATCTAGCCTTTGTCCTCCCCCGGATCTTACGGTGGAGTGTTTAATTTTCTTTCGTGTAATCTTTTGTTGTTGTCACATTTAATGAATGGTGGAATTTACTATTTCGTGGATGTGAAGAAATGGGTGGAAGCAGAATTAACTAATCACATTGTACTTCCCAAATTAGCTCATTTGAAGAATAAGGACTGGACTAAAGTTTAGATAGACATTGTCTTGCCAGACTGCGATTGATGAATGCATTAAAAAAAATTATACTTGGGGCAGTTAATGAAATTGCTGTAGGATAATGCACTATAAATTAAATGCTGAAACAGTGAACAGTAGCTAAGTTTACGGTCTACTTGCAACTAGGCAATGTGTATACTGTATATTAAAATTTTAAAAACCTGAAAGTAAGTTGGTGCTAGTATAGTGAATTGGTATTGAAACGTCTTCATTGTATCCTAGCAACCCTTGTAGGGCTTGCCGGCAACTAGCAGCCGCCAGTCTGCGGTGTGTGGGTTGACATCCCCTCCCTGCAGCCGATCTTTGTATCGCAGCCGCCACCCGCCTAAAACTTGTTCATTCACAGTCGTGGCAAATGTTGAGTCTCTGAATCATATTTACACTTAATTAATCTGCACCGTTTAGCAGTCATTGTCGTTTAATAATATTTCGGCATTTACCGTAGATATTGTAGCTTGTATTTCGTGGACCACATGATGAAACCTCTTTGAGTTACCGTATGTGCTGTAGTTCTCATTTGTAACCGTACATTTTAGGTGTGACTATATCTTTGACTGACACCTCTGTCTAGTGGAGTAAGATTTCATACTCGCGTCGACGTCCCCCCCCCCCCCCTCCCCTTTAAAACATTTGCATAAATCAACGAGTTCAACACATTGTTACCTGAATAGCGCCCATATTTTCTAATGAAGTATTAACCCTTGGTCTTTATAAAACTGAAGGCCAATAAAAATAGACGGATTTTGCGACCCTGGGCGTCAGAATTTTGTGGTGGCCTGGAGTGTTAAGAGGGGTGTCCTAGACTAAATGCTCACAAGGAGGGAAAACGATAGAAATTTTTATTGCTACAACTTAAAATAAATTAATTTGTATAAGGTAATGTTTGCTGCATTTAAGGCATCGTTTACCACCATGATAGCCAAATTGTTAGGCGAGGTATTAAATTAACTTAATTTATAATTACGTACTGTATTACGATTATGTTCTTGATCATATGTGGTTAATCAAAAGTAAAAAACAAAAAAAGGCAAGTTAATATTTAGTGATGTATTTTTCTATCGAGACTAATCTCGTTTCTACATGTTGTAAGGCGTGTTAATAGCTGGTTTTCCGACGTTTGCGTGGTGTAGATTAATATAATATTTTTATAAGTCTCCTTTACTGGTGCGTTTACAGGGGGTCGTCAAATCATTACTATGTTTTAATATTGTTTTACTTAGATGCCACAGTGTGTTTACTATTGCTCGACTGCTGTCGAGTGTAAAACACGGCTGCCACACGCCACAAAACCTGACGAGCCTCTGTAAACCCACTAGTGAAGGGTACTGTGCAGTAGCTGAAAAAAGTACCTGCTTACTGTGTGAAACAAGGAGACGACGGACGATAGCTATTGGGATATGCGTGTTGTCTCCTTAGTATGTGACCAGTATTGACTGTAAGTCAAGGTCGTGTTGCTCGGCTTGCTGCATTTTATTTGAAACCGTGACCTGTATTTATATGAATGGTTGATTTGATCTAATGAAGCTTAAGACCTGTGCTTGATGTCCAGTATGGTCGCTGTGGCAGCAATTTTTTTTTTACTGAAGTTTTAAGAAATTTCTCGTACTACGGTATAGCTTGGGGTATTTCGGTGAATTTGAATACATCGGATTCAAGCATGTATAACTATTTAACTGCTTATGATGTAATGAGGTGGATGTACGCATGATGGTTAGGCACCCTGGTTCCTAGTTGGGTAAATCTAAACTGGAAGCCAAGTTTATTAAGCAGCATAATTTCATAGCTGTTCACTCGCCAACAAAATCCTGTCGCCTCACTTGCCTCTACATGAACCCCGAGGTAGGTGAGGCGACAGGACTTTTGTTGGCGAGTGTACATTTAGATGACTTAAACAACATTCGTATGGTAAATGAGGTTCAGGCACCCAGACTAGGCAGTCGGGCTTCCCTCATTGGGTGAAATTCTTGCGACAGAAATCAGTAGGATATCAATGAAGCTAGGAATTACACTATTATTGTTTGAGTTAAGAATAAAAAATATATACCATTTTATATATATATATATATATATATATATATATATATATATATATATATATATATAATATAAATAAAGGGTGAATGCTTTTAGCAAGCTTTTTTATATTTAGTCTGACTTTAATCCGTTATAATTGCCAGTGTCGAAGCTTAAGACGGACTTGGTTTGGACTTGGTTTTAGATAGCCGTTTCATTCGCATGTAATTGGGTTAGGGTTCTCAGATCTGTGGACTGTTCAGACAGGTTTCATGTTTCTGGTATGATCATACTCCAGCAGAACCATACAGGTTCTCGGGACTTCTTGTTCGCTTATATAGTGGCCTAAATTTTATTGTACCACTGTTAGTGAAAATACTCTTTTTATATATAGAGCAGTTCGGACTTCCGAATGAAGTCGATCGTTCTTTCTTTGTTAGCTACGGAAGACCACTGATTTGGTAATTACATTGGGGCCAGGTCGTTTATGTCAAAGTCTGGGATGTCATGATACTGTAAGTACGGTGCTGTAACAAGTGAATCAGAAACCAGCAGTGAGCAGAAAACTGTCAGTTACAAAGCTATGCAGGTAAATTTTTTTATGCGGATGGAAAATGGCCGTAAAACGATGGTGATATTTGCCATTCTTTTCCTCTAATATCTGGCATAAAATAGTTTTATTCCTGTACAACTATTCCATCAAAAGAAAAATCTGTTTCAACAGCCTGCAGTGAGGTTACTGGTTGTGTGGTGTGAAGATGTGTGCCGGCAGGTGTAATTGGTGCCGGTCGTCTTAGATTAGTAGTTGCAGGTGTGGCAAGGGGCAGGTGAATCCCATGGGCTTGACTGCATACTGCCCCCATTGTATTGATCATGGAGGAGGTACCGCAAGCATGTGACGAACACCGTCTGGAGGTGGTCTAGGATAGTATAGATGTTCATGTAGTATGTGGTGGTGGGGGCAGTGTTTAGTGGTTAGAGAAGCCATTAAGTTAATGTTGAAAGTTAAAAATTTAAAAGTACTTAGGTTAGAATGAATGCAATTTGTTCATTCTTGGATATTGGTCACTCGCTATGTACCCATACACAATGATGTTATTACTTATTTTTATTATTGTTATATGGAACTAATGATCAACGTAAAGCCGGTCTCGAAATTCCTTTACGACTAATTGATCGTGGTAAGCGGACAGCATTTGTCGCTTAAAGGTCTTGCGGGGTAATCTAGCAGGTGTAGGTATGTGAGCCCGCGTGGGTCATGTGCAGGTGTATCGTGTGGGGGGCGAGGGGCGGGCCGGGGTACTGTATATAAACCGGGAGGGGCGTGTGGCCTACCACAGAAGCGCCCCGCCTTCTGCTACTCCTGACGTGGTGGTGCCGGTTCTCCTGCCGCAGTGCCGCCAGCCCCTCCCCCTCTGCCTCTGGAATACCCCAGCTCGCCTCCATAGCAACCCCTCCCTTGTTTCCTCCTACCTCTATGCATAAACCTGATCACCAGTTTGTACTTTGTTAATATTTCCTAATACGCTCGATAAGAACAGCTCTCAAGATCTTCAGTAACTCTTGTAGTCTTTATTGGCATATATAGACACCCCCCCCCCCTCCCTCGCGCTGTTTCCCCCCTCAACACCCCCCCTTCTTCCGCCGCATCACAGGTACAGTACGTTCCGCTTATTAGTATATTCTTAGTTGTCAGACTATTTCCCACATTTTGTGATGGAAGGGAATATTTTTAGAGTAGGTAATTATTTTTTTAATAATTTTGTTTGAGTTAGAAAGTCTTTCGCCTGTTAAGCGGATATAAACCGGAAAAAATAGCGTGGTCCACACAACGAGATAGTGTTGTAGCGCCGCCATGTTGGAAGAGGGCTAAGACCACGTGCTGGGGGCCCAATAAAGCGAACAGTCATGGACGGTGGTCGCCTAGTGCAGGTGGTCGACTTTAGCAGGTCGTTGCGAGTAGACGTTGTCTTAGATACAGGTAACTTATCGTCACCAGCAAAAAAAGTGTTAGATGGTGCGATGGTCGCCAGTGTTAGTGGAAGTCTTATTTTTTTCTTTATTTAGTGTGATAGTCTTAGAATTTCCGAGTGAAGGTTGACACTTGGCAAAAGCAGGTGGTGTGCCGCCGTGGACTTTACCGTGGGACGGAAACGTGTGTTGCACTAGTGTCAAATTATTGTTCAGTCGTCGAGGGTCGTGACAGCTGCTCGGGCACCGAAAACGGGAATATTTTTGTTGGTGCAGTATCTAATAGACCTCGTTGTGCCCTTTTGTTTATGGTGATTTTAGCTATTTGTGTGAGAGTCGATGGACATTTCTGCCCTCTAAAGATTTTTTGTTTAATATCTGCTTTTTTCTAGTGTTGTGGTTTGTGGGCGTGGTGGGTTTTAATGATTTACATGTATTGCCTATTAATATTTTCCTGCCTGCTGTGGTTTAAGTTTATAAATGGATTTTGTTTTCCAATATTGGCCAGTTTCTCTTAATATATGGTGGTAATTTGTAGTTGTCATTTAATAACGGTGATGGTTTGTTTTGATATAGATTAGTGTATGAGGTACAGTGTATCAGCAGGGATAAAACCTCACTGTCCAGTTGAGAATGGTTTAATTAAGTTGTAAATATACTGGTTAACTTGATAGTATGGTAGAAGGTTATGGACTGACGGTGCTATCCGAGATGAAAACTGTATTCCTCTTTCTTTTTCAGACAAATCAACCAAGATGTCTTCAAACGCTGCCGATAAGGAATGTGAGTACTAAATCCATTTTCTCGAGTTGAATGTTATTGTCATACTGGTAGTTATCAATGAATGTCCATCATTGCATACTATCGCCATCATATCATTTTCATTAGATTCATATTATCTCCCCGTTGATGTCGCGCCAGGCGACCCTATATCCTTTCACAAAAAGTTTGTCTGTACCCTCTGCGCCGTCTGTTCCCGAGGCGTCCGAACGAAATCCAGTTTTAAGGTTTTGCAACTAGGTTGGACATGCTGACCACGGTCAGTTGATTTAAAGTTGCAACTTGGCATCGGGTGGGGTGGAGGTTGTTGCTGGTCACGGGTATTGATTCACTGTGGTCTGGCCCGGCACTCCTCACCTCCCGACCTTCATGGTGGACTTACTATTGGCATTGATGGTGACGAGGCCACGGCTGTAACTTAGATACAGGGGAGGATGTGGCTTTAACTTAGAAGTGGAGGAGGTTATGGCTGTTACTTAGATGTGGAGGAGGTTTTGGATGTTACTTAGGAGGTTATGGCAGTTATTTAGATGTGGAGGAGGTTATGGCGGTTACTTAGGAGGTTATGGCGGTTACTTAGGAGGTTATGGCTGTTACTCAGGCAGTTATACGGCTGTAATTTAAAGAGGTTACGGAATACGATACAGGGCATGCTGTAGCTTAGGTACAGTGCAATGTCTTTAATTTAGGTACAGAGCTTAAATACAGGGCATGTGGCCGTAACTTCGATACATGGGTAGGCTTTGGGTGTAACTTAATTACAGGGAGACAGTGACTAACTAGATACTGGCAAAATCTTGGAAATACGTACAGGAGTGGTGTAGAGAATTTATTAAATGTATATTTCAGCTTAATGCTTCCGTCGGGATGTATTGGACTGGAAGGAACACTTATAAGTGGACAGGTTAAACGGCCTACTTTTTCCAGATACACACACTGCCCTATCCTATGTACAGTTATATATATATATATATATATATATATATATATATATATATATATATATATATATATATATATTTATATTATATATATCTCTATCTATCTATCTCCACTCCTGTACAGTATACGTAGATGTTTGACACCTTAAGGCTGGTTCGGGTGGGATGGTGAACGAGTCATGTACCCGACTGCCCTGGTGGCAGACCTCACCTGGGGTCGCGCATTTAAAGCACCAAGCTGGTTTATTTTGCATGTCAAAGGGCTTTCGCTAATGTTTGAAAAGGGGAGATTTACGTAGTAGGGGAGGCCGGGGTCTCATTTTCTCTCCCCCCTTCTGTCTGTCTGCCACCTACCCACCCAGAGGTTTGTGCCTTAAAAATAGAGAATATACTAAACATTACTAAAATTTCTATAGTAATGTAAAATTGGTATTGAACCGTAATGGAACTTTGAATTCCCAAAACTGGCTAAACTAAGCAAACACAAGGGAGCGCCTCTGTAAACGTACCGTATATAGAGTATTTGTTAATGGTTAATGGATTATTAATTTCACCCATCCAGGTTTGGGTAAGTCTCTCTTTATCTTGCTGGATCTAATATTTGTGAAGGCATATTTTCATGGTTATCAGTTTATTGAAGATTTGGAATTCTTAAACTGGAAAAAAAAATATGGCAATCTCGCTTTTGCAATTTTTCTCCAGTCAGCTTATTTTACTTGTATTTGCTGGCTTACTCTGTATATACTGTAGCTAGCTTGTTTATAGTATTCTTGGAATGGTGGAATCGATAAATATTATCTATAAAAGACTGTTCTTGAAAAGCGAATTATGAACATGGTTGACAGATGAAACGCGAGACTGGCCTTGGGGAAGGCGATTTCGGTTTGACTATAAGGTAACCAAGGTTATCTGGCTGCACGATAAGCTCTTTATCTTAATTATTTATTGCAATTATTTTTAACATACTGATTGTAACTGGTGTAATAGCTTCGTTATGGTGACTTATCTTTCTTTAGTAATGCAGCCGTTAGGAGTCTAATAACGATTGTGCCTACGGTTATGGGATTATTGGGTCCATCAGTAGTAAACAAGTTTGTATAATGGTGCATTGAAGCTTCTCGAGTAATATGCGTGTTATTAGTTCCTGAACATTTAGGATCCTCCTGTATTGAGCAACTTTGGTAGGTTATGTAACTTGAGTTCCTCCAAGTAATGGTGGCGTGTTGTGCCATGAATGTCCGTAAGGAAGACGACCTCGGCCACAACCAAAGGCATGTCGACTCTACCTCTGTATCAGGAAGTGACCTGTTCCATTGTTCAAAATATCGTAGTTTACGATTATCCTCGCTGCTAAAGGTAGAGGAGAAACGTTTTTATATAGAACTTTTTACGAAAGGTACTGAAAAATGGAATTTGCAATGTAATAAAATATTGTTGGAGATCAGTATTTTGCTTTTCGTATGTAGAAGCTCAAGAAGTGTGAATTGATAAAGAATTTCAGGCAAGACGAGACAATTTTTTGGAAATTTTTTCAAAGAAACGAGAAGTGCAACCCAGGGAGCCCGCTGACCTGCACCACAAGGTTAAGACGGCGGGCAAGGCAGGAGAGCCGCCCAGCCAATGGTCCCGTCTGCCTTATATGGCGCAGAGTTGGCGCCGCCGCACTGAGGAACCCGGGGGGGGGGGGGGGGGAATGACGCACGGGGAGAATTAGGTCGCGTTTTCGGATGAATGATGTCGAGACGAGTCGGTATCAAAGGTAGTGGAGTAGCTGGTTTGGAAGGTATATAGTGGAATAGGTCTCGTGATGGTAGAGACGTTTAGGGTTGACCGAGGGTGAAAAGGACGCTGCGGTGAGGTCAGGTGGTAACAAGTCTTATTTGAGGGAAAGCTTGACGAGGCGGAAAGTAACACTGCTGATGATGGACTATTGGTTGTGGCATACTATTGCCATTTAAAATATTTGTTGAAATATAACTTGGTATTTTTATAGTGTTTTAGGTTATGCAACTGATGGCGTTCAGACTGCTACACAATTAGTTCAGTTCTAGTAAAGTATTTATATTACTGTAAACAGTACATCCGCTTCTGCTTGAGCGAATGAGGTGGTTTAATTAGATAATTAGATTGAGAGGTTGGTTAGTGCTGGAAATTGTATTTACGGGTGCGTGAAATTAAAATGATAGGACCTGTAGCCTTGTGAAACACCGGTACTCAAATAGTAGACCCTTGCAGTATTGTATATGGGCGAGCATTTTGTACATTGGAATCTTCGAGTTCATTTTGGGAGGCAATGGCCAGAAACAGACCCAAGAGGATACCGTAGACTATCGTAGGGGTTCACTACGGATGTTGATATGAAATTTGTGAAGGACCTGCTGAATCTAGTCAATTTTTCGGTGGGAAACGTCTAATAGGCAAGAGCTGTTCTGGAGTGTGCATACTAAGCATTTGGTACGCAAGGAAACGATGTGGCCGGCATTGCACTCGACAGCCTTCACTTCAACTGTAAAGTTAGGGACACCTTTACAGTAGGGTGGACTGGGACCTAACAACAGACACTTAATCAGGAGGGGAGTGCTATGTCTTTTGGTAGACCTGTTCGTCTTTGTTTCACCGAGACTGAAATTTCGCTGAAATATTCCATAGCAGAGGTGCCTGAAGGATTTCTTTCGATGTTGGTGTAAGAGTTCTAGACCGTTTCTATCTCGATATTGTTCAGTGTTAGCTCAATATCAAATATATTTCTTTCGGGAAGGGAGACATTCCAATAGGTCAAAACTATTTAATTTAAATAGACAGCGGGAGTGTTTTAATGTTTTGATAAAAGAATCTTGGTATAGTTTTTCTGACACAAGTGCCGTTGCCACTGGCCATGTAGGCATCCACTGACCTAGTCCAGCTAGATATTCCTCTCCATCCAGTGTTTTCTGTATTTGAATAAACCATAAGGTTACTCTCCCTGGGTGACTGGGTCGCTCGGGTTATTTCCTGGTCGCTGGTTTAATTGTGAGTTAATGTCTTTGTCCCCCGGAAACGTGAATAATTCGCCTTAATCTCGCGGAACAGTCAGAGAATGAGGAAGAGGTGGCATTACTATGGTGTTACACATGATTAATACGATTAGGCAGTGGTGGTTTAGGCAGAATGTTAGGGAAATGTCATTGGGAAGAATACTTAAACTATTGGAGGCGAGATAAACGGGGAGGGTGCCGACAGGAGTTCATGGTTTTGGACGGAATTGGCAGTGAATCTGGTTAGTATGAACACGAATCTAGTGACCGTTGCCTCGTCAATTTGCATTAACGTTGAACATTCTTATTCCTGTAGAGTAATATAGTTTGAGTATGATGCAATAGAAACCATGTACACTTAAGATTTTATCTTTAATATTGTAACGCTTCCTATGTTAACTTTTTTATGTACTTCTGAAGTATGACAAATGCCCTGGGTAAATAGCGACTTAAGATGCCGGAGATGACGACTAAGAATAGAAACAAAGTGCTCATTAAAACAATATTTTATCGAAGATTTATATTAAAAAAAATAATTCAGGATGTACTGAAACCCCTTTTATTTGTTGGGTGTAGTTTAGCCTGATCATAAAGACGCTCATCACATGGGATTGAAGCACTTTATGTAACAATCAGTACGGTTTAGGTGGAATGTAGCACCTTTGAAGTAATATAATAAAATAATGATAATCTTTGCGGCTAGCATGGGATACTGTATTAAACTTTCACAAAAAACTGGCTGCTACTTCGTGCATGATAAAGGTGATGTACTGTATACAGTACAAGTACAGGACTGTAACATAACCCGCTATCCAAGCAGTAGTGAAACTTGAAGCTGTAAAAAAAAGTTTGTTCCCTTGATTTGACCAAAAACTGTGACGGGCACCTGGCATGATAGGTGTACCTTGCTGACTGTGATAGGCGAGTAGGGAGAAGCTGACGAGATGAGGCCGAGGTGTGGGCGAAGGTTGTGGCGACCGCCTGCGCTGGCCTCAATGTTGCCAGGGTTGTTGGCGAAAGTTGGTTACTGTGAAGGTGGCTTGAAGTGGCTGCTCATTACTTTAGTGGAGGTAGTGGTTGTATACTTGTAGAGTTGGGCATTTGGCTTTATTATATACAATATTTAATACACGAGAACTTCCACGTATATCTGTACAGGACTTGAAAATATCGTGAATTAACGTTCTTAAAGTATTCCAGCAAAAATAAGTATGCAAATTTCTGATGATTATCTTTTGGGATAAGGTTGATTTCTCGAGACGATGCTTTTATAACCAGCTTGGTCACCATACTTGTTTCGTTACAGATCTAAAGATAAAGTATTTCTTGAATGAATTAAAATGTGTGGGTAGGAGAGCATTTCATCATTAGCATCATAGTGTTGAAAGGATTAATTCAAATATCACACGGGAAACAATTGGTGGTTATGTGGTTGATAAAAGTTGTAACGGTTCAACTTTAATTTGCTAAATTTATCATGTATATGAACTTCCTATTGATTTCTTATCTTAGCTGAATTATTAATAAGCCGACCGGCCCACATCTTTATAATAGTTTCTATGCTGTTCTTCATTATATATTTTTTCTTTGGAGGCTTATGGGAAGCTGTCAAGAATGTTATTTGCAATTTACACATGTTCGCATATATTAAATGTTATCGATCGTATGCCACGCCCACACAGTTCTTACACTTCTGGTATATAAACTGTATTGTACTAAAGTTCTCCTTCCTGTGATGTCTACGTCCAGCCACTCCCTCCCCTTTCAACTATCCCCCCAGCCGTCCTGCTCTACCCCGTTTCATCTCTTACCAACGGGTTTTCCCTGAATACTGGCGTAGGGCTCCCCAGTTTCCAAGAGCTGGTGATTCAGCCTCACAACAGATGCTGTCAGGCACGTGAATGGGTTTATGTAAGCTTTCACGTATACAGCGCGAAGCCGGTTCATGGTCTACTCAAATGTAAAGAATAGTGATATATTTAGCCGAGAACTTACTGTAGTGGTGCTACTGGAGTAGACTGAGTTAGTTAGTATGTGGGGAATCAGGACTATAAACTCTACGTTCCCACATTGCTCCACTTGAATCGATGTCATCCGTTTTCTATGGAGTGAAGTTTCCTGTGACAGCCACGGTTCAAGGGCGGGTTCCGTTGTGTTCACCCAAAGGTATTATGAGTCTTGGTACGTGAGAAGAATTAAGTGTCAACATAAGGGGAGAACTTTTAAGCACCTTGCATTGGGATACTTCGATGTAGTTTGGTAGTTTGACGATACAGGACCACATCTTAAACCTTCTGTAATATCGTGTTCGTTGTAATATCGTGTTCGTACAGTATTATCCCGTTAAGGAGTACAGTTAAAGGGGGAAAAGTTAGTCCGTGGAGATCGAATACGGTAATGTGATCCATCTTAAGAGGACAATTAAGTTAATTTGTCATGTTTTAGTATTAAACTTTTTTGTGATCCTTAGTCAGAGTTAATGATCGAAGCTAGATTACCTTCTCCATTAATTATAAGGAAGTTATTACTGCTCACCGCCTTTCAAATTATACACTTGACTCTTAAACGGCATACTTATACAGGAGTACTTTATGCATCTTGGTGAATTCCCTAACCATTATCTTAAATCTCATTTCATGACCACTCTTCCCCTCCCCTTTTAGTCTGGCACGTGGAGTCCTTCTTCATTGTGAATCATGTTAATCTGACGTAGTTTAGGTTTGGTGTTTACTGGCCAGCGCGATATACAAGTATGTCCTTGATGAGTCGGTGTGTATCTGATTGTTTTGTCTATTGTGTGTGTGTTTGATCTTGTGTGTGTCTGTCGTGTTTGTTCTGTATATTTGGTGTTTTTGTTTAGTATATTTGTATCTGGCTTTTGTGTATATCTGGTCGATTTGTGTCGGATCTTTTTGACTTCAGTGTTTGTGTGTAGGGCGTTTGGACCTTTGTCCACTGTATGCGTGTGTGAGTGTCGGTCTTTGGTCTGCGGCATGTCTTTTTTTTTAGATTTCTAGTCTTGTGTTGGCCTCCTGATGTGTGGGTGTGAGGGAGATGGGCTGTGAGCAGCCGGGCGCGGGCCGCCCCATGACTCATCCCACAGTGCCGCCACTTGGTCGAGGTACGATAATCCGCCGCTAAAACAATCCCTGGCCAGGACACACCTACCACACCATACACTTTTCTGTTCCGGTAGCGCATCCCGTCAGGGAATCTCGCAGCATATGTCTAGTTCATAGCTTTTTAAGTCTTTCATACATGCATATTAAATATATTTTCAGAGAATATTTTGATAGTCAATAATTTGACCTAGGGCATTATTAACGTCGATTAACTTTGAATAAGGATTTGATTGTGCATTTAGACGGCTGGAAGACCTAGCGCCTTGCACTGTGAAGTTGTAGTAGGTTTGTTGGTGGCGAGGAGCGATATCGGTATTCGTGACTGGTGCCTACCTGGCGACACCTGAGGGCCACAAACTGTTCCGGCGGCTCCTCGATGTCTGTAGGAGTGGCACCACTCTCCCCCCATGCATCCATTCTCCACCCACCTGTGTTGCCACCTGCCTTCTCCCTTCCTGTTATAGGCTTTTCCCCTTCACCCCACCTGTGTTTGAGGCTTCGCCCTTCACCCCACCTGTGTTTGAGGCTTCGCCCTTCACCCCACCTGTGTTTGAGGCTTCCCGCAGTTGGAGTGTCTCCAGACGTCAGCGTTATGTGCACAACTGACTAGAAATCAAGTTTATGTATGATAATGTGTAAAGTATTATGTGCCTCATAAGAACAGACTTGCGGCAGATAGTCTGGCTGTCGAGAGGGAGTCCGGCCTTGTTTCAGCCTCTTTTAACAGGTTAACCTTGGGGGTGAGAGAGTTGGCCAACACGATTAACTGCCAATTGCCGTGGTGGGCAGAGAATCCCCCATATACTCCTGTATAACTGCATAGATACTTGTCTTGCACGATTCGCATTAATGGAAGGACGGAGTGATTTGTTTCGTGGTTGGTTAATAGAGGTTTGTGTTGGTGATACGCCTTTAAGTTCCCGTGTTGTTGCTTCCCCCCGCCAGTGAGATCTGAACCGGTTTATATTTTGGATAACACGTATAAGTAAGGGTAGAACGTGCGAGTAATAAAGACTAATTGTTAGACGAGTTGTAGAATGTGTGCATGGTGGTGTAGATCTGTGTGTGGTGAGTAACTGGGAGAGGGCGAGGAGAGGCATGGAGCAGCGCCCTCCAGACAGCAGACGGTGGCGGCGGTGTCTGGTATTGATTGTACTGACAGACACCATACGCGCGCACAAGCGCTCACTCAAACTTGTTTAGCTAAAACCATTTTTACACATGTCTAGATAACTATGAGGTTATCTTCTCTACTGTAGGTGAACTGGATGTAGTAGTATTCACTCATAGCAAATAAGTACTTCCTCCGTGCAAGGAACTAGTTTGCAACCTTGCAAGTATCTCAAGCCGGCTGGGAAAGGGGTCACTGTGCAGAGTGGTGACCTACCCTCGCAAATCCTTATCCTTTATTTCCGCTGAATTTGTCTGAGGCGTGGCGTGGATGTTTGCCAGTGTCCTGTGGAACTCGTGTTAAAATGCACTTATGGTATTCATGATGGTTTTATATATATTAAAAAAAAAATGACTGGGCGCTTGTATACAATTTTCCACCTTTCAGTGAGGGAAGGACACAATTCCAGAGTCACCAAATGGGGAAACTGTTGATCATTATGTATCATTTTCTGATTGATCATATCCATGTGTCTTCATATCCACGTTGTGGTCCGTGTACACGCGGTACTGTAATGTCTGAAAAGCTGGAGACACAAGGCAGGAGTGTGAACTGGGAGAGTGCGAACGACACAGCCACATTTTGCTTGTGATTTGCTTACAAAATGAGATCGTGATCCATGCCAAGTCAGCACACGAGGTTTTCATACTGTCTTCAACACAAATTTTAACTGAATGCTCAGTATGGTTCTTTTGCACGGGGACAATTGTAACTGAAAATAAGCGCCAAGTTGAGGCATGGTGCTGCAGTAGGCAGTACTTGCCTACTTTTAAAGGCAAGCTTCCCTATTATCCCACAGCGCGTGTGTGCACTTGTATGATAGGACAGCTTCATGCAACAAGGTCAAGGCGAGAAGCGTAGGGTCGATTTTTTTTATTTCAGTATTCGGTTGGACAAATCTACATAACCTGGTTGTTTTGTAGATTTTTTTTGTGCTGGGGTGGGGGAACACTTTCAACCTCGCTAAATAATACCGTAGAAATAAAAATTTTAAGCCTTTGCTTTTTCGGGATGCGCCTTTCTTACTCCACGTACCTGTCATTTGTGGCCGTTTTGATAGAGATGAGCAACACGCGAACTGTTTACGTTCTTTGGACGGGCGACTGATGCCAGCAACTGTGGTCTGTGGGATAATGAGAAGCATCAGGGCCAGTGAGCAACTGATGCTGGTAGAAGGGAGTCGCTATAATTGGCGCTGAGGTAACTATAGAACCTAATTGTTCTAAAGCTTGACAGTTATCTATATTAAATCCAAACCCAGATGAAATGTAAATAACTGGTGTACTGTATAAGTCGTTATTTTAGCGAGTGCTGTCAGGAAGTTGTAGTGGGCACAGGTTCTTGATCGACTAACTATTAGGGAGTCGAGTAGTGTATTCTGGAGACGGAACATGTGAACTAGAGCCGTTGTTAATGTAGCTTACAGTAGGTGAGCAGTTTAGTGGGCCAACAACCACTTGAGGGGATAAACGGGATTAGATATCATGACTCGCTCTTAAATGGGTTGTGCAGCAAACAGTACTCCAGAGTCGTGTGCTGATAACTGAATTAATGGACTTGGATATATATATATATATGTTTGATCGAAATTTTGTTGATATTCACTATATTTAATATTTAGTCATTCTATTTATTTTGAAAGTAATGAGCTAAATTCTTCGTGTGTGCATATTCATATTTATTTCGTCGTTTATGTAAAAGTATCGTGTATATCGTTTACATGGTTGTGGAGAAATACAAGTGGCGGATGTCTTGCAGTATCTGGAGCCGAGAACCAGCTTTCCTATAGCGGTGAGTCATCTGAATAACGCGACAAGGCAACCCGTTGTGGGCTTATCCTGGATGACTAGCCGAGGTACCTGACTGACTTGGCCTTTATTTGTGCTAAATATTTGGTAATAATGTTAATGAGGCGTGGTGTAACGCTAGTGCGTCGTGTGACACCGGAGCTCCTGACGTACAGTATAGTGTGTTAACAGGCTCTTGGCCAGAAGATAATGTTGATTAGTGAAACAAAAATCAAGAGTTGGTCTGTACTAGACAGCCCCTCACCATCGGAGACTTAACACAGCATTCCGTATTAACAGTTTGTGTCCTTTCGTTGTTACCCTAAATTAAAAGCAGCTTTAATGTAAAGTAAATGGTGTAAATGGCATACACAACAGAAACATCAGGAGTATCAGATTTTATTCAATGTTGGGAACAATGTAGTTTATAGTGCATGTGTAGCAAGACAAAAGAGCTGACGTCTTGCATGTACCAAAGGTCAAAGTTGGTTAGCTATACATGGTAGCCACAGCAAGATGTTTATTTGCTCTATAGTCTGTATTATGAAAACTTGTCCGTCATTAAGGTTGATGGAGATACAATGTGTAGATGGACGACTGTATGCAGGTATCCGAGGACAATTTAAATATTAGAACTGATGTAGGATTATTTGTCTCGCTTTTACTTAAGTTATCCAACAGTGTGTTATCTTGGAAGAGGTTGGAGTTTCATATTCAGTAGGTCCGTTCTGGTCATGTTCTCCACACTAAGACTTTGGGTCTGACCCTTGTTGCCACACACCCAGTTTCAGGACTTTGAAAATGCCTGTGTAGGGATGAGCAGTCGGTATTTTGCTCTTGCTGATTTACTAGCCTAGTTATTTTTGGTAGAACAAAGCTGGCGTATCAGTAACTGAGGTAGGGATTACTTAAGGTAACGAATGAAGCAAATTAAAGATGCAGGGTAGGACGAAAGTAGAGCCCTGGAGCCCCGAAACCTGCATGTTAGCTTAAGTGCTGTTTGAGGTAGCCTTACCTACCTTACAGAAAACCTGTGACCCTAAAAATTACTAAGAAACGAAATGTGTTGGTTACTTACAAAGCTTTCGTCTCGGGTGTAACCGAGACAAAATAGGCTTAAAAAAATATGGTGAAAGGAAAGAAAAATGCTAATTTCTAATTCGGTGTTTTCTACAGGGATAGCTTAAAATTGAGTCTTAAAATAGGTTAAAAGGGTTGTACTGTGGTTTATATACCTCTAGTCCATACTGCTTCAAAACAAGTGTCAACCTTATATAAGAGTAGTGTACACCTAATGCAGAAAATACTCTGTTAAGTCTTGGCAAATGTCAGAACATTAATCTTCAAAACTAGATTGTGATCGCTCTTAAAATTCTGCTTTGTTTCACCAAAGCAATGTTTGTCCACAATGTAGTTCTACTCTACTGTACACCCATAAATCGGTAATGGGTGGGCCACGTGGTGCAGGAGGGGTTGACGTTTTGATGAGCTACAGTATGTTGCACTGCTCGTGTGGGTCAACCCATCTCAAGGTGGCCCACATAGCCTTGTATCTCCATTGTTTCTCGTCTTTCTACATCTCTAACCTAATATTGTTTACCAAAGTGTAAACTTTGTTTTCCTTCTCGGTTGATGGTAGTATCACTGATGGCTTTGTGAAGGTGTACGAGTGAAATTATGTAAAGTACTGTATATGTAGTGCTGGTGTTTAAGTGGCCAATAATTCCACGTTACTAGGACAAAGCATCTACATTTTATGTAAATCTGTCCTGGATGGGAAAGGAAGTTCTAGAGGTAGAGGGGGGGGGGGGGCGTCGTCACCAGCTGCGAGTTGACATGTGTGCAACAAAGTAGATTGAGGAACCACAGCACTATACTGCCCACGCTTATGTTCTTCCTGGTAGCCTGCCAAGAGCTTGATGCTACTCCTTCCAGTCACTGGAAAAGACGAGCCGAATGTTATGAAACGTTAATTTTCAAGCTTTAACTTCGGTATTCTGGCATTGTTAGCTGGGAAGAATGAATGGATCGTCTAATCAGCGTAAATAGAAAAAAAAAGAAATGTGATTTGTATTGACTTAACTACTTAAACCACTTATGGTGTTGGAGTGCTAACTATACTATAGGGATGGGTGTTGTGCCGCTCTGGTGTAGCCGACATTTTATTTCGCACACAAGTTTTTAGGTAATTGCAGAGGATGGGGGGACGTTCGCTCATCTATGTGGATTAGCAGAAGGAAATTTGGAATTTATTGTGGGCATATGGTGCTGTTGGCTGTGCACTTCTCGGGTGTGAATGTCGTTCATGGCTTGTACACAATAACGTGGCTTATTGTGGTCTTCATGTATCCTTTTAAGGTTATGCATTCCTGGGTCTGCAAATCATCGCTACATAATAGCATTTGTTCATACAAGCGAGCAGGTGGCGGACGGGACGGCGGCGGTGTTGGGATGAGCTGCGGCGGCGGTGGTGACGGCGGCGGCGGCGATAGCAGAAGCAGGGGGAGGGGCTGAACTAGTGTTGACAGCAACGCGCAGGTCCGAAAACCACACCCAGGGAGGCCAGCCGAGCAGCGGCGGCTAGACGACAGAGGTAGTCAGTGTCGACCCGGCCCCCGCACCACCACCACTACTTACAACCACTGCCATCACCTCTACGCCCACACCACACTGCCTTAGGCTCCCGCTCTGCCACAACACCTCAGTGGTGAGGCAACTCTTAACACAGTACATACGTACCGAGTAAAATTACGTGGTTGGCTTTTCTTGGTGTTCAAGATAGTGGCGGTAGACTGACAGTGCCTGCATATCGTCCACCCAAGCATTTTGGACCAAGCACCAAACGCTCGCCATCAGCGCCCTGTATCTCACGCCCACCACAGTGCTCTAGTCCCAATACCTGCTGGACTGTCAATAGTTAAAGTTCATATTGTTTAGAGGTTGGACCATGTGATTTGACTACATTAAATCATTTAAAGTATCAGTTTAACCGGTACTATACATGCTTCTACTTCAGTGCCATCTCTTGTGTTTGTGAGATTAAGCATAAAGGTACATCTGCTATTTAGTATTACAAGTCTTCAGGTAAACGATTGGAGTTGCCTCGCAGAGGCGTGGACACAGGGCGGTGCAGGGCGGCGTGTTTGGCCTTGGTGGTGACGAGTACCTCAGCTAGTTGGCATTCAGTTATTGGTGCAGGCACTGTGTACTCCCCTGACATCTTACCTTCCACCGCAAGTCACACTCACTTGACATCTCGTGACCCTGTTGTATTGTAACTTATCACTTGAGTTTTAAACATAAGATTGTGCAGAACAAACACATTCAGAGAACCCTTAAGGGCCACGTGTAGTCTTTGTATTCATACAGTAGTTGTTTTGTGGAGGATAATATCTTTAGCGCCGCACCAGGGCCAACACCTTGCCAGGTTTAGCCATCATAGTGGTATAGGGATGTTGACAGTAATGTGAACTATCCCTTGCTGGCTCTGACGAGGTTTTGGTCCTGCAGCGACGATACCCCCAGTTGGCACCCTCGAGCTGGCCTACCTGCGGGGCAATCTACATGGTGTAGAGCAGTGGTGTAGACGCGTCTTGTAGCTATAGCACTGCCCGGGGACCTACCCAGGCCGCTCCGACCCTCCACCCATCCCATCTACAAAACACTTCTCCTGAAGGTGAACCTTCTCCGCCGCCAAGATGATCATCGGTCTTGTTCGAGATTCCTTCCTCCGCTGCTTCTGTCAGACCTGCTCCGTCAACTCTGCTCTTCCAGGTTAGCCTCAACGAAGTCAATCAAGTCTGTTTTGAATGTTTTTGAATTACAAGTAAATCTTTGTTGAATAATATCTAAAATGGTTTACGTTTAGAAGACTTGAAAAGCCTGCAATGTCGGAACTTTCAGATGGTGTTGAAATTACCTTATAGTATTTGATAACAAAACAGTAAGGTTTTTGAGGCGAATACAAGAAAACTGAAAATAAGGACTGAAGGAAGTGATGATTCAGTCGCTGCCCCATTCAGAATTCGGAGCTGCCGAAAGTCTCGTTTTCTGTTTCCGTTTTCTGTGAGCCGCGCCCACTACCACTGGCCGGGATGTAAATAAGGGCGAACGTTACGTGTTCCTGTAATGCAGCATCGCCCATACTACCGATCGATCGTCGAGCTGCATGTCGTCAAGGGCGCTGCTCCCAAGGGCCGCAGTGTCCCAATCGACCTTCCTGCGCTCGACAGGAAGCCGAATGCTGCAGTGTCTCGCAAGCACATTTTTGTTGTAGTAGTAGCAGTAGTAGTAGCAGCACCCTATTGTAGCAGTTTACGCTGGCAAGACTCGCGTCCTAGTATTATGAGTGAACCTCTTGTTACCTCACTTGCTGTAGTCGGGGGGGCAGGGTAGTTCAGCCCATTAGGTCGTGGGACTTACGGGGTAGACGAGGTGAATAATTGATAATACATGCTGAAGGTACCCGGGCAAGGAAGATAAATGGGTGCCACTAATCTTTATTTGGATTGTTGAGGATGAAAGTGACGATCAATATCCGGCTGGGTGGCCACCACGCTGAATGACGGCTTCCCACTTCTTCCACCCTGGCCCACCCCACCCACCCAGGTTTTCCTTCCTTTCACCATAAACCGATGGGAGCTTAAAACTTCAACTGGAGAAAGTTACAAAGCTTACAGGAACAGCGGTTTCAAGTCGATGAATAACCCAAGCAGTCGTTGATTTAAGGGAAAGCTTAGAACGGTATGCTGGTGAATCGAGGAATGAGAGAATTAGTGATGCTTTAACATCTTCCATCAGGGTGGGATAACACACCCTAGAATTAACCATGTGGCAGGTGATCAATGAATCCTCGTATAGACCATGGTTTGTATCCGTCTTCCTTGAACCATACAGTACATTTCTAGGATGTATCCGTATCCTTTATATCCTCACGTTTTCTTTATGGATCATGGTTATGTATCCTCTGTTCTTTTCACGTGTTGTGGTCATGTAATCCTCCACAGTGGGTTGGCCTTACCTTGCCCCTCTGTATTTGGACACAACCACCTACCTCGTCTTCATTTTCACTCCTATGTTTTTTCTTCCTTAGTCTCGTTTATATCCCATTTTCGTCGACCATCTGTTCTTTAGTGCTTCGTTCCTCAATCTCGCCCTATTTATCCCCTCCCATCTGTTGCCTTCTTTATCTTTGCTTTCATATTTTTCTCTCGACTTTTGATCTACATCGCATTTTTCTTATCCCATTCCTTCCTTTTACCGATCTTTCTTCTCTTCCTTCATTCCTAATCTTCTTATTCTCTCCCATCTCTTCGTACTTCATTGTTTCCTCCATATTCCTTGTTGGTTATTTTCCCTCTTACCCTTGCTTTCAGATTATCCCTTCCGTTTCCTTCCACACATTCTACTCTCCTTCTTGGTCTACCAATTCCCCTCACGCCGGTTTTTTCCTCACTGTTCCATATCTAGCGGTGGGTGGGTTTCTTCCTTGCTCTCTTATCTTTTTCTCATATTTGGATCTGTTGCAGGTTTTCCTTCCTCGTTTCTCAGCTTTCCCCTTTCCGTTAGTTGTATTTAGTTGACTTTTTCCCCCCACCATCGTCTTAAATGCCCATGTTCATTATCGGGTATTTTCTCCCATTCTTCGTTTTCTGCTTTCTCCTTTTTATCATTCTTATTCGGGTAATTAATATGGTTTGTATTTCTACATTTCTTCTTCTGTCTCTCACCCCCTTTTACTGTACACTAGATATTACCTCTTCCATTGTCATTTTTGCCTTTTTTTTTATTTTCCTTTGTCTATTTAATTTTATCTCCAATTGCCCTGTCTATCCTTTACTATTCCCTCCGCATCATCCTCTTCCTCTCGGCTCCGTGTCTAGCTTAATGGTGGCCTAAGTGATGGATCTTGGATGGTGGGTCGTATGGTAGGACCGGATCATGAAATTAGCTGCAGTATGTCTCCCGTGATGACCAGGTGATGGGTCTGGCTAATGTAATCTACTGGACCCGTCAGTGCCCTTCGTCACCGTCTACCTCATTTGTTCGGGGTCCTGTCCACCACTTAGCTCACTGTTTGGGGGTCTCGTCTTAGTACTTGGGGGTGGTGGGGGCAAGTTTCCATCATTGTAGGAGAGCCCACTGTCACGCCATATGGAAGGACCCACGCTCTGAACTATAGTTCTCCACTGCCACCTCCTCTGGGAGAACCCGCGCTCTTGTGGATAATAGAGGGGGGGGGAGGGACTCGGGTCTCGCTACCAGGGCACGGTAACTTGGAGATGAGACGGACGACGGTGGGTGTACAGTAAGTTGTCCGTATACACCAGGGAAAACTTAGCTTCGTTACGGTGTTAACAAAGTATTACGACGAGCCTTAACTGTAGTTTGGGCGGTAGAGGTCAGCATCTTTCCTCCTATGTTTACACTAACGCTGGTTTACATAAAGCACAAGAAACTGAAGTTCATTGGACTGTTAAGATAATTTTAAGAAAGGCAATACCGTAATAGTTGAAGTATTCTTAGAGAGGGTTAGTCATGAAGGCTGCTGGTAGTTACAGCTGAGTGGGACATTACTCACACGAGGCTACAGGAGCTGGATGCTCACAGTTCCTGGTAAACGCCAGTAGTCACTCAGGAAATTGCACACTATCTGCTTCCACTGTGAGTTAAACTGGACAGAAGAGGCAGCAGACCCAATTTGTAACTCGCAGATGAGGCAGTTCCAGGGAAATGCGTGTTGAAGATGTAGTATAGATTAGGGATATTGTGGAGTTTTAGGGTTGAGGAGGAAACCTTGAGACTGGCGTTATATCCACCATCAGTCAAGTGTAAAGTTGGGGTGGCAGTCCCTCCTCTGTTGCCAGTTTCCCTTTTAGAGACGCTCGCCCTAATAATTGAGCATTATCATGTTCCACAATACTGCTCATTGTTCATTTTGTCAGGTAACTGTTTGCATGATATTTACAGGGTAGTAAAACCAAACCAGGGGAGTAAGAGACGTTTAGATGGTAAATTTTTAATTTCAAGTCCTGAAACCATGAAATGGTTTTAGGGACTCGTGGGGGGGGGGGGGGTAAGGGGAGCATGGGTGTTAGTTGGTGGTGATGCAGGTGAATCAATAGTGTAGTGGACGCATGGTTAGGGGGGTGCTTGATGGGTCATGACCATGCAGGTGGTGGTGACTGAGTATGGGTGGTGTTTTATTATAATACACCTGTGAACTAGTTCAAGCTGAAGTAACCTTTGGAGGAACAGATGGATATTTTATTTCTCATTAGACTCTTTATTATTTTTACTTCATCAACCCTTAAAATATAACGTATCAAGATATTTTCTGCTTTCTTAGTTGACAACACGATAACTAGCACAAGAATACCTGTAGCTTATCCTATTCCCTAGGTACTTGAGCGCAGCAACACCTGAGATTTCCCACTAAACCAGTCAGTCGGCGTCAGTTGTACAGTGAGATAGCCAATTTAATGCTGCATGATAATTAAGCTGTATAGCTTAATGATAGTTGGTAAAAAAAATGTCGGCTTCGTGTGAACTTGGACAGTCTAAGTTGGTACATAACCCTCCCTGCATTAAGGTGTGCGTGGGCAGGCAGGTTGAGGCGGCTTAACAGTGCGAAGGGGAACTTTAAGTGTGTTAGTGTGGGGTTGATGGGAGCCTCACCTTGGGCCACCACCACCGCCAGGTTCTTGAAGCTGGAGGCTCGCTCGCCCTCCCCTTCTTGTCTGCCTAAAAGAAACTCGACACTACTTGCTGTTTTCAAGGGTGTGAGAAGTATCGTCTGCTTCCCACGACCAGCGTCTTCCTCTTGCAGGGGTCACGATGGATGGGGACGAGAGACACTTTTACTTCTTTTTTCCACTTGTTGTGGACGTCTCGAGGGATTTAGTGATATTATTCGTGATTTTTGGGCCCGATGTGGAAAGGGAAGAAAGATCTTGTTCTCTCCTTCCTTTCACTAATGGAAGGGGGACCTTTCCCTCGCCAACACATCTCGACTTGCCATGTAAAATGAAGCCTTTTTTATTTTCAATAATTCAATTGTACTGCGGGTATTGTTTTCAGTTATTTACTTAAACAGGGTTGAGATTAGTATTGGTCTTGCTTCCTTTCCCGGTTGGCACATTTACTTTAACTTACCACGGTTCCCTATAATTGGAGTTAAATAATAGTCTTTATGATGACATACTATACTTGTCGGTTCATGGTCACGTTCGAGAAAACATGACAGGTGTGTCGTTTCGTTCTACGTAGTTACAATCTTCTTAACGTGGAGTTCTGGTTTGTTGTAAAACAGGTTTGATGTGTACTACTTCAGTCTTCTCCATTAACTTTCTCTTCCCCTCCTGCCTCCTTCGTTCATCTCCCCTCCATCGGTTCTCCTGCTGGGTCTTAACGCCACCATGGTTGGTGCAGCGAGCGAGCGAGTGAGTGGGGTGGCCTAGCGGACGTGACCAGGCAACAGCAAAAGGCTTTTTCCCAGTATCAGCTCGGCCAGGCGAACCCACCGCGCCGCCTTGCTTGGCTCTTGTTGTCGTCAGCTTCTCCACACCGCCTCACTTGCATCCTCTGCCACGTTATAGCTGCATGCTTATTTAGGAACCTGTAGAAGTAATTTGTCGTTATTGCTCGCTTATGGGAATATGTTTATGGGTCTCAGCCGAGTGGTTAGATTTGTTCCGTGGTGTAGCGCCATGGATGGTGATCGTATGTAGAGTTTATCGAGAAAACCTCTATGAAAATTAATGACGTGTTCCTATTTTTCTCCTCCCGCCATGTTGGGATTGCTTTGTGAGGCACGTTCCTCCCTCTTGTCTCCAATGATCTTTTGTGATTTTTACACTACAACCTCGATCTCCGCAAGTTTATAGCAACAGGACTGGATCGAAGTCTCTAAAAGATAACTTGGCTCTAGTCTTCACTTGGCAGCCTCTAGAGCAGAGCCATGTTTTGTAGGGTTAAAAGTTTAAACATTTTGGTATGAGGAAAAGGGTAGCCAGACGTGAGTTGGCATCTAGCCCAAGTGCAATCTAGATTATGTTGCTGTAATGGTACTCGTCTACGGATGTAGGTTATCGACTCGTGTGAATGAATTCTGAATGGCTGTCAACCTGCTTTTATACATTTTACACTAACAATACCGAACACATGTACATAATGATGCCACGAGTTTGAGTAGACTGTCTCGTGTACTACTATAGAATTTATAGTTGTTAAACTGAATACAAGAACGATTAAACATTACAAAATCTACTTTTATTAACTCGCTCCATGGTTTTAAGGGTACAACTGGTGTACTAGTACATACAGCCATAGTACATTTATTGGTAGCAGGAAGTCTTGGGGGCGGCGAGTGTACACGAGGCTTTTATGTCCTCTGAAGGGGAATAACGAGCCAGGTAGGTTTTTTGGAGATTGGATACTATTACTGCTAAAGATAAGTCTCGTGTATAGTAATAAGGTTGTTGTAAAATACTGGGAATCTGTATATAAGACTAGTGTACTAATCGGTGGTGTGCTATTGTATTTTACACAGTGTTGTAAGTGTTACGTGTACTCTGGGGTTGTATTTGCTGTTAACTAGGCGTTCATGGCTTGTAAGTTAGGCTTCCGTATAAAGGTCAGTATTAGGTTGTGTAGGCCTCCCTCATATTGGAAGCGGCACGCGGTTATTGGACTACCAGATTCCGGGATTATCTTCAGCCTATACAAGAAATGAGGCGGGATATTAATAGGAAACGAGCTTCATGTTGGGGGGTGACGTGGAAGGGTATTTAGGTGGGAGCCATTGTAATGTACGGAAGGCAGCTGTTGACGCACGGATACTGAGGGTGAAACTGCTGTGTGGGTGTTCATGGGTTAATAGAATTCCTTGTAGTTATATACACAGTAAAACATCTTGAAGGAGCAACAGTTGGGATGTTGCTACTGTGATTTCCTTTGTTTTCTGAATGGCCCGTGTTGGTCCCAAGTATTGATTTAGATTCCTTCAAACCAGCCTTAACTAATATAAAGTATTTCTAGGACTGATTTTGACCTGTATTTTCTTGTAAATGTGGATATAAAGCATTGTATAAATCTAAATTATATATAAAACCGCCTTTGTCTTGTACTCATCTTTAGGGAGTTGTAGGTGGATCAAGCAGCCAATAGAAGGCCGGACTTCGTATAGCAGGACATGTTAACTACGTCAAGCAGAATATAGCGTGGTTGTCAGAATCATCTTAAGCTTTTGAAATTCAAGTCGCTCAACAAAACTACTTACACAAAATTGTGTCGAGACATTAACAGAACAGACTACGGATTTTGACAACCCTACTGAGACAACAGGAGTCGCAGTGTTCATTCTAGAACTCGTCGACCTTCCTCCTCTCCCCAGTACAAATAGTTTATCAGATCTCTGACTTGTCTTGGGTTGCTTGGATATGGAAGGTGTTGTTGGGGATTCAGATAAGTAGAGCTGTATTAACGTTAAGGTTCACCGAATTTTGAAGTATGCTTTATGAATAGGTATACGTCTCCTTTGTGTGGTTTTGAGAGGCTTTATCCTCCTCCCTCTTCCACGTGTGAATGGTGTGGGTTTTTTTTTTTTTTTTTTTTTAGATGTTGTGGGTGTGGCTTGGTTTTTATATATTGTGTGGATGAATCTGCCTGGTATCTCATCTGGTAGAAAGTGTGGGGAGTTAAACCGCTAAACCTCCCTGGGTTGGCCGCAGTGCACACAAAAGTTCTTAGCCGTGGACTAGAGGTCGGTTAGTTTTACCGTTACATTAAGTTGGGGAGTTGTGTGTCGGCTGTTGTTCACTCTAAAAATACTAGTGTAAAAAAAAAAATAGACCGAATAATTTTATGAATTAGTGATTTGGTTTTTCTTGATTATTTTTACTCTTATACAACAATAGTTGTTTATTTGCCGGATATATGAGGCACCCAAGGGGAAATTGCCATTTACATAAAATTTGTTCAGTCATGCCACCGAGGAACCCCAGGCGTGGCGTCGGGAGTGGCACTGATGACTCATTTTTGTCGCTTTCAAGGTGTTATTGATCTGAACAATAGTGTGGTGCGGTGCGGTGCCAGGGGGACTGGACACCCAGGCGCCGTGTCTTGTCACAAACATCAACATCACGATATCCCAGTTACTGCATGTTTAGTCTTGGACCAACTTTAAGCTGGACTTTGTAATGTATTTTAATGGTTTTACTTTAACCAACCATATGTTTCTAGAATGCGAGAAGTCTTCTGGTGGTCACTACTATAGAATTAGGTTTTCTTGTAATATTTATATATTCTTACACTGGATAGCAAAGTTTCGGGAAAGAATTGTTCGACATAATGCTACTCCTTAATTCTATTCAAAAAAGTTTAATATACAAAACACAAGCTTACAAATGTATTTAAAAATTTTACACTCCCAATAGAGTGTATTATACAAAACAAGTATACAATTATAGTCTCTTATACAAAAATCAATAATAGTGCTACAGTTAGTGCTGTTATAGACTATCTAGAGTGAGGCGAATACTTCACGAGTTGCGGCAAATGTAAGTGTTGAATACTAGGTTACCCCACCGTGCCAACAGAAGCATATTACCCCAGCCAAAATGTAGTTTTTGCCCCAGTTGGGGTAATTACCCCGAGTTTGAGAACCAGTAGTCTAGACGAATCGTAATAATTTAAGGTGATGTACTAATATAAGACACGGGGGAGCAGATTACTGTGAGCCGGGAAGTAGTTAACCTCTCTGTTGCCGTGAAATTGGGTATCGGTATCACAGTCGATGGTGCTCGCAAGACTTGGGAACTGCAGCGTTGAAAATTATTTAATGTAACCAGTCTTAAAGTCGGTAAGTCTTGGATTTCTTTGCCTTTTGTTTACGAGGCTAAGTTGTTGAATATCTTGGAAGTCGAAAAGAGTTCTTAGCTTACCCTAGATTACGAAGTTAGAATTAATGAGGCCGCTCTCAAAATAAGGATGAGAATTTTTTTTCGTGTTGACGTCATACACCAGTAGTAGCCAGTTAGTGCTGACGCTGATGAACACACCGGTAGGAAGAATAAAAACCTGGTACGGGTGGTTGTCCAGGCTGGGCTTCATTCACGATTCTCAAAGATTTATTAGTTTAATCAATACATACGATATACGATTGTCTCGAAAGGTACCTAAGGTAATTTTACATACTTAAGATATTTGGAGGGGGTTATACTTAGCGATAGGACGTTATTATGCATTTTATATCCGTATATTGTGTACTCTTGAGGCAGACCTTAGCCAATGTAAGTGTTAAGCCGGGTATGTGTGAGGGGCAGACGGCTCCTCGTGGCAGTCAGTGGTGAGGTGGTCGAGACGTGCAGTGGCGACGTGTTAACGGGAGGATGCACAAGATCGGTACCGAGGCGCCGATGTGGAGCCTTTGACTTTTTTATTGTAAGAGTATTGACCCAGGGCTGGAAATACACGTGGTGCCTGACACTGTTCTCCGCCCCTCCCACTCCCTCTCCCCCCTCCCTCTCTCCCCCCTCTCTCCCTCCCTCTCTCCCCCCTCTCCCCCCTCCCTCTCCCCCCTCTCTCCCCCCTCCCTCCCCCCTCCCTCTCCCACTCACTACCCCTCTTCCAGTTCCCCTTGCATGAGTGAGTCAGTGGGTGGTTCCAGCTGGTGACTTGGTGCCTGAGACTTGATTCTCCCCTTTCCTTCCCCTTTTTCTTTCTTGCCCTCACTTTCCGTCCTTATTTTTCCCGTCGTCCCCCCCCCCCCCTCCGCTACTTATTAACCCTCTTCACTCTTCCTTGGGTGACTGGGGGGGGGGGGGGGTCATTTGTAACTATGCATGTCTTCCTGAGGTTTTGAAACCCAACCACCACCTTCCCTCCCTTCGCTTCACCCTTCCCCTTAACCTCCCCTACATAGATGACTCGGGGACTCCAACCAGTGACTTTTGTGGCCGCTACACCGACGTGCTCACTGACTTGGTAGTTACAGTCTGGTGATTTCCTTCACACTCGCTGGTGGATGAATCAACAGGAATTTTGATTGCTTGCGTGGAATCCTAACGCTGCAGTCAACAGTTGAAAGTTCTTGTTAAATAATTATTTTTTGTGGACTGGAGTTGTTTAGATGGCGTCATCTGCTGCCTGGCCACTACTAGGGTGGGAATTGTGTGAGAACGAGGTATGCGGGTGGGTGTGTCAGTCTCTTTTGATGAGTATACCTGTCTCTTGACCTGTGTCTGAGGGAAGGGAAGAATACATTCATTAATCCTCTTGTATATATTTCGTAGCTTTGTGCTTTACTGCATATTTAGTTTTTAAAATTCTTTGACACCATAATCCTATTGATGCATGTTAATTCTTGTTTTGCAGCTCGTCACTTTTAATTTGAGCAATGGGATTAATTTGTTTACTTTGCGTGGATAACATAATATGTTACTAGTTAAAAACATATATGCATTATGCAAATACTTCTAATTAAGTTGGTAAAAAAAAAAAATTGATATGCGGAGTTGAGGATTGTTAAAACAGAAGCTGAGGTATTGTAGTCCAGACTTAGTAAGCGGTTCAGCACGTCAAGACCTCCTACTTGGGCAGATCACCGTGAAAGATGAGATCCAAGTTATCACGGTCCACTTGGCTTGTTTCCGCCCAGGGCCGCCGGTACCATTGGGACGGTGAGTGGGTGTGGCAGACCTCCCTCGCCGGGGTCTGCACGCTGTCTCGGGGAGGGGGGGGGGGGGGGCGGCTGTCAACTCCTGTACCTCGTTGGCGGCTTGATATAAATTGGATTACTAGTGACAGTACGGTTGTCTGTACGTGTCGAGGACTTTAATGCTACCGGTATTTAATGATGGAACTGGGACTGGTTCCGTTAATGGCCGCGGGAACAGTGGAGGTGAAGATTATCTGGGACTTAGGTTCTGGAGCACGACGTGTTGTAGGGATATAGAATGACGTTAGATTGGGTGGTGGTCTTTAGAGCTGAATCACTTACATGGAATAAGACTTCAGCCTCGCATGTACAAAGGCGTGAGTGTGGGTGGCGAGTCTGGCCCCGGGTTAGTAGGGATTATTAAATACAATTTCCAGGCTGAATTGCTCGCGTGTTAAAAGTTAACATCAGGGGAGCACTTGATACCAGTGCCTTAGTGTACGTTGCAATTATAAGTAGTTTAGTATTGGGTGAGGATGACTTGTGTTATTGTAGTATTTTTATCAGTAGTGAAGGAAAATTCATACCGTTTCTCTTACACTTGTATTGAAAAATGTTGTCGTTAGGTTTGTCTTTTGTAAATGGTTGAGCGTACGGAGTACAGTATGATTGTTGTATGGATCAAAGGATAGATAAATGCATGATACTAATCCGTGAAAAAGTCTTGTTTCGAGGAGGAGGATGGTCAAAATACTGTAACAGTTGAGTCTAGTGTTGTGGTGAGGTTGCCCCCTCGTGCTACGGGTCCTCCTTGGCTCAGAGAGAGAGAGAGAGGGGGGGGGGGATCACTACCACGTGGAACTCCGGCACGTGACAGGGATTGTTGGTAATCATGTCAGCTGATGTACCTTAAATACACACAGGTTCAATATTATGGACTTCTACTTTGTTGTAAATATTGCTGATATTATCTTGATGGTTTAAGTATTAAGTTTTTCCCATGGGTATTACTGATTATAAAGGTATTAGACGTGCACGAAGGCAACATAAATCAGCCGTCTCCAATATGGTTGCGTGTATCGAGTAGATTGGGGAAGAGGGAGGCGAGCGGTGGCGGCGTTATGGCAATATTTACCGTGAGGCGGCGGTGACGCGTTGCCCATGTTGCTGCTGCACGAGTGTCCCTGCCTTTCCCCTAGTGGTTGGGCTTTATATTATTCACCGTCTTCCTCGGGGGAAGGCCGAGGTGGTAGTAACATCACTGACATAACTGGATGGGCATTTAGTGTATCTCAAGGACCTCATCAGGATAATGGCGATGCAATGAGCCAGGAGTCTTTCGCCATGAAATATGTATGGGTAGCCATCAGTTCTCGTGTGTGGAATGTTATTATTCCCACACGATCACGTTATTTAATGCCTTGTTGAATTTGTGAGTCGCTTTAGTAATTCCATCTTTCGTTTTGGTCCTGCTCCTTTTTATTCTGTATCACCTCCATGCCTTTGTCTTCCCTCCTCCAAGTCTCTAGGTAATACGTTAGTTTAGCTGGCTTCATTAAACCAGTAATTTGCCCGACGTAAACACACCTTGAGTACAGACAGGCTCGCTGAAGCAGCTAGGGCTGTGATGGTTTTTATATATATATATATATATATATATATATATATATATATATATATATATATATATATATATATATATATATAAAATTGTTTATTAAATGAAACCTCAATAATACCTAAGTATCTTCTCTTGCCCCCATCCCCTCTCACTCCACACTCCCCCCTACCCTCTTCCCCTACCTCTAATACTCTCTTCCCCATCCCCTCCCCCATCATCTCTTCCCTTCTCATTAACACCCCTTGGACAGGATAGATAACACCGCCGTAGTGATGGGTTATTTTGAGGCAGTGGCGCGCTAAATGGCTTATTAAATATTGATGGCTGTTGTAAGGCTCGATTACCGCTGGTTATGGAGGGTGAAAATGGTGTTTGAGGGGGAAGCTGCAAGAGGGTGGTGAACTGTGTATAGTTGGGGGGAAAGTAGCCCGCCAGAAGGGTCCAAGGGGTAATGGTACTATGGGAGGTCAAAGGGTGTGTAGTGGTGGGTGTGTTGATACTGTACTGTAGACTAGAGGTCCTTGGGGGTGTAGTTGGTTGAAAATAATAATTAAAGGTCGAGAGTTGACATGGTTGGAGTTGGTTGTCTCATAGGGGGTGCAGTAGGTGATGGGAGTTAAGGGAGTGAAGATTACTGGGAGTGTATTTTGTGTAGATAATGGAGTATGGTTGAGGGAAGGGGAGAGAGTGTAGATCATGGAAGCGGAGATTGCGTAGATAAGGGAAGCGTAAGGAGTGTAGTGGGTGTAAATGGTTTAGGGAAGGGGAGATGGTGTAGATACGCCGTGGGGGGCGGGGGGTATACCGACCATAAATGTTTAATGGAAGGAAGATGATGTAAATTGGACAAGAACGGGAAGAGTGGAGAGAATCTGACACAGGAGATGTCCCAGTGATAATATTTATGGCAGATAACGACCCTCTAGGCCTAATTTCTGTTACGGTACTATGATGGTGGGGAGGGGGGCCTGGTGGACCTTTTAGGACCAGGCCAGAGGCGTTACTGTGAGGACAACCAGGAAGGGATGGATCTTCCTTGGTTGTCGGAGGGTTTCTTGATACTCGTGGATTGGCGTTTGATAATAGTGGATAAGTCAGCTCTTGCCTAAACCAAAATAAGGGTGGGAGAATAAAACCCAGATGTAATCTTCCAACCTTCCTCAAAACTCGTGTGATATGAAAATGATGGTGCGTTTCTTTGAGGTGGATGAGAATATGTAGCGAAAAAAGTTGTGTGGAAACCGCTGGATCAGAGGAGCCGAGTATTTCTGTCGACGGCGAATTTGAGGCACAAGATGAACCGATCAAATATCTGTGGCGGCTTTCTCGGGAATTAAGGAGAGTGCCAGTGTTTGGCTGTAATCCAGGGAAGTGTTTGTGGTTTTTGTTGAGGGAAGTACCATTGTTGGTTTTGGTCCAGGTTTTGTGGGGGTTTTTTGTTGAGGAAAGTGCCAGTGTTTGTTTTTTGTTGAGGGAGATGACAGATTCCACAGGTTTAAGTTTGAAACAGGAGTGTTAGACCAAATGTTGTGATGACGTTGTAGAATCTTAAGCACCTCTTCATCAACCTCAGCCGTCCACGAAACCTTCATGACCATTGTTGAGACGTTTATTACTCTAACATCTAGATAAACCAAGAGTAGGTTTTAGGGTGTCTGCTTTAATAAACAGTCCTTTGTAAATAAATACGAACGCTTCTCTTCCTGTGACATTAACGCTCCAGACACAAGAGTTTACCTCATTTGGGAATAGTTATTGTAATTTCCAGGGTTTATACATGTCACTGGATAAGGTGTATTTGGCCAATATATCACGACGGGTTGGATTTATTAGTCGTGTCACTGGAAAAATGGGGTTATCTCATTGGCTTAAATATTACATGATTTACACTATGGCCCCAAGAAATAGTGGCAAAGTGTTAAGAGAATCGTGAATAATTCGGTAGTGTGTCGAGGAGGAAGTGTGTCAGTGTAGGCGAGGGAGGCGGCGGCAGCGAGGCGGGTAAATCTCCTGCGTGGTGGGATGTCTGACACATCGGGAAAATAACGGTGCCGGGGTAATTATCATGACTCACTCCCGTCCTCCACCACACACCACCTTCCTACCTTATTGTACAGTTTGTTGCTTTTGTGGGATACGTATTTAGACTAAACTAATATTGTACTTGCATGTCGGGGAACTTTGTGGTTTGTTGGTAGTGATGTTGGTACTGTAGAGGCAGATATACGTGTGTACTGTTAGAGAAGTCTTGGAAACCACCTACGTTGTTTGTTACTGTCCATTAGTACAATATACGGATATGAAGTGTACATTGTGACAAGGTTTCTGGAAGGCGTGATGGGATTGTTTGTGGTTACAGCAATGGGGGGATGGAGGGAGGCATGACGTGTTCATGAAGGTGACGTTCACTATTTATGGTGGTTTTCCCTCGAGGAGACAGCGCTTCCCTTGATGAACGCCATGGTCATGGTGCAGAATACCTTTCCTTGTTCTAATGGGGGAAAAGGCACATAATGTAGGTTGTCCTCGCTTTATCCAGAGAAATGCACGTCTTCATTTACTGTATTTTCATAAACTAGTGTATGTGTGTGCTGTTTAATATCGATATTGATTCTCGGTAATTGTACAGGAAAGTGTGTGAGGGTAAGGTACCAGAAGCTTAAGAACGTGATCGGATTCCCTTGGTGCTGAATCTGTTTAATCTTGAAAAGGAAATTGGGTATGGAGGGCGGGCCTCCAGAATTGGCGGGTTGATTTAGTAAACATATCCAGGGCTTTATTTCTCGGGCCTGGGAGGGAAATGGCCTCATAAATTGTGGTGTTGCGGCGGCTGGAGAAGAGTGGGCCTTGTTGCTTGTTGGACCGGCGAGTTCCTGGCTTACTGGACCCTACGAGGGTCTAATGTCCGGGTCTACTTGAAGACTGGGGAGACGGCCGTACTGGTGTAAAGGTTTGGCAAACATTACTGGTACTGTATTAGTTTAGAAAAAAAGGAATTTTTAACGATTGTATAATAATATTTTACATAAACGTAACTCAGATTGCATATTGTAATACATAGCTCTTACGCCCTGTATTCTGCCTACCTGTAATTCTTGTTCGAAAAATAAAAGATCCTCGTTGAATACGGAAATAAGTGAAGACAACTGAATTGAAAATATATTTCTTTTCTTTAAATTACAGCTTGTATCGAGTCATTCAATCTGCGAAAAAAGTCATCGGGGAGTTAGGTGGTGTTGGGCGTTTGAACACTGGTCGTATTATACCAACACAGCTGACGCAGCGAGGCCTGTAGTTCTGAGTGAACGGTGGCTGCAGTAGAAACGATTTTAGTTCATTCACTTAGATTCTGTATATAACAAATTATGTTATGTTCTCCAGCAGGAATTTTTGGCGTTTTCTTGGGTTATGTCTAAATGAAACTTGGCGATAAGGCCCGCGTCAGATAAAGGTTCATTTTTCTACCTCCATTGAATGTCTCGGGTTCAGGTTTGCTCATTTTTATACATCTCGCGACCGTTGTGAGACCCTTTCGGAATTCTTGCATGATTGTGTGTCATCCAGGCTGGTCGCCGTTACTGAAAATAGAAAGTTTAAATGAATTATTGGTCAGAACCACCAATCGTATTTAGTTGACATTTGATGGAAATGTTCCTCACTCGACCTTCTTCCCTGTCTTGACATGGTCGTACACCGCCCAAGATGGAACACTGTGGAAAACGTCTCCAGGTTCCTTGGTCCACTTGTTTTATCTTTTTAGGCTTTAATTGTAAGTAGTCTTGAATTTCACGTTGGCGCGGTATTTACAAGACGTTCCCAGACCCGAAAGTCTTGGAAAAGTGGTTTTGGCCATTAATTAAAGGTGTTAGTGTTCCCGATCTTGTATTAGGAAGGCGTGATAATTACACTTTAATTTAGCAGGATGGCTGGAAGACCGTGGAGATCCTCCTAGTGAAGATAACGGGAGATAGTGAAATGTGAATGGCAATATCCGTAGACTTAGGTTGCGGTTGAAACAATTAGGATTTTAGAAATGTTGATGGTCGAATTTTATTTTTATTTTTTCTCACTGGCCTGAAGTTGAAGCACTGCTATATTTGCGTGTCAGTTATTTGAGGTGTGGTGGGTTGTGGAGGCCGCCACCACAAGTTGTGATGGCGCTGCAGCTGCTCTTGTGTGGGGGCTGATAAGAGCGCACCACTGCACGTTGATCGACCGTGTGGGGGCTGATAAGAGCGCACCACTGCACGTTGATCGACCGTCACTATTGGCGACTCGTGTCTTGGGCGTTGTATCATATGTTCGCCCATGTGAATTGTTTTCCTTGAATGTCTAGTTGTAAGGGAACACATGGATATATTTATATATAAGACTACACTTTGTAAAATATATTAATTCTTATATGGAGATTAAAGTGCAGGATTTCGCCCCCTTTATTTCTGGATAAATAAAGTTTGGACTGGACATTAAGAGAGGTTATAGCGTAATCATGTGACGTCCCCGGGTAGTCAGGTCGCTGGGACACACAGGTGAGGCAGCAAGTTACCTACCCTGACACAGGTGGTCACTGAGGCGAAATCCCCAGAGCGTGGAGCAGCAGTCGTAAATGTCCACTTCACTCTCATGGCCCGGCTACAAAAGGGGTAATGTTCCGTGTTGGCCTGGTGGGAATACATGTCTAGCCGTTATAGGTTCGGTGCATCAATGTATAAAGGACGAAAAATATGCAAGGGGAGACGAAGGAAATTGCTGCTTGGTTTAAATCACTGTGACTTTGGCTTTACATGCGTGCTTTACAATGTGTCAACTGGAACGGTTTTAACTCTTCGACTTTCTCGGAGCGTTGGAGACACGAGTTCGGGAATATCTCGTAAAGCCTCGGTTTCCGATAAATACATCGTAGAACTGTGTTAAGACTGGGAGTTTCACAATGAATACAGGTGTGGGCGCTGTGAATGTTGCTAACGGGCGGCTGTTACCCCAAACTAGTGGGGTCTCGTGGCTGGGGAGACACTGGCTCAGGTCGCCTCGTTGAGGTCATCCCCGTCCTCGTGATGGGAGGCTGGGCTTTGCATATTTTAATATTTTAACTTGCGCAGCCTATCGCTACACACTTGGATTCCCCTGAAATAATATTTTAGTTGTAACTTGTCTAGGAGTTTTAAAGTCTAGCGGAATTTCTTGAGTGCTGGATGGCCGTTCGAATCACAACCTAACTATAATAAAGGCTAAAATGGCTTGGTGAACTGATCGAAGTGTAGGATATGCTGAAGCAAGCAAGTGTGTGTGTTCAGGTCATGTTGCTACGTCCCCACAGTCTTTTGTTTCTGGTCAGTCTTGTGTTAGGCGGTTCCTCGCCTATTACAGCATATGTGAGGCCCCCCTCCACCCCGGTCACTGCCTTTGTGCCTCCCCTCGCCCCGTTATTGTTGCCATTATCCAGTCTTGGGTCCTGTCCTTTCTCTACTGGTAATACCCTCTTATAATTCTCTTTCCCTCCACTCCTTTATTCTTCTCTTATCCCTTCTGTCACGTCTCTGCCTCCCGTCTCTTATTACTACTTTTCTATCTGCTCTTCTTTTTTCGTCTTTTTTTTTTATTCGCGAGCGTTCGTTTCCTGTTGTCCCCCCCTCAGCACACTATCTTCATTCACTTTAACGTCATGTAAGATAAAATGGGTCTTGTCTTCATATACTGTACAGACCACGAGCCCACTTGCAATTACGTGTGGAGTGGAAAATTGTGTGGAACTCCTCGACCATTCTAAATACTCTGAAATATTGCTTCGGTGGATACCCCTTAACCCACTCCCTCCCTCACCTCCTCTTCCCCCCCTCACCTCCTCTTCCCCTCACCTCCTCTTCCCCTTCCCCCTCCACCTCCCCTTCCCCCTCCACCTCCCCTTCCCGCCGTATTGATTTCACACTTTCCTACTGATTGGTTATATTCCTTCCACGTCTCTTCTCCAAATAATTACTGAAATTCTTGTCTCATACTCCTTGTTCTCTTCCTCCCCATCTCGTATTTATTTAAGTTTTTCCTCGACATTGCTTCCAGTTCTCTTTCATTTTTGCTTGCTCATTCCCCCCTCTCCTTGGCAGTGGACATCACCTGGGCAGGTTCAGCTCACCTGGTGGGCCGGGTGGGTCAGGCCAGCGGAGTTTGCTAGATCGATTAGTGTCAGACAGGGTGGCGCCGGTGGCTGTTGCGGCGTGCCACTGGTCTTCCGCAGTATTTTTATTTTTTTTCCTTCATACCAGAATATCCTCATTCAGATTGTTGCCAAGAGTAGTGGTAGTGTTACTAGGTCTTGGCATTATGTTGGACATTTTATGGGGAGAATTTGGTGTTGTGGTGGTAAATTATTTGGGTTGGGTTTGAATTGAATGTTATTAGTTTGACTCGAGGAGCTCAATGTGGGGTCGGCGAGGAGTACCACACTGGGATTCTCACAACCTGTTGTTACCGACTACCATGACGCACATACAGTACAAGAGGGAGTGTGTCCTTCCATTCGCTGGTATAGCCCAGATAATGAGGCTGGCTGGGGATGGAAAAGATTGTACGGCATAAAATACTAGTTTTAACTTCAGTGAGATTACGAGACGTCGCACTTGGCTTCTCAACACCTGGGCGAGTTTTAATTTAGTTAATTTATTGTGTTATCTTCTGGTAGTGTTGTATAGCAGTGCAAAGTTTATTTAATCATTTACTTGAGTATGGAGATGAAAATTATGCCTATCATCAATCAGGGTGCCATCATTGTCTGGTTATTATAGTGAAGGAGAGATTATAAGGTAATTTTATTTGCCAGCAGTGTTCAGTGACTGTTTCCAGTAAGCCATCTACTGTTATGGGGGGTTGATATTTTAACAGTATAGTAATGGAGTCTTAGCCACGTATCCCGCTCCCCCACACCACCCCTGCGGACGAGTGTGTCAGATGATGTAATGCTCAACTTCGTCGCTTGTAATGCGGGTTTATTACTGTATTTAATATGTGGCAAATAGGGGAGAGTAACGATAAAAGTAGTAACGACAGTGGCGTGAGGACTTGTCGTTAAGAGGTGGCCGGTCAGCTGTTGCACGCTCGAGGGTACTATTGAACACACACACACACACACACTGGTGGTTAACGTAGTGTGTTTTGGCACGTACAGGCGCTGAACTTACAGCGCACACGCTCGTTAAACCTCGTGTCTTAGAATAAAAGTTAAAAGGACAGCAAAATATACCTTAAATGGCAAGAACAATACGCGATTGGGACTTGGTAATCGGATTGTGTCGCAGATTGCTAGTTAGTTAATCCCCAGAACCCGGGATTGGGTGATTGGCAGATGCTACGGACTTGGACAGGTGGTGGTGTTTTAGACAGGCGTTGGTTTGGGACGGGTAGAGGGGTTGGAGCGAGGCCGCCATTAAAGTGTAGGAAGTGTGAGGAACGAGGCAGTGTGAGGGGCTTATGGCTCGTCCTTCCAGGTTTTATACGAAAATTGTAGCCCCGTGCTGCCACTTTTATGGCTTATGGCGGAGTAGTTTTGCGAACCTGACACACCTGCAACACACCCACCCACCCACCCTCCCTTTGCAACGTGCTTCTACATCCAAGTAACATACACGTCTGCAACATGTACATCTACCCGTCGACCCACACACCCTCACACACCTGCAACATGTACATCTACCCGTCGATACCCACACACCCTTGGTCTTCCCTCACCTTCCCTCGATACATCACTTTCTTAACTTGGGGCGGCCTGAGTGATCCACGTCGGATAACAGGAAGTGAAAAGTTGGTTTAAACTTTTCAGTGTTGGAGGAGAGTTTTCAGAGATGAGGTCGGACAATCGCTTAATGAGGTCGAGAAACTCGTCTGCGACAACGATATACATTTCCTCTTGCTCTCTTCCTGTTACGACAAGAAGTATATTGGACTACGGATTTTCTATGCGCTGTCTAAACTTTTACTAGATTAGATAACACAATCCACATTAAGATTCGGTTAAGGGAAGATGAGGCATTTTGAGTTTCATTGTATGGGAGAAATAAACGTTTTTGTGTGTTTCGGAGCCACATTAGTTGTACAGTATTTTCTTCTTTTAGTCGAATGCTAAATTTTTTGAGACTTGCTACAACATGCAACTCGACCATTACTACTGTACTTGGGCTCCTGGTCATGTGGAGAGTTGTCAGGTAAATTAAGGGAGGTGCTGCCCCATACACTTAACCCACTGCTATTAGGTTATTATCAGTGGGTGTGGTTTTAATGTTTGTTGACCGTGCCCTTAATGGTTACTTGTTCTGTCTCGGTTCTATCACTATTGCACGTGTCATTTTGAGTATCTTGGGGAAGTGGATGTTATAGAGTATAGACTGTAGTTATAGTTTCTTGCACTTTGTATTTGGTCTCTAATATTCGGTACTGTACTGGTTAAGGAAATAATTGTGACGATACGCTAGAGCAGTTCGTATTCTTGCTGTCGCCAGTTTTCGTGGTGTTTACCCACTCATGGTAAATTACCAACTATTTTAACTACCATAATTGTCGCGTGTCAACAACGCTTTTATATAAAACCTTGTGGTTTTCTGTGTTACGAACAATGTTTTTTTCTTTCGATTCATCATAAACTTGGTGGATGAGGATAATCATAATGATAGCGTTCCTGCAGCAGTAGTGGGGTTTGCGGCCGTCAGAAGGTTCCCGCGGGATGCTGCGGCAGACGTGCGTGGCCCTGACCTCTGGCCGCCTCCCGTCTTGTTCTTCTTTTGGGAGGCCACCCTCCCCTCCCTCAAGCTTCATATGAATACTAAACCAGCGTGTCAGTTGGCGCTGGTATAAGGAGCGGGGTTGCCTGGGGGTATACTGCCAGCCCAATTTTTTCGTGTAATCTTGCGAGTTCGGGAAGATGGTAAGGTGATGTTATTGATCTTGTGGCCACAAGTGTGTAGATGCTGGCTAACTGCACCGGAGTGTCTGATGTTAAAGATTAAGAATGTGGGACAGTATTAAGAAATGTTAACAAACAAATTGTGTGGTCCATTTCGGGTGAGAATTGTTGAAGAACGGAAATTACGTAAGTGAAGGTAGTTATTGGGATGATGTGCGTTGATTGGCGCATCTGGCAAGTACAGTACAGTATCTTGGACCCTAGGAGTGAACTAAATGCTTATTATTATTATAGTGGCAAGCTCCTACTTGACAACCCTGTGACTGGGAATAAATGGGTTAATTTCATTACCAATCATTGTTTTGACGCAGAGGACATTGCTATTTTAAGACGGGTATTATCAGAGTGATATAAAGAGATACATTACTGAAATGGGGTCTTCATTAGTCTCCTGGTGGTAAAAGGGTTGCCATTCTGTTTGTGTCGAGCGAGTCTGAGAGCAAAAAGAGCGGGTTGCACTCTTTCATTTCGCATTTTAAATAGACTAGTGAAGGGAGATATTTCTGGATATTCGAAGTTGTCGGTGCTGAGAGTTTTAAGTAGAGGGAGGTGCAGTGTTGGGACCTTTATCTGCCGGAGATGTTCTTGAGCACCGAGTTACCCTTCACCTACACACCACATTCATATAAATTTATTGACCTTTGTTCTCATCAGTGAAGTAATGATTTCTTGACAGGAAGGGGAGGAGGAAGTCAGTGCGGTGTAGTGTGGGCGTGTTTCTTTCACAAGTGTAAATATGGAGTAAAGGTATTTTATTTTGTTATCGGTTCCGTTTTCACTTAACTTTGGCGTGGCCGAGGGGGAGTTTATTTTTATTTATTTATTTAAGTAAGTAGAGGTGGTTTGGTAGTATTACCTAGGTGCCGCTGGGGTGCCGTGATGGCCTCTACTTGAGACGATAATGAGACGATCTAGTGTTAGGACGGGGATTCCTCCAGTCTTTCTCAGCCTCGCCTATCATTTCCCACTCCCTCCAACACAAGTTTCCTCTTCATTAGACGTTCATGTGTTTGTACAGAGATAACGACGCTAGTTCTAGCAACACATCCGTTGTGGACTTAACGAGTGTCCCGGCTGTTGTTCCAGAGATACATTCTTGCTCGTAGTATATCGTCCAGTTTCCTGCGCCTGACTCGCTCCTTCAGAGTGCCGGGGAAAACATGTGTATTGTTCCAGATTTAGTAGGGTGTGATCGAGGCGTCTTGTGGGAGATGTTATTTAGATGGACAAGTACGGCGGGGCCGCACCTGTGTGGTGGCAGCTTTTTGACCTTTACACTGCCTCTTCTATCTCTGGCCCTGCCTCACTAGAGTCTGCCCATTACTTCACCTTCTGCCCTACTCTATATTTTCCCCGTTCTTTCTAATTTAACATATTTATTCAGTGATGACTCACTGTACATCACCACGTGTTTGTCAGCTTCGTGTCGTTTGCTTGTCTTCTTGTTGGTTTCCCTTTCGTTGTACTTGGCACACGTCTGTTCACCCACTGAGTGCTAGTATATTAGTATGGAGGGCACAAGTGAAAGGAGCTGCCCACATAACCGAGGCATGGCCGGCGAGGCAGTATCACCCACGCCCGCGACCAAGGTATTGATCTCTGGCGGGCTATGCACAGGGCGCGGTCTGCACTAGCTGCCGCTGCTCCGTCGCCGCCGCCGCCACCTTGTTGCTGACAACCAGCTTCATACCTGTCACTCCCACCCCTGTTTTATGGGTCTGGCATACAGTTTAAGACCTCCTGCAACTACATACTTACACACACACGGCGTCTTCTCCGCTACCATATGGCATTGGCATCAGACCTTTCATTGTCTTCAGCGATGTCAAGTATACCCAACACATTTGTGATTGTCTTCATCGACTAAAAACTGGCACTCCTCCTACCACGCCCAGTAGCCTGTCCTCTCCTTGTGCACCACGCCCACCAGGGCACTCCCTGGTTTGTATCGGCAGGACCTGGAGGCGGTGTACACGTCTGGCTGGGGGCGTCTCGTGCACGCCAGTCACGTCATGCAGTAATTTGGTAGCCGCCGCGCCGCCTCCTGGATACCTGTCCTCGCACCCACCATAATTCACCCCTTCCCAGGTTTCCCCTCCCTTACTCCTCCCTTTCCAATGTTTCCTCTCCCCTTCCCATATTTCCACCCCCCCTTTTTTTTTCTCAATCTATCATCATAACGAATTAACACGCCAGTTAATGACTCGTTTGTCGTTGGATGTACTTTAATCGGACATTAATCGCCTAAGATAATAAAGAAAAATAGTAAATAAACCGTCAAAACCTCGGGCAAAGGCATCATGAAGTGAGACAACGTAACATGGTTATTTAGTCAAAATATTGTACCATAGGAAGCTGTGTATGCCTCCCTGGGTCATACACAACACTATAGAAGCTTAATCCAATACACAAGAAACAGTGGGGGCACGATAGCATCTCGTGCCAGGATATTCAGATGCGAGGTACCAGAACTCTTACAACACATGCATTAACACCTAATGAAATCAACGGATAACAATCTTCACTGATTTGAACTCCCGACGATCATATGACGTTACTGATAACACTGGTGTACGTGTTTTTCTCAAACATTAATATTCATTATTTGTTGGATAAGGGGAAGAAAGTTTTTTGTATGAAGTTGTATCACAAGCGCCCATTTGACTTTATTGAATCTATGCTGGATGTCCCTTTCACTTGGTAGTTCTATATCCGTGTATGAGGCCAGACTGGGCCGCCGCCACCATGCACTGGAGAGAGCGACCTTGGCTGGTGTCAAGGTCAGCGGTACCGCCCCGCCCGCCGTCGCCTCCTGCCCCGTGATAACACCCACACCAGACGCGCCCTCCACAAATCTTATTACGGGAAACTTTGGATTACCTTTTGGTTTATTACTCTGTCTGGTGGAGTTAGTGCTGAAGGGGGGGGGGGGGGTGCAGTAGGTGCCGAAATAGTTTTCAGAAAGGTGGGTGGGGGTCTTCATTCTTCAATAGGCGGTTTCGAGCTGCCACAGTGAGTTGGGTGGTTGCGTGCAGATTTGAACACTGCTAACCCATTGTCGCTATGGTGTGAGAAGGGAGTTTTTCCTTAATGATTAGACGTTTTGAACCAAATTTACATATCCATAAGAAAAAAAAAATGTTCCTTGCTTATGTGCAGCGCTCAGTCTACGGTGTTTAACCATTAAATTCTAATGGCAGCAAACACGTGCCAACCAAACGTAAGGTAAAGATCTTTGTTAGACTGTTTCTTGCGTGTCAGCTTCTCATAAGTAAGCCCAGTAAACTCGTCGCTATTCGTCTTGTGGAAATGTCTTGTTATGCCTTACACTATTTACGATAATAATATCCGTAACACTAACAAATTATGTTGCGTCAAATTAAAGGAAGAAAATTCACCACCCTGTCTAAGTTGACATTTTATCATTTAGGTCGAACAGTGTAAAATGTCCAGCCCTTTACAAGCCCCCACGCCGAGCCCCCCCTCTCCTTGTATATGCTGGAAATGTCCAAAAATTTGTAAGAGTTCCACCTGGATAATGGATCAGTTGCATGTCATAATTAGTGCAGGTAATGAGGGCAACAGGCCTACCTGCTCCCCCGCGATGACCTACACACACACACACACAGCTGCTAGGATACCTTGAACTGTCAGCTGTTTTTAGTCAAGTATTAAAATGTTGCGCCTTCGTGTTAAGCTCCCTTCAGCAACATACTCAAGTGTTATGTTACCTCGGTAAGCTAGATACTTAATCGGGGGGGATTTGGTTACTTAATCCGGGAAATCTCCTTATCGGTGCGCCTGGTTATTCGTCCGGGGATAATGGTTGAAGTTGTATGTTATTTTAAGGTGGACGTAATGCCGGCGAGATGATCATGGCGATGTTAGGATAACGAAGATATTTCCTGTTGTGGCCCAACTTTCTTGGCACAGCCGGCAAGATTGTGTGTGCTCGCGCGCAGTACATCAGGCGCATTGGACACACACACACACCTGTAATTTTTGTTATTCCCAATTACGAAAATCTGTCCATTAGATTGGAATTATTTTTTATGGTGAAAGTTTCGTTGTGATGAAAATTTTCTTGGTGTGGGGAGAATCGTGGTTTGCCTTTGCCCTTAAATGGGAAGTACTTTAGTGTACGAGTCGAGTGGTCACGACTTAATTTAGGGAATACGATAATCGTATGTACATCAACAACACTGTAAATTGTTATAAACGTATTAAATTTTATCGTTCCTGGACAACTATTACTGAAAATGTGTAACAGGAAGTACAAGCGGACCAGTGCTGCTGCTTTCATTTTCTTATTCTGCTGTGTTTCTCTTGTTCCTGCTTTTACTGCTACTGCTCTTCCTTCTGCTCCTGAGGGCGTGGTTCGTGGTGGTAGAGGGTAGTGCTTCGTCAGATACTACCATGTCGCCCCCCACCCGCTGTTCCTAATGTGCATTCTTTGTGGGCAGGGACACCTTGGTGTTGTAGGTAGGGACTTGCTGTGGTGTGTGTGTGAGCACCTCTGGGCTTGCATTTGGAGGTGATGCTTCGAGTTAAAGCTGAAATACCCAAACAGTTCTTGTTCTGAAGGTTACTAACTGTCAGTGATATTGTAGAGGTTAAGGAGTGTTAAAACACCAATTGGTAAGTTAGACATTTGGCGCACTGTTGAATTATTGTTGTTAGTGTTCGTAGTAGTGACAGTGTAGTGACTCGTGCCCTTGATTATAGTGCGCTGTTCCCACGGTTGTGGTGGGTGGGAGTTCATGCCATTTTTACACATTAGTTTGCTTATCATCGTTCTCGAGGATTTAATTATCCACAATGTGGGACACTTAATTTGTTTTGTAACATCCAGGATAAAATATTAGTTGTTTGAATTCGGACTTAACATGGAAACTCGGGCCTGTATGGTTTCTGCCGATAGTGTGATGTATAAAATGCGTTTTAATTTCATTAAGGATGCAAGCTAAAAATGGTAATGTGTTGGAGGCGAGGGAGGAGAAAGAGGGCCAGCCTAGGTTGGTGCAGCAGGTGCGGTTGCGGTGTAGATGTTGCTATTGATCCCCACACTCGGTATGTACGACGGCTGACACCAGTCTTTGCTCCCTCCTACTTGTCTTCCTCGACTCTAGCAACAACCTCACATCTCACCCTCCTCTTTGCTCTTCCGTTGAATTAGATTTATACTTTAATCAAATTGCTTCTCAACTTTTTTTAAAGTACGGTATGGTATTATTGAATTGGTCGTAGTTGTGCACTGCAAATAAAATTATTTTTGCTGTATTTTCAGTAAACATTTGATAACTTCAAAGCCTTACGAGCATTGGAATTGAAGGGCTTTTTTTTTTTTTTTTTAATATCTCTAGTTAACGATATAGTTCGGTTAATTACTCAATAATCGTGTATACAATTTTCTGCTGTTGTACTTGTGATGACACGTGCTGCTGCTTCCCCTCCACACACTTCCCCCCCTCTACTACAGCTTCAAGGAACCATCAAGTACCAACCCCCCCCTTGCATTACCCTCTCTTCCTCCTCTCCACTTTGCTTCCAGCTCAGCCCTCCTCCCCACTCCGCCAGTGTTTCGTAAGCAGCTTCCTTGCGGTGAGAGCTGCGGGCCCTCACCTGCATCCCAGCCTTTTGAATTCTCCCAACAATGTGTTTCGCCTCGTTGCCCTATAACTGGACCCCCTCCGTTCTTACCTTGTTTACCCGCAGCTTTACTGCCCTGCCACAACTTACCCGCTTTCCACCCTGATTTTGACTGGTTCCCCTCGTTGTAGGTGCTTTACGTTACCGGTTTTCCTTCCCCTCTTGCACTTTCTCCCCCCTTCTCCCTCCCCGCCTCCCTCTCCCTCCCCTCCTTCAGTCGTGATTCAGTGTGTTTCCCCCTTGGGGGTGGCCAGGGCCCCCCCCCACCAGACCGACTACTCCACGCCCAGGTTCTGGGAAGTGGCCATAAACCCGAGGGGCGCACATGTCACCATTCTTACCCTCGGCCGCGCTCTCACCATACCTCTTCTATCAGCTCTTGTTTCTTAATCCACCTGAAAGGCAGTTGAGAGAGTTCTGTGGTCTTCCAGGCGCTGAGTATTGTACAAGCTTCAGTAAGATTGTTCCGAACTTAAACAGATTGCGACACATTGAAAGAAACTGCTTAGACCCCATCTTGTACCGTATTGCTTTACACTGAAGCTTGCTTGGAATGTAACTGTGTATTTTAGCCAAGTTTCTGTAACTACCTTTAGTTCCCATATGACGTAAAGCTGGATATTTTATTAGCCAGCCACGTCAGGTGTAAATCATTTTTAAGTACTACTGGAAGTCTTCAGACAATTTGTCGGGGATTTTATGGGGTATTTATGAGAACCAGGGAAAGGGGAAGTGTGTGTGAAGATCTAACCTTTAGTGGAGTAAATATCATAATATAGATATTACTAAAGAAGTCAGGTAGTGGAGGGGTGATGTGTCCAAGGTAGTGATTGTTCCCAGGTTAAATATTATTGGTGGTGAATAATTGAAGTGAGGTTGTTACTGGTCAGGAGAGCCAGAAAAATATCGGGCAACTTCGAAAGTAAATTTATAAAGTTTTGTTTTGAGTTTCAAAAAGTATTGTGGAATATCCGGGAAAGTTGTAATACAATTAATCCTTAACATCAATATATTTTCTTAACAAGTGTGTATTCGGCATAGTGACTCCCGGTAACGGGTTATGTGGTGCATATTTGTCGAGAATGAATTTTAGATGTTATTGATATGGAAACCGTTTATATAGCAAAGTTAAGAACATGTCATTTAAAAGTAGATGTATTTTATGGAGCAGGAGTTGGGCAACTGTTAACACGGTGGGTTTGACGTAAATGGGGATTAAGACATAAGGGATTGGTGGTGAGGGCTGTAGGTGACGAGGGAGGGGCAGATAGCACCCATTAGTTTCGACTTTGAATTGGTGCATTAGACCCAGTACAGTATGTGATCCTGGTCGTCGTGGGGTCCTGTAATCTGACTTTTTTCTTTCCGTGTTAAAGATTGAGGATGTATTGGTTTTAGAGCTTAGTGTATGTCCAGAATAATTGTCAAATATTCTTACATGAAGTATTTGCCTAACAAGGGAATAAGAGCGCATATATTGCTGCAGTTTTGACGCTATCTCTGTGCCGAGGTTTACAGTAAGCCAACCAGTTGCCTCCTCGCATCATCTAGGAAGGGGGACGGGGCCAACTTACCAAACTTTAAGAATCCAAGACCAGGATGTCTTTATAAATGCCCAGTGAAGGATTCGTTCTGGTGAGGTTTGCAGTGAATAATGACCACTGAGATGATAGCTGCCGGATGTTAACGTGACGCAAAAGTTATCAAACTGATAACAAATGATAATGTTCGGTACAATATGTGAATCCTCACTATACGCATTGGCAGCAGACGATGAAGTAGGTTTGTGTATAAACGAAATCGTGAAAACCACTTCTGATCAGTATAACGAAAACAAATTATTAGCAACTAATTTATCGAAGAAAAAAATCGCACCTCAAATCTGAAAGTTCCGACCTGCAGTCCACACATTGGTGTTGAGTGATGACTCAAGTGGTCTGTCCCTTTGTTTACTTATAGGCCGGTATCATAAGAAACCCATCAAGAAGGGCCAGAAGAAACCCAAGTGCAAACAGCCCAAGAAGTGCAGGAAGTATGTTGGTGAGTATGGTAGCCCAGGGCTCCCTGCCACGCCTCGCTGTACCTCTTGATCTCCTGTGTTTGCATGTTTGTTGTATTGCACTGCCATTAAAACTTTGGCCAACCAAGACACATCATTGTTTTGTTCCTAATTTACTGTAATGTACACAATTATGGAGGATTAAAAAGGAGGTAAGTATCGCTTTGTTTTATGTATTATGTTCTACAAAAATAAAAATGGTTTAATGCATTGTTCTTGTTACTCGTTTGTTCATAATAATGACATTATGAAGACATCCCTCAGCTAAGGTTATTTTACCCTCTACTTCCCTCCTGTGTTCTCCCTGGCGTTGTCGTGTCTTGGAGTGAAGGAAGGACGGGGGGTGATTCCTGCCCCCCCCCCCCCCCCCGTCGTCGCATGTTGTGCTTTTTCCCCGCGGGCCACCTGCCCTCCACGTTGTTATATAGGCCTACAGCACAGAAAATTGCCAGCTGCCCATCCCCCCCCCCCCACTATTTTTACTGTGATTTCACCAACTGACTTTTTGTTGTGGTTGTTGCCGGCCTTGTCTGTTGCCTCCCCTCCTCCCTCGCCTGGTGTAATGGACAGAATGCCAAGACTCACTAGTTGGGGCGCTTCTGTCCCTGCTGGTGAAGAAGAAAAGTAGCGGCGGCGGCGGATCTCCCTGTGGTGCTTGTGATCCCCTCTATTTTCCCCTTACTATCAAGGAGACGTCAAGACCTCTCTACTCCAGGCGATGTGTTCTCCTCAGGTTCAAGTATATGTGGGGTTTTTTTCTCCCCTTCACACAGTTTCACCTTTTCGTTTGTGTTCCTGTCTTCGACCCACGATACACCTCGGGTCATGTACACATTATTTTGTACTTGTATATTCGTTCAGCCATTTCATTGTCTTTGTGGGTTGTTTAGCGTCCTCAATGGTGCGGCATAGTGGTGCTCAGCGCTATGGTGTTAATGTTTATGAAGAAATACTTAGCTGGTGATTGCTGTGGATGGTGGTGGTGGTAGTAGTAGTAGGGGTGATGGCTCTGGGGATTGTGGTGGTGGTAGTGGGGATGTAGTAGTGGTAGTGGGGATGGCTCTGGGGATAGTGGTGGTTTGAGAGGATAGAGTATCAACAGTAACGACCCCTTGGGCTGTTGTTTCGCATCCTTAGTCCCCTTCCCCTCCGCCGCCTCCTTTCTCCTCATCCACCTCATTCCCATCATCCTCCCACGTTATCGGTTCTTTCTCATTCTAGGTTTTTCGTTTTCTTTTCTCCTGTTTTCTTGCTTTCGTCGCCCTTCCTTACACGCTTTTCTACTTTTTTTCAAGTTTCCGTTAATTCTGATTTTTATTTCCTCTCCGTAAGGTTTTTCATCCCCCTTTCTCTCGCTTCTCCCTTTCCCTCTCTCCTTTTCCTACTATTTTTCTCTTCTTCCTTATCTCCCCTCGCCTTTCCATTCTTGTTTTCTGCACTATCTACTCCGGGTCTCTCTGCACTTTTCATCGTCCTCACTGCTTGTTTAAGCTGGGTCATCCATTTGCAACTGGGTGTCCTTTGCTCCCACCCGTGTTGTGACTTGGTGGTGCACAATGTTGTGGTGGTCGACTATGTCTCTCTCTCTCTCTCTCTCTCTCTCCCCTCTCTCTCTCTCTCTCTCTCTCTCCCCCTCCCCTCCCCCCCTCCCCTCTCCCTCCCCCCTCCCCCCCTCTCCCTCCCCCTCTCTCCCTCCCTCCCCCCTCTCCCTCCCCCCTCTCCCTCTCCCTCCCCCCTCTCCCTCCCTCCCTTCCTCCCTCCCTCCTCCCCTCCCCCTCTCCTTTCTCTCCCTCCTCCCCTCCCCCTCTCTTTTCTCTCCCCTTCCCCCTCTCCCTCCCCTTCCCCCCTCTCCCTCCCCTTCCCCCCTCTCCCTCCCCCTCCTCTCCCTCCCCCTTCCCTCCCTCCCCCTCTCCTTTCTCTTCCCTTCCCCCCTCCTTTCTCTTCCCTTCCCCCCTCCCTCCCTCCCCCCTCCCTCCCTCCCTCCCTCCCCCTCCCCCCTCCCTCCCCTCCCCCCTCCCTCCCCTCCCTCCCCTCCCCTCCCCTCCCCTCCCTCTCTCCAAATTCCTCCGTGTGTTATTGTTCCCCTTTCTTATCTCTGAGTTCATTGGTTGAGATGGCGGGTGTGGTGGGCTAGGGGGTTGTGAAAGTTTGGTAGTTGTGGTTGTATTTTAGTTGGTTAGTATGGTAGTGTCTTGGTTGGCATTTGTTGTATTCCGGTTGACCGTTGTGTTGGTGTAAAAAATTCTTCGTCGTTTTTTGAGCTGCCGTTGTCGGTGGTGGGTTGACAAGAGGCCGCCTCCCCTGCCGTACATTTTCACCATCGTATATATATATAACAAATGTCCCGGCTTCCCAGGGTTCGTTTCCCAGCTCCTTCATTACATTCACTATTTTTTTTTCCCTTCATAATCTTGTTTTTTTTCTGCTCCAAAATGAATTTATATTTTGTCTGCGTTGTAAGTACGTATTTCTTGCGCGAGCCCCCCCCCCCCTTTTTTTTTTGGACAGGTGACTGACGAAATATTAATAAATTGGAGTTTTCATGAGTTCTTTTTGCCTTTAAAAGTTTTCCCATTTTGAGATTTCTAGGTTTATAAATAATTCTTGCTTATGTTTTAAATGACGGATATTACCCAGGCTTTATCCCGAGTTCTTTCATGGGGAAGTGTGCCCTTGCTGATGCAGACTTAGTGATGGTAGTTTCTCAGCAGACCTGAAGTATCCGGATTTTTATAGGTAAACAGTTCCCGGCAGGATTGTTCTCTCGGCACACAATTTTCAAGATCTTCTTTTCAGGTGAACTGGACGTAAAATTTTGTCAGCCGCTGGAGCATGATGGTGGAAGTTGGAGAGGGGGGGGGGGGTAGGTGGCGTGGTAGTGGTCCGGAAGGGGGGGGGGGGGAGATCGGCGTGGTGGCTTTTGATGATAACTACGTAATACGCCTCGCCACACCATCTTGAATTACTCCTCTCCACACACCTGACTCTTGCCTCCTGACCAACCGGTTTTACACACACACACACCCCACTCACTCAAATGCACCTTCTCTCAGTTAATGGTCTTTATCACTGAACAGTTGTCTTGATACTACAATTTTTGCCTTTTACTGCTCCTGTGTTCCCGACACACGGTTTCCTGTCCCTCCGAGCTTCGCCATCGTAACGAGGGAGAAGCTACATAACCAAGGTAATGGGCTGAAGTTAAGGGTAGTTAAACTCGTTACTTCAGCGCCTCCACCTCATCCCTCCCCTCCCTCTCGCCGCCGCATCGTCTCACTCCCTTTACCTAACGTGCAATTTCTCGTCCTTGGTTTACCCATCACCAGGAATATTTAGCCAAGATGTATATTTATCTATATAATTCATCCATATTTGTTGTGTAAACACTAACTACCACTCGTATAATGTTCATTCGAGTTACCCTTTTGTGAAACTTGCCTAAATGTCTGCAATTATTACTGTAGTTAGTATGAAGTGTGTTGTCTCGCCGCTGGGATCTGAGGAGACAGTGGGTGGGGGGGGGAGGGGGGTGTAAGGAAGGTGAAGTGGCATCTGCACATCATCAGTGACGCCTTAAGTATTTATGAAGTTGTGGCTGTTAAGATCCTTCAAATATTTTATCTTGGATTTCGATCCCGTGAGGATAGTAAAGGATAAGTGCTTTTGAAATTTTGGTGATCTACGTTTTATAGACATGAGTGAGGAAATGTTTGCGTCTAGTTTTATTAGTATTTTTTCCTTGGCTATAACTACCTGAATTTAACATTATTAAAGAAATGTTTAAAGTTTGATTCTGGAATATGTTCCTTGATAGTTTGTTGAAGGACGCTTTTTGTCGGCAATAGGTAGCAAATCGGTTTGATAGACTGAAGATTAAGGATGTGGGCGAGGCAGGAAGGGGGGGGGGGGTTGTCTGGGACTAGCAAGGTCAGGAGCAGGGCGCCGCCTTGGCTCTGGTGGCCCCGCCAATGACGTCAATGTGGCTGCCAGGCTGTCTCCTCCACCAGCAGGAGCCGTGTCCCACAGCTTTCGCCGTTTAAAGTGTATTCTCGAAATGTAGAGACTGCCATCTAGGTTGTGGTGAATCGGGCGAGGATGGTGGTAGTGGGCTCGCAGACGGGGGATGGGATTGTTTACCCGGGGCTATGACGTAATGCTAGGACAGTGAACCCACACGCTGCCGCCATTTTCCTCCCAGTTTCCGTCTTCATCCTTTTTACTTTCCTTGCCAACTAGTTTTTAAACTCTGTCTTCTCATAACTATCCAATTATTTTTAAGTCCCTTTTACAAAAATTCCCTAACAAACCCAGAGTCGCTTACTCAACAGGTTCAGAAACTTGTGTTAATGAATACATCTGCCACTGTTATTTTAGCAGACGAGTTAATCTTATGCTGATGGTGGCAGTTGTAATTTATAGTAGTGACGTAATGTAATAATGTGGCAAGACCATTGGCTGCATAAAGTGTACGAGTGGAGTGTTGTGGGAGCCTCAACTCCATGGTGCCACTGTCGCATTGCAGGTGAAGGCGGTGGCGGTGGTGTAGGCCCGGCTGTTTCCTTCCTTACTTCCGTCACGTCACTTCTCGCCCGTCTTAGACTAAACTCAAATACTGGATTTCTTTTCTTCTTTTTAGCTACTGCGCTGCAGCTTAACCCCCATTTAGATTTTTGTTTACTAACCTTTTATTTATTTATTTCATTTTTTTTATATACGGAAAGTTTTCTGTGGTTTGTTGTCAGTGATATATGCATTGATCCGTCTGGGCGACACAAGGACAAGTCAACTCAGAACGCCGACTAGCACTCGGCAACAGCACTTGTTGAATACTGGTACCTGTTGCCAACAAAAATAATTTCTCCATTTAAACTTGTCACGCATGATTCAGCCGCTGGTTTATATTTTTCCCGGTCAAACTTAGTTGGTTAAGACCACGGAAAATAAAATTTGTAGTAGAGGAAGGAAGTTAAACTGGCAGAGCGAGTGAGGCAGTTGCGACTGTGATGCATTAAATGTTTTCGGGCTCAATGTCAGGTGAACAGCAACACCTATTTGAAGCCGTGTGGGCTCTCCCATTTTGAGTAATTGGGGCTGACCCCAGGGTCGTCTGTAATTCCAGTTGTGGAGAGCCCTATGGTCGCCGACCCATGTTTGAGACCTGACTACCTATTCATTACTTGGAGAACGTCTTATTAAAAGAATCCAATTTACTGCACTAGTTTTCTGGTATACGAAATAACTAGACCGACCGAGTTGATCTACGAACCCAGCACCAGAATTTATTGAATCATTGGAATTGCAAATGGTTTATAAGAACAGGAGACCAGTTTAATATCGACTCCCCGATGGCTAGCTAGTTCTGTGACGAGCCCGTGTGTATGAAATGGAGTATATTATTATTACATGGGACTCCCTTGATGATAGTTTGCACTGAGCCGAAGTGATTAATCTAAATTTATCACTTTCGACCTCATGAACCGTTAAATTCGTCAGCTTTGCACACTGAGTGTGACACTCAGGCCACCATTTAAAAACTGGTGTGGAAGGAAACTGCCTCGTGCTCACCACTGTTCACAACTTCCTGAAAGTTTCTTCTAAACTTCACCTTGTGCCCAGCATATTGAGTTTTTATTCGCCGTCGTTATTTTGCTGGTTATAGATATGGAGTCTTTGAGCTCGAAGTTTGGGAATGCCAGACAGATGCTCTAGTAATGTGTGAAGAGTTGCTTTCCATTTCGGACATGTTATTGATGCTGGTTAGTTCTCGGTACTGCATAATACGAAATAAAATTAGATGGGTGGTGGTGATAACAAGTCAAAGATCCTCCTCAGTTATGATTATTATATTCCTACATAGTGTATTTGTAATTTCGATAATCCAATAGCTGCAGGTTATATAACCACTGTTCACTCGTGGTAAGTGTAAGGCACAACACAGTATCATGACCTTAATACTATACTGTACTTCATGCCAGGGGGGGGGTCCGTCCCCCCTCCCTTTTTTTTCCCATGGAAATTCCAGTATTTTTTATTTGATGCAGTGTTGTACTTGGGCGTTTTTGTATAGTAGAAAGTAATTAATATTGACCAAAATATTTCGTGATCAAGTGCACATGGCCTCAAAATGCCCATGATATTAGTCTGTTTCACACACATTCCCCCCTCCCTGATATTCCTGGAACCACCCGTGTATGCTGGTCTCAGATGAGTAACTCATGACTTCATTATTAATGAACATTGCCTTCATTATCATTTCTTGTACCATCATGTGAAAAAGTTTGACAGTTAACTAGGTATGGTGAAAGTATTTGTAGTACAGTAGTACTTTCTAATGCACATTTAAACAGGATTCTGCTTTCTTACAGCCACCGAGATCAGGTGTGAGGAGAAGTCCCGAGGTGGTATGTGCTATGAGGTCATCCTTGCCGAGCCATCTGCTGACAAGCCTGCAACCACATTAACGTCTCCCCGACCCAAGAGTATGACTGCTGAGGAAATTTCTCAGAAGCTTATGCAAGCTGAAGAACGTAGGAAGGTAAGTTTAAAGCACATTTTTCCATGAAAATTCTTAATATAGACAAATTCCAAATGTAATTGAAAATTACAGCTGAATAGTACAGTGTTGGTAGATTGTAAATACATGTAGTAAAAGATATTTTTATGGACCCACTTCATCAGAAGTTATTGTAAATAGACAGACTACAAGGAGATCAATTCTCTTTACAGTCAGTGGAGGCCTCCCGCCTTGCAAGTGTTGGAGAGCGCATGACCCGCCTGGAGGAAGCTAGCCGTAAGAGAGAACAGTCCACTGCAGATTTCATTTCTGCTACTCAAACTGCTCTGGAAGATAAGCTAGACACTACATCCAATAACCGTGAGGCTTACCTTAATGGACTGCGTGCCAAGATTTCTGATCACGTGAGTGTTTATAGTTAATTATATATTTTACTCCAGCGCCTATTTTTACAATGTATTTCTGGCTAGAACTTCAGTGGATTGTTAGGTGGTGGTGGACGAGGTAGAACAGCCGAGTACCTAGACTTTATTTCATGTACAGCAAGGTTATTTTGCATGTGTGAATTTTACTGTCCTAAGGGTATCCTTGTACCTTTTCTGTCGCACACATGCAGACCCCACACACATGCACTCACAACTGTATATAACCCACTTACACATGTACAATCAAAGACAAAAGTCATGTTGCGGTTTTGTCCAAAGATTAAATAGAACTCCTGAAACATTATGAGAGCCCCCTACCACAAGGTAGAGTGCACCAAAAGTTTAGCCCTTCGGCATATGTTTTCACCAAATTTCACAACACGACTTTTGTCTTTCATTGTACACACACACACACACTTGTACAGTCCACATGTGCATGTACACACAAAGTAGGCAACTGTGTAATCAAATTTGTATCAATGTTTTAAAAGCACTAGGAAATGATTAAGGAAAATAACCTACTTCACTCTACAGTTATACTGTATATTTAAATGCAGTATTCTGTACTTGGAAAAATATAACTGCTTTTATTTAGAGGTTGATAGTGCTGCAAGTAATGTAAGTTAATAAATGAAGCAGGATAAGAGGGCCACTTCTAAAGCCATATAATTACCATGGATGAGTGTACTGTAGTTACAATGGGAATTAAGGAATCCAGACCTCAGTTTTAAAAGGCTCCAGTTACTAGAGAATGTATGTTGAGCTTTCTTTTAAGCTTCACCTGTCAAGTCCAAATCTGTTGGTGTATAAACTGTAGCTTGTAAGTGCTTAAATGCATAGTACTGTACAGTATTACTGCTCTCTCATGCCCGAGATGTTCCAGTGTCTTAATTTAACTACTGTATGTGTAAGGTTGGGAAAAGTTTGGACTTCTAATAACCAAATTTTAGAAGGAAGTTTGTGAATAGGGAATGTCTTACTATGGACCAAGTTTGGGCAGACTTCTCAAGTGATGATCCGAGATGCTTATTAGCTTAGAATAACAAGAGTATTGTATACCAAAATTTTATGCAGATGTGATTTTATCAACATTTGCCATATACGTACAGTATTTTGTTCCATATCACGTTTTCTGCTACTAGGCTTTGTTAATTGCTAGTTTTTCTGCTTTGATCTGCATTAATTGTCTATGTACTTTATATGCCTTTATATATAAAACAGTATATTGGAACTTGTCAAGAATACAACTGAATTATTTGTATTTATTTAGCTAGAAAATATTTACCTTTACCAGAACAAGAATGTATGTACAGTACAGTATTTATGTAAGCATTAAAACGAGTGATCGAGAGGGGGAAAGGGTGAGGTACAACACCTTGCTAACCATCAGTAGATGTTTGTGTATAGTGGTTTGTATTTAATATTTTAAAACTGTTTCAGCTGAACAATGTTGATGGTGTCCGTAAGCAGTTGGAAACTCAGACAAATGAATTGCGCCAAACCATTCAGGACAAGCTTCGCTCAGCTGAAGAAAACCGAATTGAGAACATGGGCAAGATGCTGGAGAAGCTGAAGGATCATGTGAGTGATGAATAAGAATGTGTTAATATGTACTAAAGGCAACTATGGCCATAACAATACTGTACAATTTTAGTCTTGGCTTAAAAATTCAAATTTTAATTCATCATTGTTGTCTAGTAACTTAAAATTAATTTAATCTGTATGTAGTGAGGACAGTCATTTGTGGGAAAATATTAGCTAATATTGAAGTTGCATATACATATTGTCTTACAGGAGGAATATGCTCAGAAGGTTCGCCTAGGTCATGAAGAAGCCATTCGGCAGCTGGAGGAGAGGATTCAGGCCAAGTTGGTGGTTGCAGAGGCAAAACGCGAGACAGAGATAATGAAGAAACTTGAAACCCTTCGGGAACATGTAGGTTTATGATTGATTTTTTTAACTTCCTTTCTGTTTGACTAGATCAATAAAAATTTACCTTTCTCAATTTGTTGAGATTAAATAGTTTTTGTAATGTTGATGATTTGCATTGGCGAAGAAGTCGAACATTGATTTTTTGTAGTCATGATTTTTCTTGCATGATATTTAACACTTAGCTTAATTGACTGTTAAGAAAAAATGGTTACTGTTACCTGCACACCTGGAGTGTTTCTTCTTTCCATGCTTATCTCAAAAGGTTCAAATAGATAAGATTCTAAACCTGCATTCAAAAAGTAATAGTTGCTGATAATATCCAACCTGGATAATAAATCTAGGTGAAATTTTCAGCAATACTAGACATATTTTTTCACAGTATGGTACTATACAGCAGTACATTGCCACTCGGTTACCAGTGCTATACATTGTCTCCCTAAATATCAGGTCACATTACAACAATATAAATCAAAATCACTTTCTTTTTCTTCTCACTAAAAGTACTACAATAAATGGTTCATGATAACTGGTACCTGCTTTATATTTTTTTCTTTAAATACTGTACCACTGGCACCAGATTTGTTTCATAATGACATCTGTTAATTATGAATTCTACATAATTGCTCTATAGATCACATCCAGGCAAATCCTAGATACCAATGGTTAGGACATTTATTTCTCAGCCTGGGAGGAGGAGAATCGCTTTAACCATTTCCATTGTCAAGTGAAAGTAATGTGTGTAATTCCCCTATTTTATGGCATACAAGACACTTTCTTTTTTCTTTTCTGGAAAAAAAAAGGCTCGAATCAGCCTGTGTCCTGTATGTGAAGTTGAGGTCTCCTGCAAGTTCATGAATTCCCCAGTTGGCGTTTCCAATAGGCTAAATTCTACCTAACCCAACTCCAAAATTAAGTGTTTTTGCTTACTTAAACACTTATTTTTTTATTAATTAAAATAATTATTCTTGTAAATATAAAAGTTCGATTTATAACTACAGTTTGATAATAACACGAGACAATTAATACAGCAGACACCCAACTCTTCAGAGGTAGTTGGGTAGTAACCATTTCTAAACAAGCATTATTATTTATTAATGTCATACCTGCTACATTTATTTTTAAAGCTACAAATACCTGATACAACTGAAGATTTCCAGATAAATTTCTTTTCACATTTGCGTCTGTTAACGTCGCTGGCGGCATTGTAGCCAGGCTTAGACTTGTTACTGAGGCTACTAGGCCAATCTGTGAGGTGTTATGGTCGTCTTTGAACTAGTATTTTCGGGTAGATATACATAGCTTTTCTATTTATTTTTTACTCCGTTACAAGCACACACCATCCTACATACATATTGTGAAAGTAAAAAAAAAAAATGATTGCCCTAAGAGCAAACACATAAAAGGAATATGCATTTCTTTCTATAGGAGTTAGTTGGTTTAGTGGGAGAGTGGGAAGAGGCAAGGCTAGGGAATCTGTTAGTAGGGTGTATATGCACCTGTGGTGTAATGGCCAGTATCCTTGCCTCGCAAGCAAGCAGACCCGAGTTCGATCCTCGGGCAGGGTGAAACTATGGGCAAGTTTCTTTGCCATTTGCCTCTGTCTACCCAGCAGTAATTGGGAACCTGGATGTTAATCGATTTGTGGATTGTATTCCGGAGTAATGGATAGCCAGTGCTGTTGGCGAGTTGTCCAGTCTTCTCGGACTATTCCGTGACTGTGTCATGCAGCTCGTTAACTTAGGGTGTGGTTGTTTTGTTGGCGACAGCTTCTACACCTTAACAAATTCGCGACTAGGAGGCCCTTGGACCGGCCATCCTCGATTTTGAGGGGCTTCCATTATTATTATATGCAAATGGCAACTGTTAAACTTTCATTTGGCTTTTATTTACTGGTACTGTATATTAAGAAAACTATGGGTACAGGAGGAAAATACAGTGCAGTACAATTTTTTCCTAAATTCTCCCTGCTAATATGGGGTGGTGTGTGTCATAAAATACAGTAGCTAAGGCTTGGAGAGCAGTATCATTAACAGGCTCTAATTTTGAAGTTACAGTTCACATCTTAGAGGTTCCAAGTTTAAATACGTAAGATGATTCAGTTATTATACTAGCCATAATTAAGTTAAGCTGCATTCTTGCAGTTCTTGATGTAATATTATAAAAAAAAAAAGCCTGAAAAACATATTCTTGTAGTTGCTTCTACAGAGATGCCTAGTGTTAATTCACAACCTTGAAGAGGAGGTACTAAAGTTGGACTGCCTGCCTGGTTTAAGTTTTTGTACCGTAACTGTAGTTGTGTACTTGGATTTCCTTGGTTTGCACTTGCAGGATATTTTACAGCTCCCTCCATTTATCTCATTAGCTTAAGACAGATTTATTGCCCAGGATAAAAATGAGGTTATCTAGTTGATGTTTGCAATTCCACAGTATTATACTGGGTTAGGAACCTCCGGTACCCTCCCTTGTCCTTAAGGGTATGTTATAATGTTGACTGGGGCTAAATTTACTTGGTCCTGAAGATTTTAAATACAGTACTGTATTGCTGTTGCGAAGACAGGCAGAGAGTACAAAGTTATTAGAAAGTTGAAACCTGTCTTCCATTGTTACCATGTTTAATTTTCAGTCCCAAAGCATTGGGACACAACATAATTTTGTCATAATTCCTTATCACTTGTCTAAACAAATTCGGTTTTATCATCTTGTTTTTAGTTTCTCTTATTTTTTAAACTAGGTTTTCTTTTTAATTTTACATTTGTTAATTTGTTTTGACTTTAAATTTAGCTTGGTATATCTGAAGTTACATAATATTTGTTCCCTTTATGGCAGTCTAATAAAATCAGTGAAGCACAAGAACTGGTTTCAAAGAAAAATGAAGAAATTATGAAACAGAGAGAGCAAGAAGTCGCTGCAAAAGAAGAGCGCCTTCGCAAAATTTCTGAGGAGAAAGAAGCAAAACGGCTAGAGATCTTAAAGATCACCACAGAAAAGTTGGAACTTGCCCAAGTAAACCGCAGCAAAGAAGAAGAGGAATTAAAAAAGAAGACTGCAGAAAGGTTGGAGCAAAAGCTTGAAATTGCAGATAAAAATCGAATGGAGTTGGCAGAAAGGGCAAAAAAGGCTAAGGAAGAAAGTGTGAGTGGGGTGAAACTGGCAATGATATTGTTTCTTAAAATTTATTTTTAGTTTATAAAATATTTATTTCTCATTTGTTGGGTACACCTTGTACATTACTTAAAAATGTTTTTGTTTGGTTATCCACACACATCCTAAGTTCCTGAAACCAAATTATTGATTCCTTAATTTTTGTTTTTATTTGGTTCATATTATTACTTTGCTTTTGGGTCCATCACATGTTGCTGTAGTTTCATTGTATGTACTAAATGCTCAATATTTTTTTTCACCCACAGGATCGTAGAGCCGAGCTGGTTCGTGCTAACAAGGAACGACTTATGGCTGCTGAGAAGCATGATACTGCCTCATCTGGTTAAGTCCCTTCCTTAAACCTCGCTAACCCTCTCACCCACCCACCCATTCGGCCCAAGGAACCCACTAGGCTACTGTATTGATGATCATTCACTAAGGAGCCTACAAGCAAAGATTATCATCCTAGTAGGGTCAGATCTGAATTGCAGGCCAACAGGCTAAAGAAGACAGCACGCCTTCATGAACAAGTCAAGCTTTGGCCAATTATACCATTAATCTGTCCCTGCCCATCCATTCACAATCCTAGTGTTGCCCATTTTGAATAGATATTAGGACAGTGGGTCATTAGAAGACTCTCTTTTGTTTGTTTTTCTCTCATGGCTCAGAAGTTGAGCAAGTGAAATCCTCAAGTCTCACCCTCGGGGGCGAATGTTGGTTAGTATCGTCTTCAGATTTCTCGCAGATTTGATGTTCCCCTTGAAGCTAATCGCCCCAAATCTAATTTGCCTTCTGATGTAGATTCCTAATGAATCTGCTATAATGCCACATGCAGTGATGTTAGCTTGTACATGATGCCTATGCTCAGCTTGAACATTAATGTCTCAATATTTACTGCTGGGTTACGAGTGATAGGTAACGTTAAGGTTAATGAATATTTAGAAGATAATGCCTCTTACTGCCAATTTTATAATTTGGGTCTGTCTGTCACATGTTTCTGATAATTTTTTCGACAGTGCACTGACCAACAGAAGTAGGCATTAATGATGTAGAGAATATAGATTATTAAGATTCATAAACTCCAATGTTGTGTAGGGTGCTGGATGAGTGGGTGAACATGGTGAACGGAGGTCCTTAGTTATTTTAACCTCATAACAATGCAGTAGTTGTCCCAGGATAAGAGATACCCCCTTGCCCTCCTTTACCCAATAAACTTCTTCCCAAAACCTGTCCATACTGCCTTCTGCTGTCTCGTGTTTTGCGGCAATCACATCCTTAGCGCCTCCTGCAATAGTTACATTACTGTACATCAGTGTCCTTGACTTCCCAACTGTTTCCAATATCCAGTGATATTCTCAATTAAACATTTAACATTAAGAGTCTTGTGATCTGTCTTTAGTTTTTAAGGATTTTTCTAGCCTAGATTGAAACTGAAAGCCTGTATTCTAAGACTGCCTTGTATCACTAGGAATACAGATTTTGGTTTTCATCTTTGTACATTATGTAAAAATATTTTAGTTAGTTCAAAGGAATCAAATTTGAATGCTTTAGCAACCATTGACATTTTGATTTGGATTTTAATATAAGGAATGTATGTAGTATAAGGTTTGTGCTAGTTGACAGCACCAATAATACTGTATGCTTATCAAAGTACTGATGTCCTAATCTAATAATAGTTCCAGTGCTGATTTTTTTTTCCATAATTAGTGTGAATATCCAAATATAGAAAATTTTGCTATGTGGGAATCTCTTCTGTTGACTTATGTTTACAGTAAATTTTGATTATTCATACTCACTTGAGTCATCACAAGACCTAGATATATGACAACCTGGTCATTGTATTAAGATTATATTGATAGCTGAGCAGCAACATAGAGAAATACTAGTTTTTTATTATGGAATTGTCATGTTCAGTGCCACTTGTTAAGAAGAACCATAAAGAGTTGATACTTTTTAAAATAATGTCCAGACTAGGAGCACTTAAAGCTTCTCGGTTCATTCTAGACCAGCTCAGTGCCCAGTTGTTCTTTAGGGCTTTACTGGTGAAAGATAAAAGAGCAAACTAGGTTAAAATAGAAAACAACAAAATAAGATTAATTTGATTCTCCACTGCAGTCATCTTTACAGAACATTTTATTTTTGATTGGAGCATTATACGTAGTGTATTTCCTAGTTATCCCAAAATTTTGATGTTGATAATTGATGTTTACTTTTTTCTGTACAAGGTTGTGCCTAATTCTTTACGTTTTAGTGAAATACAGTATGGGCAATCTCTCCTCCTGAAATTGAGACAAAGGCATCTCAATGTTTAGGTATCCTACAGGGACTTCTGGGAAAATATTTTTTTTTTGAAAGGGTCAACTTAATAGTAACACTTTCGTGCAGATTTTGCTCCCCTGCACATACAAAATTTCATTATTTTTTTTGGCTTTCATTGTTTTGGTGTTTGTTTATGCTTAGGAAACCTTTATTTATAGCTCTTCTTCTAGCAAAGCATATAAAAGGCACTTGTAAATGTGGAAAAGTTTAATGAGGATTAAGGCTAATTTTTGTATTTGACATTTGCCTTGTTTGAATAAAGTGCCATTTAATTTTGCCGTGATTTTAATTGAATGTCTATTTTTGCATACCAATGTTTGTATCTGTGTTTGTGCATTTGCAGTACATTCCACATTATAGTGCTTAATAAATGGTAGTCCAAATTACACAATTGGTAGTTTTAATGTAGTCCTGTATCATAGTCTATTGAATCTACATGAATATTTTGTCACTTTCTCCGTTGTGTATTAGTTACCCAGGGAAGCTATACCAGATTTACATCATGCTACTGCTTACACCCCCCCCCCCCCCCCCCCCCCGTCACATAACATTACAGAAACAGTTACATTGTCATTCACTCCTTCCTGTAAATTAATGCAAGTAAGTTTGTATGGTAATAGGTACAGTATTACAGGGAAAAGGATCCAGGAAGTTTAATTTTAATGCACTATACAGTACTCGTTTTAAAATGTACAGAAACTTGACAATATAGGTAGACCTACATTGACCTTGCTGTTGTGGTACTGGGTATTAAAATTTATTCATTACTGCCATAATTAAAATAATGTAACATAATAACGCTTCCATTTCCAAACCTCGGAAACCCCTACTTTCTTCATTCTAGCAAATATATACAAGACATTTTCATATTTTGTCCTATTCATTCGTTGAATTTTCTCCTTGTACACATCATTAAATTTGTTCACTAACATGTGCCATTTTTATTTTGAAATTGCTTTCCAAAGCTGTTACTGTATCTGCAGACTGCAATGGACTTGCCTACCAATTGTATTCCAAAAAAAAATTTATACCCCTATCTCTAATGCTCTTCCAAATTACAGTATCCATGAAAATATTGAATTGCCATGGCATCCTTACATACTTATTTCCAAATCTTGACTGTAACTGGTAATTGGTCTCCCTATTCCTAACATACTTTCTAAAAACTGAGTGGCATTGGCAACTTTACATTTATCCCATATATTTTCACAACTACTAGTCACATTTTTATCCACTCATAATTATACAGTACTGTAATATGCAGTTTGCAGGTGTATTGTATCTACAAAAAGTTAATATTTTTCCAGAATCTTGTCAATTGGTTTCTTTGAGTTATCGGTTTTATTTCCTTGAACTTGCATAGTTCTAATCCCAAATACAGTACAGTAAAACCCCGTAAAACGCTATGATTACGCAACTCGATTTCAAGATCATAGGGCCCACTCAAAAAGGACATCTTGACATTTTGGTAATCATTCATTGGAGAATTTTTTGTGGTAGAATTTCTCGGTGTGTACAAATTCTGCTCATACAGTGAAATGCACACCAAAGTTCGACGCCACCACCTTGCAAGTTGAAGGGGTTGCTGCTGTACAGTGAAGTTGACCCGCCACCTGTTTCGGGGAAGCCTGCAAACTCCCTTTACGTTCAAATTTTTCTAATCATCTCTGACACGAAAGGAAGATCTCTCCCATTTGTCAAACCATATTAGATACAGAATTTGTCTCGCAGTAACATAGGATTTTGTATTGTGGTACCAAGTTAGGAGTTGCTTTCAGCTATATATATATATCTATGTATATAAAACAAAAGTCTGTCTATTTGTTTGTGTGTCTGCACGAGAATCTCTGAAACTACTTTACCGATCTGTAGTGATGATGGATGGTGTTATAATATGTAGTGATGATGATGGTTGGTGTTATATGTAGTATGAGTGTTATATGTATTGATGATGGTGTTAAATGTAGTGGTGGTAGTGATGGTGATAGCGGCATGTTTGTTGTGATGGTGGTGGTAGTGATGGTGCTATATGTAGTGATAATGGATGTTATATGTAGTGATGATTAGACATTAAAATAATAAGTTTAATGCTAAAAAATATACTTTGCTGTAGTGAAAAACATGGTGGAACTTGCATACACCGTTAATGAACTATTGATGGAAGAAGTTTTGGGGACTAAACAGTGAGACAATGTGGAGCCTCCTGGGGGGTGGCGTCCTACACAATAGCTGTTCAATAGTGTCTGGCAGTGCTGCAGCCATTTTTACCAAAGATGTCAATACATGCATCACCACTTAACATGCACTCCTTCACCCCCATCACTACTACGTACATTTATTATCACTACCGAAATTGTAATTTCAGAGATGCATTATCTTCAGCCAGAGCAGATCCATACAACATCCACTGCTTCCTGCATTCAGAACACTGTCTGCCATTTACACCACTGGCTGTGCATCTTTTGCATACCAATCTACTATACTCATGCACATACTGTAACTGCCAACAAACTCTTAAAAACTGCACATGGCCATTTTCCCACTATCTTCCACACGTCCCTCACCCACACCACTAATCTCTACATTTATTGTTGCCACATTCACTCGCTTCCATCTTCCCATTTCTTAAATTTCTCTACTACTGTATATTCTATCTGCATTTGAGTCGTTGGTGACAAATTGAATCGGGGGTGTGTTGATGGTGATCTTGGCAAATACTGTGTCGGGATGTAAGCAATAAATCTCAACTGCCTTAAGGAAAGTACTACAGTATATAGAGTTCCTTGGTTGACCTTTTCTGAATCATTACTGTTGTTACTCTGGGGAGATCTCTATTGCAAGAAGGCTGAGGTACAGTGGATGCAAAATCTTGGTATTTTATGGTTATAGAGTACCCTTGGGAAGCTACACATTTAAAACATGGTATGAAAGTTATCCAACATTTTGTGTACATAACTATTCTTTGCCATGTTTACTGTGGTAGTTTTCCTTAGTCTTACAAGCTGATTTGTGAAAAAAACAGCCATCGGCAATACGCTTCTTATAATTACCTCTGCAAGTCTGAGTCACTGTGGCTCTGCCTATTATGCATAAATGAAAACCGTTGCATTTTTTTTTTAATATTTATTCTACATGAATAAGATTTTTGCCAGCATTATGAAGAACAAATGCAAAGTGATAAGATAGATATCGCTCCATATAAATAAATTACCTAGTCATACAATACATCTAAATTTTTCTGTGGTCACAGGATCACTAATTGGTTAATAAATTGCTTTAGTATTGTTGCGTACTGGATGTGTGGCCAGAAAATATCCCAGACTCGGGACGAAGTAGGAGAGAAACTCACAATTGCGTTTTCTTTATATGTTGTAAGTACAGTGCAGTGCTAGGGAGATGCCGTGTGGTGAGAAGCTTGCTCAGAAGTCACGTTGGGTGAGTAGCGCGTTGAAGGGAGTAGCTGTGCAGGAGCTTTGTTAGAAAAGGTGCTGCGTGTCGCTGGCCTCCAGGTTGAATGCCTCTACACGTTCCAAGTTTAGAAGCTCGGCGAGAATAGGAGCTTATTACTGGAATGGAAGTAAGTTGCCGGTGTCGACCCCCCTATGTCTAGACGCGTCGGAGAAACGTGGCGCGACTCTAGGCAACTAGGCTTTGGCAGAACTCCTTTGCTATGGGATGCGTCTAGGCTGTTGTACACCTTTTCACATATCCGGTGAGACATTGTTACATAACTATTTGACAAATTTCATAACCAAATGACAAAACACATCGAATGACAATCTAAAATAACTGTTGGTGGTATGTCATTCTTCAATTGTTACATTCTCAAACGTATATATGTAAACTGCCGGTTTATTGTTCACGTCTGTCAACTTCATAACCAATCATTTCCGTTAGCATGAACGAACAGTTATTTTAGATTGTCATTCGATATGTGTTCTGTCATTCGGTTATAAAATTTGTCCCCATTAGAGGTTCACGGCGCCATAAGCTCGTTGAACAGACTTTGTGTGAAATATAACAGAGTCTAGGACTGCTTTTAGTGTCCTGGTGGCCCAGAGGTAACGTTCCCCGGTCACAGTCATAGGATCGTGGGTTCGAATATACAGTACTGTATATCATGTAGATCCACGATGAAAACGTGGATAAGATAAATCTTGATAAAATCACACGGGAAAAGGGAAACAACAGAGCACCTTTCGTCTTTATTCAAGACATCTTCAGAGACAACTGGATTACATGGACAGAGAGAGGCTTAAATATACAGGGTGACCTTATTAAACATGAGGTCAGGTCATAATGATGTTACCCACGAATCTCCACACCAACACACACGTAGAGAGGGCGACGTGACTAGTCAGGTCAGGTCAGGACAAAAATAAGAGACCCACTAAATAACTATCCTACATCTAGCTCCAAGGTTTTCAAAGCATTTTTAACCTTGGGCCATTGACAAATAAATTTATGTAACATAATATCAGTTTTGAACTGACCATCACTGAGGTTTATTGATTTTAATTCCTTAATCAAACTAGCTTCAACCAGAAGTCTTTCTATGACACAAGATGATTTGAAAACTTCTAAGCTTTTTTTCCCAAGCAATGGGATGATTATTATTCTTAACATGAACGAACAAGGCACTGCTTTTGTACTTATGTTGTTTGATTCTGAGCTGCAATGTTTTTCCTGTCTGTCCTACATAATTACCATTACATTTGCTACATGGAATACAATAAACACTTCCATTTACATTCAAACTTGGGCTATTTTTTATTAACATATTGGTAATGGTAGTCGTACTTGAAAATAACATTAATATTTAGTAATTTAAGGGACCGAACTAACGGGACAAATTCATTGTGATAGGGCAGAGTCAAAAAATTCTTAAGTGTAGGAATTTGCCTGGTTTCAGTAAAATGAAAGGAGTTTTTTGCCCTTTTAAAACAATGATCAACAAACACAGAAGGGTACCCAAGTTTTTGTCCAATGGAACGAATGTGTTAAAATTCTTCATCAATAAATTCAGCGTCACAAATATGCAAACATCTCAACAACATAGCAAAAAAAACACATTTTGGTAGACTCCAGGTGATTCGATAAAAAATGTATGAAACTGTCTACTTGTGTAGGATTTCTGTACACCTTAAATTTGTAGTTATGGCCATTTCTAATGATAAGCATATCAAGGAATGGAAGGGATCCATTTATTTCTCTTTCAATTTTGAATGTGATACTTGGGGCAATATCATTAAGCTTGTCTAAAAATTCCAATGGGTCACTGTTTCTAGGCCAAAGACAAAGAACATCATCTACATATCTATGCCATGGAGGAATAAAGTCCCCATATTGGGTAGTAATCTACCCTCAAAAAAAAAAAAAAAAAAAAAATATATATATATATCTATATATATATATATATATATATATATATATATATATATATATATATATATATATATATATATATATATATAGTAAGTAAATCACTGTAGGTGCGCGTGATCTAGGTATATGCTGATAACCACCAGGAAAGAAGAAAACACGAAGTTCCCAAGCGCTTTCGTGTAATTCACATCTTCAGGGGTGAGTACAGACTAGTCTGTACTCACCCCTGAAGATGTGAATTACACGAAAGCGCTTGGGAACTTCGTGTTTTCTTCTTTCCTGGTGGTTATCAGCATATATATATATAGTGTATATATATACATATATATATTATAACCAGAGATGGTGGTATGAGCCCCAACAATCTATGGTTGTACAGTAAGTCTCGGCAGTTAAAAATTCCCTGTCCATTCCTATGTTTCATGATATCTTTTCAATCCTTATTGCCAACTTGTCCTCTGTTCTTACTCCTTTTCCTAATGATTTAACCAATATGCCACCATTGCAGGCTTGACATATTAAGCAAATTATTCTAAATTGGGTACACTAATGCTCCTGGGTTTTTTAAAGGTTATCATAAAATTATTGATTTTGTTTTTTAATCACTGGGAAGGTTTCCTTTAAAGTACAGTATATAGAATTACATATTTCAGTCAAACATTTTCTACAATTCTTCCCCAATTGTTTTGTCAATTCTGCTGGAAGCTGATCAACCCCACATGATTTATCATCTTTCATTATGCACAGCTGCCTCAATTTCTGTTTCCAAAATTGGCAATTCGATCATAATTTCCTTTTTGTTTCTTGCTTCTATTCTATATTTATCACAGTATAGATCTTCTACGTACTCTGTCCAGCTCTCATTTACCTCTTCTGCCACAAATAGGATCTTATTGTCTTAGCTTTTAATAGTCCCACCGGGTCCGACTAATTACCCAAATGTACCCAAATGCAGCCGCAATGAAGTCAAATAATGGTCCTACATGAATAAATCGGACTGCCAATCACTTCTCGACTAGTATTTGGTGTAACGAAGTCACAAATAAATGGTAAACTCAATTTAATCCGAGTTAATAGATCGAGTGCATGTACCTAACCTAACCTCGACTGGTATTTGGTGTCACGAAGTCACAAGAAATTGGTAAACTTAATTTAATCTGAGTTAATAGATCGAGTGCATGTACCTAACCTAACCTAACACTACACAACTCAGATTAAAGTAATATCACATTCTTGTAAATGCAATCGATGCCCAGCTTTGTATTTTTATTTATGGATATCCAATGCGTCTGTGACTGTACATTTGTTGGCAACATTAGAATGATGTCCACTGGACTTTCTCCAGTATGTATGTAAATTAAATAGAACACAAGTGAAAAACTTGGTTAGTATTGTACTGTATAATTAAAGACACCATATTGCTAGGAACAAGCGGGTCGCTCCACCCTTCGTAAACAAACCAACCGTCAACTGATTTTTTAAGTCACGTGCTGTATAGAACAGCCTGTGCTTTTTTCATACACTGCAAACAGCCCTGTCTTCATATTTTTTGCTTACATTTCGCACTGCAAGTATTACCGAATGTAGGAAATAGGTCACAAGAAAAAGTCACAGGGCATAACTAGAGACATAAGGGTTAGGTTTGGAATATATAGTTAAGAACCTAGCCTAACCCAACCCAGCCTAGCCTAAGCCAACCCAACCGTCTCCCGACTCAATCCAACCTTACTTAACCAATCTAAACTAACCCAACCTAACTTCTTAGTGGTATTAAAACAGTGACTTTTTTCCTGGCCAAAAGTGTGACTTTATTTCCTTTCACCGAAGTACCGCTTGACCAACTATCAATTGACGAGTTGTCGTTTCTGAGTAAACACAAGAAATACACTCCGCCACGTTCGTAGAGTGATACGGTATATATAATTTGTAATAAAAGTTTAAAGTTCCGCTATAATAGTCGAGATAAGTTTATTTCTCGAGAAACAGGGCCGCCATTTGTAATGACGTCACCAGTTTCCAAGCAGACGAAGTTCTCCAACAAACTCACCGCTGCAGTCGGAGGTAGTACAAAGATGGCCTCTTCAGACCCCAAATGCCACGTTCAGGTAAGTTTTAAGGGTGTTTTTTTTATGGTCTAAGTTATGGACATTTCGTAAGTGAAGAAATGTGCCGTGAAGAGCAGATTATGGTCATAAAAAACTCCCATGTTCACACCAGCTCAGCTGTCATGTATTCTTACCTGGTAGACTCTTTTTTTTTCCAGTATATTTACGGAGCATATCAGTACTAGATGGAGATATGAGAAAATTTAGAAGTAATGACATCGTCTGCACTTTGTTTTGAGAATACCTGATGCTAGGTAAACACGACAACATAGTGCTGTTATTGTTTTGATGATTCACTAATGAACCACTGGGATTATCATCATGTATATTAATTAATGGGTAAAATTTTACTTTAACTACCATAAGTATTTGGATGTTTGATACAAGATAGGCTATATTGGGTAAATTTTAAGTTTTGGTCATCCCTGTACTTAGACATGCAGACTATGTTTTTTCTGGTGGTTTGCGATGTGTTATGAACGATTGTGACCTTCATTTCTATCAGAAATCACCAGTATTGAGTTACTACCCCTCCTCCCCCCCTACCGATGTATGCTTAGCTAGCCTTATAACTCATCATACCCTAACCTAACCTAACTTAACATATGACCTGTACTGTATATTCTTATGAGATCGAAAAATGTTTTGCAACAGAAAACCCGTAGAGATAATGTGTTTTATTGTTTACATCTGTCATCTGATCATCTCAAGCCCATCCCCTGGCCATGGTCGTCCCTAGTCCTTCCACAACATTAAATATAGACATCAGTGACGAAAACTTCCACGTTGCAGTTTTCGGTCTTTTTCATCATTTTGGCATCCAGCAAGTAAATTGAATCTGTCGGTTAATCCCCCAGTTAACCGGGTTGTTCACATAAATTATATATTGGGGTTTTAGTAACGAGACCCAACGAAGTTCCTTTGTTTTATTATAAAAGGATTATGTATATAATTCCTGAGTGTAGATTAACCGTAGGTTCCACTGTATATGAGTGAACGAGAAAGAGGACGGCGTTTATGTAAATATAAACGTAGATCACGTCCGTTCGATATTAGTTGATTTGAGTAACTGAGCAAGGGGCGTCGCTGGTGCGCACTTACAAAGATGCTGACATATGGGCTTGTCCCCCTTGGAAAAGCTACCATTCACGTGTACAACTGATGTCTTACTCATAGACAGTGGAAAGTTACAGGGTGGTGAATCTGAATATAATATCAGATGTATTGACCCATTTATATAATATGTTCTGTTGATGAGACAGGGGCCCATTCCAAAATACACACGATGATACTTGAGCAGTAATTTATTTTAGCCTAAAAATAAGGTATGACTGTGTATATCAACATTGTATAAGGCCATAAGTCTTGTATTTCTGCTGGTAACAACACATACACCATAGCTAGATGCCTCCAGGGCCCAGGCTCCTGCTCTGCGGCTCCAGCCAACCTGTGACGTCACAACCAATCAGAGCATTTTCCAGTCACGTGACTTTTTAGCTTCTTTAACCCTTAGTTTTTTACACTTTTTGGCCCAATTTATTATTTAAAAATAGCAATACCATAGTGAATTTAAGCGTTTTATTTACCCATTGACCTGCCATTTTACGAAAAAATTATGACCGACAACTCGTCCATTGAATAAGTGGGACATGTCGCCTAACGATGTTGCATTGCTCGGATTTGTGTAGTTTAATTTGGTTGCCTTCCAGCCAACGGGGTAAGGCAATACTGTGAAAAATTGCTATATTTCCCCAGCAGTGTTCATTAGGCTTGCTACAATACTATCTTCACAAAAATATTAGGTTTTTGATAATAGGGACATTGTCAACTTCAAAATGCAGTCAAGCAGTACCTCACCCACCATCATTGTATATTTAACTTTGTCATTTAAAGACATATTTAGTCGAGTACCATACCGTTGCTGCTTTAAGAGTGTCTGCAGCCTAGCTAAATGATAATCATTAGCTTACTGATCCATTAAACTTTGCCGTAGTGGCTAATCTCTCTATAAATTGTCAGATTGCTGGCCTTCTCGTATACTTTAAAATTACGAAATTTATAACATGCGAATTAAATAAGTTACCATGACTTGTTCACAGTAATTTTCTCTAAGAGAATGAATGAAACGGAATTTGGGGTATGACAATTATTGGCTATGTTAGTCTACCAGTTAATATAAAAATATTTTACAGTTCTTAACGGTGTTTTTAATTATCTTTTTCATACTTCAACAAGATCCTTAGGACTTACAATTCAGTTGTCCTTTTATCTATATACTGTACAGTGCAGTATACTGTACAGTATATGTATGGCAAGGATGGGGAAACTTTTGAAGTTTGGGAACCAGATAAAAATTATAAGGGTTCTTCTGGACCACCCATTGTTTTCAATGCTAATAACAATCTTTGCAAATTTATTTGGTGTGACCGTTACACTCGATCATCATCTCAATGGAGGTCCTCAGCTATGGGGCTCAAACTTTGTGTTATGTATCGTTCGATTGCCACTTTTTTTTTACACCCCTCTCTCTCTCTGCTCCTGAGGTACCACGTGGACATGGCACTGCCATGGGACCAAGGCAAGTGGCGGACGTCAAATTCATCAACGACGCCAAAATCAAATTAGAAATACATAAAGAAGATAATTTGGATGTGGGAGTGATCTCCCACGCCGAAATTGAACACCTCCAACAAGACGAGTGTCATGGTCACGTTGACTGCTAGTCTGTTTTAACACTAATCGTTCTTATTATACTCCACGAACGCAAAACCTGAGTGGGTTAGCCATCCCTGAGAAGACGTGTTTTTCCCCGTCGACGCTTACACTTTTGATCCTTCCCAGTAAGTCCCGCCTTCGAACACAGTTGTCAATACGTCTTTTCCATTTATGCTGGCCAGCTCAATCTTGAATTAGTCTGTGTAAATCAACTCAAGTAATTCGCCAGACCTTTGTCAACTGAGGGTCTTCTTTGAATGAGTAACAGTTGGGTTGTTTGTAATTTCTGTCACTGCATGAGTAGCGATCACTGGCAACTCAGGGGTATATAAACCAGTGTGAGAAGGAGAGTGAGTCTCCCTCTCTCCTCACGTCAACTTCGTTTTCCTACAGGTGTGTAGCAGTGTTCCCTAGCCATTCAGTTTGATTCAGTCAATTGTAGTGAATATCCGTGTTCATGCTTTAACAGTTGAATTGTCATTCACCCAGTGTAAGAAGTATTATAAAGTAAATGTCGTCTGTCGTTTCCAGACGAGAGATTTGTTGTGATGGTGTTGTCATCATGCTTTCCAGTCCCTGGCCTCCCTCTCTCCTCACGTCAACTTCGTTGTCCTACAGATTCCAGGGTGTCCTCTGAACACCCCATCGGCTGCTGAGCCGGTGAGTAACCAGTAGGGATCAATATATGCATTGATGTCGGTAATTCAACATGATTGAGACGGCAGGTCCGCCTCGTGAGCTAGACCCCAGACTCGTCATGTGTCTGGCTACCACGGATCACAGCAACAGTCATGAGCCCCAGTGTCCTACCCTGGGATGCTCCCTGGAAGTTATGGCCCACAGTGTTTGATGTATATGCTTGGGGATAATTAATTGGAAATAATTATCCCATGTTGGGTAGTGGACCCATGTATTTGCTGGTTTCAGTATTAACGTGTTGTATGTTGTGAGTGCATCTCATATGCACTACCAACAGTCTGTGAAATATCATAAGTAAGTTTGTCTTGTAACTGTACTGTAATACCACGTACCACCAGTAGGTGTGAGAAGTAAAGTAATCTGCAAGGAGTTGTCATGTAACTATGTATTGTGAATAGGGCCAAGGAACTGGTCCTGCTATGTAATGTAATGTAACACCAGTAAGGTTGTGTGCAATAAGAAAATACTGAGTTTACAGTTGAATAAGCGAGGAGTTGCACCTTGAAGTTATATGTTAATAATATCTCTTTTTCCCTTTGATTTCATATTAATAAACCTGTTCTTAGAGTATTTTAGGAGTACCTGTATTCATTTTCCCCCCAGTAGTTCACCGTTATTTCCGTCCAAGTGACCCTGATATCAGAATTACAATACCCATGTGCCTTAGACCCTCGACATGGTACCAAAAAGGAACTAAGGTAATGCAGTAACCATTGAAGTAGACAGAACAATTGCTTTAAAGAACTAAGACAAGAGAAGTAAGAGTAAAAGAAAAGGGCAGAGTACGAGTAGAGAGAGAAACCGCCGCCGTTACATTGGTTCGCAGCTGTGGGATGTAATTCACATGGTATCAGGTCAGGAGGAATATATGTGATACTGTGGGTAATTTTTGTTTAAGTGTGATTTGTATACCATTTCTCTTTACAGGTACCTAATCATTTCACTGTAACTAATGAATATCCCAGATTGCTAATAATTTTGTGCTGTAATTTTTCCAGTGTACAGTAGAGTATGTGATTCTGTGAAAAAACATTTCTGTGGTTATACGGAGAAATTGAAACAGTTCACGGTAAATACTTTACTTGAAGTTAGGTTTGAACAATTGCTTCAAGGAAATTAGAAATCTGTTTTAAAGTAAAGTGTACAGTGAAATGTTGAAACTTGTAATGTTCAGAGTATTCAAAAGTGTCTGAAAAACAGAGGTTAGCTACCTATTTTTTTTTTTTTTTTTGCAGTCTTTTTGTGAAATCTCAGGAAAGTGTTGGTTGTATGCCAAGGTAATATTTTTTTTGGGTGCTTTTCTGCACTGGTAACATAGCAATTGTTGTGATCACTCGAGTTAATACTTTGATATTTACAGACAATGAGCGAACAGTGAATGTTTGCCGTGTTAAGAGTTTTGGAACTGTTTGTTTCTGAGTGGCAGTGGAAGGCCATAATTGTATTAAGGTTATGTAACTGAGTGTTATTTGAAATTGTGACATATTTTGGATGTATTTGTTTTGATTTCAATTGGAATTATTTTAGTTCTCAGTTAATGTCAGTTTTGACAAGTGAATCTATTTGTATAACACGAATTGTGTTATATATTTCCGAGTATATGGTATTTTTGTGTTGTTTCTATTAGAGTATGATTTTAATGCCAAGGGCATTAGTTCTAGCAGTGTAGATTGACAGGCATGGTCAGTAAGTGTGTTTTATGTTTACTTGAGATCTAGTGCATGTATAATTTCAGCAATTGCTTTGGTGGTTTGAGGACTCTGTGGTGATATGGACATCTGAAAGAACGCAATCTTTGAAAATTGATTGTTGAAAGTACATGTAAGGACCCCCATTTGTGAGTACAACAGAGCACATTGTGAAGTGATAAGTGTTAAAATCATTGCAATTGAAAAGGCAGTGAATACTTGTTGAGCACCGAGGGGACAGTCTTGTAAAGTATTACAGTATTACCACTTTATTTTTTGTGAGTAAGACTCAGTAATGGAAATGTCTTTGGTTCTTTTTTAAGTTGTTTGATTTGCCAGAGTACAGTGTAATTCCGGAAGAGTTCCTACAGTGTTGCACCATACAGAGATTGACCATAACAAGTGCCATTGCTTTGAGTGTGCACAGTGAGTCTTGAAAAGTGACCAAAGAGTACAGTGATGTTTTTCCCTTGCATTCATCAGTGAAGCAGTAAAGTAAAGGTCACATTCCAGTATTATCACTAGGGTAGTGAGTAATAAGTTGAGTAGTATTTGAGCAGTATTTTTGAACAGTATCTCAAGAGTTTTTTGTGTATTAGAAGGTCAGTTAGGAAGTAATCCGTTGTTTTTGAAGGTGTGCACTGTGCCCATGTTGTGTAGTACAGTGAGTTGTTGTGACCTCCAGGCATGATGGCCGTCACAAGAGGACAGTTCAGGGCAGTCAGCTCAGAACCGATGTCCAGTAAGTTGAGAAGTATGTGGGTAGAGACATGTTCATTCACAGGAATGACACCCGGGTCTCACCACCAGTTGTTTCATCAGATGTGTGGGCTGATGGACAGGGAAGTGTAGAAGGAGAGAAGAGTGTGGAATGCCTCTCTTGCGAGTTATGTGAGAGACTGGCATCAGTGTTGCCGAGATTTCTTTAAAGGGTTGTAGACCTTTGACTGGAATGCATTGGTTGTTGATGTGCATGGTGAAGAGTGATGTTTTGCATATTTGTGTTGCAATTGAGAAGTACAACTGGTAAGTGAGAGAATGTGTTGTTGCCTTGCATCAGTAAGTTGTGGAAAGGATAACTCACCTACTCAATGTTACTAGACCATGTGTTGTATTGTACCCAGGTACAGTCATATAATATTAATTGTATGTATTCATAGCATTAAGGAGAACTCAGGGTATCCATAAGATGATTGGGAAAGTCCAGTTGAGCTGGACTAGTGTACTGTAGGACTAAGTGTGGATCATGATTTGAAGGTCACACTATTTACGCCTGTGAACGTGTAGCGAACATAACTTCCACAGATATCATATGAAAATACATGAGAACAATGATCTGGAAAAAGGATAAATGTATCAGAACTATGTGAGGTGTTGGAAGTGACCCAGAAACTATACTTGAAAGGAAATATCTTGTATGTGTCGGTGTGAACTTAATACACCACGTATCCTCACGTGACATATACCCACGACATGTACAGTGATCAGAGAATCTTATGCCTGTGTTCAAATAGTGCAATGTGTGAGAGGAGGATCCCTAATTACAGTTTTAAGTGAAGTGGATACACCCACGCCATGAACATTCGGCCTTTGTTTTAGGGAGCGTCCTGTACCCGCCTCGAGTGTGAGTGTGCCGTGTTGATATTATAACCCAATGAATTTACCCACGAATTAGCAAACCAGAACCTTACCTTAGTTTGTAATTTAGGTTTAAGATATGTGTTTATATGGCATGAGTGACAATGTACCGAAAAGTGTTCAGGTGAGAACCGTAAGAAATAAAAGTAAAAATTAAAGACTGGAAACTGTAGGCCTACGCGGTGACGAGCAGCGGGGTTCTGCCCTCAGTACCCTCCGTTCTACCGTCACCTCAGGTCAGTGTCCTATCGGGCTATATCCCTCCCTGTAATTAAGGCTTATATAGAAGTTATTACAGTTTAAAGCTTTGCCTGATGTATAAGTGTAATAATAATAATAATGTGTTAGGGTGTGTGATAACCGCCCGCCAGGCATTATTTCTGAGTACCCTCCGTTCTACCGTCACCTCAGGTCCCATGCGGTCGGAGTGCCTTGCTGCGCGGCAGCCATTATCCCTGTGAGCGTCCCACCAGGTGGTGACTACTCCCAGCTATGCCAATCCACTGTGAACCTGTGGATTCCCAGCACACCACTCCAAATGAGTAGTAACAAACAAGGAGACCGTGAGAAACTCCGCGGTCGTCACTTGGAGTGACCTATAATACCAGGCGTAGAAATAGTACTGGTATATCTCTTGGTGAAGCCCTCGTCTTTACCCACCGAGGACGGTGTGCGAACGAGGCGCCTGTTATATATACTTAAAAATTACAAGGTGTGGGGTGTAACAGGTGTGTTGAGATGGTGCTACTATGTATGATAATCCACGGTGCTATACTCCATACAGGTGGAGCAGTCTGATGTGTTAAGGGGTAGTGTAAGAAGGAATGACCGAGCAGGATAGGACTCGGAGCAACGGATTCAAGTTGGATAAGTTTAGGTTTAGGAGGGAGATAGGAAGAAACTGGTTCACAAATAGGGTGGTGGACGAGTGGAACAAACTTAGCAACTTTGTAGTAAGTGCGGGAACTCTGGAAAGTTTCAAAAGGAGGCTAGATAGATTCATGGATGATAGAGAGTGGTAGTAACTCTCGACAGGAGCTACCATGCACAGGCCAACCGGCCTATTGCAGACTCCTTATTTTCTTATGTTCTTATGTTCTTATGTTCTAGCCAACGTTTTCGTTGTTCTGAGGAAGGCCAATTCATTTGTATGTTTTTTACCAGTATGCTTTATAAGGAATAAATTAATTAAGACATGTTATGGTTTCACCCTTCTTTCCCCTAATCAATCTGGTCAATGAAAAACCTAACCCAATGCCTAGTCCACACTGCACGCTACCTAACGAGCTACATGCTGTCCAGAGGGGGTCTGGTGGCAGCGACCCTTAGAAATTAAGATTAGAGTTAAGTATTTACCCTTAGAATTAGTGACCCCCAGTCTGGCAGTATATCTGCAATTACTTATGGTGCACCTCGCACTTTCCAATATTTCACTTTGTCTACCACTAACTGGCCTTCAACCCTCTCTACCTCTAGTTCATATTCTTCAACTCTCCTCCGTACCTATACTGGGCTTGAAATTGAAACTGGAAATGGGGGGGGGGGGGGGGGGTGCATTCTGAGTGAAGGATTTAGAGGCTATCCTTCACTGGCCAGAGTGGGAATAAAAGTGTAATTTTGCTACATAGGAAGCCATCTGTGTGGGGGAGACTTTGGGATGAGGGAAGATGAAGGGGAGATAGATTCATTTTCAGAGATTCGAGCCCTGACTAAATGCTTCTCTCCGTAACGACCACAGCTGATTGGGGGAGGAGAGAGAGGCTTAGTTAAGTGTTATGTTCTCCCGTGTTACGAGAAAGTAGATCCGGGTTGGTTTACAAGGGCGTAATGTAATTAATCTCGAATACATTTTTTTTAGTGTCTCAGAATACAGTATTCAGTTAGCCTCTGTGTTTGGATTTTATAGTGAAATTGATTGTTTGGGCAAATAGAAAAAAATCTTTTTTGATTCAAGAGAAACCAGGTGAGATAGTGTAGGCTGTTGTTTGTTCAGGCAACACATGACGGAATATTATTGTTGTCTGTGGAAAACTGAACTGTTGTGAATACAGGGGTATGTATTTTTTGTTTCTATTAAAACTACTATTTAAGAACATAAGAATGGAGGAAACTGCAGCGGGCCTATTGGCCCATACTGGGCAGTCCCGTTTACACCCAACCCCTATTGCTCATATGAGCATCCAACCTATGTTTGAAGCAATTCAGCGTATTCGAGTTAATGATGATATTTGGTAACTTGTTCCATTCATCCACTACTCTGTTTCCAAACCAGTGTTTACCTATTTCACGCCTAAATCTAAATTTGTCTAATTTAAAACCATTGTTACGAGTTCGCTCCTTGGTTGGATAATTTGAGTACCTTTGTAATGTCCTCTTTGTTTAGCCCTGCCTTCCACTTATACACCTCTATCAGGTCGTCTCTCGCTCTACGTCTCTCAAGGGAGTGCAAATTAAGATGCTTTAGCCTGTCTCTATACTCAAGGTTCCTAATGCCCGGGATTAGTCTTGTCATTCTCCTCTGAATTATTTCCAAGGATTCTATATCCATTCTGTAATACGGTGACCAGAAATGAACTGCGTAATCCACGTGTGGTCTCACAAGAGCAAGATACAGTTTTAGGATGACCTCGCTAGTCTTGTAACTAACACTCCTTTGTATGAACCCAAGTACTTTATTAGCCTTGTTACGAGCAAAAACACATTGTTTACTTGGCTTAAGGTTCCTACTTATCATTACTCCTAAATCTCTCTCGCAGTCGGATTTAACTATTTTATATTTATGTACACTTTTTTTGGTGACTGTACTCTCATCTCTCACTTTCATACAATTATAGATATGAAAAGTCCAGCATGTATGTGAAGTATCTGTCTATACTAGAAGTTTAAGAAAATTATGATAAGGTATTTTGGGGAGGTATCTTACAATACAGTATGTCCACCATCTGTGGCCTTGCGTCACCTCCGATGATGTTAGCTTGGAAGGACATTTTTATGAGTAAATTACCTCTTTTAGAAACAAAGGGTCCAAAAGAATCATTTGTGAAGAAGAGTTTAGTTTGCCTGTAAATGTTTCCATTTTCTGCGAGAACTCAAGTGTTCCCTCAAAAGACTTCTTACTTGAAAGGGGTAAGCATTCTACTTGGGCTGAGAGAAGCTTATTGGATTTTTTCACATTATTTTAAAGAAATCTTCACTGTTGGAAATTATATTTAGGTTACTTGCACTTCTTCAAAGTTATCACAAAATTTAAATTTAAATTTATTGATTGAATCTGCTTATTGTTTATCATGTTTTTGTTTTTGTTTTACTATTGTACACCTGCACTATAATGATTTATGAACATTTAGGCCGGTAGCATGTTAAGCCACAAATCTAGGCCGTAAGACGTACAGGCCGAAAGATGAATAGGCCACAGGAGTGCTTAGGCCGCGAGAAACATAACATAAGAACATAAGAATGGGAGAAACTGCAGCGGGCCTATTGGCCCATACTGGGCAGTCCCGTTTACACCCAACCCCTATTGCTCATATAAGCATCCAACCTATGTTTGAAGCTATTCAGCGTATTCGAGTTAATGATGATATTTGGTAACTTGTTCTATTCATCCACTACTCTGTTTCCAAACCAGTGTTTGCCTATTTCACGCCTAAATCTAAATTTGTCTAATTTAAAACCATTGTTACAAGTTCGCTCCTGGTTGGATAGTTTGAGTACCTTTGTAATGTCCTCTTTGTTTAGCCCTGCCTTCCACTTATACACCTCTATCAGGTCGCCCCTCGCTCTACGTCTCTCTAGGGAGTGCAAATTAAGATGCTTTAACCTGTCTCTATACTCAAGGTTCCTAATGCCCGGGATTAGTCTTGTCATTCTCCTCTGAATTATTTCCAAGGATTCTATATCCATTCTGTAATACGGTGACCAGAACTGAACTGCGTAATCCAGGTGTGGTCTCACAAGAGCAAGATACAGTTTTAGGATGACCTCGCTAGTCTTGTAACTAACACTCCTTTGTATGAACCCAAGTACTTTATTAGCCTTGTTACGAGTAAAAACGCATTGTTTATTTGGCTTAAGGTTCCTACTTATCATTACTCCTAAATCTCTCTCGCAGTCGGATTTCTCTATGGCATCGATGTTCATCTGGTATAAGTATAAAACGATACCGGTATTTATTGTCTTCCCGAAACGAATTATGTGTGAATTAAAATGAATAAATAATTTTCCCACATGCATGAAAGAATTACACTTCAGAGTAATTTCATATTATTTATCGTTGGTGGACTAGTGTATTATTAACCATGTTACGAGCTTTAAGACCTTCGTTGTTGGATTGATTGATTGATACGTTTATTGAGATACAAAAAACATTAATACATCTCAAAGGGATGAAGTGACCGTTGTTGGATCGCAGTAATAATATTACAACAACATTTCCTGAACCAGTACAAAGTAGTCTCTGACCCATTGACATTCACGTATAAGTCAAAGCTGGTAATTGATGTATATTCCTTCCTTCCAGTGTTTCGCTAACATGAGGTGGGAGGAGGGGAGAATCAGGAGGAACTAGACTGGTGATCACGTTACTTGCGACTGGGGACTATGAGGCATGAAGTGGGGCTCTGAGGCATGAGGTGAGCGCTACGAGGCATGAGGTAAGGGCTACGAGGCATGAGGTGGGGCTATGAGGTATGAGGTGAGCGCTATGAGGCATGAGGTGGGGCTATGAGGTATGAGGTGAGCGCTACGAGGCATGAGGTAAGGGCTACGAGGCATGAGGTGAGCCCTACAAGGCATGAAGTGAGCCCTACGAGGCATGAAGTGAGCCCTACGAGGCATGAGGTAAGGGCTACGAGGCATGAGGTGGGGCTATGAGGTCATGAGGTGGGCGCTATGAGGCATGAGATGGGCACTACGAGGCATGAGGTAAGGGCTACGAGGCATGAGGTGGGGCTATGAGGCATGAGGTGAGCGCTACGAGGCATGAGGTAAGGGCTACGAGGCATGAGGTGGGGCTACGAGGCATGTGGTGGGCGCTATGAGGCATGAGGTGGGCACTACGAGGCATGAGGTAAGGGCTACGAGGCATGAGGTGGGGCTATGAGGTATGAGGTGAGCGCTACGAGGCATGAGGTAAGGGCTACGAGGCATGAGGTGAGCCCTACGAGGCATGAAGTGAGCCCTACGAGGCATGAAGTGAGCCCTACGAGGCATGAGGTAAGGGCTACGAGGCATGAGGTGGGGCTATGAGGTATGAGGTGAGCGCTATGAGTCATGAGGTGGGGCTATGAGGTATGAGGTGAGCGCTACGAGGCATGAGGTAAGGGCTACGAGGCATGAGGTGAGCCCTACGAGGCATGAAGTGAGCCCTACGAGGCATGAAGTGAGCCCTACGAGGCATGAGGTAAGGGCTACGAGGCATGAGGTGGGGCTATGAAGTCATGAGGTGGGCGCTATGAGGCATGAGATGGGCACTACGAGGCATGAGGTAAGGGCTACGAGGCATGAGGTGGGGCTATGAGGCATGAGGTGAGCGCTACGAGGCATGAGGTAAGGGCTACGAGGCATGAGGTGGGGCTACGAGGCATGTGGTGGGCGCTATGAGGCATGAGGTGGGCACTACGAGGCATGAGGTAAGGGCTACGAGGCATGAGGTGGGGCTATGAGGCAAGGGCTACGAGGCATGTGGTGGGCGCTATGAGGCATGAGGTGGGCGCTACGAGGCATGAGGCAAGGGCTACGAGGCATGAAGTGGGGCTACGAGGCATGTGGTGGGGCTAAGAGGCAATGAGGTAAGAGCTACGAGGCATGAAGTGGGGCTACGAGGCATGTGGTGGGGCTAAGAGGCATGAGGTAAGGGCTACGAGGCATGAAGTGGGGCTACGAGGCATGTGGTGGGGCTAAGAGGCATGAGGTAAGGGCTACGAGGCATGAAGTGGGGCTACGAGGCATGTAGTGAGGGGAGGGCAAAGCAAAATTCCCTTCGTACTGATCCGTCAAAGCAGTCAATTTGATCTTCAGCTCAATTAACCTATATTGACAACACAAGATTTGAACTTTATCAACACACTCCTCAGTTGTCAGATGCGCCATCAAGGGACAGCCTGAAGGGTCATCTGTTTACGTTCCTTATAAGCCAAAAGAGACGATTTAAGGAGCTTCTCTTCTTTCTAGTTTACGTTATCAGCATCAATTGTTGAATGGATTTCTTTTATATTAAGCTTCTGTGTCACGTTTACTCGACTGTTGTTAGTATGCAAATAAAAAATCTTTCCGCAGTTGTTTAAAAGGAGGGTGATTTGGCAGCCATTATTGTATCGAGGATTTGCGTTCCGAGCGTCCCTCCCGTTTATAAGAACGACTTTCCATTCTCTCGTTCCCTTCGGCTCCTGTATCCTGTACGTATCTTACAAAAAAAAAAATATACATATACTGTATTGCTTGTACGATATTCCAAACATGTCATTTGTTCATTTATAGGTAAATAATATACTCAGGGGTGGGGGAGGGGGAGGGAGATATTCATATTTTATGAGGTCCTCACATTAAAGTGTTAATTAGAACAGTCTCTGGCTCGAGGAAGGTATAACAGAAAATATGATACAGCCTCCATCGTCTTCTCAAGTGAGTAGTTTATATCACCCGAAAAATATAACGTTACATACCATTCTAAAAACTTCCCCTAACCTAGCCTAAATGTGTATATTAGTATGTAATGATTCATACGGGGTAATTTTATTTTTGTTCACCTTGTATCATCAATCCAATTCATCGGGAAACACATCAATGGATCCTTTTGTTAATATGTGTCATTTACATAAGAGGTCTCTACCAGGTTGACTCTACTGGTACAACTAGACATTTTCATACAGTTAAAGGAAATAACCACAAAATCTATGAAGAGAATGGAAGAATTTATACAAGTTAAGAGTTTGTGATAATGTTGTAGGTGTAAGAGTGTGTGATAATGGTGTAGGTGTAAGAGTATGTGATAATGGTGTAGGTGTAAGAGTGTGTGATAATGGTGTAGGTGTAAGAGTGTGTGATAATGGTGTAGGTGTAAGAGTGTGTGATAATGGTGTAGGTGTAAGAGTATGTGATAATGGTGTAGGTGTAAGAGTGTGTGATAATGGTGTAGGTGTAAGAGTGTGTGATAATGGTGTAGGTGTAAGAGTATGTGATAATGGTGTAGGTGTAAGAGTGTGTGATAATGGTGTAGGTGTAAGAGTGTGTGATAATGGTGTAGGTGCAAGAGTATGTGATAATGGTGTAGGTGTAAGAGTGTGTGATAATGGTGTAGGTGTAAGAGTTTGTGATAAGGGTGTAGGTATAAGAGTGTGATTATGGTGTATGTATTTAACGGGTGTAAAATCATCTGTGCGTAATGTTGATTTGTGGATGGATTCGTGGGTTGCTTTCATAGTGGACTTTTTTTCTTACAAGATAATAATAGAAGATAGCTACTGCTTTAAGCTTTAAGGCTTCATTGCTGACAGTCACTATTTACCTGGGTTTGTTTTTGAGGGATAGCACTGTCATCTACACTATACCCACTACACTACCATCTACATTATACCCACTACATCATACTTGGCACCTACCGTTGTGTCACATACGGTGAATTTTCTATTAATGTCAACTGTCCTTTTTATATAATTTTTTTTACATCAGACATGACTTTTTTTCACTTTGAGTTAAATTTCGGATTAAAACAGTATGAGTGGTGGAACAATGCCATTATAACACAATACAGTACCGGTATGTAATAAAGTACAGTCCAGTATTTTTATTAATTTTCAATATTGAACATTATACAATGCGCCGGCGGGAATTCTGACGGTATGTAAATGAAAATAATTAACAAACTAAAATATTATTGGTTTTATATGTCAGGTATGATATATGCTGTAAACTATTTCGATGCACTTTCAAATATCAATCATTCTTTAGCGTTTTAGGAAGAATTTATATACCATCCAAATGTAAAACACTTGCCAGACTAAACCACCACAGTGACAGCATTTTTTTTCTTCTCATTTATAGCGTTTTATAGTTATCTACTGAAGGGTGGGAGTGACATTGTTGGTGCTCGGATGTTACGGTTTGCTGTTCCCTCTTCAACTCCCGGAAATTGCGAGATAAAACACCTTTAACCTTACTCCTATCACCGTGTATATATCCAGTCACTTTTTTATGGGCTTGAGCCGTCGTTGCCCCACTGTACTGTACGTGCGTAACCACTGGCGTTAATCCCGCGTTAGATGTGGCATATTTATTTGGCTCCCAGCTGAGGTCTCGAGCACTGTAGTCCACAATGTACCATTATGTCGGTCTGATTTACCTCATTGTTTTGGTACTACATGGAAACAATCTAGTGTGCCTCCAGTACAAAGGATTGGCTTGAGTTGTGGGCGGAATACTGTATCAGACACTTGGGTCATTAAGGTGATGCGGCGGTGATTTAGGCTCTCTGATTTTGGATGATTTTTTATTTTAGAAGGAAACTGTCTGTCTGTTTCAGTATATATAATCCCATAAATGTGTCCTAGTTAAGTCATGTATGAAGTTTAACCCTGTACTCTAGTGAGGACTAAGTTGTCATCTACATTAGTTCAGATTAGGGAGTTTTAGATATAATTAATCTGAGTTATTAGAATATACAGTTGCCCTAAATAACAGTGAACTCTCCATCAACTACAGAGTGAAGAACATACAGTACTGTAGGTAGAAATGCTGCACTGTAATACTGTACCTAGGGCATAACTAAAGTCCTATATAACATAAATTTATGATAGGTATTTATTAACTCGTCTCATAACAGTATAGTGAGGTAGGCGGGAAAGGTAAACAGACTGGTGACTTCGTTTCGTCTGCTAAAATGTTAACTTCCCTTACCTTCACAAATGGCTGTCCTAATTATAGCTAAATTCACTTCATCAATAAATTTTCTCCATTAACTCCTTCACTGCACGGACGCCAGTTTTAATATTTTATTTAGCTAACGCCAGATGATTATATGCAGCGCAGAGAGACCCTCGTTCACGGGGGTTAATGAATTTGTCATTGAAATATTCCAAGTATTCTCTGAAGACAACTTGGCTTCAGTTAACCAATTTTCAGTTGCACACCGCCTAGTGGACGAAACATGATAACGGTCGATTTTGTTTATAATTTACCGTTTGATAACTTGAACAACGTGATAAGAATAAGACAAATTCATCTTTTTTGCGGTTTATGTGGTAAAATATACTTCATAATACAACTATATTGGCGCATTACCTCCACATTCATCTTAGAATCTCTTGCTACTTATAAATATGTATTTTAATCGAAATTTTAGTTATTCCTGTTATAAAGTTGTTGCCAATAATGCTCACTAAGTCTAACAGATTGTGATCGCGTGAGCAAAAGCCACTGTGCGTGTCTGGCCGTGTTGTCTTTCCACCCAGTGAACAGGAACAGGTTGGGCCTTCTGACATTTGCTGAAATAAAATAATGACTCCTAAAAGCAAATTGACACCCTGACACCTCATGGTATGTTATTTTGAAATTTCCTGAGTGCGTTTGGGAAGAGTGCATTTACTGTGTACACTGACTGTTGTCACTGAGATGCAAGGCGTATTTAGAGGATTATTTATCTTTTACTTTCATGGTATATTTTTGCTTTCATCTATACCTCAGCAGATATGTAGACTTGAGTAAGAATTCTGTAGCCCATATATCTATACGTTATAAGTGAATGTTTTATGAATAGAAATGTAAAATAGTGTAGTGTTTGATTTGACTTACGGAGATTCTGACACAACAAAATTTAAACCTTGAACAGGGAAATCAAAATAGAAAAAAAAAATCATAAAGTTTGTTTGAAATACAATACCTAGTGTTATTTTATATCCCTATTAAAATTTACTAATTAATAATGTTTTAAGAATATCCTCAAGTAACCGAACACTAATCACACTCGTTTAGCCAAACCATACATGAAGAATATCCACCCCAGCTTATTTCACCTAAAGATTAACCATCTTAACGCTAACCTAACCGAATTTAACCAATCCAAACTTAACGCTAACCTAACCTTATCCCCCTCCAAATAGTTTTAGGGTGGTTAATCTATAGTTGATATAAGCTAGAGTGGATATTCTTCAGGTGATCATATATATATATATATAGGCTATATATATATATATATATATATATATATATATATATATATATATATATAGGCTATATATATATATATATATAGGCTATATATATATATATATAACCTCACCCCAGCCAGAACTCGAACCCACGATCTTATGTGTGTGACCGGGGAACGCTACCTCTAGACCACCTGGACACTAAAAGCATTCCCCGGTCACACACATAAGATCGTGGGTTCGAGTTCTGGCTGGGTGAGGTTGTTGATTATATGTAGAAGTCCGCCCGCTTTATGGGCTAATGAAATATATATATATATATATATATATATATATATATATATATATATATATATATATATATATATATATATATTTCCCTGTGCTTCAACAACTAAGGTCTTTGAGTGCACATTCTAGATTAGTAAATACACTGTAAATATATAATCAACACCTAAAAATCAAGAGAGTTGCACCTATTGGTTATTATGAAATCCAGTGCTAGTGTTAGGGGAATACAGTTGAGTGATTAGTTTTGAAGGATTATAATTGGATGATTGGATTTGAGCTGGGTGATTCGTTGCTCAGTAGAGATGACTAGTTTACCCCCCACCAGCTTTTTACGATTGGCGGGATGGTGATGTGTTTAGGCTTGTCGGTGCTCTTGACGTCCGACGAGAGTAAGACGAGAGGCAATCCCATCTTTTATTGACACTGGGTTAAAACTCACCCGTTCCCCACACACGAACAAGATACTATAACTTACAACACAGGCTTAGGACAGTTTCATTTACCTTTGAATATGAGAACTTGGCCACGATGAGAGTGACTGACCTGTTGCGCATAAAAGGATGGTGGGTAACATTGGGTCTTTTATAGGATGAAAGTGGTAATGAAAGTACTTAAGGTATATATGGTACACAGTGAGAGTATTGCCATTTTGGAAATATGCTTTTGATGACTTTGTTGGGCTGTTCTTGGTTGAATCCACTTCTGTATATCATTGTTTGTATTCCTACACTGTTTATCTACATTATGTACCGGCACTGTCTATGGTCATTGTATACCGGCACTGTCTATGCTATGGACATTGAATACCTGTACTATGTACTGCACATTCTTGACCCATATCCACCCTTAGTTGTCCTGAGCCGGCTTACAATTTAATAAGCACCACACACACTTTAGATCACAAACAACGTAAAATAGTTCAACCTGCGCTCAGGCGACGTAAATCCCTGGCGGCAGGGATTTACACTAAAGCTTACTTCTGCCTGAATTTACCGGCACTTAGTCAGTAGATCCTCTGGTGTCACGCTGAAAACTTATCCTTCGTTGCTTTTTCAACTCAGTTCCTGGCAGCCAAGTGTGGGTATTCATTTGGTCACATCCATATTACTTTTCCCATTTATTTTACTTGTCAGTTGTGTTTGTTTCGTTAGTTTTGGTGGCTGGGTTTGTGTTTCGTTAAAGCAGTGTTCATTTTCTTTGATTTAATTTTCTACCTTGTTGATTTTTATATTAACCCTTCACTGCGGTGACTCCACTTTCATTCAGCAGAGAAGGGACCCCGTACACAAGTAGACTATCTCCCCTAATATAATTCTATACAAAACGTAACCATAAATATCTCTCCCCTTTGTTGCTGTTTTTTAATTCAAAGAGTTATAATGATTTGATAGAAAATAATAATGAGGAATTAATCAAGTCTTGGAAACAAGTTAGAAGAACTTGTTAACTTTTAATGACGTTGATTGGGAGATTTGCCTAATACTACAAAAAGTTATTAATTTATCCAAAACCCGTAGACAACAGTCAGTGAAATCCAGAAGTCAACCAATATATTAATAATTCTTTTATTTGCAATCAAAATAGGAAAGTTCTAAATATCATTAGGTTCGTGGTGTCGGGCTAGCCAAGATATCTTTAGACCTTGAGCCTAGCCTAGCGCCGCAGTGGCTTACGTCTCTCGGAGGAACTTCTTCAAAGAACAACCCGAGCCTGAAGGGTCTAGCTCTTGGACAGTGTTGAGAGGACACAAAACACTCGTGATCTTCTGCGTTTAAAGAAGCACTTCTGGATGAATGGCTGGAGAGTTAGAGAAATAAGAGAGAGGGGACAAAACAGGAAGGAGAGAGAGAGAAATAAAGAGGAGAAACAGAAAAGAAAGAAAGAGAAGAAGCAGATTTAAAAAGAGGAGAGGCAGAGAGAAAGAATTAGAAAAAAGAGATAGACTGAGAAACAGAAGAGGGAGAGAAGTAGACAAAGAAAGGGGGTCATAGAGAGGGAAAAGAAAAGAGAGAGAGGATAGGAGAAAATGTCAAGGGAGACGAAAACAAGAAGCAAAGAGATTTGATCAGATTAAGAGTTCAATATTTACTCCGGACAATTTACCTAAAAAGAAAGTAGCCATTCAGAACGTGATTCATAAAATGTCGTCAAAAAATGAACCAATCGGAGTGCAGCTGACGTTCTGTCCGTATCCACTAAAGTCTCGAAACGTTTCTGACGAATAGAAAATGAGCACTGGCATGGAGGGCGCATTGCAAGTGAGGGAGGACCCGACTGACACTGTGTAGAAGTGACGCGATGACGGAACCTCTCACACTCCTCACGTAGGAAGCGGGAGGACTTCCTGACGAAAATAAGGCGCGGCAGGCAGGCAAATGAGGTGAGGACTGGTTGCTGGCAGGAGGAAGAGGAGGGTACGTGAGACTGGGGGGAAGGCGACGGGCGTGTTGTTGTTCTCTCCCTCTCTCTCTCTCTCTCAGTTTACAGACATGTATAAACCAAACACAGAAAGCATGCGGGCCGCTAATAAACCCACTGGGAAAGTGTGATAGAGAAAAGACAAAGAAACTAACCATAATAACTAATAACTACCAGTTCATTCTTGGCTTCACGTCGTCAGATAGTTAGTTACATGACATCTGTGTTCAAATGGCATCAATTCAACTTCAATTTCAATTGTTTATTCCCTGATAGAGGAAGCGGGATCCTAGTGCTGTCACTAGGTACCCCTGCACAATGACACCAGAATCATCTGGCAAGTGTGAAAAGTATATACAGTATAAATATTATAAAGGGGCTTACTGAAGCCTAAGGAAGGAAGGATATTCCTTTAACACATAATCAATATTATTTACAAAATATCTGGTCAGTATTGGGAGGACCATCGTGTCTCCGTCAGAGGGTCGTGGAGTGGTGGTCCAGCAGGCCAAATGGCATCTGACTTTCTTTACGTGAATTAAATTGACTTTCCTCTACTTTCATTTTCTATATCATCTTCGTCGATCTGTTATGATTTTCTCACTTGAAATAAAAGAAAAATATAATTGATTTTCCTTTGTTACGTAATCTATAAGGCACCCTGTATAATTATAAGATGATGTAAGCCCAACACTGTCACCTGGTGTTGTGCATCTGGACCAGGTTTATGCGACTGGTGCCGCCTGAGCTAATATGACACAGCCTGGGAGAGCGAAACGTCCCGGAAAATTTCATGTGACTCCTCCAAGGGGCGCTAGAGAAGTGTGAGACTCAAGTGTTGTTATTCTCAGATTCGTAACGTCTCGAGTCTCTGAGAATATGGTCACTGGGTCTTACAATTCTCGTCACCTGGTTGAGTCACGGGTAATTTTCTGTGAGGGAGGGAGGTGGGGGGGGGGGCCTGTTCTCGCAAGAGGTGTTGTAGGAATTATCTCACCATCAATCGTACGTCTTTTGCAGATCACATAACAACAAGTGACCGTACTGGGTGAGAGATGTAAAGGCGGGTGAGGGTTGATGTTCCTTGTCGTGTACTTACCTTATATAACCTTCACAACAACGACCTACTCATAATAAATTCTCAGTGTAATTTCACCATGGTTTGTGTCGTAGGTTAAGTGAGGCAGTTGCATTTATTTTCACAACTACAGAGAAAGGAAGATTATCATTCGAAATTAATAAGAAAGTTAGCTATAGGGTAAGGATGTACTCTGGACGACTTACATATGAGTCCCTATCCCTGCAGTCGTGTTGTTGTACCCGGAGAGACAGACAGACTCGAAAAAAAAAATGCTCAAAAAAACTTGTTGAATGAATGGTGACGTTCTGACATGTTGTGAAGGTACGGGACAGTTGCAAACATTTAGAGGAATGTGGAACAGTTCTGGATGGGTTAGAGGAGGAATGTGGAACAGTTCTGGATGGGTTAGAAGAGGAATGTGGAACAGTTCTGGATGTGGTTAGAGGAGGAATGTGGAACAGTTCTGGATGGGTTAGAGGAGGAATGTGGAACAGTTCTGGATGGGTTAGAGGAGGAATGTGGAACAGTTCTGGATGGGTTAGAGGAGGAATGTGGAACAGTTCTGGATGTGGTTAGAGGAGGAATGTGGAACAGTTCTGGATGGGTTAGAGGAGGAATGTGGAACAGTTCTGGATGGGTTAGACGAGGAATGTGGAACAGTTCTGGATGGGTTAGAGGAGGAATGTGGAACAGTTCTGGATGGGTTAGAAGAGGAATGTGGAACAGTTCTGGATGGGTTAGACGAGGAATGTGGAACAGTTCTGGATGGGTTAGAGGAGGAATGTGGAACAGTTCTGGATGGGTTAGAGGAGGAATGTGGAACAGTTCTGGATGTGGTTAGAGGAGGAATGTGGAACAGTTCTGGATGGGTTAGAGGAGGAATGTGGAACAGTTCTTGATGGAAATGAACTGAAAAAATTAAGTGGAAATAAGATAATATTTGAAGCGTTTAGATCAGGAGAAAAGTTTTAACCCCTTGAGTACTGTGACTTAACCCCTGAAATTATCTAGTTATCATGTTCAAGGGGTTAAATCATCGTCCTCAAGGGGTTAAGTCATTGTGCTCAAGGGGTTAAATCATCGTGCTCAAGGGGTTAAGTCATCGTGCTCAAGGGGTAAAATCATCGTGCTCAAGGGGTTAAATCATCGTGCTCAAGGGGTTAAGTCATCGTGCTCAAGGGGTTAAATCATCGTGCTCAAGGAGTTAAATCATCGTGCTCAAGGGGTTAAATCATTGTACTCAAGGGGTTAAGTCATTGTGCTCAAGGGGTTAAATCATCGTGCTCAAAGGGTTAAATCATCGTGCTCAAGGGGTTAAGTCATCGTGCTCAAGGGGTTAAGTCATCGTACTCAAGTGGTTAAATCATCATACTCAAGGGGTTAAATCATCGTGCTCAAGGGGTTAAATCATTGTACTCAAGGGGTTAAGTCATCGTGCTCAAGGGGTTAAATCATCGTGCTCAAGGGGTTAAATCATCGTGCTCAAGGGGTTAAGTCATCGTGCTGAAGGGGTTAAGTCATCGTGCTCAAGGGGTTAAGTCATTGTACTCAAGTGGTTAAATCATCATGCTCAAGTGGTTAAATCATCGTGCTCAAGGGGTTAAATCATCGTGCTCAAGGGGCTAAATCATCGTACTCAAGGGGTTAAATCATCGTACTTGTCGGACTTTCATCATACTCAAGGAGTTAAATCATCATACTCAAGGGATTATATCACCGTACTTGTAGGAATGCCATCATTCATCATACTCATTGGGTTAGGATGAGTTAAGTCCGAGCCAGGGGTTGGATTCTCAAAGGCCCGTAAGTTCTCATGATTTCTGAGCACAACTAATTGGGTGACTTAAAGTAAACAAAACTAACTGACTTAAGATGAACACAACTAACCGACTGGGTGACTTAAGATGAACACAACTAACTGACTGGGTGACTTAAGATGAACGCAACTGACTGGGTGACTTAAGATGAACACAACTAACTGACTGGGTGACTTAAGATGAACACAACTAACTAACTGGGTGACTTAAGATGAACACAACTAACTGACTGGGTGACTTAAGATGAACACAACTAACTAACTGGGTGACTTAAGATGAACACAACTAACTGACTGGGTGACTTAAGATGAATGCAACTAACTAACTGGGTGACTTAGGATGAACACAACTAACTGACTGTGTGACTTAAGATGAACACAACTAACTGACTGGGTGACTTAAGGTACAATACAAAGATCACTAATATCGTATCTGGAGCAAAAAAAAATGTCATCCAGGTTTCTGAAGTCTCCAACAACCTCAGATGAAAATAACATCACCTGAAGATTAGCCCCTAAGCTTATTTTACCTGAATTTTAAACGCCTTAACGCTTCCTGGGGGAGTTGGCTTAATATATGTTATGGTAGGTTAAGTTAGGTTAGGTTACGTTAGGTTGGGTTAGGTTAGGTTAGGTTAGGTTAGGTTAGGTTTGGTCATGGTATATCAGGTTAGGTTGAGTTAAGGTAGGTTAAGTTAGTTTAGGTTTCGTATCATATGTACTGTATGTTTAATCTTCAGGTGAAATAAGCTGGGGTGTTTAATCTTCAGGTGAAATAAGTTGAGGTGTCTAATCTTCAGGTGATCCAATCTATATTTGATGTAATTAAACAGACAGTGCTTCAACTAGACGTCTGATTTCATCCCCAATTACATGGAATAATGTACGAAGCTTTGGTAATTAATCTCGAATAATGTCTGTTCGAAATTGTAGCTAACACAAACGAGACACTACAGCGCCATCTATACGTAGCCAAGCAGTTAGGGGACTCGTTCCAGTAGTGCGGAATCTGACGCGTAAGGGAACTTTAGTGGGTCGGATGGATCCCCAAAACCTGACGACTTGTTCGGGGGAATTTAGATATAGTACACTGTATATTAAAGCTTTAGAACACAAGCGGGAGAAATGGGGAAGATAAAGAAGTGAGAAAAATGGTGAAGAGAGTTTAATAGTCGAGACACAAGACTCAACAATGATCGATATGTATTCAGTAAAATCGTTATATTGGTAGATGTGTTCTGTAAATCGTTTCTTAGAAATTTCTAAGAAGTTAATCGTTATATACAGCTTATTGATATTTATTCAGAAAATCATTGTATCGACATTATTTATTCAGTAAAATTCTTATGTAAATAACCTATTCAGTAAAATTGTTATATACTCACAGATACTCACAGATGATCTGGAAGAGGCTCACGCCTGTGACTCCAGCTCAATAGCCTCTACTCTACTCAGACGGTGGCTGTGTGTGGCGGATATTTGTGCCCTATAATTATATACTTGTTGATTTTTCCAGTATTTATCTAATTTTGCTTCAAACTTTTCCACCGTCTCCACATTCACTACCCACTCAGGTAACCCATTCCAGTTGTTGACAACCCTACTCGGGAACGAGTGTCTTCTGAGATTTAGCCTCGCTCTTGTTTTGTAGATCTTCTTTGAGTTCCCCCGGTTAGTGTCAGCCTCCCTCATCTGGAACATTCCTGCTGTACATGCCTGGTTATATAGACAGATATTCAGTCAAATATTTACAGTATGTAGATATTTGTTCTGTAAAATCTTCATACAAGTTAACATTGCTTCTGTATATTCTGTACATAGACAGCGCAGGTAACAAAGGTAAACAGTAAGTCGATTCAACCAGGATAGCCCAAGAGCCTCGTTAAAAGCCCTTTCCATTGGGCAGAGAACAGACCTTGTAGGACATTAAGACAAAATAAAAATTATGATTGTCGGGGGAGAGTAAAAGTGGTAGCGATACAGCTCAGAACGAGAAATAATCGCCGAGATGGTACGGGCAGCTGGCAAGGCGAAAGAAAATTTTGTTGGTAATAAAACACTGAAAGTGGAAGTTGTGGGGAACTGCCTCAGGGGAATGACAAAGACGTGGGTGGGAAAGTTTGAGGGGTGACTTGGGGAGACGGCGGCAAGGCAGAGAGGAAATGGTAGAGGAATGCAATAAAATGGACACATCTTATATCCTTGTGAAATGAGAAAATGGCATCAAGAAAATGAAAGTTACTTTTCCGTTATGCTCCAGCAAAAATGTTTTAAATTCGCCAGCTAGTTTATTTTTTCAACTAACCTAGATTTAGTTAGGTTAGGTTAGGTTTGTTGAAAACTAACTTACGATCTTTTTTGTTTTGTTTTCGGGATATAATGGAAAAGTACCAAAATTAATTATTGTACCCTTTTCATCTTTTATTATTATTATTAGTAGTAGTAGTAATAGTAGTAGTATTTGAACACCTTCATTGTCACTACTCCAGATCGAAAAATTATTTTTTGCAGTTTCCAGACGACCTCCTTACCAAGTGATAATGATCAATGACTCATTACACTCATCAGTAACTAAATGTTGGTCAGGTGGCTTACGCACACACACAAACCTGCAGGTAGTGTACTGTTTGTTGCTGGACCCGGGAGGGACGAAACGAATTCATTTATTTTCTTTTAACAGGAACAGTCAACCGCGCTCTGATTGGTCTTGACTCTAGTGTTTGACGATATAATTGCTCCAGCGCAGATTGGCCAGTTCTTTTGTTTATGCACGAAAATAAAATACAAAAATAGCAAAGTCTAATAGTTGGTTAAGTCTGGTCATGTGTTCACTCACTCGTCTCTCCAAGTGTAAAAATCAGTCAATCAGCGTTTAGTCGACGATGACGATAAAACGGACTAATCAAAGCGTAACGAATTGTGTTTGTAGCAGCAAGTGGACAAATCCCTAGCATTATACTGTACCTGTTATTCATGTAAATAAAATGAACTTAATTGTCATTATATAAAACGAATCATTGTGATATTGTTCACTTTTTAGGCAAATATGGGTAAATTTTACCTATTTTTTAATTAAAATTGAAGACCATTATATATATATATATATATATATATATATATATATATATATATATATATATATATATATATATATATATTTATTTATTTATTTATATTAACCTAACGTAATCTAACCTAACCTTATTTAACCAACTTAACCAAGTTTGGGTAAAGTTTGATAATGATAATAGAGAAATGAACGTCATACACGAAATAATATACAGTAATCAAACACGTTATGATTTAAATAAGTTAAAACAGTAAGAACACAAAAGTTATCCGTATTTCTTGAGTCTGTTGCTCCTCTATGACTCAAATGTACAATGATCACTGAAGAGCACTTTAGAGTAAGAGGGAAAACTGCTGAAATAAATTCCCTTTTGATAACACTGATACGAGGAACAAAAGATTTAAATTAATGAATAACCATTCAGGTAGTGTTGTGAGATAAATACCATCGCTTCTTTTTAAGGCATCAGAGGTAAGACTGCTCTCACCATTCACGGTGATACTGTATACCTTACTCATCTAGAAACATATTTCACCTTTACGGTACGACCATTAATTTTTTTATCATTAAGTTATGCTCCCTATCGAAAAATAATGTTTAAACTTTATAAATATGCTTTTGACTCAAACTTTGGGAATAGTTGCTTTGCTCTTTGCCATTTAATAATTATGAAATTAGATAGTAATTATAATTTTCTTAAATATGTGGATATTCATTAGGCTCATATTAGTATTGAAGCGAAGATCCTATAATATTCTTGTACAAGTGGAATAGGGTATAAGACAGAGCCCTCCGCCTCTCTGAGAAGGCTGATATATCCAGGCCTATATTAACGCTTTCCTAGAATAAGTACGTTGACTAATAGTATTCATATTATCATAAATAGAATCATAACTGATTATAACATTGTAAGTATGGACTAATTCTATATTGAGTTTTCACATCAGTTCAAAACATAAGATAGAATACCTTACGCCGAGTACCCATGAAGAAATAGTGTAGTATGCCATCGTATGGTTTTCTGTGGAAGTTCTGTAAGGGAGACTTGGCACCACTGCTAGCGTGAGCCAATCAGCTGGCTTGACTCGAGTGATTGAGAAACATTCAATTTAAAAATTTATACAGTTTTATTTCATTGATACTGACATAATGAAATGCTTAAATACACTAATTAATAGATAAGCTATTAATATAGTACAAAATTAAGTCGTAACAACTATCCAAAAACGTAAAATAAATAAGAACACTGGTAACGGTACCTGGCAACTTCACGTCTCTTTTCCTAGAGCATTTCTGCAGATGACAGTGAATTTTGAGCTGTGGCCATGAGAGGAGTATTGTGCGGTCGTGTGTGATTTACAGTGATTCACTTGCATTTCCAAGTCTCTTAAATGGTTGAAACATGTTTATAGGGTTCAATCACCTGCAAGTGGTGTTACTATGTGCGGTCTTTGTCAACGCCTGCGGATGGGAGTCAGTTAATGCTCAAACGAAAGGTAAGTGTCGTGATGTGTTTTCTTTCTTCAGCACAAGGAACGTAACTGAGGACGCACGAGGCCACGAGTCTTGAGCCCAGTTTCTTGCATTATTAATTATCGTTCTACGGTGCCGCTACATACTCTCAGGACGTTCATGAAATTACCATAAACGTCGCAACAGTTCCACGAGGTAATCTTAGCGTTATAGTTAAGCACTTAGTGTATATATTGAATGATGAGAAAAGTTACCCATTTCTCGCATGAAAGACATAATCTCAATGGAAAAGTCGTGAATACTTTGTTAAATTGTAATACACCTTGGAAGCAAACAGTGTATGGACAGCTAGGTGGATGTCAACACATAAGACTTACTAACAATGTGAGGAAATGATGTTTACACGTCCGGGACGCTGGGTAATGTTTTTGAGTAAAACTTTTGATCGTGAAACTTTGCGGCTGAGAGAGATATTTATAATATAAAGATGATAGTAGGTGAATATGAGATGAAACTAGTCATTAAAATTTCACGGTTTTCGAGTGACTTATTATAAAGAGGGTAGATAATTTTACCGAGATAAAACTTTGTTATTAAAAGTTTGCCAGTTTCAAGAGGGTGGCGTATCTTAAAGAGATCAACTGATGGATATGAGAGGACTATATTACTGAGGTTTACAGTTCTTAAAGAAATGTGTTATAAAAATAGAGCGGGTAAATATAACGAGATGAAATTTTTAATGCCTTTATCCGTCAAGGAGTGTGACTGATTCAGGCAGGTAGTAGTGGGTATATATATATATATATATATATATATATATATATATATATATATATATATATATATATATTGCGCACTGTATTTCTCATAGGTGTTTCCTGTTACTGGTACACGCCTTATAATATTTATTTGTATTGGTTTTTTTTAACTTTTGTAACTTGTATTGACTGTACATTTTATGTTTTATATAAGTATTTTTATCGTTCTCGGTTCTGTACTTGGAAAAGTTAAAATTACCCGCAGTGCTTTGCCTAATAATCAGTGAGTTATATTTTCGTTGTAATTACTTAATTGGTAAATATTAAATTATTTGAACCAGGGAAGATAGTAATTGAAAGAGTTTGAATTTGTACAAACTGTCAAGATGGGTTGTGAACCAGTTCTCTACCTACTCAATGGGTCGGCTACTCGGATAACAAAGGACTTGGGCGCCAGGACAGTATTTCCAGACTCATAAAACTGGCTTGGACCTTCGCAGAAAATTACAGAAAGTGGGAAGTGTATGCACTGCGTTTTTTCTCCATGGTGGAAATTGGTTCGACTTATTGTAGCCCTTGTTTATTTTTGTTGTTTGAGCGTCCTAATCTCCAGAGCTGAATGATAGTTCTTTTTTTTTTTGGGGGGGGGGGGGGGGTTCTGATGTCTTTTTTTTTCAGAAAAATGACAAGACCAAATATAGTTTGTCAGGTGTGAATCACCGCGACCTTGACGTCACCGGCGAGCGTCAGTGAACGTTACTTATTTTGATTGACTCCCAAAAAATTTATTTATTTATTTTTTTTACCTTCAGACATCATAATGGAATATCCAGTCGCCTGAGTAGTCACGTCTGTTAAGGAAGTACTACGGGGCGGATACCTAGAGTTTATTTGCAACTCGGCTTTGTTAAAGTTTCCAAATTGGTATCCCGCTCATGATAGACTCACTAATTGTTCTTTCTCCGCTGTGGAAGGTTGGCTTCAGTACAAGCTTCATTTACCTTTATGCTTATGTCTTCCTTGGTGAAGTTTGTCTTCGAGTCTGTCAACATTGTGAGGGATTTTTTACACCAAAACCTCAACGGGGGGGGGGGGGGGGGGTTAGCTTGGTTTGATTTAAGTAAATGTTTTCCTAAGTTCGCTGAGTGTAATTTGCGCTGTCTGGAGTGGTGGGAGGGTTGGTGGGGTGACAACTCGGGTCCATCACCCCACATCACATCACTCGCTGAAGCCGCCCAGACAGCTGTAGCGGAGTTTGAATTGAAACAGTGGGTGTTTACCTGGTCTGTGGCCTGACCTGTAGATGATTCAGGTGAATGGCCAGAGCAGGAGGCGACAGAGCACAATCAACGCGCTTGCGGGCATGACGTTTGCGGATTGGCCCTTGCCTGCCATGATGTTTAGAAATGTTTCTCTTACAGTGAGATGTTAAATTTAGTCTAGGTTGGTTGGATTACCTGAAGATTAGCCCCCAGCTTCTTTTACCTTAAAATCAACCACCGTAACACTAGGTAGCAGTAGCGTTCAGGTGTTTAATCATCTGGCGAAATAAGCTGAGGGGGCAATCTTCAGGTGATCCAATTAGTTTAGTTAAGATGAGTCAGCGGTAGGAGGGAAACTGTACGAGAGAAACTCGCTGGCAAATCCAGATCGGTGCTCGCCAAGCCCGAAGACGCAACGGTTCTGCCAAATTGGAGGCGGCCGTGTAAAGTGTGATGGCGGCGAGCAACACAACGTCAACAAGGTGGTGGTTAGAGTGAACCACTGTGGTGTATCAGCCTTGATGGATGGACACCCTTATATGGCTGGTGGAGGGCAGTGGGAGGGCGTCGACTCATGCAGGGGACCATATGGCACGGTGCTGCACGGCCTACCAACACTGACGGTGGTCCTTCAGTAAATCCTCTGTGACGGGTTGGATTTCCGGGCTGGGTTACTCCCCAGTGACGCGGCCGAATCCAGAACACTTTGCGTTATTTTAGCCTTTAGTGGCCACTACTTTCCAGCTCTCAGTGGGACACACATGGATATTATTTTCCAGCCTTCACTGGGACACTCACACGGAGATATCAGTTTGTATTTTGACAAGGGTTCGTTTATTTATTTGCCTTGCTGTCGGATGAACAAAAGGCGTTAGGTAACATTTTTGGTGCTACTATACAGGGGTAGTATGCGGTCTATCGAGCTGAATGCGGTCTACCGAGCTGGAGTTTGTCTACCGGGATATTTACACTATAGCGTCTATTAACCTAACCTAGGTTAGGTTAATGGATGCTACAGTGTAAATATCCAGGTAAACACGACTGCAGCTCGGTAGACCGCATACTATAGTAGCACCCATTGTTTTTAGTTTTCCTGGAATAGAGCCAGGGGCCTGAGGATAGCTCTCAAACACCTTCCATTCCGCCGTGAAACATAAATTATAACATCTCTCAGAAGTCGACGTGTATACAGAAACCTCTTGCAATACTGAAGTACGGGTGAAGATGTCAGGTAAAATTGTTTTCACTGCGGAGACTCACCAGTAACGGCCCCCAGAGCGCTTCGATTACGCCGTGAAGCATCGGAAATTGTGTCAGAAGTGGCGGCCAAGAAACCCCAGTAACACACCCAAACAGACGGGTGGAGGCAGTCATCGACCCACTTCCTAAGATATAGTCTTATGGACTGGGGGGGGGGGGGGGCTGCAGAATAAATGATAATCGGGGATAGAGAGAATCAAAGTTCGTCGCTCCCTGAAATGAATGATGTTGGGAAGGACAGATTGATATAGATGGGAGGAGAGCCCAGATTTACCGCTCTGACCACAGGTAACTTATCATCTCCTGGAGCAGTTTATAGTGTGTGGTGCTTCCTGCTGGTGGATCACCCTCTTCCACCTCATCTTCCCCCCACCACTACCTTACCCTCCCCTCCTCAGTCCTCTTCCATTTTACTCCACCACCCCCTCTTCCCCTCATCACCCATTTCCTCCACCACCTCTCCTCCCCCTCCTCTCTTTCTCCCACTCCACGTTTATGTCCCGTCTCCCCAGCCCTATCCTACTCCACCCCAGAGATGGCATACACGTGGAGTGTCAAGGGATGGTTGAGGCTGTGGAGCGTCAGATATATACGTGGGAACTTGATTTACAAATACACTACATTAACTTTTTCTAATCCGAACAAAGTACAGAGACGGAGGGGAAATGGGAGAGAGTTAATAAAAACCAGACAACCTGTGATAAATTCGAACACACGGTAGCTCTCTTAACGTCCTCACTACCCAGGGCAAAACGTAATCGGATTGTATTATCAAACTCGGCCGAGCTTTTGCAGCGGGGACTCTACAATTACGACCAAAATTACCTTGACACTTCGCACTACCTGGCGCTTACCCGTTGGTCAAATATGTATACCATACCGTATTGGGTTATTAGGTAGTGAACGCTGTGTGTGTGTGTGTGTGTGTGTATAACAAGAAGTAAAAAAACAATAACAGAAAAATTTGAATAAAAGAGATATTGGAGTCATAGTTCCTCTTTACTTACAATACATGACCAGCATATTCTGTCAACACACACCTGCCATGTTTTAAGGCAGTGTTTCACCTCCCTCAAGAGTATATACTGTAGGTACAGTCTCGTTCAAGATTCTTCCAACACTGCTGGAGACAACTGGCAACTCAAGGCCGTTTGTTTACTATAGTACGTAGTAAAAATTATGAATAAATGTAAAAGTGATTGGTGATTGGTTACTTAGTTCCCCGTTGTTTAATTTAATGGTTGAGTTTTGTTGTTTCGTATTATATTATACTACGTACTATGGTAAACAAACGGCCTTGAGTTGCCAGCTGTCTCCAGCACTGTTCGAAGAATCTTGAACGAGACTGTACATGGGAGGCGACGTGATGGGCATACTGTATGTACTGTACATTATATAATGAATACCGCACCACAAACTCCTTCTTGTACATCATTGTGTTTTTGTTTTGGATCACCTGAAGATTAGTCCTCCCAGTTTATATGTTTATCATCACCACAACCACATTAACGTTACCTGGGGTTTTAGAGTGGTAAAGCGAATATCATGAAGATTAGGTGGCTATCCCCGCGTATTACACCTGATGATTAAACACACTCAAAATGGTGTGGGTTCTAGGTCAGGTTAGTATTGGGGTGTTTAATCATCAGATGAAATAAGCGAGGGTTCCTATTCTTTAGGAGGTTCGGTTAATCTTACGGTGTAATAAGTTCAGGGCAATTTTATTTTCGTGTACTCGAGGGCGCTGTATTTCATCATCATTAATCAACACACATTAGTAAAAATATGCGTTGTTCCTACTCACACAAGTTCTTTGTATTCTCTTTGTGTCTGTATCTGAGGCTGAAAGTTAACATGCAGATGATATTACCGTGGAGTAACGTACAATGTCCGAATCAAATGAGTTCCAAATCTGAAATTCCGATCGGTCGACTTTTTTTTCTCTTTCTTTCTTCTCACGTTGGAACAGCTGGTATGTGAGCGTCTAGTATCACTGTTAGGTATCAGAACAATATAGTCAAGAGATTGTGCAATTCCAATTAGATGACCCCCCCCCTCTCCCTTCCCTATGTTTTTTATATCGGGATAATTGATGTGTGGAATAGGAGTACCCAGTAAATTTCAAGAAGGATCAGTGCAGAATATCCACCAAGGGTTGAAAACGAAACTCCAGCTGGTGTATACAGTAGAGGTGGCGGTGTGTGTGTGTCTGTAAGTATTTAAGTTAGTGTCTTGCCTTAGGTTGGAGTTAATCGATTTCTATTTAGTAAGGATTTGTCGGGTGAGGGTGGCGGCGAGGCTGTATTTACGGTAGTCGGTTTTTCCTAAGTTCCTCCCTAACAGGCAAGAATCCTCTCCTCATCCCCTTTCTCGTAATCAAGATTTCTATCTGTAGGTAAGTTCATCGTCTCTCCCTTCCTCGCCCCGATAAGCAAGATTTCTCCCTAATAGGCAAGAACCTTTCCTCTACCTATTAATAAGATTTCTGTCGATAGGTAAATTCAACCTTTCTCTCCACCCTGATAAACAAGATTCCTCCCTCATAGACAAAATCTCCCATTCTGATAATCAAGGTTTTTGTCGATAGATAAGTTTCCGTGTCCTAAATAAGATTCTTCCTAATAAGGCAAATCCCTTACGATGAGCAGAGGGAGGGGGGGAGGGGAGGGGGGGATTACAGCCAGTAGCCGCCGTGCGTGTTGCTCGGAGGCCGATCACCCACCCATCTCCAACCTCCCTCCCTCTGCTTAGTCAAGTCTGAATCCTCCAAACCCTCAACCCCTTTGAATAACTATAACATAACAAACATAATATATCATAAAATAACAATATAATATAGTTTTATAATTAGGCTTAATTTATAAATATTATCCACGTATACAAATTCAGGTTTGTTGGGGAGGTCTCGATATATTCCCGACCACCTGACTAATTTTTAAGTTTTCTTTGTGGATAACAATACGTGTAATGAAATATCGTAAATTATAAGAAAATCACATATATTTGCTTTAAATTGTGACGCCTTAAGGGGGTCAGTACAGTATATATAGTCTCCTTTGGTTCCTTCGAGGTTCTGCTAGATCGTGTAAGACCAGGATTAAGAATGTGTTTAGGGAAAGCATTATTCTTGTTGGCCGGGGTGATGGGCTGACTCAGGTCCCACCAGCGTACTCTCCGGCCCCTCTCACAACACACTGTCCAGGTTGCCTCAACAGGTGTACAGTTCATGGACTAAAATTGAATCGTTGTGAGTAATCTGATATATACTGTGGCTTGTTGAGGCGAGTGCTTGTTATTTTGGTTTGTTTTGTTTAATAAAGGAAAATAATTGTGACAAATAGTACAGAATACCTACAATCTCTCTCTCTCTCTCTCTCTCTCTCTCTCTCTCTCTCATATAATAAATTTCGTATTTATTTTCCTCATCTTTTCCTCATCTTTGAATTTCGTCGACAGGGAGCAATAAAATCCCCAAATTTGGATCCTTTGATAGGGTATAAGTTAACAGTTTCCCGGGAGTGAGGAAAGTGGTGGCTAAGGCGGTGAGTAGTGAAAGTTGGAAAACCTGGTGAAGGACGACAGACTGATGTAGGGTGCACCTTGAGTACTGCCCGGCTCTGTTGGGTCCTGAGTACGAGAACTGACTCCATTGAATTAAGAACATAAGAAAATAAGGAGTCTGCAATAGGCTCGGTTGGCCTGTGCATGGCAGCTCCTGTCGAGAGTTACTACCACTCTCTATCATCCATGAATCTATCTAGCCTCCTTTTGAAACTTTCCAGAGTTCCAGCACTTACTACAAAGTTGGTAAGCTTGTTCCACTCGTCCACCACCCTATTTGTGAACCAGTTTCTTCCTATCTCCCTCCTAAACCTAAACTTATCCAACTTGAATCCGTTGCTCCGAGTCCTATCCTGCTCGGATATTATAAGAACTTTATCTATATCCCCTTTATTGATTCCTTTCACCCACTTAAATACTTCTATCATATCTCCCCGTACTCTTCGTCTTTCTAGGGAATGCAAGTTAAGTTTCTTTAACCTATCCTGATATGGAAGGTTTCTAAGTCCCGGAATCATTTTTGTCATTCTTCGCTGCACCGACTCTAGTGAATTTATATCCATTCTATAATAGGGGCACCAGAACTGAAACGCATAATCGAGGTGCGGCCTGACTAGCGCAAGATATAGTTGCAATAAGACCTCTGCACTCTTGTTACTTACACTTCTAGATATAAAACCCAATACTCTGTTTGCCTTATTTCGAACATTAACGCACTGTTTTCTCGGCCGTAGGTCCGGTCTTACAAGTACCCCTAGGTCTCTTTCACAAGTCGACTTCTCTAGGTTGATGTTGTTAAGGCTGTACAGGAGGTTATTGAGCCTTGTGTTGGTCAAGGGGTGATATTTCTTTGTGATGTAAAACTGAATAATGTAGACGTGTTTACAAATTAATACTGAAATGCGTGTGTGTGTGTGTGTGTGTGCGTGTCTATACAGTATGTGCGTTATTAAAATATCAAATACAGTACTATGGCTATCCGGTACTATGTTAGGGATCACCTGAAAATTAGACACCCCACCTTATTTCACGCTGTGGGAGGTTAGTATAGGGTGGTAAGAGAGAGAGAATCTGAAGACAAAATCAACAGATGGATTAGTTGTCAGTAGCCTGGGCACAATAACCAAGGTCTCACCTCTCGCGTGTCCTGACATCACGTTCAAGACAAAGCAAAATTACCGGAGGTTTACGACGTTGCTGGCCTAGAGTTGTAACACCACCGGACCAGAAGCGAGACAACGAGCCGAGATGACCTCCCACACAGCAAGGTCAACGACACCACCTCGAAATAACCCGTGTTCCAAATCCCGGGAACAACGTGTCAACTACAGAATTCAGTCTTGTTTATCCACCAGTGACTGTCTTCTCTTGTTTGTCGTCCAGGGGTTGTGAGTGTACCAAACTGTGTTGTCTTTTAGCCTTTGGGAGAAACACGTTTTGTTAAATGTTTACACACATGAGTGATGTTATAATGCGTTTAAACAACTATTTTTTTTATTAAGCTCGAAGTCTAGGTTTAGTACATATACTAGTCAGCAAGAACTAAACATTACGGGTCTTTCTCGGTACATCAATAACAAAGGATAGGATGGATAGGATGAAGTATGTCGTTCAGGGCGAGGAGTCAGTGAGTACAGGATGACCCAGGGATTGAACCGTTTGAGTAATACCTGGTGAGGGTTACAGAGGTTCGTGGCTCATCCTCCCCTTCACTCCTCTCTGCTTGGTGAATTAAGAAACACCGTGAAACATTACCCAGGTCGAGCAAGAGGGAGACAGGACCTCGGCTTGACCCATTACATCTTGTGCTGACCTCTGACCTGTACTCCTGCACGCTTTGTGAATATTTATATACACTTGGATTATCACAAAACTAGCCCTGATGCTGCCTTTGTGAGGTTAGGCTTGATAAGGTTAGGAACTTAGTATATGTTAGGAATGGTTAGGATATGTTAAATTAAGATGGGTTGAATTGTAAGGTTAGATATGTTAAGTTAGGGTTAATGTGGTTGATCTTAAGGTGGAATAAGCTGGGGTGCCTAATCGTCAGGTCGTCCATTTTCTTTTCCGTGAAGGTGCACCGATTAGGAAGAGGTACCGGGACTAATAAACATCTGATACAGTAGTTAATGACGACAGGTGTTTGTAATGACGACAGCTGGAGTACGGATCAGAGGGAATAATTACACCAGATTTATACGGTGTAATTAAAAAAAACTTGTCACCTGAAGATTAGGCACCCCAGGTAACGTTAGGGTGTTTAATCGAATCCAGGAAAAAAGTCAGAAAAAGGCACGGAAAAACCTAACCTAACCTAACCTACGTGTAATGCCATCAGTATATGTACTATATTGTGTTGTCAATCTGTACAAGACATGTGACTTTTTTTTCTGTGACTTTATTTCAGTTCACCTTTAATCATCAGGTGATATAAGCTGGGGTGCCAAATCTTCTGGTGATCTAACGACACTAGCCTGATATGTAGTTTCTGGTTCATCACTTGGAAATAGAATAGTGGATTAGTGGAACAATTTACCAAACATCATCATTAACTCGAATACGCCAGACAGATTCATACATAGTTGGATGGATATGTGAGCGATAGGCCCGCTGTTGTTTCCTCTGTTTTAATATTAGAGAAACACAGGAACTGAATCAAAAAACAAGTGGATGAGAGAAAACGGGAATTAAGTAAATATTAGATTAAGGAGACGAAGGCAGATGAAACGATAACTTAAGAAAAATTAACTGGCTCTTCTAAAACGAATTGAATGTGAAAATGGGAATTGGAATACAGAAAACGGATCCTTAGACAGAAAACAGTCATACGTTCACCACCAACCATACCACCATTATTGAACCTTATAGCCATACGTTCACCACCAACCATACCACCATTATTGAACCTTATAGCCATACGTTCACCACCAACCATACCAACCATTATTGAACCTTATAGCCATACGTTCACCATCAACCATACCAACCATTATTGAACCTTATAGCCATACGTTCACCACCACAGAACCTTTAATTGACCATACTTTCACTTAACCATCCACCCATTCTACCATAATTGAACCGTTAATTGACCAAACGTTCACTCAGCCGTTCTCTCTATCCTGCCTTTACCCTCCCACTCTGTTCACTTCTACTGTACTATATATATTTATTTATTTATTTTTTTCGCTCCTTTATTCAGTTATGGTTTAGTCTCCCTGTCTAAATTGAGACCAAAAAAAGATGAAGCATTTGTGTTCGCTTTGAAATATATAAAAGACTGGGTGAGGAGGGAGTTGGACACTAGACTAGGATTGAAATAGATTGTACTGTGGTGATGGTTGAAATAGATTGTACTGTGGTGATGGTTGAAATAGATTGTACTGTGGTGATGGTTGAAATAGATTGTACTGGGGTGATGGTTGAAATAGATTGTACTGGGGTGATGGTTGAAATAGATTGTACTGTGGTGATGGTTAAAATAGATTGTACAGGGGTGATGGTTGAAATAGATTGTACTGTGGTGATGGCTGAAATAGATTGCGCTGTGGTGATAGTTGAAATAGATTGTACTGTGGTGAGGATTCAAGTGTACTGTATCGTGGTGAAGATTTAAGTATATATATATTCAGTATATACTATACCGGTATAGGTATATGCAGTGTATTGTAGCTATATGTCCTGTAGTGAGCATTAGAAGATATCCCCGTTGTCCTTCTACCGTATCCGGGATTGATACGTTTTGCACGAGCCAGGGTTGAAATAGTGTGTACATATGCCTCACCAGGATTGAAATTTATCGTACGTGTATTGGGGGGAGAATGGAAATACGAGAAAGAGAGAGATAGTAGCTACTCGAATATACAGTGACGTAGGAGGCAAGCAAGGGTTCGAACCTGTGAGCTTGAGTTGTGGGTGGAGAACTTTATCGCCCCTCTAGTCCACGGCGCCAGACCTGTATCATGTTGCTGGTAAATTGGAGTCGGGTGTTGAGGGGTGGGTGTGGGAGGGGGGGGGGGGTGAAGGATGAGGAGAGAGAGAGAGGGGTGTGTGGGGGGGGGTGACAATGGAGAGGTGAGGAAATGGGTGAGGGGGAGAAAGCCTCCAAGGATCACCTCTGAACACGCGTCAGGTTAATTACAGGTACGTAATGTTTGGTTTCGTGTCATAAGGTAGTAAACTATAGGGGGAAATAACCCCTTTTGACTCTAATCTCCCCCCCCCCCCTACAACTAGCTCACCTGGGTTGTGTTGGAGGTGTTAAGTGGAGTGGTTGTGTTGGAGGGGGTCAGTGGAGGGAGAGGAGGGTTATGATGTAAGAACAGGTTGGGGAAAGGTTGTGGGAGCGGAGTGTGGGGGAGGAGGGGGGATGAGGGCTGGGGTGTGTGTTGGGGGAGGGGGAATGGAGGCTGGGGGTGTGTGGTTGGGAAGGAGGAGTGAGGGCTGGGGGTGTGTGTCGTCACCGGTGGGTTTGCAACACTCGGGGAACATTAAGTTGCAGCGCGTCACTCTTATTACCCGGGGTTTTACCTGTGGAGGGCATGCAGGTGGGCTCCTCATTGTCCCTCCCCTCTCACCCCTTCCTTCCACTCCCCCCTCCAGCCCGGTGCCCCCCAAGGATATTATAATTTTTCTTTACTCAACTACAGCAAGTCGTAAGCCAAAACGTCCACACCTTCCTGATTAATTTGTTGTTATTTAAAAGGTGTAGTAATTTGTCTCTTCCCAGTGAACCATAATGATATATAGGCTAATGAAACGTCTTAGATACAAGTCATGATTCCTCTACCGTATTGAACGAGTGTGCTGTTCGTGTGTAATGTTGTTTTTTTTTGTGATATCGATTCGTTGTTGGGTCTTGATGTATAATGGGGACGGTGGCCTTGTTCCCTACGCCAGGAATAGTGCAGCTGGCGGCGCAATATTAAGGGTGTGAGTGAGAGAGTACTGTGTACTTGTTTTCGTCACGCCTGTGTGCGTCTCGGCTTGGCCTGCTGCTGCTTAAGCTACTGTGAGGATGCCGCCGCCATATTGCCTATTGGTAATCGTCACACAATTGTTTAGCCAAGCTTTTGCTTTTAATTTAAATACGATTTTCGGAGAGAGAGAGATGTTCCACTGGTAATAAGATGGATCCTTGTTCAAATATTGTCAGAGAAAGGAGGTTCAGTACCTGCCCGCTGTACAGTATATCCTTACACTGGCCCAGTTCTCCTCGCCTCGTATGTATATTGTGAGTCTCAGCACTGGTGGTTGCTGGGGGCCAATTACTCCCCGAGACTAGATAATGCAGCTTGGTAAATAGCGCATTCACCGATAAAGGTCGAGACGCTAGTAGCAGAAGCCAAATGGATCCTAAAACATTTTGAATGAGGATGGATGAGGGAGCGAGCGAGCGAGCAGGGTAGATAGGCAAGATACCACGTTCCGCCTCCCCGCCGGCATCCAGTGCAGGTAAAAGCTGGTTATGTGGTGTGGGTGGTGAGGGTGTAGGAGGGAGGTGTGAGGACTGTGGGGGGAACACCCGCCCCACAGAATGATTATGTGGTACATGAGCACCTCGCAGTCCGGTTTATTTGTGTCCTCTCTGTTAGTGAGGGGTGTATTGCTTCTGTCATGTCCGCCCGCCTGTCCGACCCATTTTCGTTTCCTCTCATTAAAAAGAATGACCCTCGGGATTTCATTTTAATTTGGTGTGCTGTTATATGTATATGGAGATGTAGATTGAGTTTGATTTTGGTCATACTTTGTGGATTAATTCTCTGCATTTTATCTTCTTTTTTAAGTTCCTCGGTTATTTTTCTTTTGTTCCTGTAGTAATTGTTATGTAATTACTGCCCACAATCACTCCGCTATTACCTGTACATCCTTTTGTCCTCGCTGAGCATTGGTTGATCTAAGGTGCTGGAGAGAGAGAGAGAGAGAGAGAGAGAGAGTGTGTAGTGGGTGGATGGTCACCCGTTGGGGTCCGTCCGTCCCTCTCATTTTAATAGTTAGGACATCCAGGCGGGTGTGTGACGTCAAGGCGGGGGGCTGGCCTTGGTGTCCCGCTGGGCTGTACATTGTATCCTAGGCAGTATGATGTGACCTGTCTAGATGGTGACCTGTCCTGATGCTCACAAAATATATTCAGAGCTGGGTGGTGATAATGGCGTAGCAAGAAGTAGTAGATCGATGCAAAAATCCTCGCACTATCGACGAGTTCAGATATTTGTCGCTATAGAAGTTGGAATCGCCGGATAAATTAATTGGTAAAATACCGGTTTATAAAACATGTACCGGTTCATACTAGAGGATCCTGCGCTACTTGGTACATTGGTATTAGAGTCACCGAGGTTAAGTTTGCCCTCACGCCCCTGTAAGATGTCAGATCGTAAGCAAGATCTCTCTCCTCCAGCAGGCGTTCTTCAGATACCAGTACTCGGTTTTTATGATCAGGTTTGATTACATCTACGACTTACAGCCTCTCATTAAAATGTTGAGCATACATTGTGCCCCAGTAGCGGTGCGTGCTATCAGACACTTGGTTTTAATTAGTTCATTGTTTGTGAGTGTGGTGGTGGGTGGCTCGGCAAGCGTTATCTGCTGCACCTGGACCACATTTACACCACAACCTGGTCACAGTCCCAGCTGGCAGAGACCGTAACAACAACATGGGACACAGGTGTATGTGTAGGTGGTGGTGTAGGCGAGGCCAACCTTGGTGCCTGGTGGTGCTGTGGCCTTCACCACCACTCTCACTCCTCGTTGTACTTCTTCCTTTTCCTACAATCAATTAACCTTCCATGCGAGTCATCCTGGGGCAGCTTGGTGAAACAACTAGTGCCGCCCAGCAACAGTGTGACGGACGGAGGACGACTTGGCAACCGTACAAAAAGGTCAGGGTTAAACTACTTGAGTTGACCCTCAGAAAAATACATAATTCAGCCAGAGTATGCCGTGCACTTTTCTCGTCTCGTGAGGGAGTTGACGCCCTCCTGCAGCGACCAACTTGCCACGTTGCAGTAGAACTATGTCAAGTGTTTAGCGCGGGTCATTTTGTGTACGAACCGCGCGAGTATGTCTCCTGAGTTTAATTGTTATCACCACGTCTCTCAGCGTCTCTTGTGTTGTAAATGTTGTGTCTTCGTGTCTTATTCGCCCTACTCGTGATCCCCCCTCCCACTTCCTGGCCTTCCCCGCGATCTTATGACATTTACCATACCGGGCCCACACCCACTCCCTTGCTGACCTACACGCACTCCCCTGCTGACCTACACGCACTCCCCTGCTGACCCACACCAACTCCCCTGCTGACCTACACCCACTCCCCTGCTGACCTACACGCACTCCCCTGCTGACCTACACCCACTCCCCTGCTGACCTACACGCACTCCCCTGCTGACCTACACCCACTCCCTGCTGACCCACACCCACTCCCCTGCTGACCCACACCCACTCCCCTGCTGACCTACACCCACTCCCCTGCTGACCTACACCCACTCCCCTGCTGACCTACACCCACTCCCCTGCTAACCTACACCCACTCCCCTGCTGACCCACACCCACTCCCCTGCTGACCCACACCCACTCCCCTGCTGACCTACACGCACTCCCCTGCTGACCTGCACGCACTCCCCTGCTGACCCACACCCACTCCCCTGCTGACCCACACGCACTCCCCTGCTGACCTACACCCACTCCCCTGCTGACCTACACGCACTCCCCTGCTGACCTACACGCACTCCCCTGCTGACCTACACCCACTCCCCTGCTGACCTACACCCACTCCCCTGCTGACCTACACGCACTCCCCTGCTGACCTACACGCACTCCCCTGCTGACCCACACGCACTCCCCTGCTGACCCACACCCACTCCCCTGCTGACCCACACCCACTCCCCTGCTGACCTACACGCACTCCCCTGCTGACCTACACGCACTCCCCTGCTGACCCACACCCACTCCCCTGCTGACCCACACCCACTCCCCTGCTGACCCACACCCACTCCCCTGCTGACCCACACCCACTCCCCTGCTGACCCACACCCACTCCCCTGCTGACCTACACCCACTCCCCTGCTGACCTACACCCACTCCCCTGCTGATCCATAATCTCGCTCCTCTTATGTACTCACATCCGTCCTCTTATCATACACCACCACGACCCCACACCACTTCTACCACACACCACCACCACCATGGTACCACACACCACTACCACCATGGCACCACACCTCCTCCATCACACACTATCACCATGGCACCACACCACCTCTACCACACACTACCACCATGGCACCACACCTCCACCATGGCACCACACCTCCTCCATCACACACTATCACCATGGCACCACATCACCTCTACCACACATTACCACCATGGCACCACACCTCTACCACACACCACCAAGGCCTCACGCCCTCGTGCACCACACCTCCTCTACCACACACCACCACCATGGTACCACACAGCACCAGGACTTCACGCCTCCATGCCCCCTTCAACCCGCCGAACAGGTCCGCCCCCTCAAACAACCCCTTTGCTGAGGTTCACCCGAGTGACCGCGTGTCCTTGTGTGCGCCCATGACCCGTTGCTGTTTCCTCATCAACGTAGAGGAGACGACAATATAAACACTGTGCAGTTGGAGGAAGCAGTGTTTTGTACACATCCTTACAGCCAACACACGTGCCTGGTCACCCTTTATCACCCTCTCTTGTTTCATATCACCAGTGTCCTTTGCCTTACGGAGACCTCCCCTCCCCCCCACAAAGGAGATTTCCCCCCACCGCACAGTTTCTCTGGGGGGAGGAGAGGGGAAAGGGTTTTTTCTCCATTTCATATAATATAGTCTGTTGTATATTGTTTTCGAAATTGTACTGGCAAAAAAATATATATAACTTAAGTTGTAAAAGACATTTCATATAACAAAAACATCGAAAAATAACAATATACATGAAATCTTTCCCAGAAAATATCGTTCCCCCAGATGAAAGATGGCTAGAGGCTCCCACCACCTGTGTAGAAGACCTCAAATAGAAAACTACACACCCGCGGCTCACACACCCTCCCCACACCCGCGGCTCACACACCCTCCCCACACTCACAGCTCACACACCCAACCACACCCGCGGCTCACACACCCTCCCCACACCCGCGGCTCACACACCCTCCCCACACCCGCGGCTCACACACCCTCCCCACACTCGCGGCTCACACACCCTCCCCACACTCGCGGCTCACACACCCTCCCCACACTCGCGGCTCACACACCCTCCCACACTCACAGCTCACACCCTCCCCACACTCACAGCTCACACCTTCCCCACACTCACAGCTCACACACCCTCCCCACACCCGCAGCTCACACACCCTCCCCACACCCGCGGCTCACACACCCTTCCCACGCTCATAGCTCACACACCCCCACACTCACAGCTCACACACCCTCCCCACTCTCACAGCTCACACACCCTCCCCACACTCACGGCTCACACACCCTCCCACACTCGCGGCTCACACACCCAACCACACCCGTGGCTCACACACCCAACCACACCCGTGGCTCACACACCCTCCCCACACTCACAGCTCACACACCCTCCCACACTCACAGCTCACACACCCTCCCCACACTCCTCACACACCCTCCCACACTCACAGCTCACACACCCTCCCCACACTCACAGCTCACGCACCCTCCCACACTCACAGCTCACACACCCTCCCCACACTCACAGCTCACACACCCTCCCACACTCACAGCTCACACACCCTCCCACACTCACAGCTCACACCCTCCCCACACTCACAGCTCACACCTTCCCCACACTCACAGCTCACACACCCTCCCCACACCCGCAGCTCACACACCCTCCCCACACCCGCGGCTCACACACCCTTCCCACGCTCATAGCTCACACACCCCCACACTCACAGCTCACACACCCTCCCCACTCTCACAGCTCACACACCCTCCCCACACTCACGGCTCACACACCCTCCCACACTCGCGGCTCACACACCCTCCCACACTCGCGGCTCACACACCCAACCACACCCGTGGCTCACACACCCAACCACACCCGTGGCTCACACACCCTCCCCACACTCACAGCTCACACACCCTCCCACACTCACAGCTCACACACCCTCCCCACACTCCTCACACACCCTCCCACACTCACAGCTCACACACCCTCCCCACACTCACAGCTCACGCACCCTCCCACACTCACAGCTCACACACCCTCCCCACACTCACAGCTCACACACCCTCCCACACTCACAGCTCACACACCCTCCCACACTCACAGCTCACACACCCTCCCACACTCACAGCTCACACACCCTCCCACACTCACAGCTCACACACCCTCCCACACTCACAGCTCACACACCCTCCCCACACTCACAGCTCACACACCCTCCCCACACTCACAGCTCACACACCCTCCCCACACTCACAGCTCACACACCCTCCCACACTCACAGCTCACACACCCTCCCCACACTCACAGCTCACACACCCTCCCACACTCACAGCTCACACACCCTCCCACACTCACAGCTCACACACACTCACAGCTCACACACCCTCCCACACTCACAGCTCACACACCCTCCCACACTCACAGCTCACACACCCTCCCACACTCACAGCTCACACACCCTCCCACACTCACAGCTCACACACCCTCCCACACTCACAGCTCACACACCCTCCCACACTCACAGCTCACACACACTCACAGCTCACACACCCTCCCACACTCACAGCTCACACACCCTCCCACACTCACAGCTCACACACTCTCCCACACTCACAGCTCACACACCCTCCCACTCACAGCTCACACACCCTCCCACATTCACAGCTCACACACCCTCCCACATTCACAGCTCACACACCCTCCCACACTCACAGCTCACACACCCTCCCACACTCACAGCTCACACACTCTCCCACACTCACAGCTCACACACCCTCCCACACTCACAGCTCACACACCCTCCCACACTCACAGCTCACACACCCTCCCACACTCACAGCTCACACACCCTCCCCACACTCACAGCTCACACACCCTCCCACACTCACAGCTCACACACCCTCCCACACTCACAGCTCACACACCCTCCCACACTCACAGCTCACACACCCTCCCCACACTCACAGCTCACACACCCTCCCACACTCACAGCTCACACACCCTCCCCACACTCCTCACACACCCTCCCACACTCACAGCTCACACACCCTCCCACACTCACAGCTCACACACCCTCCCACACTCACAGCTCACACACCCTGCTGCTCCTTCATATTCAGTTTCTTGAAAATACTTTTTTGTTGAAATATACTTGTGGTCATATTTATATTTTTTCTTGTTCTTTGCTATTCATGTCCACCTCCCAACTTTCTTTACCACGGCCGCTCAGCAGACACGCTGTCCCTCTCTGCCCCACAGTTCGCACATCTCACACCGCCCAGTGCCCCCACACGCCTCCACCCTCTCTCTGCTCCACAGTTCGCACATCTCACACCACCCAGTGCCCTCACACGCCTCCACCGTCTCTCTGCTCCACAGTTCGCACATCTCACACCACCCAGTGCCCCCACACGCCTCCACCCTCTCTCTGCCCCACAGTTCGCACATCTCACACCACCCAGTGCCCCCACACGCCTCCACCCTCTCTCTGCTCCACAGTTCGCACATCTCACACCACCCAGTGCCCCCACACGCCTCCACCCTCTTTCTGCTCCACAGTTCGCACATCTCACACCACCCAGTGCCCCCACACGCCTCCACCCTCTCTCTGCTCCACAGTTCGCACATCTCACACCACCCAGTGCCCCCACACGCCTCCACCCTCTCTCTGCCCCACAGTTTGCACATCTCACACCACCCAGTGCCCCCACACGCCTCCACCCTCTCTCTGCTCCACAGTTCGCACATCTCACACCACCCAGTGCCCCCACACGCCTCCACCCTCTCTCTGCTCCACAGTTCGCACATCTCACACCGCCCAGTGACCCCACACGCCTCCACCCTCTCTCTGCTCCACAGTTCGCACATCTCACACTACCCAGTGCCCCCACACGCCTCCAGCCTCTCTCTGCTCCACAGTTCGCACATCTCACACCACCCAGTGCCCCCACACGCCTCCACCCTCTCTCTGCCCCACAGTTCGCACATCTCACACCACCCAGTGCCTCCACACGCCTCCACCCTCTCTCTGCTCCACAGTTCGCAAACTTCAAGAAAACAAACAGGAAAATTATGGAAATTATGGGTGTCAACTGAAGCTATTATTATTATTATTATTATTATTATCGGATACTTTGTTTACCATTATTATCCATTTCTTATTAGCATATATTTTGGGTTGTGTCTTGGGGTTGACGGTACCTTGTTGGTTAGGTGTAAGCAGTAGGTCAGAGGGTGACCTGGTGTGTCCCGGCGGGTGTTGTGTACCGTATGATGGCTGCATGAGACACCAACCTGTTCCTTCACCCACACCTCCTGCTGTTACTGCTTCTCCTACAAGGTTTCCTCCTCTTGCTTCTACTCCTTTCTCTTCTGCTGTTTTTATTCCTGCTCCTACTGCGCTTCTGCTACCCCAATACTTGCTTCAGATTGCTCGACCAACCACGCCCTTATATATATCACACACACACACGCACGCACGCACACACACACACACACACACACACACACACACACACACACACACACTAATCATCAGACTCAGGTGTCGTATTTGTGCCAACACTTACACACACACACACACACACACACACGGCCTCCTGCCTCTCACGTATGTTCACCAATACCGGACGAGTGTAGTTGTTGATCCCACTCCTTATAGGTCACAGTGGGTGTTTGTTTTGAACGCCGCCCGTGTTTCTAAACATTGAAGTGAATTTCTCTACTGTGTACACGAGCGAGGTTTATGCTGTAGCTATCATCCCTATGGGTCAAGCTAAATGCAATACTGATTTTTTTTTTTATCTCAATTAAGGTCAAGAGGCTAAGTTGAGGGAGGATAGTGAGGCTTTCTTTCCATACCCATTTGTGTCCAGTTTACTTGAGTCTGTCCACCACCACAAGATTATTATATCGAGGTCAGGTCTGGGATCAGGTGTAAGATGCTGTAGGTGTCTGGGATCAGGTATAAGATGTTGTAGGTGTCTGGGATCAGGTATAAGATGCTGTAGGTGTCTGGGATCAGGTATAAGATGCTGTAGGTGTCTGGGATCAGGTATAAGATGCTGTAGGTGTCTGGGATCAGGTATAAGATGCTGTAGGTGTCTGGGATCAGGTATAAGATGCTGTAGGTGTCTGGGATCAGGTATAAGATGCTGTAGGTGTCTGGGATCAGGTATAAGATGCTGTAGGTGTCTGGGATCAGGTATAAGATGCTGTAGGTGTCTGGGATCAGGTATGAGATGCTGTAGGTGTCTGGAATCAGGTATAAGATGCTGTAGGTGTCTGAGATCAGGTATGAGATGCTGTAGGTGTAAGGGGAGTTAGGGCGGTGGGGGGGGGGGGGGGTTATCTCCCAGTGGCACCAGTTAACTTGGCATTTGTGTGTCCCGTAACACCCACAGCAGGTCCTCCCTCACCCCTCCCCTCCCCCCCCTCATGTTGACCTTTTGCCTAGCCTTTTCCCTCCCTGATTCACTGTTCAACTGCACCTCCAGTTTTTATTTTTTCTGTACTTGCCTTACATACACTTTTCTCCTCTACCCGCTTCTCTCTCCACCCTCTTTTGTTCGCTCTACCTTTTATCCCCCGCTCTTCCGTATACTCTCTCTCTCTCTCTCTCCTCATTCACATTTCTCTCCTCTCTTAATTCTTTCATTTTCCGCCTTTCTTCCTGGTCTCCTCCTCCCCCCCCCTCCTACCCCCTATTGTCCTTAAACTCCCTGTCGTGTCTTCCACTGCACTTCCCTCCCCTTCCCTAATCACCCCCCCCCTCCCCTTCCCTCCTTTCTCTCCCCCTCTTCTCCTAATGTCAGCCACCACACACGCAGTGCACCACCATCTACAGTCACTACCCCTACACCAAGCATAACCACAAGGCTTCCATACACCCCCCCCTCCCCCTCTCTCCCCCCCCTATCCCCCCCTCCCCCCTGCTTGGTCACTACACACAGAGTATCGACCATAAGGTATCATCTGGGGGGGGTGGTATAGCATTGTGTTGCCTGTATGAATGTAAATCTTCCCCCGCGAGTTACTTTATGGACGAGGTTTTGTGTGTCCTTGAACGATGAGGTTGGGGGGGGAGGGGGGGGGGGGAAGAATCTGTCGTGGCTGAAAGTTGCTGTCGGCGGTGTGTTCGTTTTGAGTTACAGCCATGAGGTAATGTCTCTCTTCGGTACATAATAGCTGTCTGGAGATGATAGTTGTTTTAAGAAAAAATATCGGGTTTTTGTTTTTGTTTGTGGGGGGTAGAGAACTGTTGAGACTACCCGGGTATTATTATACGTTTATTTTACTCAGGCTATAATGGTTTTGTTTTGTAAATCTTTTTATCTATGGTGTAGCATGATGGGTGTGTAACGTATGATATATATGTATTTGGTATACGCTACTGTGTTATATCTGCTTTGAGGGAGTGAGGTACAATGTGTGTGTGTGTGTGTGTGTCTGTGTGTGTATGTGTGTGTGTGTGTGTGTGTGTGTTTGTTTGTTTGTTTGTGTGTGTTGGGTCACTCGTGGGTTAGCGTGGCTGGCGACGGTGTGGTGTCGTCGCCAGCTGCATTGCGGCCCTCAGCTGACTCTCCCTCCCTCTCTCGGTAGCTGGTCCTCTCCCTGCATCCCTCTCTTCCCTTCTCCGTCCAATTCTTCCCCTCAGCCTTCCAAGAATATTTAGTTCGTTCTTCGGGGGAAGGTTTGAAGGGAACTCACCCACCCGCCCTCCCTCATTTTCTCCCTACCTCTTCTTCCTTCCTTTCTCTCCCCTCCCCCCCTTGATTATTAGGTCCTTGGGGGGAAAGTGCAAAACTCTCTCTCTCTTTCTTTCATTATATTGCAATCTTGAAATAATGTCAACTTCGGCAGCGATGATGATGTTGATGATGATGATGATGATGTATAAAGGAGGTGAGAGTCTATGGTTCGTTATTGATGTTTATTAGTGTGGTGTTATACGTAAACAATGAACATCACAGTTAATCAGATGTTTACAGGGTATTATACGTTACTGGCATGTTTGGTTCGTGTAGGGAGAGCCCCGCTGGCTTCCTCATACTGCCCCTAGTAAGACGTGTTGTGACTCTTTAAAACTGCTACCTGGCCGGAGATTAGGTAGTGGGTGTAGTGAAGATCTCTCTCTCTCTCTCTCTCTCTCTCTCTCTCTCTCTCTCTCTCTCTCTCTCTCATAAAAGAACGGGGTGACACTTCCCACACACACCGCCTCACCCAGTCTACACACTCGACCTATTGACCCTGCACCCTGTAGTGACTCGGAACCAGCTCTTTACACTTGTCCCGAGCTCTTCAATCCGGTAGTGGACTGGGTGGGAGGAGGGGGGGGGGGAGATAACTGTACTCCGATATTATTATTATTATATGATTTTATTTGATTATGTTCCCGCCTGTAGATTATACCTGTGTGAGTTAATTAATTTTCTTCTTCGTCGTGTTGACCTGGTGATACCTGGCGTTGTGTTTACGGTTTTTTCTTGTTATATTTTCTCTCTCTCTCTCTCTCTCTCTCTCTCTCTCTCTCTCTCTCTCTCTCTCTCTCTCTCTCTCTCTCTCTTTTTTTTTTATTATATTCAGTTAATTTAATTTCGAAGTCGGTTTTAGAATCTAGAATATTATTTACTATTTATTGATGTATTTGTTTGTTATCTACCCGAGGACTCACTGTTAACAGATATGCAAATTCGGTGTTGTTTTCGTATGTGTTTTCACCTAATGGAGAATCGTACGTTGTTGTATTGGAAGGATTATATTATCTTACAACGAATTACGATATAATTAGTCATTATATCACACGACGGCACGTCTATTACACCCTCTGGCGTTATTTCTAATAATTACGCTTCGTTCTGTTGTGTGAGTGTGTGACCATTACGCCATGACGGGTTATCTAATGGTGTCAGGTCATGCAGGAGTGGCGGGATATTTAGTGGGGTGGTTTGGGTTGGTGGTGTAGACTGAGGTGGAAGAAGTGTGGTGGTTAGAGCAGGCTAGACACAGTGAGAGGAAGGCGTGGGCAGATGTTGTGACGTCATTTGTAAACAGTTCTCGTCCCCAGCTCGTCTCTGTTATTATTATTATTATTATTATTATTATTATTTATTATTATTATTATTATGGACTGGAGACTGAGAACTGTTTTAATGCTGCTTATAAGAGTCATAATACCCTGTAATAGTCGTGGTGGTGTTAGTACTGGTGTATAATAAGATAATGATACCGTAAGATGCGAATAATAGTAATAATAATATAATGATGGTAATAGTAATAATAATATGATAATAAATGGGATTAATGAAAAATGTACGGTAATATGACACACACACACACACACACACACACACACACACACACACACACACACACACACACGAGCGAGCGATAGTAGCAGAATGTTTGACGTGTTTAAGATTAGACTGCTTGTTGTTTGTGACTTGCTGACTGTAGACGGTGTTTGTAGGGTGACTCACCTGCGGCCTTGTGGTGCGACCTTGGTGGTGGTACGTGGGACATACCCTCCTCTCCTTCTCCTCCTCCCTCGACCCTCCACCTCTCCTCCCTTCCTCCTTCCTTCTCCCACATCTTATCTCTCTTCCTCCTCCCTCTTCTTCCTCCAGACCACTTCCGTCTTCCTGAGTCAACATTCCTGGAGTTTCCCAAGACGGTGTTCCCCATCCCCCCCCTAATTGACGAGAGGACCGTTTTAAAGACTCTGACATAACGAGTAGTCTATGGGTGAATTTATGGCGTCTACTTTGCGCTGCTGAGTCTGTACCTGTCTGTGTTGAGACTCAAAGCTTTTATCGGAGTCTTTATCATAATAAGAGTTGATGATGTTACGCGTTTGTACACAAGTTCGCCAGTACTGTACACACCGTTCTCCATCACCGTCACCAGTCACTGCCACCGTCACCGTCCACTGCCAGCGTCACCCACCACCACCACCGTAACTCACCACAATCATCATCCCCACACACACACACACACATACATTAACGGAGCTAGAAAGGGAAAACACACTCATAAAGGATACTTGTAATGCTGATGATGGTAATTGGGTGACAAAATTAGCTTCCTCATTTCCACACAGACCTCGTGACTCCCTGACCTCCACACAGACTTGACCTCCATGCAGACCTCCACATACCTAGCCTTCTGACCTGACCTCCACACACACACACACACACACACACACACACACCCAATCTCCATAGACCTCCTGGCATCCACACAGACCTCATGGCATCCACACAGACCTCCTGGCCTTCACATACACCTCTTGGCCTCCACACAGACCTCTTGGCCTCCACACAGACCTCTTGGCCTCCACACAGACCTCTTGGCTTCCACACAGACCTCTTGGCCTCCACACAGACCTCCTGGCCTCCACACAGACCTCCTGGCCTCCACATACACCTCTTGGCCTCCACACAGACCTCTTGGCCTCCACACAGACCTCTTGGCCTCCACACAGACCTCTTGGTCTCAACACAGACCTTCTGGCCTCCACACAGACCTCTTGGCCTCCACACAGACCTTCTGGCCTTCACACAGCCTCCTGCCGCCACAACCTCTTGGTCTACACAGACCTCTTGGCCTCAACACAGACCTCTTGGCCTCCACACAGACCTCTTGGTCTCAACACAGACCTTCTGGCCTCCACACAGACCTCTTGGCCTCCACACAGACCTTCTGGCCTCCCATCATACCTGTAATAACATCATCTCTCAACGTCAACAACACTTACAAACCAGCTGAGCCTCTTCTCCCCTCCCCCCCCCCTCATCCCTCACCTCCCTTTACGCCTCACTTCTCTCCTCCGTTCACCCATCTTTCCTCCCTTCATCCCCTCCCCCTCCCTCTCCCTTTGGCTCTCTCCTCTCCGCTTTCTTCCCCTCACCTCTCCTCCCCTGACTCCTCTCTTCTCCTGTCCTCTTTCCTCAACCCTCTCCTCCTCACTCCTCTTATTCTTCCTCTCATTTTTCACCTCTTACTATTCGTCTTTCCCGTTTACTACCTCTCTCTCTCTCTCTCTCTCTCTCTCTCTCTCTCTCTCTCTCTCTCTCTCTCTCTCTCTCTTTCACCCTTCTATGTTGTCTCTTTCTCTCCTCTCTCTATTCCTTCCCCCTCCCCCTACCCTTCCCCCTCCCCCATAATCCCCCTCCTCGTCCTCCCAGCTAGGATCGTTTGCCAGCTGGGAGGGTTGAACGGAAGGGGGGTGGATGGAAGAGTGGGAGAGAGAGAGAGAGGGGGGGAGGGTGGAAGGGAAGGTAGATGGGAGAGGGGGTGGGAGGGAAAAGGTCCTGGGAGTGTAGAAGAGATGGGAGGTGAGGTGAGGGAACTGGTGACTGGCTGTGGGTAAGGGTGTGGTGGTGGCAGGATCTCTTCTGTGAATGAACTGACTCAGGCCGCCACCACCAGCTGCCTCCGCCCCCACCACAACTCCAACCTTCTTCTTCTTTATCATCATCATCATCATCATCATAATCACCTTCATCATAACCACCTTCATCATCATCATCATCATTTTTATTACCCAATTTTACTCTAGTGTTAATGTTTACAACGCTATAAGGTGTACCGGGTATGTGTTAATCTAATTGTCTTTTGTTCTTGATTGGTAAAGGTGTGTTTAGTGTTTTAATGGTCGTGAGGGGTGTGTGAGGTGATGGTTGACTTGGTGAGGGGAGGAGAGAGTGAGTCAGGGTTATGGTATTGTCCCGGTCACTCCCCCCCTCTCACTCCCCCTCACTCCCCTCATCCCATGTCTACGTCACTTATCTCCCCATAGCTGCCGTCTTCCTCATCCAATATATACCTATTCGCTTCTCACGTTCCTCCCTAATCACTGGTCAGGGATACCCCCCCCTCCCTTCCCCTCTTTGACGTCCTCACCCCTTCCCCCTTCACTGTGTTACCCTTCACCTGTCAGTCATTCAGAATCCCTTCCCCCCTTTTACCCCTTTCCTCCTCCCATCCCTTCTTTCTCTCTCTCCCTTGACATTTCTTCCCCTACTTTGTCCCCCTCATCTCCTACCTTTCCTCCCTCCCCCAATCCAACATACCCCAGAAACACTCCCTCCACTACCCTCCAACATACCCCAGACACACTCCCTCCACTACCCTCCAACATACCCCAGACACACTCCCTCCACTACCCTCCAACATACCCCAGAAACACTCCCTCCACTACCCTCCAACATACCCCAGAAACACTTCCTCCACTACCCTCCAACATACCCCAGACACACTCCCTCTACTACCCTCCAACATACCCCAGAAACACTCTCTCCACTACCCTCCAACATACCCCAGACACACTCCCTCTACTACCCTCCAACATACCCCAGACACACTCCCTCTACTACCCTCCAACATACCCCAGACACACTCCCTCTACTACCCTCCAACATACCCCAGACACACTCCCTCCACTACCCTCCAACATACCCCAGAAACACTCCCTCCACTACCCTCCAACATACCCCAGAAACTCTCCCTCCACTACAGCACGATAGTAGCTACCAGAGAAACATCATTCGTACATCATGACGCAGGAACCAAGTAGGACAGAGCAGACAGGCGGTTTACGACTTGCTTTTGTTTTAATGTTGGTTGTTCCAGAGAGTCTAGTGCCGGTTATCTTTTTTTTTAGGGGGGGGGGGGGGTTATTTCCCTATTTTATCCTTTTATTTCAGGTGTGTGAGTTAGCGCGTTTTAGGGCGAGGGAAATGTAATGGGATGGTAAGTCTGAAGTGGTGCTGGTGTTTAGTGCACCCATGCGCTCACCAGATGGCTTCGCACTCGATAAAAAACAAATATTTACGTGTACGCGGCCGGCCAGGGAGAGCTTTAGGCCTAGACAGTAAAGCAACAAAAAATGTTTAAGTTTACGTAGGAGATAAAATGCCCTGGTGAATCTCGTCGGGCTTAAATTGGATCTCAAATAAACGCAAATTCTCCAGTTGTTTCCAGATAAGCGAAACTGTTTTAGGCATTGTAAGTTCTCCTTCCATTACTTTGGCAGGTGTTTGCGTATTTAAGAGAGGTTTAGCTATTTCTGATCCCCAGCAAAAACATTGAATAGTTGGCAAGGGAGGTGTGTGTGTGTGTGTCTCCCTGGCTCGCGGTACGTCTCTTACACATCCTCTGTAGTTTTCTGCCCCAGTTGGCGGCAACATTTTACAGGTGCCAAGAAGTAAATAATGGGGCGTTTTAGGTCCAAGAGAGGATGAAATACAGCCAAAGTTTGTTATTGACGCTCAGTTTGTCTTTGTTTTTATTCCCCCACAATATTCTTGCTCTGAAATTTTGGGGAGTTGGGATGAGCAATCGTTACCAGGAAATGAACCCCAGATTCAAGGGAGTTGATTGTATTTACAGCACACGTGTGTCCGTTTTACCCGGGTGGGATATAGAATAGGGTTATTTACAAAGTCCCTTGATGACAGAACCCCACGAGAGCGTTTAAAAACATCGATATGTATGTGGTTCATGATTTTCAATACTGTTCCTCCACCATGACCACTGTCGCATGAAACTCACATATACTCGCGTGTATAATGCCAAGGAATATATTATAATTCCTTCCCCTTGCAAGTCTAGGTCACTGTGGTCGTGGGGTGGAATATATATGTTGTACAGTTATGCGCACAGTGGTGGTGAACATAACAAACGAATTTCCGGATGAGTAAAGCTTTCTCCTCTCGTTCAACTGTAAACACGACCATCAAGTGATTTTTGTAAACACTGTGTTGCATATTTCTGATCGGTGGGGTGTATAATTTCTCCTTGGTGTGTGTGTGTGTGTGTGTGTGAGATCGTTAAGTGACTTAGTGTATTTTATTTATTTTTCTATTTATTTATTTTTTTTTACCATGCAGGGCGAGGGTCATAGACTGCCTCGCATGCATTTGTTTTAATTCTAGTTGAGATTTATTTATTTATTTTATTTTGTTATTTTTATCATTTTTATTTTATTTGTATTTATTATTTTTATTAATATTATTTTCTTTTTTGGGGGGCAAACATGTTTCTGAATCTGCCTCACCTTAGAGCTTGTTCAGTCATCTTTCATCATCGACTCACACACCCGCCCGCCCATTCACCTTAACGGAGAAAGGTCATTGTACTCAGTGTTAAGTCATCGTACTCTTAAGGTTACTTCATCGTTCTTAAGGGGGTTAAATAATCGTATACCGTACTCAGGAGGTAAAATTATCGTACTGAAAGGGTTTTAAATTGTCATACTCAATTGTTTAAATAATTGTACTCAAAGGGTTAAGTCCTCTCACTCATAGGGTTAAGTCCTCTCACTCAAAGGGTTAAATAATCGTACCGTACTCAAGGGGCTGTAAGTTATCATATTCATAAATCGTTTGTCATTGTACTCAAGGGGTAAGATCATCGTACTCAAGGGGTAAGATCACTATATTCCAATGGGTAAGATCATCGTACTCAAGCGGTAAAATCATCGTACTCAAGGGGTAAGATCACTATATTCCAAGGGGTAAGATCATCGTACTCAAGGGGTAAGATCATCGTACTCAAGGGGTAAGATCACTATATTCCAATGGGTAAGATCATCGTACTCAAGCGGTAAAATCATCGTACTCAAGGGGTAAGATCACTATATTCCAAGGGGTAAGATCATCGTACTCAAGGGGTAAGATCATCGTACTCAAGGGGTAAAATCATCGTACTCAAGGGGTAAAATCATCGTACTCAAGAGTTTAAATCACCATAACACTGTGCGAATAACCAGGTAGGCATTGTTTACCTTAGTGTGTGTGTGTGTGTGTGTCTGCCGGGTGGGGCTGTTTACGTATTCTCCACTTCGTATGGTAATTTCGCTCTAAATGAGGACAATACGAGAGAAGGCAGCTGCTTACGTCAGAGCTTCAGCGATACAGTTTCCACATCACTCTTAGCCTCTTATTATCCAGTGTACTTCTTTGCCAGACACAGAGAGGAGGTGAAGCATTGTAAGAGTGTTTTGAGAATTGGTGTTTGTGGTCCATTATTTCTGGAGTTTATACGACTATTTTTTTATTTATTTTTTCCGTAGCTAAAGAATGTATTAAGCTGATTTGACTTTAATTGAATGAGAAGGAAAAAAATAGATTTCCCAAATTAATATTAAAATTACATTTAAGTCTTTTTCTTAACTAGATACGTTCACTTAGTATATACGAGTTATGGAAGGGGTTTTAACATGATTCTCTCTCTCTCTCTCTCTCTCTCTCTCTCTCTCTCTCTCTCTCACAGTTGGTGTTTTAGCTTTAAGTGGGCCAGATATGTGGATTCTTAAATCTTCACTTACCAGTAATATTCATCTCGCGAACCATGGAGTACTTGAGCCTGATTGTGTGCCCTGCTTACCACTCGCCATCTGTGGACGACAACTTATGCCGGTGTATGAGAGGAACAGTCTTGACCTATGCCTCTGGTCATGGTTCATGGTGGACGAGGTGGTGATGGTACTGGCTGCTGGTGGGTGAGGTGGTGGTGGTGGTGCTGGTGGGTGAGAGTGTGAGGTGGAGGGGGGTGGGTGGTGCTGGCTGGTGGGTGAGGTGGTGCTGGTGGGTGAGGTGGTGCTGGTGGGTGAGAGAATGAGGTGGAGGAGGGTGAGTGGTTAGGGAGGTTGTGGATGGGGAAGTGGTGGGTGAATTAAATGATGGTGGGTGAGGTGGTAGTGTTAGTGGGTGAGGTGGTGGTGGTGGTGGAAGTAGCAGTAAGCAAGGTGAGATGGCAGCCAGGTTTCTCTCTCACTGTACACCTTTGCTAACGGAGCAGGTCAGCACGCTCAGGTGTAAAGATGGCAGCAGAACCGGACATCTGCAGCTGTGTCTTGACCCAACCCGATAACACCCACATCTCTATCCTCTCGTGTTCTGTATTGTTGGACCGGGTTAGAAAAAAAGATACCAAAAAAATCCACACAAAGAGTTTCAGGAACACAACTATGGTACGGTACATAATACTAAGCTACGCCAAACAGTTATAACGGATTGGGATGATAGGGTATACTTACTGAGATAACTTATACCCAGGAACGCCTTGGTCAACACCCGCAACTCTCTCTCTCTCTCTCTCTCTCTCTCTCTCTCTCTCTCTCTCTCTCTCACAATAACATACAACGTCTGCCTCCTATATAGCCGTCCCTCTTCCTCGGGTTCACTGTAAGGCGCTTATGTCGCTGCCGTGTAAAAGAGCGTGGGGCCACGGTCGGCAGGCAAAATACTACAGCATTGTTGTGGTGTAACTTTGGTAAATGTGGTGGTACTGTGGAGTGCTGCCAGGCTGTGTAATGTCCCTGATCATTGCTTGTGTTGACGTTGATTGATCGGGTTGGTTTATCTTGTTTTATTTTGTTTTTCGTACAGGAGATGGTGGGGTTTAATTCTCCTTTACTGGCATTGCTGACTGCTCGTGCTGACACTGTCGATTGCTGGCTCGAGCATTTGATCTCTCGTTTTGAAGTCGTTTGTTGCTGGTCCTGACACTTGTTTATTTCTCGTAGTGGCATTCTTGATTGCTTGTGCTGGCGCTGTATATATATAGGAGAGAGTATTATAGTATCAGGGTGATGGGCAGGTCTTGGTGATATAGAGTGATGGTGAAAGAGTAAATGAATGTTGGTGATGGTGAAAGAGTAAATGAATGTTGGTGATGGTGAAAGAGTAAATGAATGTTGGTGATGGTGAAAGAGTAAATGAATGTTGGTGATGGTGAAAGAATGTTGGTGATAACCGTTTATAGATAGTGGTAGTGTGTGTGTGTGTGTGTGTATGTATGTATGTATGTATGTATGTATGTATGTATGTTTAGGGGGTAGATTTACAGTTACATTGCACTGGGTGTTTGTGTGTAAATGTTTGGAGGGATGAGAGAAAGGGAGTGTATGTGTGTGTCAGGGGTGGACGAGGGTGTTGTTGTCTGTCTGTCCATCCCAGTGAAATTTAGCGTCCGTTCGACATCATTCTGTACTCACTATACAGTATATTTAAGATATATGGTCCGTGAATTAGGTTGTTTCAGGTGAATTATAAAATGCACGGTGGAGTCTCTCTCTCTCTCTCTCTCTCTCTCTCTCTCTCTCTCTCTCTCTCTCTCAAGTGTAGGATGTGGTTGGGAAACAGTGGGGGGGGGGGGGGGTGAACTACTCCTTCGATAGCTGTTGTAAATTGGCTGTTTTGCGGTAGATGTTGTACGTTAGCTGTTGGGAGTTGGTTGTCGTAAAACAACTAAACTGTAGTAAAACTTGCTATCGTAATTGAACTATCGTAATCTAAGCTAGTGTAAAACGAGCTATCGTTAATGCACTATCGTCAGACTAGCTATCGTAAAACTAACTATCGTAAAAAAGTCTTAAACTAGCTATCGTAAATGAACTATCGTAAAACTAGATATCGTAAATCAAAAGTGATTAGAGCCCAGCCAGCTTTTTTACCCCACCCCCCCTCCCCCACTACATCCTGTGTAAGGTGAAGCGTTTACAGCACCCATCTGGGAAGCATGCTTAGTTCATGCTTGCCTTTATGTCTCATGAATTAAGGGCGTAGAAGCCTGAAGGGTCATAGGTTTTATGTCATGGGCGTAGAAGCCTGAAGAGTTAATGGTTTTTGTCATCAAGTTATTGGGAGCTCCAACAACTTTCCCTGAAGCCAGCTAGATACAGCCATTAAGGGTATTTACTGCCCCCCGCTGACCCGCTCCTGCATCAGCTGTACTCTCATAATAATAGTAATAATGACACAATTATCGCCAACTGATGGTTATACACGAGGTCCCTACACAATGGTACACAAGCTTGGGGGGGTGAGTTATGCTGACACTTACCTGATATTAATGACAATAACACTGTTTCTATTGCAGCTGTTGTATTACCTGTAGTCTCGTTATATATAAGAGAGATGTTTATAGCAGCTGTTTCATTATCTATAGTTTCGGTGTGTGTATAATGTGTATGAGAGAGAGAATGTAACCGTTTCATCATCTGTAGTCTTGATATTTAATGTGTATGTGTTTGTGTGTAGGAACAATATATGGGAAACTTTCTTTACGCCATTTGCCTCCGTCTACCCAGCAGTAATTGGGGACTTGGATGTTAATCGATTTGCGGATCGTGTTCCTGGGTAATGGTTAGCCAGTGCAGTTGGCGAGTTCTCCGGTCTTCTCGGACATTGGGTCATGCAGCTCGTTAACTCAGGGTGTGGTTGTTGTGTTGGCGACAGCTTCTACACCTTAAACAAATTCACGCTAAGGTGGCCCTTGGGCCGGCCATCCTCGTTACACGAAGGTCAACCAGTATATGTGTATGAGAGAGATATGAAAGTGATACAGTAAAGCGGGAGACATATATTCTACCGTACTGATATGAAAGAGAAAATGAAGAATGACTCAAGAATTGGTTATAATTGGTGGCGTTAAAGCAACTTGCCTCCACCCCTCATTCCTCTCCCTCCCCCATCCATCCTTCACCCTCCTCCATCCCTCACCCTCCCTCCATGCCTCATTCTCCTCCATCCCTCACCCTCCTCCATCCCTCACCTTCCATCCCTTTCTTTATATCAGACACTCCATCCCATTGTCTTAATTTCAGCCCACAGCCAATTACATTAAAAAAAACCGCTGTAGAATCTAATCGCTGGGTCTCAAGTTCCAAAACGCTGGTTCTTAAGTTCCAAAACGCTGGCTCTCAAGTTCCAAAACGCTGGTTCTCAAGTTCCAAAACGCTGGTTCTTAAGTTCCAAAACGCTGGCTCTCAAGTTCCAAAACGCGGGTTCTCAAGTTCCAAAACGCGGGTTCTCAAGTTCCAAATCTCTGGTTCTCAAATTCCAAAACGCTGGTTCTCAAGTTCCAAAATCCATAAGGAGGAGAGAACTCAAGAAGGTGTTTATGGTGGTAGAGTCTCAATGCGATATCGACGCCATCTATGCCCGCCAAAGCTTGTCTGTGTCTGCTTAAGTGAGGCAATTTGACGCGTCCTCCTATGACCAGTTACATGGAAGTTATAACCCTCTCGTGTGTGATATTTTGGCCGGTGGTGCCTTGCGGGGAGGGGCGGGTGTATGGAGGAATGTTGTGAATATGACTTCTCAGTTCTCACCAATGTTTGTATGAGTTTGTTTGTTTATTTGTGTGAGTGTGTGCGTTTACGTATTTTTATTTGTTTGTTTTGGGTAGTATTATTTGTTTTATTATTGACTTAGTTCCAGTTGCTTCCGCTTATTGAGAAATGATTGATTTGTTAAAAAAATTTTTATTGGGTTACATTTTTTCTTTTATTTACTTCTTTATATTACGAAATGGGCCACATTAACTAACCTAACCCAACCCCCAACCTTGCTTAAACTAACCTAACACAACCCGACCCGATCCAACCCAACCCAACCATACCGACCTAACCAAACCCATCCTAACCCGACCCAAACTATCATCGTCTCGTTAGGTTAGGTTTGATTTGATTAGGTTAGGTTAGGTTAGGTTGTATTTAGACCACGGGTTAGTTCACGTGTGGTTGGTTAGGTTAGGTTGTATTTAGACCACGGGTTAGTTCACGTGTGGTTGGTTAGGTTAGGTTGTATTTAGACCACGGGTTAGTTCACGTGTGGTTGGTTAGGTTAGGTTAGGTTGTATTTAGACCACGGGTTAGTTCACGTGTGGTTGGTTAGGTTAGGTTAGGTTGTATTTAGACCACGGGTTAGTTCACGTGTGGTTGGTTAGGTTAGGTTGTATTTAGACCACGGGTTAGTTCACGTGTGGTTGGTTAGGTTAGGTTGTATTTAGACCACGGGTTAGTTCACGTGTGGTTGGTTAGGTTAGGTTGTATTTAGACCACGGGTTAGTTCACGTGTGGTTGGTTCTTGTCGTGCTGAAATATACGAATATATTTATATAAAAGATTTGGACTATTCTTCCTCGCGGTCAGCTACACCGCCCGGCCACACAACTGTACCTCCCCCGTAAAGATAACGCTATCACGCCTCAGGAACACTCCACGTAGACCTTAGTGAGCCAAGCCGCATAGTGAAGAAGGGAAACTGGACCACGTGAACATTAGGCACTTTATTTACGTGATGATAAGGCAGCCCAGTCACGTGAAGATAAGGCAGCCCAGTCACGTGATGATAAGGCAGCCCAGTCACGTGAAGTGAAGATAAGGCAGCCCAGTCACGTGAAGATTAGGCGCCTCAGTTTATTTGACCTGATGATTAAATTCCATATCATTACCTCAGGGGTTAGGTTAAATTTGTGTTAGCGTTAGGGTGTCTAATCTTCAGGTGGTTCCATGAGTGTGTCCCTACGTGCTGCCAGTCAGTGTAGAATGAACATGCTGGTAGGGAGACTTTCAACTTCTCATTGGGTGACTTGATCAATTCTTGCCAGCAGCAGTATATTTGATCGATGAGTCTGACTTCGGTGGGGTACGGAGACGCAGGCGTGTGGGCTGACGCCTTAAACAGCCTGGTAGACCACAGGGTAACGAGGAGTTCAAGGTCTGGCTGGCTGCCGAAGGGGAGACGAGTCTTCACGTTGCCTTCCAGTATACGGCCCCGTCACCAAGCTCTCCTCCCTCTCTCCCCCTCCTCACGTTCCCCTCTTCACAAATCGTATCCCTTATACTCTTCTTCACCTTTTATGTTTCTCATTACACGTTCCTTTCCACCATTAGTCTTCCTCCTATCTTTTGTTCCTCATTACGTTCTCCTCTCCTTAAACTATCCCTCTTTCATTTCCTCTCCTCTTTCGTTTTCCCTTCCTCACGTTTACTCTTTCGTCACGATCCGTTTCGTAAGACGATGAACAGGAGTTGTGGTGACGGAGTGCCACTTGTAGGAGTAGCAGCAGTAGTAGTAAGAGCAGTAGCAGCTGGTGGTGGTAGAGGTGGGGGAGGACAGGAAGTGGTGCAGGGGGGGAAGGGGTGGGGGAGGGTTATGGCTCTCACCTGGCACAGGGCCAGTCTGGGAACGCTGCCCTCGTGGTGCCTCTCTGGCTACACCCTCCAGCATGACCACAGCTTGTTGTATACATGAGTACTGTTGTTGTATACACGAGTACTGTTGATGTATATATGAGTACTGTTGATGTATACCCTTACCTGTATTCTGTTGTTCACCTGCCCGAGAAAATGAGGGTGAACAATAATCTAGTCTCCGTGCTGCGTGGAGTGAATCTGAATATGATGGCCTTAACCCTTTGGGAGTACGATGACCAGCTCTTATTGAGGGGCAGTCATCGTACTCAGGGGGTCAAGTCATCGTACTCAGGGGGTCAAGTCATCGTACTCAGGGGGTTAATTCATCGTACTCAAGAGGTTTTATTATTACATTATTATCACTATTATTCTTATTATCATTATTAAGTGTTATAATTGTTTTTGTTATTTTAAGTTTTTATTACTACTAACAAATACAAGGGCAGCACGTATTTAGCCGTAGTCTACAATACGACTGTAGTAATCCAGGTGTGTTGTTTAGTCTTTATCATCAAAAGTTAATTATATCTCTAGGGAAAAGTTCACCTGTATTTCAATCATAAGTTTACACAATCATCTCTTGGTAATATTTTTAACGGGGCTTAACGTGAGCCAGCGGGGCGGGGGGGGGGGGGGGAGGGGGTATCTGGGTTGCTAGAGGCTCAGTGTCGATGAAGATGGATGGTAGGGGACGGGGGGGGGGGGGGTTAGTGATGTCCTGTGGTGTTGTAGGGGTGAGTTGGTGTTGTTGCCTGTGTTGTATACCGGTGCCTGGGGGTGTATCCTGTAGGTGAGGTGTTATTCTTGTCCATTACCGTACGTGTATAAAGTCACTGTCATGGTGTGTGTGTGAAGGCATTGACTTTGGGTATAGTTAAGTATAGTGTCATTGCCATATATTACGCATATAGTCATTCTATTTAATATATGTAGAACTATTGTGTTATTCATTGTCATTAAGTGTATGTAAGCCTATAGTGTCATTGTCATTTGGTATACAGTGAAACACTCTGTTTAACGGATTATCTAGAGATGAAGCTCCGTTATACCTAGGGTACATTTGACATGAAATCCCCTATCAAACGGAGATAGAAGTCCGTTATAGGGAGGTTTCACTGTACGTAATAGTGTTGACGTCAAATAGCACATTGAATCATCGTTGATCAACCACAACATCCCAGTACCTTAATGACATCCACACGCCTCAGCGGCCCCGTTAACAAGCAGGGTGCTCACACTAACAGCCAACTGGACCAGAACCAGTAATCTCCCGCCGTTGAATAGAAACTGTGCAGTCACCATTTAGCTGTGATCGGAGTAAGGTAAACAAGCCCCCGATGATCCAGGCTCACAGACCGCAACACTGACCTGTATCTCGGCCCTGCGTTTACTGTGGGGGTAGGGAGGAGGGGGGTCACTTATTGTCGCTCTGGTGGTCATTATGTGAACTATACCTGGTGGTAACTATGTGAACTATATATTAAGGCCTGGTAAACGCATAATAAATTGATCTGGCGTGGTAATGACATGAGGGGTAACTGAGGGTGATGTGTGTGTGTAAGTCTCCCTACCGCTGGACTGATGATCTGGCCGGATATTAGCCAACACGCTCACAAACTGCCTCATAGTAGCTGTTGGTCACACACTCCTTCATGGAAAATGGGTTAGGTTAGGTCACACTGTTCATAAAAAAAAAATAAATCTGTTCTAACATTTATACTCGTATTATTTTTAATCATTTAGAAGTTATTGAAAGAGTTCTATAGCTATTTAATATTACACAAGTTATTCATATAAGATGGGTTAATTGATGCTCACTAAAAATGGTTACAAGAAATTACAGTCAATTTGTTATTTTTGTTGATGATCTTTTTCTTGGTGGTACTGTAGGGGTTACTGTTACGGGAGGGGGTTGGTGGGAGGGTAGGAAGTCATTGTGTAAGAGGGAACAGGTTAATGGAATGGTGGGAGGGGGGGGGGTACGTAACGGTGCAGTGTGCCGACGACCTACCTACTGAAACTGGTGGTGGTAATAGTTGTGGTAGTGGTGTTGGCAATACTGGTTGTGGTAGTGGTGGTAGTAATGGTAATAGTTGTGGTAGTGGTGTTGGCAATACTGGTTGTGGTAGTGGTGGTAGTAATGGTAATAGTTGTGGTAGTGGTGGATGTTAGTTGTAGTGGTAATAGTTGTGGTAGTGGTGTTGGTAATGCTGGTTATGGTTGTGGTAGTGGTGGGTGTTGGTTGTAGTGGTAATAGTTGTGGTAGTGGTGTTGGTAATACTGGTAATGGTTGTGGTAGTGGTGGATGTTAGTTGTAGTGGTAATAGTTGTGGTAGTGGTGTTGGTAATGCTGGTTACGGTTGTGGTAGTAGTGGATGTTGGTTGTAGTGGTAATAGTTGTGGTGATGTAATAGCCCCTATGGTAATAGTTGTGGTAGTGCTGGTGTTGGTAGTAGTGGTAATGGTTGTAGTTGAGGTGGTAGGTTGCAATAATGGTTGTGGTAGTGGTAATGTTAGTGGTGGTAGTGTGTCAATTACCTTTTTCTTCAGTATATATATAATTGCTTAATCGCAGTTCTCAAGATTGAATTCGTGACCTTATACGGCTGTCTGTTGTGTCTCTCAGGGGCGTGTTGTTGTGGTGACCGAGTAGCTGTGTGTGTGTCGTGTTGTGCCGTTAATACATCTTGTTTCCTCTACGTAATCCCGTTAGTGTTGTCTCGTCGTTCTCATGTAATTTAGTGATTCATTTCTCCAGCGGTCGAGTCGTATTAGTTGTCATGTTTTTTTAGGGTATATTACCTCTTGTATTTTATATATGTGTGTGTGGATCACATGAAGAATATTTACCTCAGCTAAGTTACCTAAAGATTAACCTAACCTAAACTAATTTATCCTATCTTAAATTAACCTAACTCAGTTTATTTTACCAAAAGATTAACCATTCTAACCTAACCTAACTTAACCTAACCTAACCTATTTAAACCTAACATGAGCGCCAGCGAGGAGTCCCGGGCCTTGCAGGCAGTCGATGGGTTGACCCCTGTCTAGCAAGCTTCCGGGCATACCTTATCACGTGTTGGGTGACATCCCTATGTCCTCCAGGCATCTCAGGTCATCAAGTGGGTTTAACTCCGTATCTCACACGTGACAGACGTGTTAAAGGAACTCGGTGAAGCTACTGCAAAGTACCTGTTAGAATTACAAGGTGCCACCAACACCGGCTAGTACACAGATGTTACCAGGTGGTACAGTATACCCAGCACCCACGCCGGGTGTCAGCGGTGGGGTAACTTATCTCCACTAAGCTGGGACATATAAAGGTGACTGTGATAACGATACCTGTATAATATTATTGACTGGAACCGACACTGTAAGTGGTACTGCCTGGGCCATATTGATGCTGATAAAATATTACTTCAGTAGTAGGGCAGCAGCCATCATGAGAGTAGATTGAATGGGAAATAAACATAATGGGAAGCTACAAATTTGATGTTATTTTGGAATGAATACATACATACATACATACATACATACATACATACAGCAGGAACCCGGACCCACCATCTCACGTTTATACCCCAACTAACTTGATCGAATTTTAAATATTCCCATAAACAAGATTTTAAAATTCCCAAGACCCGGATGCTTCTTCAGATCACATTTTTATTAATTTGTGGGATATATATATATATATACATATATATATATATATATATATATATATATATATATATATATATATATATATATATATAGAAGCTTTTTAAAATTCGAGTTGTGTTGTGTGAGGGGATGGTAGTGAATGTGTGTGTTTGTGTGTGAGTTTTTTCTAAATGTTTTGCACTTTTTTTTACTCTTAGACACCTCGTAATTCAATCTAGTTGTGTCTAGAATCCAAAACTTCTTTACGACGATTTGTAGAATAGACTTGGAAAGTGTTGATAAGCTTTTCCTTGTGTGGCCAAGTGTGTGTGTGTTATGTTGTGGAACCTGTTCTCTCTCTCTCTCTCTCTCTCTCTCTCTCTCTCTCTCTCTCTCTCTCTCTCTGCCCACATGTTTGCCATCTGCCGCCCAGTGCCCACACTCTGCCGCCCACTGCCCACCACTCGCCACCCCAGTCTTGGCACGTTTCATGTGTTTGTTGAGGAGGGTGTGGTGTTGCGGGGGGGGGGGGGGACCTTGGTGTGAGGAGCCACGACCCGATGGCCTTCTTCCTTGTTGACCGTCGTGTCCGCCTCCTGCTTCCTTATGGGGACCTGCCTCGTTCATCAACCTCCTCCTTCCCCCCCCCCCCCCTCTCTCTCTCCCCCCTCTCTCCACAGTCCCAATTCTCATCACCATTTCCAGTTCCACATTACCTCCCTCCCTCCCTCCCTCCCCCTCCCTCCCTCCCTTCCCCCCCTCCCTTCCCCCCCCTCCCTCCCTCCCTTCCCCCCCTCCCTCCCTCCCCTTCCCTCCCTCCCTCCCTCTACCTTTCTCTCCTCCTCCTCCCACCTCCGTTTACTCATTCACCTTCCTTCGTTCACCGTCTCCAAGCAAAGGTGATGCAGCCACCCACCATCATGACAGTGACCAACCAAGGCCCCAACACTGTTCCCTGTTACCTCCACACACACACACACACACACATACATACACACATACCTTTTTACTCTATATATCAAGACTCTTTTTAAAGCAATAAATCTCTTTGATTGCATTCTTAAGATGTAGAAATCGCACCAAACATATTTTTTTTTTACCAGGACATTGATAAGAAACGTCGCAGGAGCTCAATTTCCTGTGAATCACCCCGACAGCTTCACCAGATTAGCAGCGGGCGTTGCTTGGGGGCGTAGTGACTTAATTGTGTGTGGGTGTGAAGGGTGTAGAGGGTGGGGGGCATCATTACAGCGTCTGCAGATAGTGCTATGTGGCGCCACCCTCTGATAGGTCTCCCCTCCCCTCCCTTTTCCCCTACCCCTCCCTCTTTACTCTACCCTCTCTCCCTCGTCCCTACCCCCTCTCCCTTTCTCTTCTCTCCCCTCTCCTCTCCTCCCTTTCTCCCTATCCTACCTCTCTCCTCGTTACCCTTCCCTCCCATCCACTTCCCCACTCCACTCTTCCCTACCCCTACCCTACCTACCTCCCTCTGTCCTCTCCTTAGTCTCCCTCACCCATCATACATTGTACTCATCACCCGTTCAGCCGCACGTATGTTATATTGCACATTGTATCCTAGAGGAACTCAGATGGCTTCTACGTCCCAAACGCTGTCGCCAGAGTTATTGACTGTCCTGGTGTGTCAAACTGGACTGTTACCACTGTCACCACAACCATCAACACCACCACCAGGACTAGTAGTAATGCCGACCAACAGCACCAGCAGGAGTAAACCACAGCACCAGCAGGAGTAAACCACAGCACCAGCAGGAGTAAGCCACAGCACCAGCAGGAGTAAACCACAGCACCGGCAGGAGTAAACTACAGCACCAGCAGGAGTTAGCGAAGCACTGTGACAAGTGTCTTCACCACCAGACACCAAGACAGTCGGGGACCACATTATGTGTTGAATGCTAGACGAGGGAAGAGGGCTCAGGGGTGTGGTGATGGTGGGGGGGGGGGGGGAGGGCCCTAGGGTGTGGTGGTGAGTGGGGAGGTGCCCTAGAAAGTGGTGGTGAGTGGGAAGGGCCCTATGGTGTGGTGGTGAGTGGGCCAGAGTCAGCAGCTACAGTCTCAGGGCTGGAAGGAGCCACGAGGGACACAGTATAATGAGGGAGGGCTGATGGTGTAGCTCTGTGTTGCCCCGTATTCATCTGGGTGGGGCGGGGCGGGGCGTGGCGTGTCCAGAAGGTGCTAACACATACTCACACACACACACACACACACTCACACACACACACACACACACACACACACACACACACACACTAATAAACATATATTTAAATCAATGAAACATGATATTTTTTGATATATGATATTTCAATTAATTACAACAATTACTATTCGCATTTGCTTGTTTTTCTTGGACTTTTTATGAGAATAATAATAATTGTGAACTAATATGATTATTAAAAAAAAACAGGTGTTATTCCTACCAGGTGTTATTCCTACCAGGTATTATGTTGTTGTGATGATGGCCTTGTTGGCTGCCCTTGGTCAAATTGCCTTACTGTTTATTATCATTGTATACCTGCTCTGTCTAGGTATATATTAAAAATTGTGTATATACCTCCACGGTGTATATGCAGTGTATACCTGCGTTTTCTATACACATGCTGAACTGTATAGTCTATATACATGCCAGACCAATTGTAAACTTTTCTTATTGTTACATTGAACTTGAGTTGAGAGAAAATTTCAGTCGTGATAAAGCCATATAGTATATACCCTGGTGGTGGGAGGCGGAGGTGGTGTACGCTCCTGGGGGAGAGGGTGGGAGGTGAGCCACACTCCCAGGGATTCAGACGTCAAATTTTCCCCTGACTGGAGATATGAGAACCTGCCTAACTGGCTTACATTAAACTGTGACACAATGACGCGTCCAAATTACACCCTGTAAGTCTACCGTAAACAGATGTGTTGTCCTCTGCTGTGTGTGTGTGTGTCTGTCTGTTAGAAGAGTTTGGCGTAGTGATGGCATTCGTTGGTGTCATAACCTGAAGATGGGAGCTCCATGGTGTTATATATATATATATATATATATATATATATATATATATATATATATATAATATATATATATATATATATATATGCGCAAGTAAATCACTGTAGGTGCGCGTGATCTAGGTATATGCTGATAACCACAAGGAAAGAAGAAAACACGAAGTTCCCAAGCGCTTTCGTGTAATTCACATCTTCAGGGGTGAGTACAGACTGTCCTCACCCCTGAAGATGTGAATTACACGAAAGCGCTTGGGAACTTCGTGTTTTCTTCTTTCCTTGTGGTTATCAGCATATACCTAGATCACGCGCACCTACAGTGATTTACTTGCATATAAATATATATATATATATATATATATATATAATATATATATATATATATATATATATATATATATCCCTCGGTGGTAAAATTAAATTGTCTCCACTCCAGTCTTATGACTTAGGAGGAAAAAGGAACGGTTGATGGCACCACTTTTATGACGCTATCACCACACGGGGATTACGTCACTACCTGTAATTTATACCCGAGTACCTGCGTTTGCTGAATAAACTTCCGACTCATTTAAAGATCTGACCTTTAAGATGCTACTGCGCTGGGGGGTTACGGCACCTTTTACCTGAGTACCTATTTGGGATTACCTGAAGGTTTAAACATCTCCCCAGGTAGCGTTAGGGTATTTAATTATCAGGTAAAATAAACTAGGTTGCCTAATCCTCAGGTGACCCCTTATTTGCACTAATTACCATACTGGCAATTCTTCGTTAACTTTCACATGTCGGGCCACCACCTTTACGAGAGTCACCCCAATTACTCGTAACACTGTAGTTGTAGCGGCTGATGCGTGTGAATAAGTTCAGAGGCTGTTTGATGGTGTAGGCCGACTGTGAGAGCTTGGTAGAGGAGTGTGTTGTGGTGGGCCTTGGTTGTGTGGCCCTTGCGAGAGCTCTCCTCTAGCAGTGTTGTGTTTACATAGCTCAATGGGGTCTGCCACCAGAGTGAGGGGAGTGAGAGGAAGGGAATGGAAGGTGAGGGGAGGGAGAAGGAAGGGAATGGAAGGTGAGGGGAGGGAGAAGGAAGGTGAGGGGCGGTAGAGGAAGGGAATGGAAGGTGAGGGGAGGGAGAGGAAGGGAATGGAAGGTGAGGGGAGGGAGAGGAAGGGAATGGAAGGTGAGGGGAGGGAGAAGGAAAGGAATGGAAGGTGAGGGGAGGGAGAGGAAGGGAATGGAAGGTGAGGGTGAGGGAGAAGGAAGGGAATGGAAGGTGAGGGGAGGGAGAGGAAGGGAATGGAAGGTGAGGGGAAGGAGAAGGAAGGGAATGGAAGGTGAGGGAGAGGAAGGGAATGGAAGGTGAGGGGAGGGAGAGGAAGGGAATGGAAGGTGAGGGGAGGGAGAGGAAGGGAATGGAAGGTGAGGGGAAGGAGAAGGAAGAGGAGGGGAGGCAGTGGAAACTCTGTTAAATGTTGAGGGGGTGGGAGGTGAGGATAGCGTTGTGGTAGAGGAAGAAATGGAAGGAAAGGGGAGAGGTGTGGAAGAGGAAAAATGGATGGAAAAGAAAAGCAGACGTTAAATGGCTCGGTAATGGTAGTAGCTGTGGTGATCAGGTGCTGGAGACGGTGGGTGGGTGGTGAAGGAGGCCGTGGTGGTGGGGGTAGTGCTACTCTTTGGCGGCTGGGTAGATGAGGTCGAGGCACGTTTATGGTCTACGGCTGGCTGGTGTTAAGGTAAGAGCTTAGAGGGTCACAGGTGTGTGTGTGTGTGAATAAGATTGAATTGAAACAGCTTATTTAGCCAGAAAAACACAGATACAGAGTGGGTAATAATGACAATATTAACATGGCTGAGCCAGTTAAGAACCTGAGCTTTCCTGTAGGCACCTGATATATACTATACATTTATCTCAAGGAAGTATTATGTAACATTTAGTATCATCTGGAATAGTACAATAGCATGGTGGTAATAAGAACATTTCATACTGTTGCCACGCTTATCACCTCAATATTTTTTTTTTTTATTTATTTATTATTTTTTATTTATTTTTATTTATTTATATTATAAGTATATACATAAATTACAGTGGAAATGAAAAATATAAGTATAATGGGGAAGCATTACAACATACTGTAGGTTGTATAGTAATAAGGTTGAACAAGAGGACAGAGCTGTCAGGATTATGTCTAGTTGGCAAATATACCCGAGCTCTCCTGTAGGCACCTGATATATACTGTACATTTATCTCAAGGAAGTATTAAAGATAGCTTTGATATATTTGGTAGAATAAGAGAAGAAGGAAAGGGTTGACAGGTTAGAAGAGGAAAGACAGAACGATAGACGATGATGAAAACTTGTAAAAGGGAGGCAGTAACAGTTGACGTTGCGGTATACTTCGGCTGTGTGAATTGAGAAATAAATTTAGATGTTAAAAAATAATTACTGTTGGATATAACTTATTTTCTAGTGTTACTCAATTCCACTATATCATTCGGGCCGGTTTGTTTGTCTCTTCCCATACACGATATCCAAATTTCACAGCTGGTCGGGTAAAAGCCTAGAGTAGTCACTGTACATCCCTGCTCCAGTGTCTACAGGTGTTAAAAAAAACAAACCCCACAGCTGTTGTTCCCAGGAAATTTAAGACACTAATGAACTTCGGGTAAGAATTAGTTAGAAGTTATCCAATGTCATTAATCACCTTGGCTTCACTGTTATGATGCCATCTTGAGTTTCTCATTATACAGCTGACAATGACCACATTACTCAAGCGTATAGGTATGTTGAGGCAGCCAGGGTGAGGGGGAGGGGGTGTCTTGTTGGGGGAAGTCATGGTTTTCTTCCATCTGGGTTACAATACAAACTTCCACCTCACCCTTCACCACACACACACACACAAATACCAATTCACTTTACGACTGCTGTTTCAGTTTTGTTCCTTGGTGAGCTAATACAACTTAACGCTTGGAGGCCGATTATTCTACTCAGCATTCTCTTGTCGTTGTTGGAGAGAGAGAGAGAGAGAGAGAGAGAGAGAGAGAGAGAGAGGGGAAGCAGCAACGTGGGAATGAATGACGTGGGTGTTGGTGATGGTGGTGACTGGAGATGGTGATGGTGATGGTGATGATGGGTGATACAGATGCTAGTGATGGGTGATGGTGATGGGTGATACAGATGCTAGTGATGGGAGATGGTGGTGATGGAGGACGTTGGGCTGTGTGAAATGACTTGGGACACATCAGATAGATAGACATTTAGGGACCTTTTAGTAGAACACACACACACACACTCACACACACACACACACACACACACACACACAAAACACACACACACACACACACACACACACACACACACACAATATAAAAATAATCCTCACTAACTAATTTTCCCCACCAAAGTGTTGAGGGCGAGTAACACAATACCCCGAGTTGGAACAAACAAGCCGCCTGTTGTTTCCATGTTGGAGTTAATTATATCAGTAAACATGTTGGTAATAGTAGGAGTTACCGAGGCAGGTGTTTGGACTGTAAGACAACACAAGCTTCACCTGTTTCTCTCTATACCACAGCAGGTGTTAGTAAGATGTCACAGGTGTTATAAAGAGTCACGTTACTCTTGGTAGATGTTGTAAGTAAATAATTATGTGATCTGGTGGAGGTGTTGTCAGGTGTTTGTGTGATTAATTTCTCCCGTATCAGTAGATGTAAGGGATCACCTGAAGATTAGTCTCTCTCTCTCTCTCTCTTGCTAACTATATTTCACATGATGATTAAACACCCAACTGCTCCATTGGGGGAGGGGGGGGGGGTAGGTTAGTGTTAAGGTAGTTAATCTTAAAGTGAAATAAACTGGTGGGGCTATTCTTCATGTGATCCGATGAAAGAATGATAATATAAAACTAACTTCCAAAATGGCGGGAAATTTACACTGAGCCTCTACCTGATATTCGTTCACTTACCAGCAGTTAAAAGACAAAATTAACCCTGTGAGACTTTTACCTTAACTAGAGACGTTCACTTACCAGCAGTTAAAAGACAAAATTAACCCTGTGAGACTTTACCTATACTAGAAACTTTCACTACTAGAAGACAGAATTAACATACAGAGTCTTTTGTGGGTCCCGACGCTGAGCTGTTTTGTGTGGGGGGAATTTATTGTGGGTCTCGCAATAGGAGGGGAACCAGTCAGTGTTATTTGGTCGGCTGTGAAGGTGTCCTGGCCGGAGTGATTGTTGTTTCGTTTGCTAATTCAACCTTCTTCTACAACTTATTTTATGTCATTTCTGGTCGTAGATAAATCGTTATCTTTGGTATATCATCAGATTCTTCTATGTTATTAGTTGTAGTCGTGGTTGTATAGTTAGTGATGGCAGTATAGTAGTTGTTGTTGTTGTTGTAGTTGGTTATTCGATGAAAATTATTTTTGGGAAAATTTAACCCGGAGATGTTTACTTATAATTAATCGATGTATTTTACGGGGAATCTCTCAGGTATGGCGGCGTGTGAGGCGTGACAGTGAGATAAGGTGAGATATGGTGGCAGAAAGCAGCAGGTGAGTGCGTGAGGTAAGTTGACAGCGCGGGTGTGGGAGGAACAGTTACCCCGCCTTCAACCGTGACGCATTTGAAAATAGCCCAGACCGTCCGTTAGTTAGCTCCTCAGCAGGCGTCACGTGGCCGGCCTGAGACCATCACCAGAGTTGCCAGTAAACTTCTCTCTGCCGGGATTTACTGTTTCTTAGACATTTTGCTCCATGTGTGCCATCCTAATAGCTGCCCTTGCCCTCTGGGGCCGTAAAGAAAATGAGAATACAGAGATGTCAAGGGAGGTGGCGACGGTGAAAATTATATTGCAAGTTTTTTGGTCGCTGCGTTACAAGAGTATCCTGCCGACCTTCCCAACATTTCTAAAGTGTCTTCTGGTATCTTGACAGGGAATGTTCACGTGGTATAATTCGTAAGCGGAAGGTAATTGAGCGCGGTTTAAAGTAGAGGCATCTTGCACCTCCGACTGCAAGATAGCTCGGGTTGCCAGGTAGCGATAGTGTCGTATTTACTGGCGGCATGCACACCATAACTGAGACGCACTCGAAGTAACATAAATATTTCATCGATAAACCTTCTCTCATGATAGAGTAATAGCATGTCTGTCCAATTATTTGTTGGATGAATGCTATCACATTTCAGGTTAGAGTTAAGTGGTACATTTGTGAGGAAGTGAGGCGGGTGGTGGTGGGGGGGAGAGTGTTTATGTTTCCCCGGGAGTGAGGGAGCCACGCGGGCCATGCTGGGGTGGATACGCGCCCCGGGTGACTCATGTCATCGTACTCGGCCAACACCCACCTCTCCCACACCACCACCGTCCATAATACTCCCATTACGACTTTTAGTGAACAAAATAAGACATTAAACAAAACAAAAGTCTTCTCGACAATTACTTATCTTATGGTATTGTTTAGATACGTTATTATGTAAAATATTCATCCCTAAAAGAGGCGAGGCAAGCCGTCATTTGCAATTTTTTTTTCGGTGATCAAATTACATTTTTTTTTCAATGACCTCGCATGCAATTTACCTTTGTCGATGTTATGTATTGTAGGTATCGAGGACACAGGTATGAAGGTTGGTGCAGTAAACAATATATATGGTACAACAGGTAGCACAGTTATGGCAATTAACTGAAATTGTCCGGCAGAGTTCAGCTGAGATTTAGGCGTCCGCAGAGTATAGTGTGTACGTGTGTGCTCACTAAACTACCACCTTTATAACACTCCTTTCGTCAATTTATAATCTCATATTCCTCGCCTCTACTTCAAAGATGAATTTAAGGGCCGGGTGGGGTGGGTGTTCTGGGCTTTTGATGTGTAAAATGTATATCCTTCCTTCACTCCTTCCCTCTCTACTTCCACCCTGACCCTACTCCTCCATTATCTGTTAGCACCGGACCTTTGATGTGTATAGCAAGGCTCCCCTCCCTAAAGTAAACTAGATTGGTAACAGGCGCTGGCATCATGTTACTCGTGTTATTATTATTATTATTATTATTATTATTATTATTATTGTTGTTGTTATTATTATTGGTGTTGTTATTATTGGTGTTGTTGCTATTATTATTATTATTATTATTATTATTATTATTATTATTATTATTATTATTACAGTTGCTACCGTTAACGCGAGCCATAATGTATTCAACTACAGTAGTTGGTATGAGTGATTTATACGATAATATAGAGGATGGGATGTTAATATAGGAGCAAGTACTGTATATGCAAGCTAACAAAAGGTGTACTCTACTGGACTCCTAGTGATATATTATTACCATTAGACCTTTTAGATCAGTGGTTCTCAACCTTGTTTGCCCCATGCACCCCTTTCACCATGTCAGAATGTCATTCCCCCCTCCTTTCCAAGATTGTCTGCCCCAAAAAGTGCATTCCAAGTAATATGCATATAATACTGAAAATCCTTTATTTTTTCCATATTAGTATCAGTTTCCCCCCCCTGAAAACCTGAGGGGGGAAATTCCCCCCTGGTTGAGAACCCCTGTTTTAGATCATATTGTACTACTCACATATATGGAATAAAGCCATTGTATTATTGTCAGTGGTAGGTTTAAAAAAAATTACGATTTATTATCATTTTTATTGTTAAAGTTTTAAATAAATAAAAATAAGTGTTTTTACGCGGTTTGGTGGTATTATTATTATTATTATTATTATTATTCTTATTGTGATTTGTTTAGAAATAATGTTGAATATGTTGATGTTATTGTAAAAATCACTGGACTGTTTTTGAAAGGATATTTTAAATTTGTATTATTATTATTATTATTATTATTATTATTATTGTTTCTATTATTTTTATTTTTATTTGTTTATTTGTATTACATCATCGTCAACACACCAGCAAGTAGAGAAATATATTTTTATTATTTATTTTTAATACTTTATGAAGACAATAAATGGCGGACACTGAAACAGGAAGATTATTATTATTACTGAGGAACAACGCCCAGTGCAGGATTGGAATGTGCAGCGCCCCCCCTCCCCCCCCCTCCCCCCCGTATTCGCCCCTTCCTCTCATCCCCCCCCCCCCCCTCCCACCACCATCAGGGTTCACTCGCTACTGCTGCAGATTGGCTCATCAGGTCCAGGTGCGCGCTACCCCTTTCTTCCTCCGGTTGCTGGCCCCTGTCCTAATCGGCTCCAGCTTAACCATCAGGATTTAGGGCTTAATCTAACCAAACCTAACGGGTAGTCATGCCTTTGGGACCCTTTTTTCACTCCATTATTATTTTTTTGCCCGTTCTCTGACAAACTGAATCGTAAATATTGACTACAACCTAAATAAGAGGAAATGGCCAAATAAATAAACGGAGATGGAAAATAAAAAATGTAGCCGAGAGAGAGAGAGAGAGAGTTCGACCAAAATTCCGGATTTCAGGGAAAAATATTTACCCTTACTGGGGAGAGAAATGTGCCACCACCCACGATGACTTAAACTGTCCCCCTGAACTGCCACCCCTTCCCTCTCCACCCCTGGGCCTCCCACCACAACATATGCCGTATGATAATGATAATAATAACAACAGCATTAACAATGATAATAATAATAATAACAATAATAAAACAAGAACAACAATAATAACAACAATAACAATAATAACACTAATAATAATAATAATAACTCGCAAAATAATATATCCAAAAATGGTATACTTACAGGTGTTGGAGAGAGAACAATAATAATAATTTATACACAAGGGTGATACCAGGTGTCGCCCGAGAGTATTATAGGTGTATACTGGGTGGTGTCTCCTGTCTCACCCACCCACCCCATCCCACCCCATCCCACCCCCTTCCCACCCCATCCCACCCTTCCCACCTCACCTGTACCTGTCTTGTATTACAGGTGTCTTAGTCTGTATTTATGGTAATGTGTTTCTCTCTCTTGTTTTAGGTAAATGTCACCACACGAGTCTGCCTTCCTTCACAAGAGATCGATGGCGAGGTACTGGAAACATGTCTTTGTTTTGGGGGAGGGGGGGAGGTGGAGTGAGGGGGGTGCTTGGGTAGTGGTGTGAGGGGGGGAGGTGGTGTTTGGGTAGTGGTGTGAGGGGGGAGGTGGTTGGGTAGTGGTGTGAGGGGGGGAGGTGGTTGGGTAGTGGTGTGAGGGGGGAGGTGGTTGGGTAGTGGTGTGAGGGGGGAGGTGATGCTTGAGTAGTGGTGTGAGGGGGGAGGTGGTGCTTGTGTCGTGGTGTGAGGGGGGAGGTGGTTGGGTAGTGGTGTGAGTGGGGAGGTGGTTGGGTAGTGGTGTGAGGGGGGAGGTGGTGCTTGTGTCGTGGTGTGAGGGGGGAGGTGGTGCTTGTGTCGTGGTGTGAGAGGCGAGGTGGTGCTTGAGTAGTGGTGTGAGGGGGGAGGTGGTGCTTGGGTAGTAGTGTGAGTGGGGAGGTGGTTGGGTAGTGGTGTGAGGGGGGAGAGGGGTGCTTGGGTAGTAGTGTGAGGGGGGAGAGGGGTGCTTGGGTAGTAGTGTGAGGGGGGGAGGTGGTGCTTGAGTAGTGGTGTGAGGAGGGAGAGGGGTGCTTGGGTAGTAGTGTGAGGGGGGAGGTGGTGGTTGGGTAGTAGTGTGAGGGGGGAGGTGATGATGGGCAGTGGTGTGAGGGGGGTGGTGATGCTTTAGTCGTAGAGGTGCTACTTGTATCGTGCTGGGTGGGGTGAGGGGAGTGGAGGTACTACTTCTGTCGACCCCCAAAAAATGAGTAAGGTTAGGTGTTGAGGTTGACACAGAGGGATTATTTTGTGTTGTCTCGCTGGGAGTAAAACTTTGTTCCTTGTCTGTAACTTTCCGCCCTTTCCTCCCTCCCTCCCTACTCTCTCCCTCACCCCCTCTCTCCCTCACCCCCTCTCTCCCTCACCATTTTCTTACGTCCCTCTCTTTAAAACTCCCACACTAACCATCCCTCTCCTCTCCATAAATCCACCCCCCCCCCTCTCTCGTGCACCTCCCCCCGCCTCCCCCACCCCCGCTTTTGCACCACCACTCCCGCTTTTATTGTTGACTCAGTCGACTACTGTTTCTTTTTTCATTTTTTTCAACAGCTACATTAAATCCACTACTGTCGCTTACTGCCTGATAATGTGTAACAGAGGTCACCTTTGTTCTCGCTTTCTTTTCTCATTTATTTACTTTTTCTCTCTTTTATTGTATCTTTTGTGTGTGTGTGTGTGTGTTCGTCGCCACAAGGCCTAAGCTCTATGTTTATTGAAAAGCTCCTGAGTGCAAGCAAGTATATCACTTCCATCTGGTGGGAGAGTGGGGGGGGGGGGTGAAGGGTCGTGGTAGTAGTGGTAGACAGGTCGTGGCCCGCCTGGTGATGGGTCGTGGTAGTAGTGGTAGACAGGTCGTGGCCCGCCTGGTGATGGGTGTGTGGTAGTAGTGGTAGAAGGTCGTGGCCCGCCTGGTGTGTGGTAGTAGTGGTAGACAAGTCGTGGCCACATAGGGCAGTCAAATATTTTCACTCCCCATTAACTTCTTCACGGGGGTTAACAAGTTCTTGATTGTTTGGCAGCAGCTCAGTCGATAGGGCGCCTGGGAGTTGCTGCAAGCTGACGAGAGAGAAAGAGAGAGAGAGAGAGAGAGAGAGAGAGAGAGAGAGAGATCTTTAACACGGATTTGAGTGGGTAGTTGAGATGGTGGTCAGGAGGGTTTGTAAACGGGCATAATAACATGAAGGTGAGGACATGCGGGTTAGTGGTATCACAATCTTGTTTGATGGAGGAGAGAGAGAGAGAGGTGAGCGCGACTGTTTTCAAGTTGACGAGGCAGTTCAGGTGAGGGGGATGTTGATGTCTGTCGCCGTATTATACATTATTACATTGTTGTTGCTTCTTCCTTTATTGTCGCTTATCCTTCACCCGTTGTTTATATTCTCCGTGTCTTTGTTCTCAAGATCATTGCCATCACCGATATTGTCACACTGTTCTCTCTCTCTCTCTCTCTCTCTCTCTCTCTCTCTCTCTCTCTCTCTCTCTCTCTCTCTCTCTCTCTCTCTCTAATCATTCTTCCCCTTCCTCTTTGTGTTCTACCTACGCTACTTTAACACTCTCTCTCTCTCTCGAGCCTCTTCCCCCTTTTGCTTTCACTATCTTCTCCCATCTGCCAGCTTCACTTCTCTCCCTGCCTTCACTCCCTCCTCTCTTCACTTCTCTCCCTGCCTTCACTCCCTCCTCTCCCCTCTATTCTCCTTCACTCCTCGCCTCCCACTTATGCGGGATGGTTATGGAGTGTGGTGCATGTCTCTACACCCGTCTCTCTTCCATCATACCTCACTCCTCTTCCTTCCCTCCCTCCCTCCCTCCCTTCTCCCCTCCTCTTCCTCCCTCCCTCCTCCTCTCCCTCCCCTTCTCCCCTCCTCTTCCTCCCTCCCTCCTCCTCCCCCACTCCTACCTACCTCTTCCTCCACACCTAACTCCTCCGTCTCTCCATCCCACACTCCACCATCATCTTCCCTACCCTCCCTATCCCACTCCATCTTCTCCCCACTCCTCCTCCACCTTATTTTCCACACCCAACTCCTCCTCCTCGCTCCTGCCCCCTCATCCTCCTGCCTGCCTGCGCCACCTTACTCCATGGGGTAGCAGCTTGTCAAGCAGGTGGACGCACCATGTAGGGCCGTGTCGCCCCCTGGCCCGGTAGGAGGTACATGGGCCCGACGCCACACACTGTTCCTTCACTAAGTTGTCTCGCCTCGCTTCTCATGGCCCAGGATCCCTCCCCTTACCTCCTACCCCTATCTCCTACCCCCATACCTCCAACCACCCCTTACCTCCAACCCCACTTACCTCCATCCCCACTTACCTCCATCCCCACTTACCTCCAACCCCACTTACCTCCATCCCCACTTACCTCCATCCCCACTTACCTCCTACCCCCCTTTCCCTCCAACCCCACTTACCTCCAACCCCACTTACCTCCTACCCCACTTACCTCCAACCCCACTTACCTCCAACCCCACTTACCTCCAACCCCACTTACCTCCTACCCCCCTTTCCCTCCTACCCCCCATTTACCTCCAACCCCCTTTACCTCCTCCCTCCTACCTCCTTTCCCTCCTACCCCCTTTCCCTCCAACCCCCCTTACCTCCAACCCCCTTTACCTCCTCCCTCCTACCGCCTTTACCTCCTACCCCCTCCCCTTCCCCCCCCCCCCCTCCCTGCCTTGCTCTGCTGGCGGCAACTTGTGATAGTTTATTTAAGCTTTTGTTTTATCAGGACAGATGGCGTCTTTCTCTTTTATGTTGGAGTTAGGTTTGGTTAGGTTATGTCGATTTTGGATGTGTTTTATTCTGCTGTGGTTAGGTTAGGTTAGGTTTAGTTTAGTTTAGGTTAGGTTAAGTGATTCTCTGGTTAAAATGGCAGGAAATTGTTGGTGTTTATTTAATATCTTGGTGGCATGATGGGGGAGAGGAGGGGGGGGTGCGAGAAGGAGGAAGGCGAGGAAGAGGAGTAGGGGGCGAGGAGGAAGAGTAGAGGAGGGGTAGAGGGGGCCGAGGAGGAGGAGGAGGGGTAGAGTATAAAGTGACCCTCTATAGTTTTGTGTAACCTGAGGAGAGTATGTAGACCCTTTGCTTGACCTCACTGACTGTCTGGGGTGAGAGGGGGGGGGGGGCTAGTGTGAGTCAAGCACCCGCATACTACGCAACTCCTTTTTTTTTACTCCTGTTTTGTGAGGGAGTAGTGATGGCAGTTTACATCACCATGACGTGCAATGAGACGTGGGAGGGGGGGCGAGGGTGTGTGTCTCTGTGTGTGGGGTCATGTAGGACGGGGAAACGATAGGAAAAGGAGGAGGAAGATCACGGGGAGAGAAGAACAGAAGGTGGTGATAAGGAAGAGAACAGGGAGAGAAGAACAGAAGGTGGTGGTAAGGAGGAGAACATGGAGAGGAAAACAGGTGGTGGTGATATGGAGAGGAAGGAGAACAGGGGAGAGGAGAACAAGAGGATATTAGCGGAAGGAGAGCAAGAAGAAGAAGATGAAGGAAGGGAGAAGAACAGGGAAGGAGAGGAAGAACAACAACAAGAAGGAAGGAGGAAACAAGGAACATGACCATTGACCTTCGGAGTGACGAAAGGAAGAAGTGAAAGACGAAGAACATGAAGAAGGAGGAGAAGAAAAAATGAAAGAAAAATAAGTGGAAGAAGAAAAAAAAGAAAATAAGTAAAAGAAGAAGTGGAAGAAGAAATATTTGTTTGTCATTGTTATTGCAGTTGCTTATTATTACTGAATCTCTGCCTATGTTGGCCCCTTGAGAATGGCGAAGGGAAGAAGTAAACAAGAAGATGATGATAATGGAGAAGATGGTGATGATGATGATGATGATGGGGCAGAAGAAGATAGATAAGAAGACATACAGCTTATCACTATCAAATTATCACTGAAACCCCCCTCCCCCCCTTCCCCCACCCCCCCTCCTCCCCCCCCACTTGTCGACCATCACCCTACTGAGTCTTGTGTTAGTGTTGCTCTTGTCAATTCTTCTTTTATCGTTTACTTTACTTGGTGGCTCTTGAGGTGTTAGCCAGACATAGTGAGGTACCCGCATCTTCACTCTGTTTATTGTCTTGTTAGTGTTGTTTATGTTGTTCATGTGTTGTTGTTGTTCTTCATTGTGTTGTTGTTGTTGTTCTTCATTGTGTTATTGTTGTTTTTCTTGTTCATGTGTTGTTTTTTTGTTGTTCTTCGTTGTGTTGTTTTTGTTGTTCTTCTTCATTATGTTATTGTTGTTTTTCTTGTGTTGTATTTGTTACTGTTCTTCATTTGTTCTTTTTTGTTCTTAATTGTGTTGTTCTTTTTGGTGTTGTTCCTAATTATGTTGTTGTTTTTGTTCTTCATTGTGTTGTTTTTGTTGTTCTTCATTGTGTTGTTTTTGTTGTTCTTCATTATGTTGTTGTTTTTGTTGTTCTTCATTGTGTTGTTTTTGTTGTTCTTCATTGTGTTGTTGTTTTTGTTGTTCTTCATTGTGTTGTTTTTGTTGTTCTTCATTATGTTGTTTTTGTTGTTCTTCATTATGTTGTTGTTTTTGTTGTTCTTCATTGTGTTGTTTTTGTTGTTCTTCATTATGTTGTTGTTTTTGTTGTTCTTCATTTTGTTGTTTTTGTTGTTCTTCATTGTGTTGTTGTTTTTGTTGTTCTTCATAATGTTATTTTTGTTGTTCTTCATTATGTTGTTTTTGTTGTTCTTCATTATGTTGTTGTTTTTGTTGTTCTTCATTATGTTGTTGTTTTTGTTCTTCATTGTGTTGTTTTTGTTGTTCTTCATTATGTTGTTGTTCTTCATTATGTAGTTTTTGTTGTTGTTCATTGTATTGTTTTGTTGCTCTTCATTTTGTTGTTATTTTTGTTATCACTTGACGGTCGTGTTATACTATTTTTGTTATTTTTTTTGTTTCATTTCCCGGGTTTTTTGTTTGTGTGTGTGTTGCTTCCCCGTTCTCTTCAATTTACTGTTCTCCTATTTTCATTTTATTTCCATCTTCATCACCATTATTATCTTTCATTTCCCCCACCTTTATCAGCCATTTCCTCTTCTTTATCTTTATCCTCTCCTTCACCATATTCTTCCATTTCCCTTTTCCATCTTGACCATTATCTTCAATTAACTCTTCTCTTTTTTCACCATTATATTTAATTTGATCCATTTCCTTCTCCACCCTCCTCGTTATTTATTTTTATTTTGTAATTATAATCAACGTCAACACCTTCTTCTTCTTCTTCTTCTTCTTCCTTCCCTCCTTCCTTCCTTCCTTCCTTCCTTCTCCTCCTCCAGCATTTAATTTTCTCAGTTCAATTAGGTTACTGACTGAGGCGGTGAGACTTGCGCTTGTATCGTTCTCTTATACTGCCTTCCTCTCTCGCCTTTCTTCATCCCTTCCTTCCCCTACTCTTTCAACCACTCCTCCCTTCCCTTCTTACCCTCCTTCAACATCCCCCTCCCTTCCTCCCAGCCTCCCCTCTCTTCCTCCAACCTCCTTCTCCTCCTTCCTTCTTCCTTCCTCTTCCTTGACCCCTGGACTTGACATTGGATGGTCAAATTGTTCGCTGGTCTTATTATAGATCCTTAACCAAACCAGACCTTTATCATTGACCACCACCTGAAGATTAGCCCCCTTAAGCGTATTTCACCTAACCTAACTTAACCTAATCTAATATTTAACTCATTCTCTCTCTCTCTAACTTCATAAACAACTTCTTTCGTTCGTAGGACAGCAATAATTACGTTTCCGTGAAGATGAACTAAGTGCTACAAAACCTGCCTGGCTCGTCCGTGCCTCCAGGAAGAATTACTTTAGTTGTTGAAGATGCTGACTGGTGGTGGGGGGGGGGGGGGTTGAGCGGGAGAGGCGATGATTGGCTGACTTATGCTTGGTGTGTTTGAGTGGGAGAGGCGATGATTGGCTGACTTCTGCTTGGTGTGTTTGAGTGGGAGAGGCGATGATTGGCTGAGCCTAGTTTGAGTGGGAGAGGGGATGATTGGCTGAACCGACTTTGAGCGGGAGATGCGATTATGATTGGTTGAATTAACTTGAGAAAGAGCGATGATTGGTTGAAGAGAGCTTAAGTGGGAGATAAAATGGATGGTTGATTATTGTTGTGGTTGACTGAGTTACGTCATGCGTTTAAGCGGGAGAAACAATGAATGAATGAACTTCAGAATGCGTTTAGGCCCTGATTGGCTGAACTTGATCGTGAGTTCAGGCGGGAGAAACGATGATTGGCTGAACTTGATCGTGAGTTCAGGCGGGAGAGGCGCTGATTGGCTGACTTGATCGTGAGTTTAGACGAGAGAGGCGCTAATTGGCAGAACTTGATCGTAGAGTTTAGACGGGAGAAGCGATGATTGGCTGAACTTGATCGTGAGTTTAGGCAGAAGAGACGATGATTGGCTGAACTTGATCGCAGAGTAAAGACGGGAGAGGCGCTGATTGGCTGTTATAGTAAATAACCGTGAATCCTCCAGCTTTTCGTTTGTTTCCGTCACTGTTCGCTTGTCACTGCTTTATGTATATTCTTGCTATATGAAAACAGAAATGTAATGAATAATGATATACTGAGTTTTATATATAATCTTCAACGATGAGTGAACAAAAGAGTGGAGGTAATTTTATGTTTCAGGTTAATGTGTAGTATCTTGACAACGCAATTAATCTCTCTCTCTCTGACCATATGCTTTCTAATTAAACTCCCATTTACTTTACATTATACAGTACGTGAGAGACTTAAACTTTCTTTTCCCATTCTTATGAGGGTTACGTAACTTCCGCGCTTTGGTGGTCTATGAACCAAGGTCTCCGTCAACCGGATAGATTGACAGTCAGTTAGATAGACAGTTAAGTGGATAGATAAACAGTTGATCAAAGAGATAGACAAATGGAGCGGATATCCCATATGGAGAGAGAGAGAGAGTTGTCCAGGGTTGTGTCACATTATTATTTAAAGGACAAGGTGAATTCTCAGGTCAGTCGCTCACCTTGTTGGCCGTTTGTGTGTGTGTGTGTGTGTGTGTGTGGCCGACAGCACTCTAGTTCCGCTTTCATCGTTGAATGGTTGACTCCGGTGCACATGTGAGGGAGGGAGGGAGCGAAAGAAAGGGGAGGTAAGAGAAAGAGAAAGAGGTGTGAAGGAGAGAGTGAGGTAGAAAGCTTGGGAAAGGAAAAGACATGTGATAGAAAGAGATTGTATGTGTGTGAGAGAGAGATGTAAGTAGATGACAGACAGACTGACTGACAGGCAGATTCACTGACAGGCAGATTTGCATATATATAAATATATATATAATATTTTCATTAGTGTCAGGTTTTTAGCCAGAAGGTTTTAAACAATTTATTAGTGAGTGTTGTCAACTCACAATTTCTCTCAACTTTTCTCGCTCTTTGTAAAAATACTGAACTTTATCTGTACCTCGTTCTCGCTCACCTGTTGGAGTGTTGTTTTTTTTATTTTTTATTTTTTATTTATTTATTTGCTATTTACTTATTTTTTTTATTGCTATTTATTTATCTATTTATTTATGTTGTGTTGGTGAAGTGTAGTGATATTTAAGACATGTTATCAAGGAGACTTTTTTTGTGTGGGTTTTCTATTTTTTTTGTTACAAGTCACAGAAGTTTATACGTTAGTTGCTCCTCCGTTAGGGGTAATGTGAGAGTCCAAGGACACCTCACGTGCCTCGCCAAGAAGGGCGTCTCCGGTCCCTCCAGGGGGAACTAATGTAGGGGGGAAGGAGGAGGTGGTGGGGCAAGGAGGTGGTGGTGGAAGGAGGTGATGGTGGGGGAAGGAGGTGATGGTGGGGGGAAGGAGGTGATGGTGGGGGAAGGAGGTGATGGTGGGGGAAAGGAGGCGGTGGGGGGGGGAAGGAGGAGGTGGTGGTGGGGGAAGGAGGAGGTGGTGGGGGGAGGAGGAGGTGGTGGGGCAAGGAGGTGGTGGTGGAAGGAGGTGATGGTGGGGGAAAGGAGGCGATGGTGGGGGAAAGGAGGCGATGGTGGAAAGGAGGCGGTGGTGGTGGTGGGGGGGGGGGGGGGTTAATTGGATATGAGACGTAGCGGAAGTCTCTAGAGGAAGATTAATTTATCAACTTCCTGGTGTTTTTTTTATTTATTTTTAATTGTTAATTGAAGAAAGTTGTTTATTTGATGAGGGAGAGTAACTGAAGTAGACCCTTGAGGTATTGATATGAGGAGACAGGAGAGAGAGAGGCGGGGGTGCAGAGTTGAGAGACAAGGGTGGGGGTGGAGAATTGAGAGAGAGAGAGAGTGAATAGGTAAATAGAAGTTTATTGATAGCCGTATACAGTGAAGTTCTCGGTATCAAGTGAAGTGTGTATAACGTTGATCCGATATTAAAACACAACAGGAAGTTAGTAAATGGCGACGATCTTTACAAATATCAAAGATCAACCACATAAACGTATTGTTATTCTTGTGTCGGTGGTATTGTTCAGAGTGTCTATAAAATTGATTATATCTTTATTTGATATTTTTGTCCGCGCCATAAAATTCACTTAAATATAATGCAAAATAACAATCAGGGGAGAGTATTTTCCGGTACTTGACCTCTGGCGTGACGTTATCAAAGGTAATGGTGAACGATTCGATACTTGCGGTGTGTACCTGTAGGAGAGGAGGGGGGGGGAGGGTTGGTCAGTATTGTAATAGATCAAAATTGCCTTTCAGTAATTTGTATATAAATTAATGTTTATACAGTTTGGGGACTGGTCTTTCATAGTTAGTGTGTGTGTGTGTGTGTGAAGGCTGGTCATTCATACAGTGTGTGGGTGTACGAAGGTCCGACTGGTGTACACAGATCAATACGTGATAGAGGTCATCAGATCTCCTTGGTCTATATAGAGCTTTAACACACTGCCCCCCCCCCCCCCGTGCCCTCCCCTTTAGTTGTACACCTCTCACTCTACCTACCTCACCCCCTTGCCCTAGTCACCTCTCACTCTACCTACCTCACCCCTTGCCACACCATTTGTGGGTCACCCTCTGCATACCCGGACTGAGAATAGTGTGAGTTGTGACTGTTGAGAAAAAACTGTAATAGTGACTGTATCAGAAGTGAAGCGCGGGGGTCTTAGGCGCGTGACTAACTGAGGGGTGACTGTGACCACCCGAGGACCGACTGTTGACTGTGGCTACCTGAGGACTGATCCTGGGCGACTGTTTATGCGTCAAGTGGTGCTGGAAATCGTAATGTCGTTGAGGTAGTAATGGTGGGCGTGTTTACCCTGGGGAAGACACTGGCCGCTTGTCAGGTCCTGGGGCGGGGCGGGGCAGAGTAGAGCGGACAGTGGGTGGGGTGTTGTTTAGGGAGGCAAGGGACCACACCGGAAGCTGGGTTGAGGCTTCAATCTCATCTTACACACACACACACACACACACACACGCGCGCGCGCGCGCACACCGACTTTGTTCATAGAGGATCTTCTCCCTAGGCCTAAATTATCTTTCCTAATGTATTATTTACATAGACCTAAATATCCCCCAACCAAAAAGTGTTGCTAGGTTTTAAAATACCTAATACAATTATTATTATATCTTGACCATAGGCCTAAGTGTTCTAATTAATATACCTCTTGCCCATAGGTGTGAAGATTATAATTGACCTGTATGTGTGATGCAGTATATAGGCCTAAGTATCCCCACAATCACGTATATGCCGTAATACGTACGGAATAAATGGAGATGAACGTCCTTTATATCGAGGGGCCATTAGATGTGAAGCCCCTACTTAACGGAGTCTACGGAGAGAGAAGTTCGTTATATGAAGGTTTCACTGTTTTTTTATGTCCCCCCCCCCCCTACCCTCCCCCCTCGTATAGCTATGCCTAGATTGTGATATATGCTGTTATATTTATCCTCCGTAGGCCTAAACACCCTCAACATTCTTCTGTGTCTTTCCCGTAGGCCTAAAACTTTTATTTATATAAATTGCCATTTGTATTCCTAATCATTACCGGGCGGCCTTGTACTACTACTACTAATACTACTACTACTACTACTACTACTTCACTACAGGCAATCAAGTCTGTAGATAGATAGGGAGGAGATAGATAGAAGGAGAGGGAGATAGAGATAGTAAAATAAGTAGATTGACATAAATATGGATAGACAGACGAGTGACTTCATATTTTTATTATCCTGCAAATGACTCAGTTTTTCTCTTCACACAATGACTTGAGTGAGTGGACTTGACTTTCTGATTTTCTCCGCCATTGAGAAACACACACACACACACACACACACACACACACCATGTCACCATCAACCATACCAAGACCATGGTTATGCACATCAACCTCTCCTCCGACATTGTCCCACCTCCTTCCATTACTCTAGGTCCGAACACACTCCAGGTTGTAGATTCCACGAAGCTCCTCGGCGTCACCATAGACAACAAACTAAATTGGAAACCACACGTCAATGAAGTTGTCAAATCCTCCAGTTTCCGTCTCCACCTCCTCCGCCGACTCAAGTCCCTCGGAGTTCCTGCACACGAGCTCCTCAGTGTTTACACAACATTCATACTTCCCAAGCTCACCTATGCCTCCCCCACCTGGTCTTCCTCCCTAAATGCCTCACAACGTAAACACCTAGAAAAAGTGCAAAAGAGGGCATGCAAGATTATTCTCTCCCCTTCCTACTCCACATATCAAGAAGCGCTCAACACACTGACCCTTTCGACTCTCACTGACCATCACCACGACCTCATCTGCAAATTTGGTAAGAAGCTTTTACACCATCCCCGACACCGGCTCCTACTACCACCTGAGATCCCTAGTCCGAGAATTGCTGTTCGACACCACAACCGCATCCAGCCCATACGTGCACGAACTGATCGCTATAAGAACAGCCCAGTCCCAACCATTGTAAAAATTATCAATAACTTGTAATAAACCAGTGTATTCACTCCCAGTAAACACTACTCCTTGCACTGTCACTATGTTGAAATGAACTGTAGTTTGAGCTTTTCCCCATCTAGTTATTATATGTCTTATTTGTGTCACTTATGTTACTTGTATATTATTTGTAATTCGTAACCCATTCCCCAAATATGTAACTGTATATTTTCAGCCTTCTGGCTGCCAAGCTCTTTCAATAAACCGTTAATTATTATTATTATTATTATTATTACACACACACACCGCCATAGTGACTTAACAAACAAATCACCAGCCGAGGTGACCAATGCAATGTTATACTGTTAGAGATGAGAGAGAGAGTGGTGAGAGAGAGTTTCCCTGGCTCAATGATACGTTATGACAAAGTTGTTGGTAAATATATGGAATGGAAATTGTGTTGATACAGTGTGTCTCTCTCTCTCTCTCTCTCTCTCTCTCTCTCTCTCTCTCACACACACCAACACAACAAACAACAACATCACAAACAAACAAGCAAGCAACAACACAACACAAACAATAATGACACCACAAAAACACATCATTCTAAAAAAACAAACAAAAAACACTAAAACCAACAAACAATAAAACAAAACCAAACAAAAAAAACATACATAAAAACAATCAAACAAACATAAAAACAATAAAAAAAACAGACCCTCTTCAACAAACCACCACCACCAAGGACTTCACTAACCTACCACCTCCACCACCACCTCCTACAACACTATTTATATTCCCAAAACTTCCCAAAGGTCACTCCTGCCTCGGTGACCTTTGGGGGTTAACACTGCCCACTGGTCTAGATCTGGCGAGAAAACTGCCCCCACCCAAAGGTCACTTGTTGGGTGTCACAAAGCGCCTGCTGGGTGATTTAGGTGAGTCTTCCCCCGCCCTCCCCATCCCCCCTCTCCAACCCAGGGTCACAGTGGTAAGGTAAGGCGTTGAATTTTAATTTAGTTGATGAT